>CM048818.1:60662375-61388626 GCA_026586065.1 Dioscorea zingiberensis
TATAATTTTTTAGGGGTATATAATATATATACAATTTTGATATTTTTCATGGTGCAGCAGGCCCAAATATATATTTGTGCCTTTTATCGTGCAAACATGTACACAAACTCTGAAAGAACACTCAGAATTTTGTGCCATTTTGGTGTTTGATTTTGCAATCCAGATTACAATAAATGATCATTAGTTCTATCTTGGTGACATGGTTGAGTAACTGCAGGTTGCTCTTGAGGATGGTTGGCTGGTGATCAGGGATGAGAGTGATGGGATAACTGAAGAAGTCCCTTCTCATGGCCTTGTAAATGTTCTCAAGTCCTTCATCCATTAACTCTAGTAATGCTTGAGGCATTGGTGGTTCGTTGATTTCAACTGATCCTTCCAACATTCTGACCACTTCTCCCATTGAAGGCCTGCTCCATGCTTCTTCCTGAATGCACCAAAAGGCAGACTTCAGAGCTCTCATCATCTCCTCTTCATCAACCTTCCCTTCTAGTCTTGATTACAGGCGCTGCAGTGTTGTACCACTACTCATTTCCTAGAAGCAATGGCTTGTATAAGAACAATTGGTGTAGGCTGAAACAACAGCATGTAAATTTTTCATTTTGTTCAGTTTCTGATAGTACCTTGAAAGCCCATACAGTTTAGTATTATTCTTATGCATCGAGAGACATGTCCAGGTTTCTCCGACCTCCGATTATCTCTAGAAGCAGCATTCCGTAACTGTAAACATCAGCTTTGGCGGTGATTGGCCGGCTGCTGATCCATCTCTGGAGCTAAGTAGCCTCTTGTGCCTCTAACCATGGTGATGACTTCCAGAGTGGCCCCTGTTCATGAAGCTTGGCTAGCCCGAAATCAGATACCTTTGGACATAAATTATCGTCTAAGAGAATGTTCTCTGGCTTGATGTCGCAATGAATGACCCTATTCCTGCATTGCTCGTGGAAATAAGCAATACCTTGGGCAATGGAAATGGCTATTTCGAAGCGAGTCTTCCAGTCCAGAAGCTTTTTGTCTCGTTGATCATATGAAGGGAATATCCACTTATCCAGAGATCCATTGCTCATGTACTCATACACAAGAAGTCTGTTCATAATATAATGATTACTTGATTTTGGTTATTGAAGAATTATAGATTGATTTCGGTTAATGTGCATGCAGAATCATTCACCTATGTGAACCCTCAGAGCAGAATCCACAGAGACCCACCAAGTTCATGTGATGCATGGAGCCAATGGTAGTTACTTCAGTTATGAACTCCTTTTCACCATGTGGCAACATTCTCTCCAGCTTCTTTACTGCAATCAAGGTCCCATCTCTGAGTGTCCCTTGTACACACTTCCAAAACCCCTGACACAAACATAATAGTAAATCTCCGGGTTAGAAGGCTTTGGAATACACTGGTAATTGAATTGGAATTATTCAAAGATAAGTAGTAGTCTAATACTACCTGTTCCGATTAATCGAGAGAAATTGGAAGTTGCAGATTGCAAAACATGGTAGTTGAAATATATGGGAGCTCCGGGGAGGCGAAGCGAGCTACTGATCACTCCTTGCCGCACCATTCTCCTTCTGCGCATGATGTAGCATAACAGGAAGCTTAATAGAAAAACCAGAGCAGAGGTACAGAGGACCAAGGGAAGCACAATCTGAGCACTCTTGCTTGATGATTCCTCACTAGACCTTCCTCCTGCCAATGGAATAGAGCCATTGGATCCAGCCTTCACAAAGAGGGTTGAGCTGGGATCTTGATATCCCTCCAAACACCAGACTCTTCAAGGTCCAACAACAGTATGTTTTGTCCTCCCTCAAGCCTGTACACTGCTGCGACACACTCACAGTCGGTGAGGCAATAATCAGAACACTGTGAGGCCTCGGCCACATTGCTGTGATTCTTAATGGTGGAAGCACCTGAGAAGTAATAGTTTGTTTGTGCCACTGTCTCCATCCTCACGCCTATGCTGCGGTTTTCACCACATTTCACTGGAGAGGTTGTTGAAAAGCACTCCTTATCTCCTGAGCTCACTGAAGTAGTACCCTGCAAGCAAGTGCAGCTGGAATTAGTCTTGCTTCCATCTAGTGTACATACACCATTGCCACAAACTCCAGCAGCCATGCATGGGTTTGACAGCGCAGACCATTCAGTGACCCACGTCTCATCCCATCGATAGAGACGGAGGTTTCCATCTGTCCCAATGGTGATCCTTCTAAGAGTTGATGCACCTCCACCTGTATCATTCTTGTGCACATACATTGTACCAGATGAGGAAGATCCAAACATGATACCGAAATTCCCTGACTGGTCCAGAACTGCAACAACATCACCTGTAGCATTTGATATCTCCGGGCTTGACCAATAGGAGTAGTTGGCATGGAACTCCGGCGAGGAGGCATAGGACTCTGGCGAAACATATGCCAAGGCGAGGCTAAGAGAAGTGCGTTGCTGAAGCATTTTGAGTGAATAATACCCAAGGGAGGACTTGAGTGATGATAACTCAAGAGAGACAGTCAATTGCTGGCCAGGGAGGAGGGTGTCTGAAGGATGCCAGAAGCTCTGCCAAGCAATCTGGCGATCGCTGCTACTACCATTGTAGAGAATGAAGCTCCCAGACTCTGACATCACTGCGGACTTCACTCCTTGGCTAGAGGTGTTTGACATCCACAATGAAGAATTGCCATCAAACAAGACCAGGTTTCCAGTGAGATGCAGCTTCACAACGGCATCCCTTCCGACCGGAGATTCTCTGCTTATCATGAGTGCGTTGTAGTTATCAACAGCGAATGAATTCAATGCTAAGAAAAAAACTTTCTAACCTGTTAGGAGACCATATTACTGTCGGATCACCAGGGAGCTTAAAGTACCATATTGCGAGCAGAAACTGATCATCAGAACCAGAGGAAGTGAATCCGAAGGCAAAGGTGCTGTTCTCCGACAACCATACTTGGTTTTGACTGGCTGAAAGCTCTGAACTGATTGGTATCTCGCCTGTCGAGCAGCTGGCAAGCTCTACAAGTAGAAAGAGAAAGACAAGGGAATGAGGGCAAGCCATAGAAAACAGAACATGAGGATTCTTTGAGAGTATATTGAATTGCTGCTTAACAGTATCTCAGGAGTGAAGTCAATAGTAGTATGATTGGAGGGAGAGCTTGACCATACAGGTGTCCTAGGGTTGTTGAGCAACCAAAGCTCAAAACTTCAAATGTTTGAAAATCCCTCCAGTGGTCGGCAACAAGTGATGAAAAGATGGTGACAATTGCTGATGTGGAGAAGGTATATCCTTCTAAAAGTTCATATGTGTCAAGTGTGGAGCTGAGTGACGCCTTTGTAAGCTCAAAGTCATCAGAGAAGAAAAGAAAAGTTCATATTGAGTTGGTGAATCTGCACAGATGGGCATCATAAGCAGCTGGTTGAAGAATGGTGTATGAACAGGTGCGAGTAGGCAACGAAAAATTTGGGTTTTTTGTCTTGGATTTTTTATTCCAGACCAAAAGAAACAGAAATCCAATCTTTAAGGAACTTATCCAGGAAAAGTTGTGAGAAAATTGTGACTAAACCAATCATTCAGATAGGATCAGAAATAGCACATTGCAGGATATCATATATTAAGTTCAAGTGTTCCATCAATCAAAACTGAAAGAATATTGTTTATTTTCTGTCTATATTAACAACATCATTATTAACAAGAACTTAATCCAAGGGCACTTGTAGTATATTAACATACTACAAGGCATTCTTCTGCAGCAAAATTTGGTACAACATAATTTAGCAGGCATCTCAGGAACCAATCTAAGTAATACAATCACAACAATCTTTACCAGTCGTCAACAAAAAGCTTTACATGAACCGAAGATATAATAACACTTGGAGAGAAAATTGAGGCCATAGTGATAATTGGTCCAGTTTGAAGCCTATCTGTGCAGATTTGGAAGCACAAAAAAAAAGAATGTAAAGAACAATCAGAACACATCTAAAGAGGACATCATCCGGTTGGATGGGGTACAAAGGTGCCAAGTGCCACCTTGTGGCCCTTGTGTGATACTATCCAAAACTTATGATGGACATATGCATTGGCCAATCCCATCATCACAGTTTGGAATCCATATACATACACATAAAGATGAGAATCACATGGCTTACCATGTCAAGCAATTCATATCATAATGCCAGATGAAAGTTAGATATTAGAACAGAAAATGACACAACAAATTTTTGTATCCATGTCATGCAAAGAGGCCACAAATTATGTAGGTTTTAAATATGATGTGGACAACATACAATCACACACATGGGAGTATTGATTGCATCATGAGACTGAGGAATAATGCAACTCTTTCAATAACCCAAGAAAAATCTTGTAAAGTAAATGGAGATAACTGGGACACGCATCATTGATTGTGGTCACAACTTGGCAAAAATACATAGAATTGAACTTAGATGATGGGGTTTCCATGAACATCGAAAGCTCGAACCACCTAGAATGACGCTTCTCCAAATGCTGTGAAGCAGTAACACTGATATTTGTGCTTTTTACCACGAGAAATGAACAGGATGGGAATGGTGAAACTGTGAATTAAATTGAGGTTCATCTACCACAGCGTGGACACTTCTTAAGTAATATCTACGAGAATGAGGGAAAGGAGACAAACCATCCATAGGCACCCCAGTGCCTAAAGTGTTCATTAGCCTAATGTGTTCATTTTTTGTTATCAGAGGCTATTGGTTTGATCTTTCAAAACTTAAAGAACAATACAGTGCTCCTTTCATTACATAAAAGAATGGACCTAAGGATAATTGAATAATTCTTCAGAGGATGTGTGATTTTACAAGCAGGAAAGCATTATAGCTTTCCCAAAGACAAGAGAGAAAGAATGAGCATGATCATAGCTTTTGGCATAATAAAGAGAAAATAGAGATAGTGCATACAGAGATACAAATAAGATGTGACATGATCACAGAGAGGTAGGGGGATGCCTAGAGGTGAAGATCTACCAGAGCTCAGACAAGTGAAAAACATATATTCATTCATTAAGAGAAATGTGAACATTTGACACACATAATAAGAAATGGAAATATTTAAAAAACAATAAATGTAAATCATAAAGCCACAAAGTTAAGCTCACCATAATCAAAGAGAGAAAGTCTGTTGCATGAAAAACATATTTTTGCAATCTAAATGCTTGTACTTTTAGTTACATCTTGGCCACAACCAAAACTTACTGGAATTGATTCTAGTGATATCAGAGTGTGATATCACACAGTACCATGGGAAAACAAATACAACTGGCACAGATGCAGATATAGTTGAAGACAGGTGTGAGAACAAACGCTAAACACAAGCATGCTACCCTATCAGAGTTCAATGGTGCTAGTAATTATCTCTTCCAATCAAAATCAAATGAAGGGAAGGAATGCACCAAATTCAAAAGTATCAGCACTAGAAAAGACCTTGGAAACTTCATCCGTGAGTGTTAACAGCCTCCCAGACCAAGGTTCTTTGGAGACTGGACCAACCAATTCCCGGCTTGCAATGCAGCAGTCCTCCAAGGTCCTCAATGTCAATAGATTTGCTTCCCAAAATGACACACTCAGATACTTGACAATTTGTGCTTCTTGCAGAGCTCTTTCACAAGTGGAGAGACCGTCCCTAAGCTGGCGCCTCGGTAGGCGAGGGAACAAATGGTGCTCCACTTGGAACTGCAATCCTCCATGAAACCAATCCATCCAAGGAGAGCAAGAAATATCAAGAGTACCCATGGTCTGCTTCTCAGAACCAATCATTCCCTTTTGGAGTTCCAACATAAACATTAGAAGAGAAGTGGTTCAAACAGAACTGGACATGCTGAATACCAGTAACTGCAAAAGCTAGCAATCACAAACATCACCCTCTCACTCCAAGTCGGTAAGAAGGGAGACAAGACAAGGATACCAAATCCAAAACACAATGACACCGACAATCTCATGCCATCTATGAGGCACCTTCTTCTTTGAAATCAACAGCAATATAGACTGTGCGAAAAGATTGATCCTTGCAAAGCACATTACCGGGTAAAAGGTCCAATGCTGGTAGCTAACCAAGAGCCTCGCAACTGCATCGAAGTTCATCTTTCTTTCATAGAAGTAGGATGTTAGTGAGGTGAAGAGTTTGGAGGAAACGGCGAAGATGGGCATGTGCTGCAGATCAGGATCGAATTCCAAACTATTGCAAGCAATGCTTGGATGAGCATTGTGGTTTCTCTTCCACCAGGCAATGCTGATCCCTGCCAAGCAGTTCCCAGAGAGGATTTGGATCAGGCGGTTGTATCCAGGGGTCGACATGACCTGATAATGGCCGGAGTCATGGCCAATCCACCCTGACTGGATCCACAGGAAGCCCATCATCCCGCCGCACAGCAAATGGACCCAGACGCTGCTCGTCGCCAGGATGCCGTAAACGGACGCCATGAACAAGAACCACATGACGCAGAACGTGAAGAAGGCGGTATGGCCCTTCTTCTCGAAAAAGTCCCATCTTGGCGAACTCGGCCACGAGCCTCCGGTAATCACTTGGAAACCTCGGAAACGCAGTAATCGGGTAGTAGCCAACGAAGAAGCGGTCGAGTTGCTTCCAGGCGGAAGCCAGGTGTGGTAGGCTACGAAGGCGTCAGTCGCGTCCTGGCCGGCGAGGTCCCGGGCGGGATCTCACCGCCGGGGTGGTCCTTGAGCCAATCCCGTGACGTCGTAAACTTTTCCCTGGATCGAGATCCATAGATCCGACACAGTCTTGGTAGCTTCATGAGCTCCTCAGATGAAATGTACCTCTTCTGCTCTCCCTCCTTCGCCATTTGGTACCTAAAAATCAGGAAAGCTCTCAACTTCCCTTCTTTTTCAAAGAAGAATTCCAAGATTGAGAAGAAGAAACTCAATAATATGAGAAGGATAGAAAGAAAAACCTCTTCTTTTAAGATCAAAGACCACGAGAAAAACCTCTTCTTTCACAGATTGAAGGCTTCTTTCCCTTTCCTGCTGAGAAATTCAAAGAAGATTCTTATAATACCAAACACCAAAAAGAGAAAGAAGTACAAAGGGACGATACAAAATATCAAAGAAACAGGGGAAAACCTCTTCTTTTAGAGGTCAAAGGACACAATGTGGGATGCCCGGAGACCTCTTGCCCTTACCCTCTCTCTCTCTCCCTGCAATGGAAGAGAACGAGGGAAGGGGGAAGGGACGAAGGGAGGAGGTGACAGAGAGAAGAATAGCCGAGAAGGGGGGGAAATATAAAGAAATAGTTTAGTCTTTCGTTGCGGATTCAGAGGGTCCGAACAATAGAAATTAGGGGGATATTCGGATCCGATGTGCTATTGGTTCTTGAGGCTGTTCGCTGTTGTGATCATATCATCTCAAACAATCAGTACTTATTGTGAGGTTGTGGGGCCCGCTTGACAGGCTGGTGTTTTTCGTGGCTTTTTGTCGAGGATCTCCGGAATTGTGCCAGCTGGGCTCGGTGGGACCGGATGTATATCAAATATATCATAAATTTAAGCACATTTTTCCAAAAAGATTGAAAAGTTTTTAAAATTTAAAAAATATATAAAAACCACTGTTTAAGCTCATCCTCAAGTTTTAAAATTTATTTTAATTATAAGAATGGATATATAGAATAAATTAATTACGGCATAAATTTGATATATGTTTATATTTCTTGTTAAAAAATAATTTATAATTTTTTTTTAATGATTTTCTCTCCTATGCGGAAAGAACAAGAAGAAAAACACTGAAAAAACACAAACAATCACATTAAAGCCACATGCCAATGCATCATCATTCATTATGTTCACAGAGGATTCTTTGTCCTCTCTCACTTCTCAATATTTTACAACCATGTCTTAGTTAGTGGAACAAGATTTTAAAATTTCTAATTATGGAATTACAACTTATCTCATGATCATCAAACTACAATTAGAAAAAATCTATTAGATAGACAATTTTGAAAAAGGGTCCTTGATAATCATATATAAGTTGACAATAATTTAGAAGAGGAGTAAGAAAATACAAAAAAATTGTCCCAAAATTCCAAACTTCAAAATCAAAATAAAACTTCTAGTATTATATATTAGCTTTTCATAGATTAGGGAATGAGTGTTTGGTGGATAGCATAATAAAATTTTCTTACATAATAAAAATAGTCGTTCACATTGAGTTCACCTTTAAGTCCTACTGTTTAAGTCCTATTTATCAGTTTTACAATATCTTTTTCTTTTGGGTCAATCAAAATTGGATTTTATAGAAATTTTACATCCTATCAAAATTACCCAAATATCTCAAAATATAATTTTATTATAAAATATCAAATTTCTCCATGATGTATGGATTATGTTGTTATATTCATTGGAAAGGAAAACCAATACACTAACTAAGTTGATTGTCATCCCCTACGTTTCAGAACCGCATTGAGACATGTTCTTTGTAGCCTCTAGTTTAGTTTTTTTGGAGCTTAACAATCTGCTGGAGGGGGGCTGGCTCATAAAACAGAGATCATCAGGAGGAAGAGAAATAGCACATGCAGCCAAAGCCCTGGTCGCCATATGTGCCTGGAGCCTCTGTAAGGTCAGATGTGAGATGGTTTTTAATAGGAGAAAGTTACAAGCTCACCAGATTTTTCAACAGGCCCTCAATGTTACCCAGGGACATATGGCAAACTCAAGGACATCTAAGGGAGTATCTCCATAACTCTAAATTTCATACTGAAATTACAGTTTATTGTAATGCTTCATGGTACTCTAATAATGTCCCTTGTGGTACAGGTTTTGCAACCATAGAGGGATATGGAGTGGTACTTCTAGCTGGCTTTAAAGCAATGATGGCGGAAACAAGCCTGCATGCTGAAATCCTAACCATGGTTGTTGCTGCAAAACAAGGCCTGCAGATGGGGCTGAAGGTTGATAGGTTATGCACAGATTGCCCAGCTGCCCTTGATGGAATCAACAGTGACATTACAAACCATAGTTGGAGATTGCAGGAAGCTGTGCAACAATTTAAAGATATTGTGGGGACTGTACCAAGGATGGAGACCATATATTGCCCAAGGGATCTCAACAAGATCGGCGCCGATGCCTTAGAAAACCACGCTACGGAGCAGGAGCTCCTACATGTTCCATAAGGGAACTGACAAGCCAAGATGGCTGGAAGAATTAATAATAGCAGCTGGATTGCATTTTTAATCTTTGTCTTTAAGTTTTCAGTTGTTTTAGTAGCTTCACAGCTCTGTTATGTCAAAAAAAAAAAAAAAAAACTAATTTAAGACAGAGTAAGGAGATTGATATCTTGAAAAAAAAAATTGTAGTTAATCATTAAAACATTGTGCCACAAGCTCCAGAGAACGGGCATGCTAACCATGTCCCCATGTGAATATTGGGTTGGTAACCAAAGGACCATTAGTTAGCATGCTAACCTTGTCCTCATGTGAATGTTGGGTTGGTAACCAAAAGATCATTGGTCTAACGATATCTCGGATCCTGTGTATTGGATAATTTGTTTGATTGAAGATACTCTCAGATTTTAGTCCGCTCTAAAGTTCCTCGATTTGAGTCCCCACATTTACATTAATGTAGCGGTGAGAGATCGAAAGTCTTCGTCAGCTTTTACAAGTCATACGCATATGCTTGACATGCACATCTCGAGGAAAGGTCTTTATGACCTATGTCAAAAAAAAAACAAAAAAATGTTGGGTTGGTATGCATGTTTTTCCACAAGAGTGACCAAGCAAAGAGTTTACTGTTGAACTTATTCTGGTACAGTTATACAAGGCAGATATATATATATATATATATATATATATATATATATATAAACAACCCACACACACATTCATGACCAAGTGAAGAGTTTACTGTTGCACTTATTCTGATAAAAGTATAACGCATTAACACATACACATGACGCATGATCAAGCGACTGTTGCACTTCATATAACATACAAGCCATTGTGCTCCGACGACTTGGAGAGCTACAAAGAAAACATCAATGACTTGAGTTGTGAGAGCTTTTTACTCGACTTTGATCTCTTCATGTGATCAGTTCTGCCAATGGGGATGTCATTGGGGAAGAGATCATGAAGCACGAATCCATGGATTAAAGTAGAAACAAACACAGCAGTCAATGCAAAGGTTGATATGGAGGAGAGTGCCACCGAGAGTGTTCTTGTTAACACATTCTCCACTTCATTTGAATACCAAATTGTTGCAATTGGAGCACCAGTCAATGGAAAAGTATATGCCCACCATGCAAGAGAGAACCTACAAAAATACAAATTAATTAAACACCATCATATAAATTAATTCTCACAGAAATATCAAAGAGGAAATTAAGTCATAGTACCTGTATCCTCTGAATAACTTAATCCTCACAGCCTGCAAAATCCAAAAGAAAAAGCAGAAATATTACTGCTATAATGCTTTGCATGAAATGTTTAAGAGATTTGACGACGACTTACAAGACAAACGTAGAGGAACAGAGCAATGAAGTATGAAACCCTTGAGACGTAATCAAAGTGTCCCTGGATCTTTGCCCATGCTATGCAGGCAACACTGGGTGGAACCACAAACAAGAAGAACACAGGATGAAGCTCTTTTGGGAGAGGATCATTTGTTGGAAGCCTTTGGAACAGAGTGATGAACAGAACAGAGTAGTGAGCTAATCCAACAGCAAAGAAGAATATGGCTCCTTCTTTGAGTCCCATTGATGCACCGAGCAATGCACCAATAAAGTTTCCCACTACTGATAAGTGACTTGTCGGATTTGCGCCCTTTGAGAGCCTGCAGCGGCCACCGTATATCCACTGTCCATAGATTTTGAGCTCAAGACACAAGATTGGAGCCATTAGAGCATACCATAGAGCAGCATGAAGGTTTTCAGTGATTGATGGTGGGACACCAAGTGCTAAAAAAAGGCAGGCCAGCCATGGAGCAAAGAAAAAATTGATTCTTATTGGGTGGTGGTATTCTTTTCTCACTGCTTCAAAGTGATAAATGATTTTTAGAATGTAGATGAGGAACACAGTGGATGTTAATACAAGTGAGATGCACCACAGGATGAAGTTCACTGTCAAACTAACATGCAGAAATTTCATGGATGGTACAATGGCCAGTGTCTTCCAAAGGATTGCTTGGCTATTAACACCGAGGCACATACCAAAAGACGACACCGGGAAACGAAGAAGAAAAGGCCATGTTTCATCTTTGGAAGAAACAAATTTCCCATCTGTTCCATGTGATTGTTCTGCATGAAAACCAGAAGGAGAAACCAGTGCACTGGTACGTATGGAAGAATAGGATTCAGTTGATTGAACAAGTGAAGACATGCCAAACTCTGGTATCTGAGTAATCAAAGAACATAATATACTTGGATTAATTCTTTTCTCATGACATTAAACACAAAAATATAGCACAACTTCATCCATGTCAACTAATTGCATCCTTAAGATCTACAAAATAAAGAAGACCATTGAGATCAGTAACCTTAGAGCAAACCTTTGGCTTGATAAATTGAAGAACAAGAAAGAAGAAGAGCTTCACAAGTTCTTAGACTTGAAACTTTTGACTTGACAAACAGAAGATGAAGAAGAGTCTTGACAAGTTCCTAAACTTGAAGAGGATGAAGATCCCGGTGAAGAACTGAATGGAAGAAGAGATGAAATCATCAGCAGCTACTTTGTTAGACAGGACCAGGGAGATAAGATCATTGTGTTGTATTATGTTGAATAGGATGCATGAAAAGAGACCATATATGGTGGACTGAAAGACATAAATGAGGTATTTCTTTTGAATGGGATGCACTAAAAAGAAGGTGGGTTGGTGCAAGCCAAGTGGAAGAGGAGAGTGATAGTGATTAACTTAAACATTTTTTAACACTAATAAAGTTGATTGGAAGTGAGTATCCATTAACAACTAATCCATTCATAATTCAAAGGTCTGTGATGTTAGTGAATAAAAAGGAGTTTGCTCTGTAACATTAATTTAATTGCTTCAAAATTTGTATTTTTATTATAATGATGATAAATGATAAATTTTTTTTAAAAAAGTTATTATGTAAATATATTATATTTACTTTTATAATATTAGCCACTACCTTGTGGAAGGAAGCTTGTTTGTTGGGATTGTTCATGGTATGGACAAAGATGGTTGGTTGATAGCTCTTGGAGGTTGTGAGAGGACAGTAGCTTTCTTTTGCACCGGGAGTGAGCGATGATGATGATTCCATTAAAAAAGTTATGCAACAATCTTAAAAATCTATAATTAATTTGAGGTTAGTTTTAATTTTTTTTAAAATAATTTTATCATCATAAATTGAAAATCAAAGATTAATTTCTCTTGTTAAAATTGAATATAATGAGAATTTAAAAATTAATTAGAGATCTTAGAGGTGAAGATTAGTTATTAGGATAATCTGATACATTATCAAATTTTTAATATGAATATTCAAAGTTTTTAATAAATATAAAAAATTAAATCATAAAATAAGTTATAAAAACAAAAACTTTACATTAATTATATATTTTTAAGAATTTAAAATTAATATAATATTTAAAGTTTATAAATTCTACCATAATATTTTTTTTTAATTTTTACAAAAAAATATAATTCAAGTTGAAAGAGAGTTTGAAAATAAATAGAAAAACATTTTTCATTTAAAGATCTTAAAACTGAAGATTAATTAATAGGATAATTTGATACATTATCAAATTTTTAACATGAATACTATAATGTAAACAAATAAAAAATTAAAGCATAAAATCAGTTATAAAAACAAAAACTTCACCTATTAAGTTAATTATAGATTTTTAAGGTTTTTAAATTTTGATGTCAATATAATATCCAGTTTTTCGAGAAAAGGTCACATCCTTCAATATCATGATTGGGTCGACCCTAATTTTTTTGGATAGATAGATAACTTTACGTCATGAAATAAGTTATAAAAACAATTTTTATCATAATATATTTTTATATTTTTTTCAAGACAATATAATTATGGTTGAACAAGGCTTCAAAAATTTTACAAATATAACTTAATTTAAAGATCTTAAATTTAAAGATTAGTCTTTTTTTTTTGACAAAAGCGAGAAGTGTCCCCGTAGTAAGTCAAGGATGGACATCGCAACACGCAGCAACCCAGCCTTGCATATCTTATAAGAGGAGTGGATCGATCCTCACCCATCCATTGCCAAAGATCGGCGCACACCTTCTTAGCAAGGGAACCCGGTTCCAATAGAGAGATCGTTGGTAAAATTTAAAGATTAGTTATTAGGATAATCTGATACATTAGTTATTATGATAATTTGATACATTAGTTATTAGGAAAATATGATACATTATCAAATTTTTAATATGAATACTAAATTTAAATTAAAACATAGAATTAGTTATAAAAACATAATCATGGATTTTTAATATTTTTAAAATTAATTAAAATTTTATATTAAAAATATTGAGAGCCTGCAATGAAAATTAAAAATATTAATTTATAAGGTTATGACAACCTTTGAGAGCATGCTTGGCCACCATATATCTGCTGGCCTTAGATTTTGAGCTCAAAACACAAGATTGGGCCATTAGAGCATACTACAGAGTAAAATGAAAGGAAAAAGAGAAATTCTTAGATGACCAGGCCTTGTTTGGTTGGGGGATAATCTTGTGTAACTCCAACTTGCACTATGACCACCCATATACAATTGGAATAACATGGTTCCCAATGAAAAGTGTTTCCAGTCAAAATTTTTTTTAATGGAGATTTAAGATATACAATGGCATACAAATACTTTTTCCTAAAGATTGAGCGTCAAAGTTTCTCCAAATAGCAGTATTCTATATATAACTATATGTATATATGATCGACTTCCTCTGTAGTGAAGTAAGTTTTTTTGCTATCAAACTATGTTTGCTTTAAACTATCAAAATTGGGTTGAATGATGATAAGATTCTAATTGCATCTTTATTTTTATGTTGTATCAAAATCTTCAAACTATCAAAATTGGGTTGAATGATGGTAAGATTCTTACTACATCTTTATGTTTATGTTGTATCAAAATCTTCGAACTATGAAAATTGGGTTGAATGATGGTAAGATTTTAACTACATCTTTATGTTTGTGTTGTATCAAAATTGCCCGGAAGACACTTTCTTTTTCCTAAAGATCAGGTGTCAAAGTTCCTCCAAATAGCAATCTTGCTTCAAACTATCAAAATTGGGTTAAATGATGGTAAGACTATAATTGCATCTTTATGTTTCTGTTGCATCAAAATCTTCAAACTATCAAAATTGAATTGAATGATGGTAAGATTCTAACTACATCATTATGTTTATGTTTTTATCAGAATTTTCAAACTATCAAAATTGGGTTGAATGATGATAAGATCTTAACTGCATTTTTATGTTTATGTTGTATCAAAATCACCGGGATGGAATGCACTTTGTTTTTCCTAAAGATCGGGTGTCAAGGTTCCTCCAACTTGCTTCAAACTATCAAAATTGGGTTGAATGATGGTAAGATTCTAATTACATCTTTATTTTTATTATTAGAATGATAAATAATAAAATTTATTGAAAGTTATTCATGTAAATATATTATATTTACTTTTATAATATTAGCCACTACGTTGTGGAAGGAAACTTGTTTGTTGGGATTGTTCATGGTTGGGTTGAGGATGTGAGAGGACAGTAGCATTCTTTTGCACCGGGAGTGGGCGGTGATGATGAGTCCATTAAAAAAAGTTATGAAACAATCTTAAAAATCTATAATTAATCTGATGTCAGTTTTAACTTTTTTTTAAAAAAATAATTTTATCATCATAAATTAAAAATCAAAGATTAATTTCTCTTGTTAAAATTGAATACAATGAGAATTTTAAAAATTAATTTAGAGATCTTAGAGGTGAAATTAGTTATTAGGATAATGTGATACATTATCAAATTTTTAATATGAATACTAAGTTTTTAATAAAAATAAAAATTAAATCATAAAATTAGTTATAAAAACAAAAACTTTACATTAATTATATATTTTTAAGAATTTAAAAGTAATATTTAAGGTTTATAAATTCTACCATAATATTTTTTTTTATTTTTTTCAAAAAAGTATAATTCAAGTTGAATGAGTGTTCGAAAATAATTTTTTTTTAAAATTTAATGATCTTAAGACTGAAGATTAATTATTAGGATAATCTAATACATTATCAAATTTTTAACATGAATACAAAAATTTAAAAAAAAAATTAAAGCGTAAAATCAGTTATAAAAACAAAAACTTCACCCATTAAGTTAATTATAGATTTTTAATGTTTTTAAAATAATTTTTTAAATTTTGATATCAATATTATGACCTAATTTTTCTTGATAGATAGATAACTTAATGTTATAAAATAAGTTATAAAAACATTTTTTATCATAATATATATTTTTATTTTTTTTTCAAGACAATATAATTATAGTTGAACAATGCTTGAAAAATTTTAAAAATATAATTTAATTTAAAGATCTTAAATTCAAAGATTAGTTATTAGGATAATCTGATACATTAGTTATTATGATAATCTAATACATTATCAAATTTTTAATATGAATACTAAATTTAAATTAAAACATAGAATTAGTTATAAAAACATAATCATAGATTCTTAATGTTTTTAAAATTAATTAAAATTTTATATTAAAAATATTGAGAGCGTACCTTTGAGAGCATACATGGCCATCATGTATCCACTGGGCATAGATTTTGAGCTCAAAAACAAGATTGGAGCCATTAGAGCATAATCCAGAGTTGAATGAAAGGAAAAAAAGAGATGATTCGGCCTTGTTTGGTTGAGGGATAATCTTATGTACCTCCAGCTTGTATCGTGACCACCTATATGCAATTGGAATAGCGTAATTCCCAATAAAAAGTGTTTCCAGCCAAAATTTTTAATGGAGATTTGATTTATACAATGTGAGACAAATACTTTTTCCTAAAGATTGAGTCAAGGTTTCTCCAAGGTTTCTCCAAATAGCAGTATTCTACATCTAACTGTATGTATATATGATCGACTTCCTCTGCAGTGAAGAGGAAGTCAGCTTTATTTTTGCTATCAGACTATGCTTGCTTCAGACTATGCTTGCTTCAAACTATCAAAATTGGGTTGAACGATAATAAGATTCTAATTGCATCTTTATATTTATGTTGTATCAAAATATTCAAACTATCAAAATTGGGTTGAATGATAGTAAGATTCTAACTACATCTTTATGTTTATGTTGTATCAAAGTTTTCAAACTGTCGAAATTGGGTTGAATGATGGTAAGATTCTAACTACATCTTTATGTTTATGTTGTATCAAAGTTTTCAAACTGTCAAAATTGGGTTGAATGATGGTAAGATTCTAACTACATCTTTATGTTTATTTTGTATAGATTGGGTGTCAAGGTTCTTCCAAATAGCTATTTTGTTTCAAACTATCAAAATTGGGTTGAATGATGGTAAGATTTTAACTACATCTTTATGTTTATGTTGTATCAAAATTTTCAACGTATCAAAATTGGGTTGAATGATGGTAAGATTTTAACTACATCTTTATGTTTATGTTGTATCAAAATCGCAGTCTTGCTTCAAACTATCAAAATTGGGTTGAATGATGATAAGATTCTAATTGCATCATTATGTGTTTCTGTTGTATCAAAATCTTCAAACTATCAAAATTGGGTTAAATGATGGTTAGATTTTAACTGCATCATTATGTTTTGGTTGTATCAAAATAGTTGGGATGAAAGACACTTTATTTTTCCTAAAGATTGGGTGCCAAGGTTCTTCCAAATAGCAGTCTTACTTCAAACTATCAAAAATTGGGTTGAATGATGGTAAGATTCTAACTGCATCATTATGTTTTGGTTGTATCAAAATAGTTGGGATGGAAGACACTTTTTTTTTCCTAAAGATTGGGTGTCAAGGTACCTCCAAATAAAAGTCTTGCTTCAAATTATCAAAATTGGGTTTGTAAGTTCCAGACGGGGTTGGTTGTATGTGTGGTTGTAATGAATATTGCAACTCACTCTCACTGTAACTCTTAAGAATGTTGGAAGTTTAAACTTAAATATTTAATTAAGTGTTTATGGGAAGTGTAGAGGTGTCATTAGTAGGTGTTTTGGAAATAATGGTTATTATGAGTTATGGGAAATAGAGAGAAGTATTGGAATATGAAGGGTTATCTAGGAATATGAATGGGTGTCTAGGAAGGTGAAATGTTAGATATTATGGAGAGAGTTTTGTAATGTCTATATAAGAGGCTAAATATGTTGTGTTTTGTCAAGAGGTTGAAGATGTAATACTAAAGTTTTTATATCTTTCTCTTCTTCCTCTTCCTAAGATCTCTCTAAGCGCCGTCTTGACTCCTACAAGTGGTATCCGAGCTAGGGGAGAAAGAGCAGGACCTCTGAGACTCAACTAGTACAAGTCCAGAATAGTGGAGAAGTGAGGACCTCGGAGACCCAACGGGTATAAGTCCAATATTGAGGAGAAAAAGGGACCGCTGAGACTCATAGAGTACAAGTCCAAAGAAGAAGAAATGGAAGATGAAAGATTCGTTGCAGTGACGGTGCAGTTCAAGGCGTTGCTTAAAGAGATCTTAGAAAAGTTGGAGTTGCCACCCGCCAGGTATAAGTGTGTGAAATATGGGCCCGATCACCAACCTTTGTTTGCAGCAAAGATAACATTTGAAGACAAGCTCAGAAGACACGTGGTGGATGGACCTACCGCACCAAGAAAAAAAGAAGCGGAGAATGAAGGTGCATTGCGAGTAATATGGCACCTAAAGAGTCAATACAAGATGGAGATAGTTGATGAGAACAAAAGATAGCTTGAAGAACTGAAGTATGAACATGAAGACCTTAAGGACGCGTATGATGAACTATGGAGCAATTTCTCTAAAGCAAAGAAGGAGATCGAAGAATTGAAGAAGGGGCATGATGCCGAGGACTTCGAAGAGAGTAATAATTATTGATGCGGATCAAGCTTATTGAAGAAAGTTTTTTTTTGAATATTTAAGTTTAAGGTGGGATGTTGGAAGTTTAAACTTAAATATTTAATTAAGTGTTTATGGGAAGTGTAGAGGTGTCATTAGTAGGTGTTTTGTAAATAATGGTTATTATGATTTATGGGAAATAGAGAGAAGTATTGGAATATGAAGGGTTATCTAGGAATATGAATGGGTATCTAGGAAGGTGAAAGGTTAGATATTATGGAGAGAGTTTTGTAATGCCTATAAAAGAGGCTAAGTATGTTGTGTTTTGTCAAGAGGTTGAAGATGTAATACTAAAGTTTTTATATCTTTCTCTTCTTCCTCTTCTTAAGATCTCTCTAAGCGCCGTCTTGACTCCTACAAAGAACACACAACCTCACATACTCTCAAGCAAGTAATGCTGTAAAATCCATGATTTTAGCTTGAAATAAAGGATTCAATATTTTTCCCTAAATTGATTAGTAAATTTTCAAATCTTGCCAAAAAGGGGCATTTTGGGAATAATTAAAACCCGAGGGCATTTTGGTAAAATAGACACGGGGGAGATTCGAAAATATAAATAAAATTATTTTATAGTTTTATTTATTCTGATTGAAGAAAGATTTAATTAAATTTGGAAATACTTAATTTAATTAAATTGGAAAGCTCATGAAAAATCATGTTAGAAACTTAGAAGGAAAGGGGGAGATAATTGATTAAATCTATTAAAGGGAATGCCCTAAGTTTAGTAAGGATAGGATTTAATCAAAGGAAATCAGATTAATTTAAATTCAAATGAATTTAAATTATAGAAATTATTAATTTATAATTTTGAGTTTTATTTGGCTGCCAAGGACCTAATAGTAAATTTATAAAGGTTGAGGACTAGGAGAGAAAAGTTGATGTTTCTGGGAGGAGGACTTGGATGTAAAAATAAAAAGAGCAGGGACTTGAAGAGAAAGTGCGTTCTCTCACCAGTAAGGGACCCAGGCATAAATTTAGAAAGCTTGGGGGTCTTCTGTGCAAAAGGGACAGAGAAGTTGTATAAGGAGGGAACCAACGGCCAGGATCTGACGATCCGTGTTGATCAGATCTCGAGGCACTGATCCGGCCGTCCATTCCTATGGCAAAGATTAAAACAAACACGCCCCTACCGTGCGGTTAGGTCAACAGCCGTTCGATCCAACGATTGAGGGCCATCTCGAGACGAGGAGAGCTGATCACGAGGCGAGCCACCATCGTTCTTCTCCACCAGCGCCACCGCGCGCGCGATTTCCCTGCCAAAATTGGCTGCATGCACCGCGGCCAAAAATGGAAGGAGGAGGCGAAGATTGGCACGGGCGATTCTCCCGTCAGCGTGCTCGATCCTGCAGGGATCCTCCTCGAGCCCTATAAAAGGGATCAATGGGGGCCGAGCTCGAGCACCCCACACCGCCAAAGACCACCACCCTACCGTGGAGACAGAGGGAGCTTCCCGGAGTTGCGGTAGGAGGGGACGAGCCCTGCAGTGATCGTGTCTGGCCAGAACAACTCCGACCGTCCTCAGAGGACTCCGGCGTCGAGCGTGACCTTCAGTGGCCATTCCCTCCGGTAAGCTTCGGCTCTCTATCTTCGTTCTTCCGTTAAGCATCCATAGTGGGCCGTAGATAGGGTGGCGAACAGCGGAAAGAAACACAGGATCCTCCGCCGGCCTCTGTCGGGGTATGGGACACCGGAACAGAGGGAGTTGACGGGGACCTGGGGAACAGAGGGAGGAGGGGAGACGGCTCCCGGTCCGGGGAGCTTCGCCAGTTCCCTCCGGCCGGCCCGAGCTTCGGCCAGCGACCACCGGGACACCCGAGCTCCACCATGTGGCTGGCCCTCGCCTCCCAAGTGAAGTCACGGCCTGTGAAGAAGAAGAAAGTAGAGAAGGAGAACCGTTAAAAATAATGGTTTATTATAATTAACTAATTTATGATAGTATTAGTTTTCTTAATTGTCAACTAATTAGTGTTTAGCTTAATTAATTGGTGATAACCATGCTGTTCGTAAGATTGAAGATTAATTAATTTAGGATAATTAAGTACTCGGTAAATTAGTTGAATAACTAATTGGATTGTTAGTTGTTAGCTAATTGTTTTTGATTAACTAGTTTTTTTTTTTTGTTAATCAATTAATGGATCTAATTAATTAATAAGGGGGGGTTGATGATGGGAAAAAAATCAATAAAAAGGGGATTAATCTATGGGATTAAAAGAAATATGGTTTGATTAATGAGAAGATTAATTAAATAGTTCTCGGATTAATGGAACTATAGTTGCTAGCTTCAAGATTGACTAAATTATTAATTTGGCACTATGGCTTGAATAAAGCTGAGAATAATTAAATTATTTAATGAGAGATTAAATGATTTAATAGTTGAATTAATTTTTAAAGACTTGTTGAACTATTAGACCATACTATAGTTCTGAGTTTTATTTAAAGTAATTGAATAATCCAATGGTTGATTAAATAATTCAAGGGTGGGATTCGTTTGATAAACCATGGTTAGTTTTAAAGACTAATTAAATTATTTAAATGATTGATGATGGGTTAATTGATTCTAAGTTTATTGAATTAATTAATTAAACCCTGTTCAGATGATTTCAAGATTTATTAAATCTAAGGATTTAATTAAAACTGGAGTTAGGTTGATTTAGTGTTTTTAATTAACTAAGTTTGGACTCGCGAATAGACTCGATTTGGGGTTGGGTTCAACCAAGAGGAAGGAAGGCCCACTAAGCCGGACTCAGGCCCGTTAAAGCATGCATTGTAAAATTTAGTAGCTATAAACGTTTACTTTTATTGAGAGTAGACATGCAGATTTTGACTTGGATGCATCGGGAGGTCCCGTGGAGCACGAGACTTTGCGATTTTAGGTAAGTACTTCTGCCTTGTACCTCCCAGTCATTTATTGATTGGTTTCTTGACTTTTGATTTGCATGTTTGAGAATGCCTTGTTCCTCTCTTCGGAGATCTTATTGACGTGTCTTTATTGCGACATGTTGCTTTGTTATTCATACATGCTTCCTTGATTTGTTGAAATCTTTTGTTTAGCATGTTTGATTATTTCGGGATGTTGGAATCCACATTATTCTCGCTCTTCGTCCCATTAGGTGGAGCGGGTGAGCTCCAATTTTGCGAAGCGTTGGGGCCGGGGACACCTGGCGTTCGCGACTCCCTAGCCGAGGGAGAGTGATCCGTTGTCCTTGCTATGGTCATTAGGGGTCGATCATTTGTAGTCGCGGCTAATGAGAGATAGGTGGCGCCGCCGGCATACGACCCGAGGGCGTAGCGGCCAGGATGAAGTGGTCGTTTTCTCGGCAGTTCGGTGATGGTACCGACCGGGAGGCGTTTGTGGAGCTTCCGTTGGAACTCTTAGCTAGGAGTCATTATCTTGTTTTATTTTGTGATAGATTCCTAGGGCTTGCTTTTAAGGGCGTGCCGAAGTTTGCTTTGATATTCATTTTGTTGTTATCATATTTCTTGAACCCCGCTGAGTACTTATCAGCTTCCATTCAGCTCATGCACTATTTTCTCCCCGCTTACGCATCCCGGGGCGTGGGGACACTAGACGCAGGGAAGCCGATCGTGGGTCGGGTGATTTGCAGAGGTCCGAGGACCTTGTCTATTTTTTTGTTTTGAGTGAGATATTATGATTTGTAGGTCCCCTTAGGGCCTGATATTTGTAGGGTACCTGAACCCTTGTTATTTATTTCCGCTGAACTCTGTTTATTTTGAATAAATTAAGATGTTATTTTTGCATTATCTGCTTAAACACTTAGGCCTTGTATCCGGGTGGGGCCCGTCTCTACTCGGCTACGGCCGGTCTGCACATTTGCCCGAGGTCCCGGGATCGGGTCGGGGCGTTACAAATGCAATCAAGAGAAAGAGACACAAGATTGGTAACCCAGTTCGGCTCTCCTAGCCTACGTCTGGGGGGCCAAGCCCGGAGATAACGATCCACTAGAAGATAAGAGAAAACATGAGTACAACTTCCTTGTCACTCATCTCACACATACATAAACGCCCACTCAAGATCGCTCAATGCCTACACTACCTAACTCCCTTAGGTCTTTCTTGTGTGTATCCACGCTTGAACCCTTGGCTGGGTCCTTTATATAGCCGCTCCACGAGCACGCCGTCTCTCTCTCTCTCCATATCTCCCCGAAATCTCTGCGGTTACCATCTTTGGACTCCTTCCAAAAATAGCCGTTCTGCATCCCCGGTCACACTTGATCCTGCGGCGTGGCCCGATCCCAAATGAACCCGATTAAGGCTGCAGCTTTGCGTTGCTCTACGAACTCCAGACCTAAACCCTCCCGGCTTTATTTGAGTCCACTCCGTCTGATCCTCCTGATCATGACCACGACAACTGGCTGGACCCCTTTCCGTCACGTCCACGAACTCATCAAGTCGCCTCCCAGCGTGTCGTCTCCCGACGTTTCAACATCATCGGTTTCCAAATTTAGCTGTTGACTCACTCAAGTTTGGTCCTCGACGTATCTCCACTGAATCTCTCTTCATACCATATTTGGCCTCCCGCCAAAGTATGGCCTTCATGAAATTAGCTCCTTACCAAATCTGGGCAGTGATATATTTAGACACCTTCTAAATATATTCCTCATGATGTCTTCAGCTCCACTTGGATCCTTGTTACCATTATTAGTGTAACCAACTTCCAAGTTGATCTTTGATAGATTTGTTCCTCAATATACAACACCTTCCAAACATGTGCAAAATAAGTTTATGTTACATCCTTATGTTTCTGTTGTATCAAAATTTTCTAATTATTTGGGTTGAATGATAGTAAGATTCTAACTGCATCTTTATGTTTATGTTGTATCAAAATCTTCAAACTATTAAAATTGGGTTGAATGATGGTAAGATTTTAATTGCTTTTTTATGTTTCTATTGTATCAAAATTACCGGAAGGCACTTTGTTTTTCCTAAAGATTCGTTGTTAAGGTTCCTCAAATAAGAGTCTTCTACATCTAACTATGCTTGCTTCAAACTATCAAAATTGGGTTGAATGATGGTAAGATTCTAATTGGGTCTTTATGTTTCTGTTGTATCAAACTCTTCAAATTATCAAAATTTGGTTGAATGATGGTAATATTCTAATTGCATCTTTATGTTTTTGATGTATTAAAATCGCCGGGATGGAAGACACTTTGATCAGCTTTATACACATTCCCTTCCCTTCTATACACACTGTGTAAGATTACCTCAAAAAACAATGACAAAGGAAAAGGATGATAACTACAACATTCCAATTTGTAATCCCGATTTCATCAAAGGCTAGTGCAGATTCCAAATTCAAGCAAGTCATTAGTTTGACTCATCGATCAGATATAAGTTACTAATTTTGTAATTTCACAAATACTTCTCTAAATCCTTTGTAAGTTGTATTTGTAAAACAAAATTATTATGGATATTAATATATTAACTCTTATGGGAGTATGCATATTATAATTTTAAGCTTTTCATTTGAATGGAATTAATTACAAATTTTGGAGTGGTATATATGCACTAGTATGGGATTAAGGCTTAGTTGTTTTTGTTGTAGTATACATGCAAAGCAAAACAAGAAAATATTATATAATATATCATTTCCATTTTATTTGTTATTAAAATTTTACCATAGTGAAAACACTCGAAATAATTTATAACTTTTCATGTTAGTGTAAATATTTTAATGGAAATTATATATATATAATTCAAAGTTGATTGAATACATTACAGAGATCAAGTGATTGTGTGTTATAGTAGGAAAATTGTTTTGTTTGATCAAATATTTAGTTTTATGATTTTAATTTTCTTTATGTTATTAAATACTACCTTAGTGTTGGAGTCACATAAAATAATAAATCACATGACATGCTACATGCTACAGACTTTGTGAGCAACTGGATAGTTTTAAGTGTCCTTTGTTTTTGTTTTCTAGATTTTATTAATATTTTGTTAGAGCATAAAATAAATTAATATTAATAAAAAATACAAGCTTAATTGGAAATAAAATTTTTCAATCCTCATAAAAGCATTGCCAAACTCATATAACCACAGAATTTCTATTTTGTCTATTGTAACACTACTGTGAAACAACTCCATTGTTCCATGGGCAAGAGTAGTAACAAAATATGCAAAAACTTTGTATCACAACTCTATTTCGCTTTATAGTATGTAGTGTGACAGAGGAAGATATAGCAAGACAGTGAGAGTGGATAAACTACTCACATAGCTAAGTCAGATCATTATAAATTCGTTATCCCACTAATAAACTAAATAATCTCTTACTGAATTAGAGTCGGATTACGAGGTCGTACCGGCACATTGATGATTCGGGTCGTGCCCGTACTGACCGTAATGAATAGTAACCGGGCCGTGACAGGCACATCCCAAGTTCGTGCCTACCCAACCGCCACGACCCATGGGCCGGCACGGCAAGGGCACGAAATATTTCATGCCCGGGCCGTGCCTGGTCCGCGGGCCGTGTTGGCACGGCCTGTCACGTGTCAGCCCGAAATCCAGACACGTGGCACCATCAGTTGCTGCCACGTGCCATATTCTTTTTATTTTTTTAAAAAATATATTATATATATATAACACATATGAGCTGTTTGGCAGTTGTAAAGCTCCAACCTCTTTAATTTCAAAATTTATGATAGACTGCCAATGCCTCTTTCTGTCCGACAAATATGCCACGTCGTGGTTTTTTGGTTTTTAAAAAAAAAATTAGGGAGAGCGGAGAGCCGTTGGCTCGCCCTCTTCTTTTCTCTAGGTTAGAGGCTTAGACACCAAGATGAGTAAGAAGATCTGAAGAAGGCTTGAGCCTTGATGCTATTTTCATGTTGGAATCCAAGATGAGCTAGAGACTTGGAGTTTAAGGGTGATCTTACGTGTCTCAGGCTCTCAGCGAAAGCCGTTGTTTTGTTTATTTTTTGGTTTTTTTTTTTTTTGCTCTCTCCCTTTGTAAACTTGAACTTCTGTTCCTTTTCTTTTGTTTTTTTAATGGGGAATGTTTTGTTTTTTATTTTATTTTTTAGATTTCTTCTAGGAGAGCCTTTGCTCTATTTTTTTCCCTTTCTTCTTGATCTCTTTCCGTGAATTAGAAATCTTCTTTGTTTTCTTTAGTGGATAATATTTAGATTTTTAATTTATTTTTTTGATTTTTGTTGATTTTTCAAGATTTTTTTTAAATTTTTTATAAATGGGTCGTGCGTGGCCCGTGGCCGGAGTCGCAAGACGACGCAGCGGCTTCGTGCCGGGCCGCTCGGCGAAAGTCGTGAAACAGTACGTTCCCAAAGACGAAGCGTGCTCGTCGCCGGGCTGTCTAAAAACCAGCTCTATGCTAAATAGTAACGAGGGATTAGCAAGAGAAGCTTTCTCTATATATTTAGCAAGAGCCAAGAATTCCCTCGCAATTCTTCACTAAATTGTCTTTTTGCGAGAACTTAGCAAAGGCTTTATTTGCAAGTATTTAGCTCATTGGCATTCGCTGAAATTTTTGAACATTTGCGAGAACTTATCGAGGGATTTTCTTTGAATTCCCTCACTAATATATACATTTGTCATCAATATATTTTTTGATTTATTAATCCCCTGTAGTACAATTTTGAATACCACCTATAAAATTTATAATAGACGATATTACACTCCCCTGTACCACAAACACAATGCACAATATATACAAAGATATTTAACATATATATCTAGTAATGTCTTGCTTTATACTTCCCAATATATGTAGTAATTTGTTGCTTTATCATTTAAAGAATATTGTCAAGTATCCAACATATATAACATACAAAGACCAATGTCAATAACTTGCTAAAAAAATAAACAGAGCACCGAACCAGTCTATGAAATGGTTGTAACAATTCTCCAGGAATACATTCTCATTGTGGGAGTTTAAAAAGAAAGTAGTCATTAATCTTTGGAAGAATGTTCGCACTTTGAATTATTCTGCACCATAAGAAACATTTTGCTTGCCAACGAATCAAAACCTTTTCTTAATGATGGGAAGAGCCTTAAGACTCTTTCCTCAAGATATAATCAACAGCCTCCTCAAGAGTGTCAACAACCTGCAAAATCAGAAGAAAAAAAAAATCATAATTGGAGGCAGCACTACATCACTACTGATTATGAAGGAAAACAAATGGGAATTCATAAGTTCAGGAATGGTTTCTCGGTGCAGAAAATCTGTGAAGTGCATCCAAACTTTAGAGAATAAACCAGAAAATTCAAAGCAGGCAACGAGGAAATAATTGAGCACAGATCATAGCTTACCTGAACCCTTCTAAAGTAATCAAAATGCCACTAATTGATTTTCCACAATTGGTTATTAGAAAAAGCTCCAGCAGTCATTTGTGATAAACTTCATTCACTTTGTTTTTCCTGTGACATAATCTCATTGAGAAAGAATTGCATCTTGCAAACTGCTAGCCAATAAAAAGACAATTTAACTCCAGATAATGTTTCAAGTTACAAAAAAAGAAAAAGAAGAAGATATATTGGTATTATAAACATTCTGTCAGAAACTAGTTTAACCTAAGGAATGAGCAAGAAACAAGGATAACTAATTAGGTCACAAGCACTTTTGCAAATTGCAATGCTGTCATGTTATGAAACCAGAGTGCAGCACTTTTTTGTGGTGCTTCTGATGAAGCCATCCAATCAATCCATGAAAACACTTCTTCATTCAACACTTTATTTAGGTAGTGTTCTATTGGTCAAGTTTGAAATTTAGATTCATGGGTTTTTAAATTATGTTTAATCAGATATGGTTGAATTAATATATATTTAATTTGAATGTTAAAGTATGAGATTTGGACTTGACCCAATTTTTTTTTGGGCACTCTACCCTGGTTTGAGGACCACCATGTCTAAAAAAATCTGAAGTATGAGATTTGGACTTGACCCAATTGCATCGGAAGTTTTTCTAAAAAAAATCTCATCCCTCATTTTGAACATTTATAATTTATGCTCTGAAACCTTTAATATTCTAATCTGTGCCTAATTAGTTGTACAGAGTTCAGCAATCAGAGAGACTCATGCCCACATTTCTACCTTCTAATTATACCATACAACACAAGAAGAATAACCTTTGAAGAAAGTTATTCTTGGTGTGATAAACACCAGCTAGATATACACCAGCAAGATGATCTCCAGCAAGATAAACACCAGCAAGAGATAGCCAAGAGGGGATTCTAATCGGAGAAAGAAATCTCTGAAGCAGCACTTGTATTAAGGAATAAGGTATGGATGAACAATGACTCACTAACTAATTCAGTACGATCACGCCACTGCAGCTCCACCACGCCACTCCATCACGATCACGCCCCCTGCAGCACGATCATGCCAAAAGCAATACCCTTTCTAACGGCCAGTCATGTGCCCTGCACGCCTAACATAAGTAAAAGTTTAATTGGGGGTCTATCAGTGTGCTATAATAAATGGTACAGCCAAGAAAGATACTATACATACCTGGAGATTTTGCTGCCATGTTTTGTTGTTAATGAAAGGATTGGGATCAGATGCTTACAATCAAAGAGGCAGAAGTCAAAAACTTCAAACAATTTGTGAGCTTTTCTCTGCTTTAATGGCTACAATCTCCCAGCTTAATTGCTGTTTCTGATTATAGATACCAATGATGTGAAGAGAGATCAATGGAAAAGAAAATGGAACTTCTTTGGTTCATCCATTGCTCTTGGCCTGCAATAAATTTAAAAATCATAAAAAGTGGAAGTCCAAACAATTTGTGATCTTTTCTCTTCTTAATTGCTGTTTCTGATAAAAAGATCACAACTAGCAGACATCTGTGAGGAGAGTTCAAGGGAAAAGAAAATGGAAACTTTTACCGCTTCTTGGTTTGATCCATTGTTCTTGACCTGTTGTAATACAAGGTCAGAGTTGGATTACTTTCAAAATCATAAATGAGGTTAAAGAAATTTTGACTTGTTAACTCATGCAAAACAATAGCTAAATTGAGAGATTTAAATATACAGGAGTTTGGAATCTTGCTGCAGCAGTGGATGTGGAGTTGGAAAGCTTGTCAAAAGGATGAGGCAAGATCAAGTAGCACCCAGCTTTTAAACTTTTCTGCAAAATGTCCAGGTTCAAGTTTGCAAAAAACTACTAAAATAAATTTCAACTAGCATGGTTGGACCATGTGTGCTACTGCCTTAACACATATTGGTTACTTTTTCTATTTAATTTATGTGCTTTCATAGGTTACGAGAATGACGATCATTTAGGACACCGGTGAAGGGACTGAAGCAAGTGCTTTCTAAATAGAAAGAAACATATATAAGATTTTGTCAAGAGAAACCAAACAACTTGTTTATGGTTTCATCACCAAAGAGAGTAGAATATAGGGAAATCCAACTGGAAACAAAATGGAAGGAAGCATATATATGTAAACAAGATATATGTAAACAAGAACAGATGAAAGTACAATTGAATTTCTAGACATGAGATTAATGGAGCATAAAAAAGGGCAGGCAGACAGATGATACTATGTTAGACTAAAACATACACCACATCACAGGAAGTCTAAGGAAAAAGAAAGAAGAATGATAAGATCTCATGCATCTGAATTAATCTACCACCAAAGAAATTGGCACTATTAAATAGAAACATTACAGAACCATCTAAATAAAAATCTAGCACACCAAGAATGTTGCATTGCCTATGAAAACATTACTTATATGTTTGCTTGACAAAAAAATTATATGTTTGTGCGCATCTAACTAGAAACCTTATAAGCTAAAGCTAAGATCAATAGGAAAAAGGAACTGCACATAATATACAAAATCATTTTAGAAAATCCTAGGCAGAAATAAAAATTTCTAAGAGTTATATCTCTCTGGATTTTTTTGAAGCGCATTGAAACAACAAATCAAATACCCTCAGACCACCATATCAAGTAAGCTCAACATAGACTGCATTAAATTTAAAAACTGAAGGAGCCAAAACTTACTTTAGCTCAACCTCTACCTTGTTATGTCTTTCAACTTCTTGGCAAGGAAAATTCAACTTCTTTCAACTTACTTCAGCTCAACTTCTTGTACACTCAGGGACTTCAATTCTTGTTTGCAGTTAAAAGAGAAGAAGATGAAAAACAGACAAGTTCGTAGTAATACTCATGGAAAGAAATCAAAGGCCATTAGAAACAACTTGTCAATCAACCAAAAGGTAGCAAGGTTGGAACAAGATGCAAAACTGTGGATGTAGAATAACAAAAGATATAGAGACAAGATAAAAGTGCACTAAAATTGCAGATCTAATTGAAGAGGGTGACATAAAAAGAAACAGGTGCTGGCTTTGAATATCCAACACCAAAACCTCAGCATTGAACTCATGGAAGCAGCTTGGCACCCAAAAGAGTAAAGGCGAGAAGCCCATTTAGAGCTGGAAAACACCCTAACAAAAGATATACAAAGCAATAGAGGCACCAAAAATAGACAGGACATGAAATCATTTTTACTCTTTCTAGGAGAAAATCAGAAACTAACAGTCAATGATAAACTCAATCAATAAAATTCAAACAGATAGAGAGGCCCAAACAGATAGGGTATGAGAGTGAGACTTAAAATTTTACAGCATACACTAATAACTTTGGCGCACAAGGTGTTTCAAGAAATAAAAAATCCACGCTAGTGATGAACAATGAAAGAAATTAGAGGTCATACTGAAAACAAAGATTAAGCTCCAGAAACATAATTAAACCACACCAAAATCTTTGGAACATATTTGAGCATGTACGGGAATTATACAAAAAAACAGAAGTTCCTTTACAAGAGCACCAATAACTCCCAAGCTTGTGAGCCATAAATACTCAAATGGCCTTGTTTTGCTTTGTCATTATTCAGAAATGGATATAAGTATAGCAGTATGTGTGCTATCAATACAAACAAACATCAATTAAATAAATACCACTTATAGATTCTGAATCTTTAGATCAAGATTAGTTGTTCTGATGGCACAACAGAGCACATGGGCGGTCGATAAATTTTCACAGCTGGTAATCAACATATTAATTTTTACTTAACAGCTTGGCATAGATTGAATAAAAAGAAATTATAGATTCCAAAGCATTTGCTTAAGATTATTCATTCTGGTGGCAAAGCTGAATACATGAACAGTCCATGAATTACACAGCTAGCAATCAATATAGATTTTGAAGAAGCATTTGTTCGAGATTATCCATTCTGATTGTGAAACTGAATACATGGATAGTCCATGAATTTTCACAACTAACATCAACATATTTCATTTAATTATCAACTTAAAATAGATGAACTCTCAGAGTAGTCGCAGACTCACAATACTACAAATCTATGAAGCTGGTTAAAACTGATGGTTTATGACAATTTAAGCATATATCAATCCAAATGTATAAATGCTATGGCAGATGCAACTCAAAAAGGAGAATTAGAACAAATGCTTGAGGATTCAGTCATGGGAATCTATATAAAATATTTACAAGAATTATTATGAAAGCTCGATGGTGTATTGCTGGGAGCAAACTCCTTAATGACCAATATAATCTGAGTACTCAAGTAATACGAACAAAATAGCTTAAGCTTAAACAAGCACATCCTTAATGGAAACTCCCATATTATATCAGTTAGATTTGCATACCATTAAGGAAAAGTATCCTGGTATCTGGATGAGAAGCAACGCACTGCAAAGATATCAAACCCAAGAAATATATAGAGTTAGATTTACACTAGATAACACCATGGTTAGTAATGGTAAGCCCAATGGAACCAAGTGCACTTCGGTCAACATTCATAGAGCTGGAGGAGATGGCTCAATTAGATAAATAAATAAATGCAAATTTGGTTCCTGAACTTACAGTATCACATAAAAGCATCTTGTATTGGATATAAAACAAGATTTTGCCACTACACTATTAAAGTATGCATGCCGAAAGATGGAGAACTCACCTCCCAAAGACAATCTCATTGAACATAGAAAATATTAACAATTATTCTTAAGCCACCATTTTGTGTAGAGAAAAAAACAAACCTGAAGAAGAGCAAATGCATTGCAAACTCGATTTGACGCAACAGGTGTCAAAGTTGGAGGTGACAGTGCTGGGTATATTGAAACAATTTCCTAGAAAAAATCAGATGAAATCTTTAATCTCATTAACTGAATGTCAAATCAAAATTATACAACATAAACCACAAGCCTACTTATGCATGAATAGATTATGCATGCAACCTGCAGTGATCAACATGAGAACGACCAACAATCCTACAAATTCTTCTGATGTTCAGAACAAAAAATGGTTGGGAATAAAAAATGTCCAACACACATACAAAAGCAAATAAACCACCGGCTTCATCATTCAGTGACATATGATTATTACTGTCAACAATAGACTTCATTGCAATGACAAGGCAAAGATCTCGGGATTGAATAATAATATATCTGCAAAAAGTTTGCTCATGCTCCCTTGCCATTCATACATGCAGTAGAAACTAGTCTCGATTCCTTTCTATTTATATGCAAGTAATACGCATACAAAATGTTTTAAAACAGTGTATCATGAATTTATTTTTATTTCTCAAGAGATTGAATAATTGACAATGGTTAATAAATGTCATTTACATGTTGATTGATATGAACTGGATTTTTTATCTCAGGGTAAATTCCAACAGTTCTGTTGGCATTTAATGCAATTGCAATGAACTCTTCAAATGTGATGATTGAGAACTTCCCTGTATACCAGCAAGAAAAAGAGAAATGGGTTAAGTGTTGGTGTTTTCAATGTAAATCTTGAATCAATATGAGCAAATCTTTTATAAAAGATATGCAATACAGAGGTCTATTGCCAGGTATCAAATAGTTCTGATCCTTTTGATAAGAGAAATATTACATGCATAACCAAAATTCAAGAAAGAGTGGTATTTCTTGAAAAGAAAAACCCTTACATGCATAACCAAAATTCAAGAAAGAATGTATTTCTTGAAAAAGAAAAACCTGGTTCTGCACCAGCTAGCAGGAAAAATCAAAGGTGTAAACTAAAGAATGTTCTCAACTTGTTGGAATATCATGTTGATAACCAACTGTTCTTGAATCCGTAGTATTATCATAAAAATATGAGAAACAAAACATGGTTATTTCCAGGGTGTGATCAACCATTGTAATGTTGATCTCGGAACTTGTACCGTTGCTTAACCCGTAGAGACTTAAGGTTCTTCAAGTGTAAAATCTACTGCAAGTTACTGAAAAACAGGAAAAATGTAATTGGTATAACAACCAAAAGAGAAGGGGCTACTGTTTCAATCACACATCATTTCCTAGTCAAGCAGCAAATGGTAATAGATTATGCAGTTCAAATTTTATTCAAATCTTATCAAAAGGACAGTAATCCATTGCTTGTGAGTTTCCAATAATCATAACAAAGCTTTCCAATGGACATCCCATTCCATTGAATATCAAAGCATAAAGATATGAATGTAATGTCACACAAACTTATCTATAATTTACTTATAGTTAACCATGTAAAATAATAAGTCTTCTTTAAAACTAAATGAAGGCACAATGAGCAGTCATGCTTTGTTTGGTTGTTTTTACCTTAAACAAATTATGTATTTTTAAAAAAAAGTAAGTTTATATAATAACAGAAGGAAAAACTAAACATATTGGTTAGACTTAATTCACATGATCAAATATTATTAATTAGTATTGTTGGAGTATATAGCTGGCTTAATTAGAATAGTTGCATGAAATAGATTACAAAATTAATGGAATGGGACCCAATTTTTAAACAAATTCAAATGAAACAACAGTTTATAACACAGTAGACACTGAACACACTCAATGGTGTCCTTGTTGAAGAAATAAGCTACCAAAATTTCAATTGCTTTTGCTTAAATAGGGCAAAAGATATCTTGCCGATTTACATTTATTTTTTTCCATATATCATAAATAACAACTTTCTTAGAGAAACATCCAAGTAATAAGATCTGAAGCATAAAAAGTGCTCCTCATTATGGTGGTTTCATGAAGGTAAAGATGCCGTATCATTTTAAGAAAATATGCGAAGTCATACCTCCAAACGCAGCACTTGCCCCAGAAAAAACTCAATGGAGGAACCTGTGCAAATGAGTAGTTACTATAAATCAAAAGTTGAAACTTAAAAAATGAACATAACATTGTCACAAATAGCTTTAAATTATGATCATACCATTGAAAAATACAGTTTAATGAATAGCATGCATGGCCTATTCCGGTGTAAAATCTATTTCGACAGTGATCAGACTCTAGCTCCTCATGCCTCCTTCTGAAGGAGTGATCCTCTCTGTTAGCAGTGATAAATTAATTGCATCCTCAAAGCCACACCTGTTGATAGTATCACTAATTTCAGCAGTATTCTTCTCCGGAACAATTTCATACTCAGGATGAATGCTGGAATTTATTTCCAAGGTCCATAATGAAAGATTCAGATTACACCGTAACAAGACCAAAGTTGAAGTGATCAGTAAGCTAGCTATGGTATTTCCTGATGTGGCTCATTCAGCCATTTAGAGAACTGTCTCTCCAAGCACTTATAGATCTTATCTTCATCAGGCAGAAAACCCCTAGTAATTGGCGCAAATTCCAACTGCTCTGTGCCCACATCAAATATTTCCAATCGAACCCCTTGACTAGAATCAACATTGTTATCTATATCAGATGGCTCCTTTTTAATTGGCCTTGTGCTGTGATAGGTTCCAGTGCATGTAGATTGATTACACAATGCAAGATCATTGGCAGAAATGGTTTTAACATCTACGGCTTCATGAGAAGCAAAACGCTGACTACAATTATCTACATCCTTGATATCTAAATGAACAGGGTGTTTCTTATTCACTTGAGGATCAGCTGTGAACAATGTATTTGAAAGTTTACCATTCAGACATAAATTGAAATTCTGCAATTTGAGATACCTATATGTGGTAGACACTTCAATATCTTCGGAGTTCTTCAAACATAGAGAAGAGTCTTTAATTTCCACAGGAACATTTTTTCCACCAGCAGACTTGTTACTAGGTAAATCAGAAGAAACATCGTACCTTTGCAACACAAGCTTCCCCGATGTCATAAACCTGATCAAGCCAAAGCCACTAACAGCATCATCTTTGGATTCAACCTTGAACATGTCATGTGGCAGAATAAAAAAATCTGCAACTCTGTCTCTCATCTCTTGCCACTCCATACCATGCGGTAGTTCCTCACTAGCCAATTGATACTTGAAAAGCTTCTCACCAGAACCACATTGCTTACCTGACAACACAAGACTTGTAGGAAGCCCCACAGCATTGAAGGAAGTATTACCAATCACTCCTCCACTCCCACTCAGCACATAGAAAAACAGATTGAAAGCATCATTTGAAAATGAACCTACAATTGTAGCAAAACCAGACTCTAATGCGCATTGATGCTCCTTTGAGGGCCCCAAATCAGATAACCGGAGCATAGAAACATAGTTAGGCTGGTCAAGAACATGATCCCACATCAACACAGGAACCATGGGCGGCAACAGAGCATCAAAAAGCAGCAACCTTCTCTCTGTCACCACTGAAACATGATAATCACTAAATCCTGCCTTGCAAAATGCGAGGAACTGATCACCCACCAAGCTTTCCACTCCAGCCTTTGCCAAAACCGTTGGTTTGGCCCCATTCTCAGCCCTTAAATTCACTATAACCACAGCCTTAGAACACCCAACAATCAAAATCCACGGCTGCCAACCATAAACACACCCCAACCACTCTCCAGGATCCTGCTCATCCAACGTAACCCTTACCCGGCCTCCTTTCCTCGTATTCAGATTGAACCAGCACAACTCCCCATTCTCCAGCAACACCGCAGTCTCCTCCTGAAAGTGCGGGTTCCAACAAGCATGCACCACCGAGCTCCCAAACCCATGCTTAGCGACCGGCACCAAAATCGGCCTCTCAGTCCCAGACTCCAAAACCCGAGTCTCGATCCTAAACCAATTAACAGAAAACATAGTAGTGGCAATCAAAAACCCTTCGATCACAGTACCCGAATTATCCGGAGACAATGAGCCATCACAATCGAAGGCCGGAATCACGGGAGTGACGGAGATGCTGGAGATCCGGTGAAAGGGGTGCTTGAAGCCATCACATTGCAAGAAGAGCTCGCTTGCCTGGGGCTTCTGCGGGTCACGGAAGCAGATGGAGAGGTAGTAGATAGAGTGGGAGTTGTCCCCAGATGGAAAGAAGAGGAGGAGGGTGGAGGGAGAGCTAGAGCAGCGGAGGAAGGAGAGGATGGAGGAGGGGGAGGGGGAGGGCGGCGAGGAGACGGAGAGGGCCCTACCAGAGAGGAGGGTGATCGGCGGTGATGAGGGATCGAAGAGAAGAGGACGGAGTTGGGGCGATGGGGAGGCGATGAGCTTCGGAGCGGCGAAGGTGGAGCCGACGGGCCAGAGCTCCAGCCATCGTTGCGAGAAGTTCATACTGCGGCCGCGCGAGAAGCGGTTGGTTTGCTCGTATACGGTATACCCTAAACTCGAACCCGGACTCCAAATTAAACATGGAATTTATTATTATTTTAATAATACTACAATGCTTATTGGTTACTAGAATTATATATTTATTAATAATTAATAATTACCAAATTAGTTTTACTTATTAGTTATTATACGCCTTCACTTTCTATTTCATTATTATATATATATAATATTAACCGGTGCGAAAGAGTTGGGGAAGATGGAGGCGATGAAGAGATACGAGGAGTTGGGAATGGCGGAAGCCCTGAGCCGGTCCTACGATTATCCCTTGGCGTGCCACGAGCTCGCCCTCATCCTTCGCTGCGCCTACGCCCAGCTCCCCAAGGCCCTCCACTCCCTCCTCCTACGCGACACACTCGCCGCCTTCCGTCTCCTCCCCGTGTATGCACCTCTTCCCTTCTGGTCTTCGCTTGTTGTTCCAATTGTGTAAGAGTTCATGATCCTCGAGCTGCGATTTGGTTTCCAATTGATGCAGGATGCAAACGAGTCACGGGCTGTCAGCAGCTAATCTTCTCCTCCAAGCGGCGGAAGCCGCGCTGCCTAAACAGAAGAAAGCGCTCTCTGTTGCCGAGTTTAAGCATGCTGTGGTGGCGCACAAGAGGCGTTGCAGAGTTCGTCAGGAAGGAGGTATTGGAACTTAATTCAATTCTTCATGCCAATGTTCGATGTCGTCATTTGATTACCCACTTGTTCATGCGTAGCAAGTCTTCATCGAGGTGAATGATTGTTTCAGAGTTGAGAAATATTTGATTTTTATTAGATGTGTTGTTTGGCTTGTTAGTAACAAGTGTTTTTATGATTCCTTTGGTTGAATTCTACATGATCAGGTGATAAAATTCTCTGGTCTAGTCTCTTTGTCTGCTTGTGTTGATTCAAGACTTCAATGAATGATGTTTTAAGAAGTTAGATAATTCATTATTAATCCCAAAAAAATGACCTTTTGATGTTTTTTTTTTTTCAAATGATTCCATAGATATCTATAGTCAAGAACCTAGATCATGCTTCTCTTCTTTCTCCAAGGTCCTGTTTAATGATATCAAAAGCAAAAGCAATTTGCTCATTCTTGACATGATGGTATTGCGAGATGATATTGAGCTGTTGTATTTGATTTTTTACTTTTAGTATCCAAGTTTGTTCTATGAGGTGGATAATTCAAATGCTTTGGTAATACCTTGTCTAATATATAAAGTTGATTGTTGTGTGCTGCTTTCTGGTAAAGGTTCATTACTGATGAACTTCCAACTTATTTACTTATATGACAAGTTGAAATGCTTTTTTAAATTTACAGGTCCAATACAACTTCCTCAAGACATTCTTATCCACATCTTCAAATTTCTGGACATGCGCGCTTTAGTTACCTCAAGTTCAGTTTGCTGGTACTCACCATTATTTGCTATCTCCTTCCTCCTACTAAAGTATGCTCTTTTTTATGTTAATTACTTATTCTATCTTATCAAAGAAGGGCATGGAATGCAGCTGCAAATGATAATAACTTGTGGCAGTTGCAATATTCTCTCTTTTTTGGTTTCAACGGCATCTTTTGCAAAAGTGAAGAGCAAACTCAATGTTTCAAAGATGAATGTCCGAAGGCAAATCTTGACTGGAAAGAGGCATTTAGAAGAAAATATACAGGTAATATTATACAAACCATAAGGACTTCCATTTTCTTAATTATACAGAAAAACACCCGGAACTTTTGGAAAAAATATGGGCAGTGCACATATTTCATAGTCTATTGCATCAATCCCTCTTTCTCAAATGATTTAATATGGGATAATCCTATTCTCTGTCTTTTTTAGTACCTTATTCATATTCTGATTTATCAGGTTCATATGTTACAGGCAATTCATCCTGGAGATTTAAATCAAATAGGGCATTCTGTGGACATTGTAAGTCAATAATTTGGCTGAGCAATGTCACATGTGACAGACCACACCATTGTGCTACCCTTCAAATCAGGCAATTTAAAATAAAGCCTTTGGCCCCTTACAAGGTATGGTGGTTTTTCAATGCTGCATATGCTGGTATAATGTTCTAAATATATGTTGCCAAATTACTCCATCTGTTGTATTTGAGCATGCTATTATGATAATTCTACTAAACTGTTATTACAGCATGCTATGTGCTGATAATGTAGTTTTGAATATGTGAAAACCTTATTTGTTTGTTGAGGAACCCTGTGATGGAGGAAAACGGCTTTATATATTCTTTTATAAGCCATAGTATGCCTTCAGTGAAACATCATTCTTTAAATTCTAGGTTGAGCTTTGTGAGTTAAGAAGGGTTTGTATGCCCTTCAAGGAGAGAATCTTTTCTTTGTCCAGAGGACTCCAAGTTTTTGGAAATCTAGTGACACTTCTTTAGCATGGATTTACAGGAGCATGCTGTCCACCTTTTCTATATTATCACTATGACCAATGCGCTTGTCAGTGGTTTTTCATTTGCGACATGCCAACAAAGAATAAGATGGGAAAGAAGAATGGTATGAATGATGTGCTTCAAGGTCCACCAACCTTCCATATCTTATGTTTTTGTACACAGATGAAATTAAATGACATGCCATGCCTTGAACTGGCTTTATGATTTATTTTTCCTTTAGATTGTTGGTTTTGAGAGTTAAAAATACATGTTCAACATTGTTACATTAATTTATTTGTGTTCACTTAGTATCTGATTCCCACGATGTACATCATAACCTTAGCAGCAAGAGACTCATTTTATCATTCCATCACATTAGTTTCTGATTTAACTCATGAGGTTCTATTCTTCAGGTTGTGGAGTACCTATTAGGTGAAACTATGTTGACATCTTCTTCTGATAGTGATAGTGATGCCGAAGAATCCACAATATCCAGGTTGTGGGCCTGCCCAAAGCTTGCAAGCAGCAGTGACTTCCCTTAAACTTTTTGACAATATCCCTGGCAGTGCTCCTTCAATGTACCAAAATTAGTATTTTACAGGTGATTGTAAACGTGATTATTGGTATTCTTGGAGAGCTTTCTCCCAAAAGATGCATCACAGAGGACGGCATCCTTCTCTTCAACAGTTGGATACAGGCATATGTTGCTGTGTTTTCTTGGAGAGCCTTCTCCCAAAAGATGCGTTATATAGAGGACTGCATCCTTCTCTTTTAACAGTTGGACACAGATATATGTTGTTGTGTTTATGAGAATAGCTCCTGTTTTTGTTTCTTTTCTTTCATTTTTTGTGAGTAAACCTAATTTTCAACGGTGTTACTATTATTTTTCTTTGATAATCCTTGAGTCCGACACGGCATGGATTAGTATGATCAATAGGATCATAGCTTTGCAGTAATTAGTGCACAAGATAGTGCACCACAACAAACATGAACTAGAGAAACATATCACAAAATACTCAAAAGATCAATATTGGTCCAAATATGAAGACAACTCACTGTTTTAGATGAGAGAGCTCAGAATCGCTCCTAAATAATATCTAAAAACCATCCATACTGAGATCAAATATTTATGTAGGGATGAAAGGGTGACTCTGAGCAACACAACAGATATGTAGGGTAAACATTATTTCAGAAAGCACTGCCTAATGCTTCTTATCCTTCAGCTGGGCCTTTGGGATCTTGGTTATAACCTTGGCATGGAACACAGCAAAATGCTTCTTAAACTCCGCTGTAGCTTTCTCCACAAATGGGTCGATCTTGTCCTCATACTTCTCATAGAGAACAGGCACCGTATGCAGTGTAACAAATGCTGCATTTCTCAACAGAAGAAGAAAACATGAGATGAAAAACCTTAAAAAAAAAAAAAAAAAACAGGGCAGGGCATAAAAAGCAGCATAAAGAAGCGCAATGCATCGTATTACCAATATAAAACAAAGTCAAAAAATTGCAGCAGCTCCCAATGATAGAGAGAACCCACAATCCAGCAATCACCTGAGAAAAATTGAGAATTAACAATATAACAAGCATGAATTCCTCAACACAAGATTACAAGCATATCAGTCCACATACAGCAAGGAACTTCTTGAGATCTCGGCCAGACGCAATTTCCCTCAGTACAGCGAAGCCCCTGTTGAGCTCATACCTCAACGAAAGAGCAATGTCGACAACTAGATCTTCAGGAATTTTCACCTCAGGGATATGAGGTGGAGACCTAAAGGAAGAGAGCAAGCATTGAGTTAATGGTATCTGATTCACTAGAAGAAAAAGTAATCACCAACATGGAGTTAATGAGCAATGGAGCAAGTGACTGAGCTTACTTGTTGATGAATGTGGTGGCATTGGACCAGAGGAAGAGAATCGCCAGAGAGAGTATGAGGCAGTGGCAGGCCAGGGTGAGCAGATGGTATTCCATTAGTTCAAAGAAAACCCAGATGGCGGTGGCCCCGGCGAGCACTCCCCCAGAGATCTTCTTGTTCCTCCATAGGAAGATATCAGCAGCTGCAAGCATGCCAGGATGATACCAAGAAAATCAATTCATACATCAGGAGGGAAACTGATATCTTTACTTCTTAAAATCTTGAATAACTCAGGAGGATCTATTACTTCCCTAGCAAGGATCAGTAGAAATGACATCTAATAATATAAGAGTGATACTGAAATTCCACCTTTTTTTTTAATTGGGAAAGTGATTTTCAGTACTCCCAAATACATCAAATGAAAGCAAGACTGAACTTACTATCAAATTAACAAACAAATTTAAGTCTTTTTTCATTTCTTAAAGACGAATAAACAATGCATTGCAACAATAATCAGTAAAAATTGTATCTTGAAAGCTAACTCATCTGATCATCTAAATGGACACCTGCAATTCAAAATTTCACCTTTTTAAGTTGCAAAAGATTTCCATGATCCCCAGACGCATCAGATGAAAGCGAAGACTGACCATTCTAATTTCTATCAAGCTAACAAACAAGTTTACATCTTTTTCAATGATAGGAGAAGATGAGATAAAGTCAACGCATCAAGCGATCCGATGCCTCAAGATCCACAAATATATTCTTGAAATAGGAGCAGAAAGAAAATCGCAGGAAATGAAATGAAAGCAAGACCAGAGTCAAAGAGACGATGGATCATACGTTTGCCGCCGCCGAGAACCTTGTGAACAGGCTGCTCGCGGCCGAAGAGGCGGTAGATCTTGGTCTTGATGGACGAGGCCGCCGACGAGCCGGACTTCTCGTTGTCCGAATCTGAGGACGACGAGTCGTCATGGAGCTTCTCCTTGATTTTCTCCATCAAAGACTCCTCCTTGTGCTCCGCCATCGCGAGCTTATCCTCGTCCGCAGGCACAACAGATCGCGTGGAGATAGATGCTTTTTCTCAGTGGACAGATGGATTCTGAGCTTCGAGGTGAGCATTATTATAAATAAAACGGGGTTTTTATGTGTTTCCCCCTTATAAACCTAAAAATTTCCTGTTTCTAGAGGAAAAGAAGATTCGAGTTTTGGAAGGGGGTAAAAAGTAAAAAACCCCACTTAAGAGATCTCAACCGTTGGTTTGTCAATGGAAAGCATTGACGGCCGTCAAGATGGACTTGTCGACGACTTCGGGGTAGTCCCGGAGCTTCGGGCGCGACGTCGAGGACCGGTTGCTCTTTGGACGGCGTGAGAAGCATGGCCGGCAGTAGCGGGAGTTCGCTGTTAAGCTCGTGACAGCAAACAGCTAGAGGCGACTGATGACACACCGCCACGTGTGCAGCAAAAAATAAATTTTAATTTTCAAAACATTAGTTATTTGTGAGAATATACGATGTATCTATGTAAATACAAAAAATTAAAAATTAAAAATTAAAAAATTAAAAAAATTAGAAGGGTTAAGTAATTACTAATTAAATTATGGGCACAAACACTGTTTGATAACATAACATGTGGTGCACATCAATGTAGATGGCAATTAAAAAAGGGCACGTGGAGTGTGGTTGGTGGGAGAGTGAATTTTGCTTAATTAAATTAATAATATATAAAATTATCTTTTTTTGAAAAAGATAATATATAAAATTATCACAAAACACAACATTTTCTCTCTGGATCTGATTCAAAACAAATGTTATGTCTGACGCTAATATTTTTGGATAAATAAAGCAGAATAAATTTATTTATTTATCCTAAAAATTAAATTTTCTTTGAATTAATTAAAATAAGTTATATTCTAAATTGGGATAGGAATAAGTTATCCAAAATAACTATTTGTCATCTTTATTCATGTGTAAATCAGTTTATCCACAATTACAATGTTATTCTAGAATAACAATAATCTTAAATATTTAATCTAATTTTGTTCTAATATAATCCAATGATATTTTCAAAAAAGGGTGCAAAATATTGAAAGACACCCAGAAGCCAATGATATTTTCAACTAAATAAATAAATAACAAAACACTTACAAGTGAACACCAAAAGCTTGTTTGTTGTTTTTCAGTTAATCTCAAAGGAGAATTACCAAGATAAAACATCTAAGAAATCAAAATGAGATTAAGCCTAAGAGTTAGATAGAGGAGTTCAGATAAGGAGGACATACCTTTTCTTGTGCTGGCTCCTGAATACTCTGGAGCTGGAGAGAAGAAGGGCCGCTCAGAATGGTTTGTACTCCCTTCTTATTGTTGTCTATGTTTGGAGAATATCCGCCAGCAGGGGAATATGCTACTAAGAGATGCTTCATCCTTATATTTGGTTCAATCCTTTTTTTTTGTGTGTGTGATCTAATTAAAACATGTTTACTTATATACTTTTTACTCAAATCACACTCTTCCGATTCAATCAAAATTTATTTTATTTTATTTTATTTTTGATACAATGGGTAAACCATGAGTATTGAAATAAAAAAATAGTATATGAAATATTTAGAAACCAAAATACATAGACTAGAAATCAAAGGGCAGGTGTGTGTAATTTTCATGTCTCTCAACTGCTTCTTTGTTTTTGTTTTTGTTTTCCTTTTTTTTTGGACTAAGGCGAATCTTCCGAAAATCAGGCGGATAACACCTAATTCCCTACGTATGCAAGTGTTCTCACCTTATTGGCCATAGTGCTTAAACCTGCGCTTATCCCAATTAATGAAACTCTACATAAGAGACTCGATGTCAATACACCAAGATATCATTGGTTCTCAACTGCTAAAAGTGCGCACAAAACTGAAATTGTTTTTAATTAAAACGGCATACTTGATTCAATAGATCCATTTACAGGTCCTTTCCTCAATCTCATTCCTCCATGACTAAATAGCCCGGCTGCTTTTATTCAAAAGCATGTACATAAGACTTTGGATGCAGGACAGGACTGAAGAGACATTCAAACTCCGTTCTTCATTCAATTCCCATTGTTTTTTTTTTCATTTTTTGCAGCTGCAGGGGCTTCAAAGGATATATTGTTAGAAAATTACTGCAGATAGCATGCAAGAAATGATTTAGAAAATCAGCAATTAATCTTCAAAACAGCAGGTATAGAGAGAGAGATTATGTTGAAATGATCTGGCCTGGGCTCGGCGTGCGAAAGCACTACCTTAACACAGAATTGGCCTCCCTCGTGCGAGAATAATAGCCTCACTCTTGTGCCAAGGTATGCAAACCCGAGACAAGATCTACTCCCCGCCTAGCACGTTCGGCGACGAGTTCGTCCAAGTATCACCCAAGGCTTGGAAGAAGAAGGTAGAAGAAGGCTGCAGTTTTTAGAGAGAGAAGGCTGCAGTTTTTAAGGAGAAGTGGAGCTATAAGGAGGAAGAAGATGTGTTTTTGCACTTATTGGCTGCTAGGGTTTTTGCAAGATGAAGAATTTATAGGCCAAGTTCCAACTGGCAGAAATCTGGCTGTTGGTGAGCATATCCAACGGGCAGAAATCTGGCCGTTGTGATACTGAAACTTTTTATGCAAACATATGGCAGCCAGGTTTGGTTGTATGAGGAATGGGCCTAGGCCGGCCCATCTCCAACAATCCCCCACTACAACCATAACCTGGATATGAATAATTAACAACGCAAGAATGTCAACGGAGTTTCAAATAACAAATTCCAAGATGAGTACTAGAAGTACGACTCATAGGAGGTGACATGAGAGTGAAATGAAAGTTTGTAATCATGACATAAAGAACACAAGGAAATGCACAGCCTTGGGTTTCATAAGATCAAGCTAAGGTGTCTTTAAAGACTTGAATCTTAACCCTTCACTAAAGCTTCCAACTGATGGGATAGTAGTGAACTGGGTCTTGAACTACAACCCTTTGAATCAGAATTCCACCCTAGTGAGAATCCTATGTGATACTTGAACATACTTGGGGTTGGTCGCATTATTGGCCATGCGCTCGATACCATGTTCATGGAGATTACTAGAAAGTTTGCCCAAAACTCTCATAGTCAAGGCACAGCCGACTATCTCCATATAGGTGAGATCTCCAAAGATATCAGTAGTGTAATATCTCGCTAAACTTAGTCCTTTGATCTCATTAAGAGCTATGCTCAACCTCTAACCACTACATGAGAGCACGCGTCATAGGAATGAGGTAATAATAATGATAATGATGTATGTATCTCTAATACATATAGGGTGCTCTCCCAGTCAATCAATCAATAGCTTCCCTTTGAACTTCTATCATGGGATCTCCATTCAAAGAAGTAGGGTTACTATTGTTATTAAGCTTTATGGGCTAAACCGCATTCCCCTCGACGCTTCGGCTATCATTTATCTCGATAGCCCTTTAGTCAGGCAATCCGCAAGATTTAGCTCTGACTTTACATAACTTATGCTCACAACGTTGTGCTTCAAGTGTCTCCACACTGACTTGTGCCGGATCCGCATATGTCTGTTCATTTTATCATTTGTACTTTCACGCCTGCATAACTCAATAGCAGATTTAGAATCACAATGTATAGCAATAGGAGGCATAAGAGAAGGCATGACAGAATCTCGTGATAATAAATTTCTAATCCATTCGGCTTGATGCAGGTGGAATCAAGGGCAACCGGTTCGGACTTCCATCGTGCTCCTCGCATTGAGCTTACGCTTAGCGTGATTTCCATTGGATAGCTCCTCCACCAGTAGGAATACTTGGCGGAGGTTGATTTCAAGTCAACTGAGTCAGATATCCAATTGGCATCGGTATATCCCTCTACAACATTTGGGTATCCAGTGTATCTAAGTCTAAGAGGAATAGTCCCCTTTAGAAATCTAAGGACTCTCTCAAGAGCAGTCCAGTGTTCTTGGTTTGGGTTACTAGTGTATCTACTCAATCTAGATACAACATAGGCGATATCGGGTCTAGTTTTGTTGGACAGATACATCAAGGAACTTATGATTTGAGCATAGAGGTCTTGAATGACAGGTTTATCCTCATTTTTCTTAAGGTGTATGCTAGGGTCATAGGGTGTAGCCATTGGCTTGCAATCAAGATACCCATATTTCTCTAACACCTTTTCAGTATAGTGAGATTGTGACAATGTGATGCCAGAGGTAGACCTAGTGAGTTTGATACCTAGGATTACATTTGCTTCTCCTAGATCTTTCATGTCAAATTTGCTACTTAGGAAATTCTTAACATCATTTACTAGGTTCAAATCAGTAGTAAAGATCAATAAGTCATCCACATACAAACACACTATCACATATCCACCATCTACCACTTTGCTGTAAACACATCTATCAAAATTGTTCACAACAAAGCCATAGGAGATGATTGTAGAATCGAACTTGGCATGCCACTGTTTAGGGGCTTGCTTTAGTCCATATAGAGATTTAACAAGTTTGCAAACCTTGTGCTCTTATCCAGAGACAACAAAGCCTTCAGGTTGCTCCATGTAAATCTCTTCATCTAGATCACCATTCAAGAAAGCAGTCTTTACATCCGTCTGGTGGATCTCAAGACTGAAGGATGATGCAATAGCAATTAGCATCCTAATGGTGGTAGTGCGAGCTACATGTGAGTAGGTATCAAAGTAATCTAATCCTTCCTTTTAATTAAATCCTTTTGCAACTAACCTAGTGTGGGATCGAAAATACCCGCCTAGCATCGTGAAGACACCAAACGATATATCGAAGCACAAATGTCATATTTTATTTTATTTGTGGGTTCTTCAATTCCTAATAGAGGCAAGCCTCTATTATTAATTACCCCAGACAGAGTCTTGAGAACCTCCGATTAAGGGCAAAAGAATACAAGTAGAGGCAATAAAAATACTTCATTTATTTGCATAATATGAATTTCAGTACATATCATAGGATAGATATATATATATATATATATATATATATATATATATATATATATATATATATATTTCATTTATTCATTTATTTAAGTGACGCCGCCGCCTTGAATGCCTCGCCGGCGCCCTATGAATTCCTGTTGTAGTGCCATCGCGTCATGATTGCCAACAACCCATAAATAGGTTTACAACACTCCTCCCCGCCTTGTAGCTGGAATCTGTACCAAACGGGCCATCAATGCGGGTCATACCATACATGGGTAGAAATCCTTGGATGTCCAGTTTCCGATGCCGTGAATTTCATCTTAATCGGAGTTTTCTAACAAGGGTTATCAGCACTTGAACGAAATGGGTGTCAAGTTGGCTGAATCGCAGGAACTAGTCTCTCCTTCCATTGAAATCTGCTATACACTAGGCCACCGGTAAGAAATGTACCATATATGATTGGAAAGCTCTAGAAATCTAGTTTCCAATGCAGCGAACCTCGTCTTAATCGGGGTTTTCCAGCAAAACTTATCAACACTTAAACGAGAGGTTGTCGAGCTGACAGTTATGCAGGAATTTGTCTTTCTTTCCATTGAAAACTGTACCAACTGAGCTATTAATAGGCATGGTGCCATACATGATTGGAAAGCTCTGGGAGTCTAGTTTCCAACACCGCAGGTTTCACTTCCATCGGAGTTGCCTAGCAAAAGTTATTGGTATTTGAATGGACGCTGGCAAAACTTCTCTGCGGCAATGACAAATCTGGCGATCTGCGGCTTCTTCTTGGTGTGACAGCGGCTTCAAAGAACCGGAAACTTTATTTTTGCAAATGAGCTTCTTTTTCACGGCAATGATGAATTCTTTCGCAATTCCCTGATTCATTTTATCTTGTTTTGCAGCAAAAAGCAGCGACCCCATAATTGCATTATGCGACCCAGATTGGCAGCTAGTATAAGTGCAATAGTGGCAATAACAATGCAACGGCTCAGCGACAATTGCAGCATTGTATTCTTTCACAATTCTGAAGCCATAAACAACAACCACATCTGTAACAATATCAGTAGCTTTTCGTCTGCAGCTTTCTTCTAGAATTCATTCCATTAATCTATTCTCAGCTTGCAGCAAGAGTATAAATGCTTGTGTCGGTTGCCACTTGTGTCAGTTGCCATTCTGAAGCAATTGTTAGATAACTTTAAAGAATTACATGGCCAGCGGCTGCAATTGGAGAACAGTCCAAGACAACATTGCTTTGTGGCATGAGTCTAAATGTCAATGAAGCCCTTCCACCATAATGATTCCTGGGTTGTTTTCATAATCTATCCTGAATGAGGCAGCGCCATTTTTTTTATTTCTGCAGCAAAAACAATTTTTTGTTTGGCAGTGGTAGCTATAATCCATGTATTATTTTTTTTTGCCAAATTGTTTGAGTACAAGAACTAAGTTGAATGCATCTCATTTGACAATAGTAGATTGCAATGCTCATTTACAAACATGCCAACCAACTTAAAGACCACTTTTGATTTCATGGCTGCAGCAACGTAATTTCTTCGAGGCTCTCTTCTTGTTTTATTTGACAGCAAAACAACATTCCTCAGCAATAAAGACTCATAACATTTAAAATTACTTCTGCAGCAAAGTAACTTTATCAAGCAACCAGAAGAAGGCGGTCAAGAACCGACTTCTTGATTTTCTCTCGATCTTTCTTCCTTGTTTATCAATAAAGACATCAACCCAATGACAGCTCCCCTTATATATATAGAAAATTTTGACATAGTTCCCTCTGTATTTTAGGGCTTTGATTTTATACAAGCACCCACACATTCATAAGTTCATACAAAAAAAATTTTTTTGCAACAAATCAACATCGCAACGACTTCATCTTCAGCCTCTAGCTCCAGTGACCTATCAGCAACCCTGTTTCCATGACAGCAGCAACACTGAGTCTTTATCAGTTAGCAACCGGGATCTTGGAGCAGCAACCAAGTCATCCATTCAGCTTCCATTCCGCAACCAGGTCTTGAGTTCAACATCCATGGAGAGTTGGCAACCAAGTTTCTTCGATCAGCAACCAAATTCTTGAACAGCAACCCAGTTCTTGATCAGCAACCAAATTCTTGATCAGCAACCATATTCTTGATCAGCAACCAGGGCTTTAATTTGCAACCAGGGCTTCTTTGAATCCAAGAACCGAGTCAAAGAACCATGTCGTGACCATGTCTTCGTTTGCAACCAAGAATCAGCAACCAGGTCTTCGTTTGCAACCATTTCTTCAATCAAGAACTGTGTCTTCAATCGCCTTCAATCGCAACCAGGGCTTAAATCAAAGAAACGTGTCTTCAATCTGTCTTCAATCTGCAACCAGGCTTCAATCAGCAACCATGTCTGCATCGAATCAGCACCATGTCTTCATCGAATCAACAACTATGGTTCATGGAATCAGCAACCAAGTGTGGGGCGACAGTCACCTTCAGCATCCATTCAGCAACCAAGGTCGTCGATCAGCAACCAAGTGTGGGGCGACAACAACCAAGTGAGGTGTGGCTGCAGGAGCAGGCTAGGGGGACTTCTTCTCTTGGCGGTGGTAGTTGGAGACGTCTACGGCGATGGCGGAACAAACGGCTTGCGCGAAGTCTTTGGAAGCGGTGGCGGCGGATGGGCGGCATCAACAGTAGCTTGGAGTAGCAATCTTCAGCGGCATTTCGTCGAGCAGGCGGCAGGCATCAGACGATGGGATCTCTTTTGGCGGCAGTAGCTTTAGAGGGCTTCAGAGGCATGGTAGGCCGATGGCGGCGTCACGCCCACGGGCGGAAAAGTTGTTGCAGACGCATCGCTTGCAAGCCTTGAACGGGGGCAGAGGTACTAGGTTGGCGCTCAGTGGGCCAGCGCCAAGGCTGGGACAGGGCGGAGGCGTCTTGCTGTGCCAAGGCCAAGTGGGCGAAGCTTCAGCGCTTGGTATGGGCGCAGGCAGCGCGCTGGGCGCTTAGGCGGAAGCGCGTAGCAGTGGAGGCGGCGCAGACGACGCTGTACAAGTAGCGCGTAGCCATATGCAATGTGAGCTTCGAGGAGATTTCTTCCTTTCTCTTTCTGTCTTTCTTCCCCCTTTCTTCCATCGAGTCTTCCTTCTTTTAAGACCGAAGAATATATCGGGATCCAACTATATCTGATATTTTTACTTTATTTTATTTATTATTATTTTTTAAGAATCAATTTGATCTTATCCTCAAGCTAACAGATACAAATTTTTTTTTTTTAAACAATGAGAGGATAATATCAAATTTTCTTCATAAAATTTTGAGGGAATATAGATCGGGTCTTCATCACTTCCCGGGAGAGAATCCGTCTCCGTGAAATCTAAACCCCATAACCAAATCAATAGATAGGATCGGGTTTAAATTAATTAAAATTTTAAATTTTAATCAATTTAATTGATTAATTAATCATCATTTTTTTATTTGCAAATTTTGCCTTGGGATCTGTGTTTGGAAACCTCGAGATTTGCATTTTTCTTAGATCGCCTCGAGATATGTTCTCGGGCTATCTTGAGATTTGTATTTCTTAAATTACCTCGAGATCTGTTCTCGGGCTATATTTGAGATGGCCTCGAGATATGTGTTCCCGGACCATTTCAAGATTTAAAATTGCCTCGAGATTTGTTCTCGGACAATCTTAAAATTTAATTTCAGGATATATACTTCATTAAAATTTAAAGCCATGAAATATTTCATTTTGGCCCTTCAAACATTTGTTTATTTATTTATTTATTTATTTTATATTTTTTTGATATAAACACCTAGCCTTAAACTTTTCAATGGATCCATCAGGTCTCAGTTTCTTCCTAAATACCCATTTGCATCCTAGTGGTTTATTTCCAAGAGGCAAGGAAGTTAGGATCCATGTGTTGTTACTCATAATTGAATGATACTCATCAACTATAACTTCTTTCCAGAAAACTGAATCGGCAGAAGCAATAGCTTCCTGGAAAGTGCTAGGGGTGTCCTCTATCATGAAAGTGACAAAATAATCTCCTAAGGTCTTTTCAACTCTGCCCCTCTTACTTCTTCTGGGTTCCTCCATAGGAGCAGGAACTGATTCAGAAGGAGAGTGAGAAGTCAGAGACACAGATGGAGTGTTACATATTGTAGATTTTAAAGGAAATATATTTTCAAAGTATACTGCGTCTTTGGTTTCAATGATGGTGTTTCTGGCTATTTCACTCACCTCTGAGTTAATAACTAGAAATCTCCCTGCATTGCTATCCAGAGCATATCCTACAAATACTGCATCAACTGTTTTTGGACCTATCTTTCTGATCCTAAAATCAGGAATCTTCATCTTAGCCAAACACCCCCACACTTTGAAGTAGTTGAGCTGAAGGGCTCTTCCTTTCCAAAGTTCATAAGGTGTTGTGCTACAATCCTTAAAAGGTATTCTATTCAAGATAAAACAAGCTGAGAGCAATGCCTCCCCCCACAAGTTCTCGGGTACTCCAGAACTTAACAACATGGCATTCACCATGTCCATTAAGGTTCTGTTTTTCCTTTCAGCAACCCCATTTGACTCTGGTGTATAAGGAGCAGTAAACTCATGTACAATGCCATTTTGTTCACAGAACAAGGACATTGCATTGGAAGTATACTCTCCACCTCTATCTGATCTAAGAGTCTTAATAGTTTTCTCTAATTGGTTTTCAACTTCAGCTTTGTAAATCATGAATTTGTTGAAGGCTTCATCTTTAGACTTCATCAAGTAGACATAGCAATATTTGGAGTAATCATCAATAAAAGTAATGAAATATCGGTTTCCAGCTCTAGTGGGAATCCTACAAGAATCACAAATGTCGCTATGGATCAAATCAAGTGAGTTAGTGTTTCGGTTGATGTGTTGGAAAGGTTTCTTGGGTAGTTTGGCTTGGACACAAATTTGACATTTGGAGCATTGATCAATCTTAGATTTGGGAATTAAGTCAAGGTTTATTAATTTTTCAATAGTTCCAAAGTTCACATGACCCAATCTTCCATGCCAAACATCTGGGGACTCAACACTCAACACGACAAAAGATGAAGAAGCAAAATCAGAATTTTCATTAAGAGATAAATCAGAAGGTTCACATATATTAAGTCTAAACAAACCACCAGATACAAAGTCTTTCCCCACAAAAAGGTTTCCCTTAGAAATTACAAGACGACTAGACTCTAGTACAATTTTGTAACCACACTGGATGAGTAGAGAACCACTAACAAGATTCTTCCTAATATCTGGTACATGTTTAACATCCAGTAGGGTAAGGGTTTTCCCAGATGTCATCTTCAAGTCAATTCTCCCTCTCCCTAGCACGTGAGCAACTAATCCATTTCCTAGAGTCACGCTTCCTCCACTTGAGACCTGGTAAGTGGATAACCAGAAACGTTCAGCACACACGTGGACATTAGCTCCAGAATCAAGAAACCATTCTAAGTTTTGGTAGGCTAGATGAACAGAAGGGATAAAGGAGACTGACCTAAAGTGGATCCCAGAGGAAGGTGCACCCATCTCAAGCACATTGGCGCGGAGTTCTTCTGAGGAGGTCCAGTCTTCTTGAAGAAACAGTCACAGGCAACATGGTTTGTCCTACCACAAACAAAACAGTGTTTAGTATTTTTCCCAGAAGATTTAGAAGAACATGAGGAATTGGGTAGCTGAGACTTTTGAGGGCGAGTATGGGGAGGTTTGCCCTTAGCCTTAAAGGATTTCCCTTTAGGGGAAAAATGATGGGAGTTCTTGGAGCCTTTATAGCTCTTAGGGCTATCATTATGTTCAGTCATATAGGCTTTACCCTTTTGAGGTTCGGCAATGTTTGTGAATAATCGGTTTGCCTCCTCAATCCTAATGGTGTTATAGACACCCATAAGGTTCAGACTATCTATTTTGTGCCTAAGGTTGTTTGCAAAGTTGGTCCAAGATGGAGGGAGTTTGTTCAAAAGTATAGAGACAGCATGACTCACGTTATAAACAGTTCCACATTTTTCTATAGCACTTAGGTAATCCTGGAATGTATGAATTTGTTCACCCATGTTTATACCATCCACCATCTTATAGTTTTCAAACTCTATGCTTAGTGGATCGACATTCTGAGTGGCATTATCGAGGTCCATATTCCTTTTCTAGGGCACCATATATCCCTAGCACTCTTGTAATCAAAATATTTGTCATAGAGTGGCTTGTGAGAGGATGCTAAGAATTCTATGGCGACAGTGAAAATCAATTTCCTCAGAACTCTTGTTAGGAGGCTCAGTTGGGTCATAGGAAATTAACATTCTACGGAGGGCATCAGACCCTTGTTCAGAGGAGTCAGAATCAGGGGCTGGTGACAAGGCAGATCGAAGGCCTAGAGTGATAAGCCAAAACTCGGCTTGGGTTTTCCATCTCCTAAAGTTCATCTTACCATCAAATTTCTCAGGTCAGCATGAAGTGTCAGATTGTGCACTAGACATTTTTTGTGAGTGAGTGAGAATCGAGTTTATAGGGCAACTAAAGTAATCACAAAATGGAACAATACAAGCAGATTTTCACCATAATATAGATGCCTTGTAAATTCAAATTTATAAAGGTGTACAGTAGAAAGAAATTGCAACAAGTATTCTGATGTTTCAGCAAAACACAATAAGTAACTAACCAACTGATTAGCAGTGAAAAGCGATTAATGTTTTAAGCGATGCATCGTGAGAAAATGCAGCGAGGAGTTTCAGCAGGAATTTTGAATTAAAATGCACGCGACTTCAGATTCCAGTTCTATTTAACAGTATTGCTTAACAGTATTTTCTCAAGCATGTATACAATAGATCAAGGATGAGTAGAACAGAAAAATTTCAGCAACAACACTTGCAGATTTTCCAGACAGAATCACAGCAAATCAGAGATTTAAAACTCTATCTAGCATGCTACCACAAGAAGCACAATTCTGTGTTAAACTGTTAGAAAATTACTGCAGATAGCATGCAAGAAATGATTCAGAAAATCAGCAATTAATCTTCAAAACAGCAGGTATATAGAGAGAGAGATCAAGTTGAAATGATCTGGCCTGGGCTCGGCGTGCGAAAGCACTGCCTTAACACAGAATTGGCCTCCCTCGTGCGAGAATAATAGCCTCACTCCTGTGCCAAGGTATGCAAACCCAAGACAAGATCTACTCCCCGCCTAGCACGTTCGGCGATGAGTTGGTCCAAGTATCACCCAAGGCTTGGAAGAAGCAGGTAGAATAAGGCTGCAGTTTTTTAGAGAGAGAAGGCTGCAGTTTTTAGAAAGAGAAAGCTGCAGTTTTTAAGGAGAAGTGGAGCTATGAGCACAGGAGGAAGAAGATGTGTTTTTGCACTTGTTGGCTGCTAGGGTTTGCAATATGAAGAATTTATAGGCCAAGTTCCAACGGGCAGAAATCTGGCCGTTGGTGAGCATATCTAACTGACAGAAATCTGGCCATTGTGATATTGAAACTGTTTTTATGCAAACATATGACAGCCAGGTTTGGTTGTATGAGGAATGGGCCTGGGCCGGCCCATTTCCAACATATATACCATGGTGACACTTCAATCCCATAAACTTATCCTAAAAAAACAGCACCACACCCGATTCTTAACTTATAAGAATGGGGATTCAATCCCGAACTCGTCTACATAAAAATCTCATCTTTTGATATGCAACCCGGATAGCAACAGACCACTAGCTCGTTGGTAATTCCCATTGTCCTCAAGCACATGTTCAAACAATAGTTAATTTGAAAGATTTCTTTAATTGCTGTTAAACCTGCAATAATAGTTTATCACTTAATCCATATTTTGACAGATGAACAACAACTCCAGCAAAAACCTTGTTGTATTGATCGATCAACCAACAAACACAAACAGACATAAATAAATAAAAAGAAAGATAAAAAAAAAAAAGGACCAAAGCTAGACACCACCACATTATTTCCTACACAACAACAACAACAAGAACAAGTATAGAACAAACAAACAAGATGATCTAACTCATCTCCAGCAATCATCAGTTAGTGTAGTTCTTCACCGTGGCATGCGGCTCGGCCGCCTTGGCGGCCACCGAGGGCTCAACTCCCGGAGCCGGCGGCACCGGCCTGCCGAGCAACTCCGACGGGAGATCAGGAATCCCTTTGAGATAGAATGTATAAAAGAGCTTGAAAGGGAACACAATCTGCTGCAGCTTCACCTGGCCATAAACACCTTCAAATATCCCAGACCCACCAGTCACCGCTAAGTATGAGTCCTCATAAGTAAGATAAGCTCCCTGCACTGAGATATGCCCATAATCCCCAAAATAGAAGCTGTAGATAGCTTCATACCGATCTCCACCACGCTCTTTCACATGCTGGATCAACACACACAGCCCTGCAGTGATCCCCAGTCTCTTCTCCAGATTTCCATGGTAGATCTGTCAGATAGAAATTTAATTTAATTTAATTTAATTCAATTTAATTTATAACAACACTGAAAAAGCAGAGAAGAGCAACCTTGTTGCTGAAGGGGACGAGGTCGCCGAGAGAGTTGACTGGTTGCTGGCTAAGCCGGAGATAAGCCGGACTGCCGCGGTCGCGCTCGTTGATCTCATACACGAATAGCTCCTGAACCTTTTCAGAATCTGAAGAAAGGATCGATATGGTGTCAGATCCTATGTCTATTAGCTTTAAGGTTTGAAGTAGAGAGTACCTTGTCTTCTGGAGGAGTCCTGCTTGGGTTTGGAGGAGAAGATGGAGGCTGATATGCTCTTGTGACATGGGTTGGAACTGGAGACTTGTCTGAGTGGTTTGGTTAGGAAGAAGGGGGTTGTGTTGTGGAGAAGGAGTGATCCGAGTGACTTGGGATTTTGGAGGATGGGAGAAGACTTGGAGAGTGATCCGGAGAGGAGGGAGGAAGCCCTGAGAGATGGAGCTGCAGTGGCTGCCATTGAAACTGAGTGGGATGATTGCTGGAACAGTATGAAGAGGTTGGTGGAGATGGGATTGGCTGGGTATCTCTATTTATGGGCAGATGGGAACAGAGAAAGAGAGAGAAAATAATATATTATGTATGGACGACTGAGAGTTGATCATGTGTGGCATGTGCTATATTTGATGAAAAGTTGTTTTAGTGGTGGAGCCCAACATTGTTGGAAGTTTCAGGCCTTTTTATCAGCCCATTAGCTTTTTGGGATGGAAACTCAACTCTGCCCTGAATTGAGGTTCTCAAATTCATTTATCTAATCTTTTAGCCTTGAGGGATATACACAAGGGGAGACGTGAGCAGACAGGTAGGTTCTCACTTCTCATTTAGAATTGATTCCGATTTTAATTAAAAATAATACGAGTTGCAAGTAAGAGGACTGCCTGTTTCAGTGCATTACAATTTATAAGCATGATAGAGCTAAAAAAAATTTAAATGGTAAACAGTAATTTTTAAATGGTCGGTGCCAATGTTCGTAGTAGGAGAAGTACCGTCCTCGCGCTCGCAGCCGCTTTCGCTGGTGGTGGACTTCCAGCTTCGGTGCTTTTATTTCAACGCTCGTGAGCCTTATGTTTCCACAGTGAGTGCGAAGACTTCAATTAGAAAACGCATTCTATGCTGTAAACGTGCGTGTTATTATTATTATTATTATTATTATTTATTTATTTATATTTTGAGGCGTTGGTTGTATGTATGATAGGGTCATTCGGGCGAACACTTGGCAGGCGCTCAAGGAGTCTATGGCTGACGCCATTGCTAAACATTGCGGCTCTGTCAGGAACCTTCAGCAGCTGCATTGTCGAGTAATCATTCATGGCTTGGGTTTCAATCTGTATATTTCCAGCCTTATCATCAACAAGTGTTGCGTTTTCGGAGATGTGGGGACTGCACGCTTGGTGTTTGATGGTTTGCGCCAGAGACCCACTAAGGCTCTTGTATGGAACTCTATGATTAGAGGGTATTTGCGAAATGGATTGTCTGGATTGGCGTTGAATGTGTATGAGGAGATGGAGTTGTCGTCTGAATGCGAGCCGGATAAGCAGACGTTTCACCTCGCTATCAACGCATGCAGTGAACTTTCAGAATTTGAGCTTGGGTGCCGGGTTGGTGACCGTGTCAGGAGGAGGGGATTTGAATCTGATCTTCTCATTGCTACGGCACTAATCCGCATGTACTGCAAGGTGGGTGAGATTGAAATTGCACGCAGAGTGTTTGATGATATGGCTATTAGAGATGCGGTGTCATGGAATGCTATGCTTTCAGGGTATTCACAGGGTGGACATCTCCGTGAAGTAATGGATTTGTTCAGGAGCATGAGATTCATGCACAGGATTGCACCAACTGAGGCAACTCTAGTGAGTGTGATAACTGGATGTGCGAATTCTGGTTCACTTGAACCTGGAGAAGTCATGTTCGCTCATTCAATCAAAACTGGTTTTGAAGACAATTTGTTTGTTTTCAATTCTCTGATAGCAATGTACATTGACTGTGATTTCCTGAATATGGCAGAGCAACTGTTTAAAAGAATGGTGTTCAAGGATGCTGTCTCGTGGAGTATAATGATTGGTGGATACGTTCGGCATAATTGCCCAAATGATGCTCTCCAACTCTTTCACCGGATGATCTCAAGCACAAAAATTGCAACCACTCGATCAATTTTGCTTAATCTGCTTCTTGCTTGTGCAAACTTAGGTAATTGGCAAGAAGGCCGGTGGATTGAAGAGACATACTTAATGTGCGATGAGAGTGAATTTGAATTAGATGCATCACTCATCACCATGCTTATCTATATGCATGCTAAATGCGGGATGATAGAAATATCACTGAAGCTCCTGAATGAAAATGCGCTAGTCAGCAGGGATGTTATTGCTTGGAATTCAATGCTTAAGGCCTGTACAGAGCTTGGACAGGTTGAAAAAGTATTGGATCTCACACTCCAAATGCAGAGGAAAGTGATCGATTCTGACAACATTACATTCATAACAGTGCTTTCAGCCATCTCAATGGTTCCATTACCAAGAAAAGGAGCTGAAACTCATGCGCATATAATTAAGAGAGCTTTTGAGTCTGAAAGACCAATTGCCAATTCCCTCATTGACATGTATGCCAGATGTGGCAGCCTTGCTGATTCCGAAAAGGTGTTTAACCACATTCATGAGAAAGATGTGGTCTCATGGAGCTCACTGATCAAGGCTTATGCATGGAATGGCAATGCGAAAGAAGCCCTCAATCTTTTCCAACTTATGATGGAGTCTGGAACAAGTGCAAATCACTTCACATTTCTTGCCACTTTATCTGCATGTAGTCATGCTGGTTTTGTAGAGGAGGGGAAGGAATTGTTCAGGTCCATGAAGGAAGTGTTCAACCTGGAGCCTGGCATTGAACATTTCACTTGCATTGTGGACATGTTATGCAGAGCAGGGAATTTGAATGATGCCCTTAATTTGCTGCAAAATCAAATGAATAGCATGGGAACACATGCTGGTTTGTAGGAACTTTGCTGAATGCTTGCAGAGTGCATGGTGATTTGGTGATTGGGGAAGCAGCAGCAAAACATTTGTTCTGCTTGGAACCAGGAAATGCAGCCAATTATATGATGCTTGCTGAGATCTATGTTTCAGCAGGGAGAAGAGAGGATGCCAATAATTTACTCAAGTTGTTCAAAGAGAGAGGACTGGAAAGGAGACCTGGTTGCACTTGGTTTGAAGTTGTTCTGAGAGATTAGAAGGAAACCTGTGATACTTAATATTACAAATTATGTTATTCATCAGTGTAAATAATTGAGGATTGGATTAATCATGTCACCATGGGGAGAATTTATCTATAGATACAAGTAGTCGTCCAAACAGGTAACTTTAAACTGTTTAAAATTATAAAAATGTAAAATTGGTAAGAACTGTATCTGATTAATAAAATAATTTACTCTCTTAATTTTTTTAATAAATTGAAATGCCAGCTTTAGAAGTCTTAAAAAGGCCCATTTAGCTTAAAAACCCAGCATTTCAAATATCTTTTTTATTTTTATTTTTTTTATAAAATGCCTTTTATTTATGAAATTTCGGCTTTATCCAAATCCCAAACGGAAGTATAGAAACACATGCAAGTCCAAAGGGGTTGACCTTGACCACATAAAGTTGGGCTCAAAATTTAATACTCCGAGTTAGTTGCCAAACAAGTGGTGGTCATTGTGAGGGCCCCACTAATTCAAATATGACCTTCGAACAAAACTCCCATTCATCTGAATCATCTCCACTCACTGAACTCCTTCCCTCCATTAATGCTCTCACTGGGAAACCCACCCAACCATCAAGCCATTCTCATCTCATCTCCGCAAATTAAGGAATTAAAAAGAAAATTTAAAAATAAAAAAAAATGGTTGAAAACCCTCTTCTTCTCCCCTTCTTCGCAAGATGTCCACCCCCTCCTTCCTCTTTCGCAATCTCGGCAACCTCGGGCTCGGCTACGCCATCGCCATCGCCCTCTGTTTCCTCGTCCTCCTCTCCACCCTCCTCCTCGCCTCCTATGTCTGCTGCCGTTCCCGCTCCCCCGCCCTCCCCCGCCGCGGTCCCGCTCTGCCGCGCATCATCTTCGTCGCGGAGGATGACGACGATGACGCCGGCGACCGATCCCCGAGCCCCCCTCGTGGGCTTGATCCGGCGGTGATCAATTCATATCCTATATCCTCCTTCTCCGCCGAGAAAGGTGGGGAGGCGGCGTGCGCTATTTGTTTGGGGGAGTACAAGGAGGGGGAGGCGCTGAGGATGATGCCGGATTGCCGGCACTACTTCCATGTGCCGTGCCTCGATGCTTGGCTCCGGCTCAACGCTTCTTGCCCTGTTTGCCGGTCTTCTCCCATGCCCACGCCGATCTCTACCCCGCTGTCGGAGCTAGCGCCTCTATCTCAGTTCCCCTCTGGCCGCCGCCGGAGCTGATGCTAGGTTATGGATCTCATCTCCTGTAAATTATTAGTTTGGTCTATTTGTTGTTTGTTCTTATCCTTTTTGGTAAAGTATAAGGTTCTATACTGTAGATCTGGCAGGACTCCTGGTGCATTTGCGTTGTTTTAGATTGATCTTCGTTTTAGTTTTTTTGCTTCAAATAGGTGTTTGGATAGATTGAATTTTTTCTATTGGTGTGGATTGGATTGAGGTTTGGCTGCTCTGAATTTTGAGAACTTATTAATGAATTTTGGATATATGTTTCATCTTGGATCTATACACTCTGGTCATCTAGTGTTTTGGGATATTGATGTTCTTTATTTGGTTTAATTAGATGTGTTGTTGCTCTTTCCATGTGGTTGTGCTTTCACTGTTCTAGTGTTCTTGTTACTTTGAAGATTTTGTGTTTGGATGCAATCTATTAACTTTAGTACATGATTTTCTTTTAATTGTGAATTTGATTGATTGAGGTGTTTCATTAGACGTGAGATTTAAACATTGAACTACTATCTCAAGTCACAACAACTTTCCAATTTGATGGTATTTTGGAGTAGTAGAGATTAAACATTGAACTACTATCTCAAGTCACAACAACTTTCCAATTTGATGGTATTTTGGAGTAGTTGTTTAGCTTAGGGAAAAAGAATAGAGAGTAAGTTGTCTAATTATTGTCTTAATGCATATAACCTTGGATGAATTGCTGGGAACGCAGAATATAGCTTTGATGTTTTTCTGAATCAAAATTAGAGCTACTCGTCACAAAAAAATGGAAATGTGCAGTAGTCTGAATTTTCAATGTAGTGACTGGCACATATAATAAAGTTGTGGTATTTTTGAAGCAAGATTAGAGCTACACCTCTGTTAAAAAAAAATATGGAAATGTGCTGTAGTTTGAAGTTTTACTCGAGTATAGTGGCTGCTTATAGATTTGCATCATCATCCCTCAAGTGGAATAGATTAAAAAAGAATTGGTTAAATAACATGTAAAACACTAGAATTTGGTTTTTGAGAAGCATGAACTGCTACTTGCTGCCAAGTTAAACTTGCAATGAGAAGTACATTTTTCTTTTGTCTCTGTCCGAAAGCTTATGCTCTGATCTATAATCCATAGACTATACCTACGTTGTTCTGTTTGGAAGAGGTGGTTATACAAAAAACTGTAACTTGGTTTCTGCTCATGTGAGCGAAACTTTTCTTTTGGGCAAGTTTTAAGAAAATCAACAACAAAAAAAAAATGACATGAAGCTGATATTTTCAAGAGGGTCATTCACAACTTTATTTTTGTTAAATTTTTTATAAATTGCCTTTTTTTTAATCTTTTTATTATTGAAATGATGTACAAAATTTCAATGATGGTTGTGCTTGCTTGCCAAAAATTTATGGTAAATGGTTAAAACAATTGCTTATGGACGATGTTGTTGGATAATATTGTAATACTAAATTTATTATAGTTCTCACGAGGGAGTGATATTTGATGTCAAACCTTACATCTTTACCACATCTTGGTATAAGTAAGTAGTGTTCCCAATTAATCAAATAACCAAGAACAAACATGACAATCAAGCGTCACAAATGACAATAAGACTTAAATGGAAAAACCAAAAAGGGAAAAACCATGGAGCATAAAATTATTCACTATGCAAGGAGAGAATTTGGAGTACAAAAGAGCGACAACAATATGAATGTCACTAAAAACACAAGTTAACTCTACAAATAGTAATAACAAGTTCTAACTGAGGCTTGAATAGACATAAAATCTCAAACCACTTTGAAGTGCCCAATGTCTTGTAGAAAAAAAACAAGAAGAATATAATCAAAGAAGCCCTTGTGTCTTGATTTTCAACATCAAGATCTCTTGATGAAACCTTGGTTGCATACAAGAAAACCTCTTCTTGTCTTTCTGCCCTCTTTAGAGGTTTTTTTCTCCAAATGTTTACTCACTCACACATACACCTTACATGAAACATAAACTTAATATAACAAAGACCACTCCACATGAGTCTAGCCCAACTAAATAAGATGTAAACCCTGCGCATCTTTGATGATATCAATGATTGTTGTTCTTAATTATCAGAGATTTTGCTATCCTGGGGCCTAACACATGTTATTGTTGTTTTGCTTTCCTAGAAGCTTTTTGTGATGCTTGTCATATATAAACATTGTACCTTAGGATTATAAATTAATTTTATATATAAAGGTCGGCTCTCGCACATCCATGTTGGAAGATTGTGAAGATCTTATGGTGGGGGTAAGACAATATGTATCATCAATACTATATGCCATTGTTCTAGGAATTTTTTTTTTTTTTTTTTTAAATATGTACCTCACAGGATTATAAGTTGGGTGTTAGACCGGTAATGTTTCGGAACTTATGGTTGTAGAGTAAATGAGTAATGCTTTTTCCTGTGTGATTGCTTCTTAACCTTCGGGCCTAATTAGCAGTGTTCTCCATTGTTGCCTGTTGCCTAGCTATGATTTATTTTGACAGTTTTATATTGTTATCATCACATAGTGATCTACAGTCTCACAAAGCAGTTTATGATTGTTAATCCTGTGAGCATTTCATTGAACAAATGATCTGCGAACACTTGTTGCTGTTTTTCTGAAATGTTCAACTTCTGCAACTTGATTCCAATCCTTAGCATCCTCTTTATTCCTGTATTATTATAGTAGATATTGAAGATTAGATATTTTTCTTTTCAATGTTCTTTTCCTCATAAGAATCTCATCTCTGAGATGGTAATGCTTTTGTTTCTTAGCCATTTGCCCAACTAATCAAGTTCAACCTTGCATCCTAAAACTTCATTAAAACATGTGAGCAAAAGCAGAAAGATGTTAAAGCTTTGCAATTGTTGCTTTGTACCAACACTTTTTTTGTCTTTGAATGTCACTAATGATAAATTTATGATCTCTTTCTGTACAATCTATTTGTGGCACATTTTATTTTAGATCTGATGTTTGAACTTGTAATTTATATTTAATTATTTATGCATAATGAAAGTACACTGTTTCTATTCCAAGGTTTTAAACACAGTGTTGTATCATCTTTGCCATTGACTAGTCCCATTACAAGTTTCAAACTCATCTTTTTGTTTGTCTGCTTCCTAACCCCCCCTCCCACAGCCCCACCAACCGCATTAGAGTCCAAACCCATTCAAACGAACATTCAAGTGGGTTGGTCTTCAGCTTTGTTTGATTTCCCAAATCCAACAACAGACGTTACAGACCCTTCCACCATTGGTTGGTGGCATAGCCTTTTTCAGAAGCTACTAAACTTCATACATTTCATAATTGGGATTTGGAGTTTCTCCTCTCTTTTCTCCTCAGGACTCGAGATGCCTTGCCTGACACGGACATTATCCAAAATCATTGCAATGCTGAATTTTTCCTGCTCCTTAGACCTATGACTTGGAAATATCCCCAGCTTTACTAGCCTTGCCAAACTAATACTAAACCATTGTTACTGCACTACTGTTGCTGTTACTCTGCTGCTGTAATTACGGCTGACTTTAGTCAAAGTCCACCTTCTTCTTTTTCCTCACTTTCTTTTCCACAATTCACTTTACAGAAATTTCCCAGCAACACACAAAAACACGCCCTTGTTCTTTCTTTTGCATTAGACATTTTAGACCTATAGTTTTTTCCAGTCATTCGGTAGATGCTTTTAATCTCATTTAAAAGAAAGCGCGCACACACATACACACACTTGAGAGCAGCTGTTCCTATTCCTCAGCGCTGACAATGTGCAGCACTAGCTTCACGTGAGACCCTCCTTCTTCACCTCCAAATCAAAAAGCTCATTTCCAACCTCCTCCAGCAAGCCTTTCCTTCCCAAGTCCTAGCCATGGAGTCACTGAGCATGCTCAAACAATGGCGTGCTAGCACCACCAAGCAATCACGCAGCACCACTACCACCACCATTGCTAGCACCATCCTCCAAGAAGACGACGATGGAGATGGCGATGATGAAGGTCCCTTCATAGACTTGGAGTTCTCCGTCCCGGACGAGGACGCTGACAAGAACTCTGACGACGATGATCCTGCCGCTCTCCGTGCGGACTCTAATCTCTCTCTCTCTCCTGATGATCTCTTCTTCAAAGGCCGCCTCATCCCTTCAGAGACCTCTTCTCTTGTTTTCTCAACCTCGGAGTCCAACCCCAAGCCCCAGTTTCCAGTCTCTCTTCTCAAGTCCAAGTTCCGTGTCTTCATGTTAGGTTCCAAGAAGACTAAAACCTCAATATCCGACATCAGTGGCGCCACAGCTTCTCCCAAACACCAGCAACACAACATCAACAACAGCAGCAGCAACAACAACAAGCTCTTTGTTAGATTTAAAGTTGAGGAGGTTCCCCTTGTCTCACTCTTCACTCGGGACAACAGCTACAAGAGCTCCAAGCTTCACTCAGAGAACGGCGACACGGTTGCAACAGAGGACAAGAAGTTCTCCAAGGAAGTACTGCAAAGATATCTTAGCAAGATCAAAAGGTTGAGGTTTTCGGGACAACTTGGTTCCGTTTCCTCTGTTTCCAAGCCTGGTTCTGATGGCAACCCACCTCCGGGGTTGAAACCAGTGCACCGGCGTCTTGGGAAGTCCCGGTCAGCTTCGGCAACAGTGGCTGCCGTCCGATCACCCCCTCGCCGGCGAGATGACTCGCTGCTACAGCAGCAGGACGGGATCCAGAGCGCTATTGCTCACTGCAAGCGTTCGTTCAACGCCGACAAAGGTACTCACTCTACTTATATTAAAAAAAAAAATGCGTTTTAGTGTTCCATTACTGAATGTTCTTTCTTCTATTTCTGTTCACAGAGCCGGAGCCATCGCTGCTGGTGAGGTCCAACAGTGACCCGGGCAATGGAAGACCAGAGACACGCAGCAACGAAGCTGAAGCAAAAGTTGATTTGCATTAACGAAATTAGAAAGGAAAAAAAAAATGATAACTTTATATATCACTCCAATGTGATGATCCTTTTCTTTAAATACTATTGTGGCAAGCTTGTCTCTTTCTTTATTGACTTGTAATTACAGTGAGTGAAGACAAATACATAGTGATGGTTTCCTCCTCCTCTGGTGCTTAAATCTCCAAGATTCTCCTCTCTTGGGAACTCTGCCGGTGTGCTCTAATTTTTACACACTTCAATGATGTTCTTGCGGTAAACCAGGTGAATTTCAGAAAAAGATGAGGGCTTTTCTTTTACTTTTTCTTTTTCTCTCAGAGTTCTTTTCACTTGTGTGCTGTGTCTGGTTCTCCTTTAATGGCGTTGAATAAGCTATGCATGCATAGAGAGACATGGCCACCTCGGTGTTGTAAATGGCGCGTTGCTTGCCGGGCCCGTAGCATTGAACTCGGGTGGCAGGGAATCCAATGCTGAACTCCTCCTCCTTATTATTATTATTATCTGCTTTAATATACTTGCAACCATGATGGCTTGCTTCATGGAGTTTGTTTTTGGCTTTCTTGCTTTTGCAGTTTGTTGTTAAAAATACTCGATGGTGTTTCAGCTTTTCTTGAGAAGTGGGAAATGGATAGAAGAATTTGGGAAGTTACATGTAAATGGATGGAAGTGCGGGGTGTATGATTCTTATAGATTGTGATATCATGGCTGATTGATCATGTTGCCATCCTTGAATTGGTTTGGTGGCCCCATTGTTGATTTTAAACAAAGTTTGTTTGTTGGGTTATCAAGTCAAGTGAGAGTGCCAATACATTAGAACCCATTGTTGATTTCCATTCCTTGAATTGATTGCTCTTAAATTAGCTTTCCTTGAAACCTCCAGCAGTTCATGTGCCTCACATTGAAAGAATTCATGAAGTCGTTGGCCGGTGTCTTGATGGCGGCTGAACGTATTTCATGTTCTGGAGTTTGGAGTTATTATTATATTTTTCATCAATGGAGTCCTATGATAAGTAGATATAATAAGTAACTTGTTGCTTGGTATCAAGATATGAGCCTCAAAAGAGGGTTACAGTGTAACAATCCATTAATTGTACCAGCATGATTAATTTTCTTTTTCAAGTACAGAATCTTTCAAAAATCTTTTTCTTTATGTATACATGATATGATGATGCTTATTTCTTTGCAGATGTGTTTTTTTTTTATTCTTATGTATTCTTGCATGCTGTAGGTGTTCGGTCAAATGCGTCAATGAAGTCCCTTCTGACTGTTTGTTTGGATGATTGGTTGTTATGATTTTGTAACATATGGTATGATGTGATATAATATGGTATGGTATTATTATTTACCATGTTTGAAAAGATAGTATCATATAATATGGTTAATTGCTTGTTTGTTTTTGTTTCGATAGTATGGTATAGTTGTAGAAATAATAAAATGATCATAATACCCTCAAATACTAATTAATATAAAATAATGTTAAATTGGAAAATTTGATTATATTCCCTGAAAAAAGTTCATAATTGCATATTTACCCCTAAAAAAATCATAATTGCTTGTATGCTCTTGAAAACTAGGTTTAATTGTGGATATGCCCCTATTATTAGGTTTCGTTGATAGAAGTTAATTAGATGATTTTAACCACGGTTACAACTTCGGTTAAAGGTTGAAAAAATTTCCAAAATACCCATTTTTATATATGTTAACTATTTTCAATTTCATATTTTTAAAGGGGGGTTTTTGTAAAATTATAGTCAAACAAACTTTTCAGGGGTATATATACAAAGGGTATAATGATCATTTCACATATCTACCGTTTGTTAATTGACAATTTTTCATCTGACTTTAAGTACATACGCAATTATACCTATTATTTAAAGGTATGTATGTAATTAATTATATTTTATTATTGGTAAATACACAATTTCAAAATTATTCAAGAGTACACCTACAAAAAGCCCTATTGAATTCAATGATTTAAGTTCAAAAAATTCAATTTAACTAAAATATAAATTTTTTTATTAAAATCTTACAAAATATACATCAAATTATTACACATTAATTTAAAATTGATAAAATTATAATAAAATTAATATACAAAATTAACAAGAGATAAGATAAATTATTTTCTTAGTTGATTTTTTTGTGCGAAAATTATGGTTTTCTTTGTTTTTGCTAGGGAGAAGAGGAGATTGAAGTAACTTGGTATGGATATTTTTGGTAGAAAAAAATTAAAACCATGGGAAACCACCAAATCGGTGGTTTGAAAATTTCAACAAAAATGTTAATTTTTAAACCATGGAAAACCATAAAAAAACCATGAAAAACCGTCTGGATGGAAATGAAAAGAAACAAAAAAACAAATCATACCATACATTATCAAACTATGGGAAACCATGAAAGGTGAACTCTCATATACGTACTAGTAGCCACCCAAAAACTTATCCCATCTCTTGTCAATGGCCATAAAGACCTATTAGTAGATAATAAATATATGAAAGACCCGGATTTGAACCCTCTCCCTTATAAGGTAAAAGTTAGATGAACGGATCTCTGCCGAACTTCTGTGCTCACGTACTGCCTAACCTATACATGTCCTTGATGTTCTTCGGAGGTGCTTATTGCCTTAGTGAAAAAAAATAGTTATATAAACCTGCTAATTAATCAATTGATTTTTTAGACTACTCACCAGCAGCACATATTGGATACATGCCATCTCCAGTTGAAGCGTCTTACATCCAACTATGATTTTTTTTTTAATATATTTTTGAAAAAATCCAAGGATTTTTTATGTCATCAAATGCGTCCAAACGTGTTCCAAAAGTCAACTCAATGGAGCTTCTAGAGTGCGTGTCTTAAAAGTTAAAAGTCATACCTCACCCACATATCCCCTCCCCCAATAGAGAATTATTAAGTTGATCAAACACTACCGATCCGAATTTCACGGAATTGCATGCGGTTTTGACTTTCTAGGACAAATCAACCCCAGTTCATTCAAGCAATTTCTCTTACTCAAAACAATGGAATTCCCAGACACCACCACCATGTACATCATAATCCTATGAACTTCTTTGCTTATCTCCCGATACACTTGAACAAAAAAGGCACTATGGCGCAAGAACATATACACACACAGTGCAGCCATGGTGATCATCGATGTAAAAATAACAGCAAATTATACAAGTACCTGACAAAATGAGCCATCACCGAACATGAGCCAGGCAAACCTTGTTCTTCACCTCCTGGTTACTAATCTTCACATCCACAGTCATGGAGCAATTGAGCAGTATCTCAACATCCCGTTTATATATCCCCCACACGTTGACCCTCCCAGATATATCCGTGAAGCTGGTCAAATTCATGCTATTTCCATCCAAGCTAAGATTCACCTTCCGGGCCACCTGGTCCGTCAACACGTCCACAGTCACGTTCATCCTCACCGTCGAGTGCGACCCGATCCTCCCGTTGGGAGCATACGCCACCCCGACCGTCTCCCCCTCGTAGTAAAACTCTGTCGTGCTGTTGTCGAACGAGAACGAGGCTATGTTCGGGTTCTTTAGAGATATGTCGGCCGTGAGCGTCGCGTTGACAGACAGATTCAGTTCCTCGCCGAACCCGAAGTTGACCGTGTTGATGTGGATCGAGTTCATGGTCAGCCTCGGGTCCTTCACTTTGAAGAGCGTCAGCGCGAGCACGAGGATCACGACGCCAAGGATCACCACGAGCGCGCCGCAGCATCCGCAGCACCATAGGAAGCACCGCCGCTTCCTTAGGTACTGCGACGATCTCCACCACCGCGCCGCCTCCTCGTCGTGGCTGTGTCCGATTGGGTGCACGGTTGGCGACACCGCCATCGCCGGGTGCAGCGCCAACGGCTTCACTTGCTCGTCCTTATCCGGAGACATCTCTCTCTCTCTGGATCTCTTTCTTTGGTGTTTACTTTGTATACATTCATTCTCTTGTTTATAAAGGTGGGTTTGTGGAGTTTTAGGTCTAAAGAAATGGAGTTTGAACGTGTCTTTGTTGTGATGATGAATTTAATAAGCACTTTGGATGGATGATTGACCGTGGAATTCTATGGCTTGGTATGTGGAATTTTTTGCAATTTCGGAGTCCCTGTGGGGATCTTAGTACTGGTGATGAACCACTCTTCAACTCGTCGGAGTGAAAACCTGGTCGTATGACGTAGGTGGCGTGTATTATTGGACGAGGTCTTTGGTTGTTTGGTGATCCCATCCAGGATGCTCTTATGGAGTGAGAGAAGGGTTATAAGTTTAGGGTTTTAGTTAACAACTATCTTTGTGATTAGGATGTGTTATATTTGGTTATAACTTATAATAAATAATAATAGTAAGAGGATCAGCATCAAGCTAGCGTCAACTTAACTCGTTTTCAGACTTCCAACGAAGTGAACTGTGTTGCTTCTATTGAACTTTGGGTCGTCGTGGAGCGATGAAGACGCGTGTCCCAATTTCGTTGACATTTTCCACCCGTTTGGAGACCCAAAGCTTGACTAATGAAAATTTCACATTACATTACCTGTTTAAGCACTCTTCTATATGTATTTTATATATATATATATATATATATATATATATATATATATATATATATATATATATATATTAATTTTATGATTGTTTAATATTTTTATTTGTTATCATTCTGAAGGTTAGAAAGCACCGAGTCCAATGACATCATATCTTCCGGTGATACTAAAAATCAACATAGATTAATATTATTTTCAGAAGATCATTGTTGTTTGACTGGTGTTTTGTATTTAGCAGTAAAGAACTACTAACCAGAGTGTGTGCTAGGTAATTCATGTAACATATAATTTAGGTTGTTATGATGGAGATCTAGAGTTATTCTGTTTCATAGGGAAAGGGATCCAGTGACACAATTTGTCTGTATAAATTGCCATTTATATTGATCCATCTGTTTTTTTTTTAAAATATAATATATTGGTGCGAAATTTGGATCAAACTCCAAATTCGACCGACATTCGAATTTGTATTTGAAAGGGAAAGGAGAAGAATCAGAAAACCAAGGAAAAGAATTCCAAAAAACAGAGAACACCCAAGAATTAACGTGGAAAACCCCAAACACCACAAGCCCCTCTCATGGAGACGAAATCCACTAGCTCTCTTCCGTGATCTACAAAGTAGAGCTCCATTGATGAGCCTCTAAAGAAAGAAAATGGAGGTGGAGAAGAAGGGGGAGAAGATGATGGGAGCTCAGCTCTCCAGCGGAGCAGGGCTTCGCCAACACTTCAATTTGTTGTCTTCTTTGGCGGGGGAGGGGTATTTATAAGGGTCTGGAGGGCTGGGGTGAGGCTTGGGGAGCAAGCCACTCAATTTGAGCAGCACGTGGGTGCCATTTCGGCCTCCGGCTCATCTAGTCCAAATTTCAAAGATCCTTCTAGATGCTTCTAGATTCCAGGCTGGCGATGCAGAATCCGCCTAACTAACTCGTGAATCGCATACAACTGATTTCCCAACCGACTAACTGACTGAGCTTCTAGAAGATTCCGGAAGAGACTCTCATGTGAGAGGCTGCAGGAGGAGGGGTTGCACTGGGGGCAGCTTGCTCTGGCGAAAGGTGATGAGGTGCTCGGGGAGGACCTCGGCATTTGGGGTATTTTCCGAGGTGGGAGGAGCTCGGCACCTTAGTAGGGAGGAGCTCGGCACTTTAGTATAAAGGGGCTCGGCACCTTAGTAGTGAGGAGCTCGGCACCTTGGGTGGTGAGGGGTTTTGGGAGGTCTGTTGCGATGTCCCCATGTAGTTGATTGTTTGGGCGACTCCTTGACAATCTCAACCCTATCATAATATAATAGTTGTTATTTAAGACAATGTCTTCCAAAGGCCAAAGAGTACTTCTTTGATTCTTTTTTTTTTATTAAGGCCTCTACTTACAAGACAATCAGTTATGTGATCATGGACATCGAGTAGTAAACGTACTTGAGCGCCCTTAACCCTCACCATGTGCGTACAAGTCTCGAGGAGAAAACTCTACTCAAACTTGCTCACCCCATTTACGTGACAGGTGATTCGATTTTGGGACTGTATCCAAAAGAATGCCCCAACACACAAGACCCAAGTGATATACCGCTAATCTACTGGCCCTTTGATAGTACTTCTTTAATTCAAATAGTATATATTGGCATATATATATATATATATATATATATATATATATAGCTCATATTTTTTTTGTGTCAATTTAACATATATGCTAATCACGTAGGAGGCATACCGAATTCTTAAACCATGTGTGCTCTGGGTATAATATAGGTTATATGTCGTCTTAGGGAGTATAACAAAATTCACTCATCCTCGGCAAAGAGAACAAGTCCATGGTAGAAAGATGTGGCGTTATAGTACACTAGATAATTAATATTAAAGCAAGAGTTAACAACCCCAATTCATCACAAGCATGAGAGGTTATCACGCATGATACAAGTCAGTCAAGAGTCAGGGCATTAGTCAATGTAGTTGTTGTAGCACTATAAGCAACCAAAAATAAAAATAAAACCAGAAGATTAAAAAATGATATTTGTTATGTTTATGGTATTTTTCATGGATGAAAAAAAAAGGATTATGAATTTTATTGCTATGCTTTACAAGTTGCACCGTACTCTAAATTGATTACAAATAATTAATTTTTTCAACTTTAAACAGTGCTTAATTGATAGGTAGCAACTTTTTTCCCTTTTCAAATTTTACAAATTTTAAGTTAGAATGTTTTCTTTTTTATCATAAATAAACCACTTTTTATTGGACAGAGTCACGTCTCATGCATAGGGATGGCAAAACCCAACCCGATCTGTGGTTTATGACCCGATCCGCACCGAATGGGATGATTTTTTTTGTTTAAGAGCGGGGCACGAGACGGGGCAGGGTGGGGATTTTTTGTAAGGAGTGCGGGGCAGGGCGGATTTGGTAAACATCCATTTTAGATCTGCCCCGCCCCGCCCCGCTAAAAAAATGTTTGGGCTTATGGTTTAGGCCCATCACTCATGTTAGAAATGGGCTTTACTATTTACATAACCTAACCCAAAGTCCAATAAATTTTTTTTATTTTATTTGTTAACTAATTGTATTGCCATATTTCTATAAAAAAATAAAATAAATAAATAAATAAAACTCATACTATTTCATTTTTTTAAATATTTTTTTTAATACCATAGCGGGGCGGGGCGGGGAATGAGGAAAAATCGTGGTAGCGGTTGTGGTATTGAAAATACCACTAGTGGGGCAGGGGGAGGGGCTGGGGGCCAAGGGTTGGTTCAGGCGCGGCAGTTGTGGTAGAGGCATGCCCCGCCCCAGCCCCGACCCATTGCCATCCCTACTCATGCATGCTTTGATATCTCAATCTCTTATTTTGACAAAAAAGAGTGCTAATCAACATAATTTAAGGGTTATCACTAGAAGAGGGATGGTTCGAGCTCGTGAGCCCATGTAGACAAAGTGTTGTTTGGTAAGGTATTTGGTAGGTTCTCATCTTTTGAATCCACAAAGGAGGATCTTAGTAAGTTATGGAAAAACTATGTGAACTTCTTTCTAACGGATATGCTTAGGAATAGTTTTACATGATTAGATGCTCCTTCAAGTGATTGTTGAGTCCTTGCTTGTAGATGGTCCCCTGGACCATCAACAAGTTGGTCATCCATCTGCTCACATTTGGAAGCCGAACTTCTAACCGACATTCGAGAAACTTTCAACGAAACCCTATGGATCCAATTGCACCACTTGACCTAGAGTTGGTCGATGGAAGCACTAGAAGGTGTGACCTCCTTTTTGGGAGGATGATCAAGGTTGATGAGACAACATTGGTATGTAAATAGGGGCTATATACGCCAAAGTTTGTGTGGAGTTAGACCTCTCTTAGTCGCTGAAGCAGGGTGTGTGGGTAGCTACAGAGGCAACTAAAGTCTTTACAACTATTCTTTATGAGAAGTTGCCCTTTTCTGCTACAGGTGTAGGGTGATTGGATATGGAGCGGCATCTTGTGCAGCTCCGTTGATTTGGAGTCGAGCAACAAAGGTCGGTTCTAGTACCCCGACCTTGGACCCGAAAGGGAAAGTGACAATGGAGGTTGAGACTGACCCTATTGCTGGGAATACAACGATGAAGCAAAAGGCAGATGGGAGGGAACAGAAAGAAAAGGAGTTTGGTCCCTGGATGGTTGTCTGAGGGCGGCCTGGCCGCAGTAGAGCTCTGTTGACCTATTCCTGACATAGCAAGCAAGCTAAAGGTAGGGGATGAGCCACATGGCAACAAGGTAGAGCAACACGTGCAGGTAACTGTTCTAGAGATGCCTTAGATAACCAACACATAGAAGGCCATCCCAGCAAAAGGGTCAGCAGACGACACGTGGACGAGTTCACGTAGAGGAGGCCTTAGTGGACCCAAGAACCAGAGTCTCCACTCCCAAGGTTGGGGCGGCTTGCTCGATGAGGCACAGCAGGTTGGATAGGTCTTAGGAGTGCATAGGTATGACCTAGGAGAAGCCATTAGAGGGGGTTAGTGGGGAACATCCACCTGCTGTATATAATTTCAGAGAAAATTAAAATGTTGCCTCTAAGGTAGCACGTGATGAGCCCCAACCACGGTAAATTACACAGGAAGTCCGTCAACTTAAGCGTATTCCCAATCGGGTCCCTCATCTTCAATTTGTAACACAAAACCCCCTAAACTTTAAAACCGTAACTAGGGGTGTATTCGAGCCGAGCCGAGCCGAGCTTTTGTGTGTTCAGGCTGGGCTCGTGACTAAAAGGAAGAGCTCAAGCTTGGCTCGTTTATTAATCGAGCTTGAAATTCAATAAACGAGTCGAGCTTTCCTCTGCTCAAGCTTGGCTCGTTTATTAATCGAGTTTAACACGAACGAGCTCTTGTCGAGCCGAACACCGAGTCGCTCATGAACGGCTCGGCTAGAATACACCCCTAGAAAGAACAAGGGGGGGAGAGAGAGAGGCCCAAATATCTTATAAGTTATATATATACATCCACCCAAATTATATATCTCACCCTACTTTATAACCTAATTAATTATTATATATCTTATAACTTATAAGTTATATATATACATCCACCCAAATATTTTTAGTATATATATATATAAACGAGCTCACAAACGAGCTATAAACGAGTTTGTTCACGAGTTGTGTTCATGAGCTTGTTCGCGAGCTGTGTTCACGAGGTTGTTCACGAGCTTGTTCGCGAGCTATGTTCGCGAGTCAAAATGAGCCGAGCTTTCCTCTGCTCAAGCTTGGCTCGTTTATTAATCGAGCTTGAAATTGAAGCCCAAGCTTGACTCGTTTTCAATACGAGTTGAACACGAACGAGCTCTTGTCGAGCCGAACACCGAGCCGCTCATGAACGGCTCGGCTCGAATACACCCCTAACCGTAACTTACTAGTCCCTCGGGCCGGTTGCCGATTAAAAAGAAGCTAATGCGGCCGTGAAGATGCTGACTCACTCCAACTTATGGATTATTTTATAATTATTTTTTTTTTAAAAATAATTTTTATTATTATTTTATAATTATTTTCTCATCTCCTTCTTCTCCCATTTCCTCCCTCTCCCTCTTCCTCGCTGTCAAACCCCTCACCGGTGTCCTTTCCAATCACCACTGTTTTTTCCTCTCTTCCCACCGCCTCCTCTCCTCATCCTCCCCTTCCTTCTATCCCCCTCCTCCACCCTCACTCTCTACAGTCGGATTAGGTTTTAAAATCCCAAAATCTCATAGTTGTCCCGCCGCCTTGCTCTCGGTTGTGTCGTCATTCCGCCACCCTCGCATGAAACATTTCTTTCCTTCTTTAGACGATGATCAACGCATGAAAAATTAGCAAAAATGAAGGTTTCTTATGTGAGATCGGACCGATCTCCGGTTGTTTATTGAGAAATCGAGCAAAGGAAGGACGAAAAGCTTTGATTATTGGTGTTGGATCTTGGAAAAAGCTCGCCTTTTTAGGAATTATTTGTTGCTTTGTTTTATTAATTGCTGGAATTTTGAAGCTACTCAAGATCTCGAACTGATTGTGCATAAAAATGCTATGGATCTTTTGTCTTGGTCTTGGATTTCAGTTTTTCTTCAAAGCAGTTTTGTTGATCAGCGAATTGTGAAATGTTCATTATCTGTAAATCCTTTACATAATGGGAATTGTAAAGCATACAATCCTCATCAATCTCTGTATCCATATGATACGTTCATTATCTCATTTGCGGATTCTTTGTTTTCATTGGTAAAATTGTGAAAAGAAGCAAAGAAATTATATGGGAAGATTTGGTAGCATTCATTTTTAGATTATTTTTTATGCATATTAATATAGTGCTTATATGTAAATGCAAATATAGAGAACCATTGTTACAAAATGTGAGGTTGGATTGATGTTCTTCATTTTCTTAAGATAGCTTCAAATACAATACTAAAACAATGAAAAATTTGGGGGAATCGAGCTTCACTGTTAGAGGAGATAAGGAATTAGAAACCGAAGAAAGAAACAAAGATCGATTCGTACGGAGAAACCCTAATCGAGGACCGAAACAAAAGCACTAGAGCCCCAAAGCAGAGGATTTGGGGATTGATCGGGAGGGAAAAAGAATGAAGTGTGTAGAACAAAACATGAAAAGGGTTGATTTTGAGGAAGAGGAGGGGAGGAGGCGGTGGAAGGAGAGGCAAAGGGAAGGGACGCCGGTGAGGGTTCTAGGGCGACGGAGAGGGAGAGGGAGAGGAAAGAGATGAGGGAAATAATCATTAAATAATCATAAAACTTATTTTTATTTAAAAATAATCACAAACATTCCATAAGTTGAAGCGAGTCGGACTTATAACCCCCACGTCAACTTCTCTTTAACTGGCAACCGGCCCGAGGGACTTTTAAGTTACGGTTTCAAAGTTGGAGGGGTTTTGTGTTATAAATTGAAGATGAGGGACCCAAGTAGGAGAGAGAGTATAGTTGAGGGACTATCTATGTAATTTACCCGCCCCAACCATTGATGAAGCAAATGGATCACCAAAGGTGATCACATCCCTAGGCATGAACATGGAAGACACAAACATAAGCCATGTAAGGCAAGCTATCCTAACTCAATCATATGTCTTTGCCAGCTAGGTAAGGGAGAGACCTATCTAAGCTAGGATGGTGAAACTGAGATAGAGACAGAAGCTGCAAGCATGTAGAGGAACTAGGGAAACAAGAAGAGAGCTTTCAAGGAGCACTAAAACCCACAAGAAGGGTAGGAAACCCAAGGAAAGCAAGTAAGTAACTACTATAAGGGCGTGTTGGGTTTGGAAGTGGTGTACCGATCAAGTGGTGGAATCCTGGAAATGACACTTCTAAGTGAAAGTGTAGGTTTCATTTGGAAGTCCTGAGTTCCATGTGTTTTGAATTCTGAGGGGCAAATGTCACTTTAGTAACCACTTCTTATGTTTGGTTGGTTGAACTTGAAGTACATAAAATGACACTTAAGCTAGTTCATGGTGTTTGGTAAGACGAAGTGGGGTTATGGTCACCACTTCAAATGGGGGTAGGATTACCCCTTTTTTTTATTGTTGAGAGGATTTACTTATGTTGTTTAATTATATTTGATAATTATCATATTAATTAACATATTTATCTATGTTATGTGGAATGTGTAACAAATTTTTCTTTATAATTTTTTATAGCATATTTATGTATAATTAATTAACATATTAATTTGTTATTTTATAACAAATTATTTGCTACATAACATATTAATTGACATATTAATAAACTAATTAATTAAATATTTCTCAACAATTGAGTTTAATCTTAACATATATATCTATATCATGTTTTAACATTATCTTCGATAATTATTTCTTGTATAGTATTTGTCCTTTTTTTGTATGTAATGTTTTTGTGTTTGATAAAATTATAAGTCCATGGTAATTAAGTTAAGGTTATAAGTCTATGTTAATTAAGTTTTTAATTATACCTCTGTGTTAATTATAATGGGAATGTTAATTACTTGTCTCAATTGATTTTAAAAAAATAAAGCTACAGTAAACATATGTGCCAATGTAGAGTGATATGTGCTTTTAATTACACCTTCAACCAAGGTTTTTATACAAGTCTCAAAGGCAACATTGCAACATCATCAGCTGCAGTCTACATCACATACAACTACAGCATATGCAACAGTAACAAATACACCAAACACTACTCACAAGTGCAGCCTACATAATGCTATTTACCAAAACACATACAAATACAATTACAAACACATGATACACTCCACAGGCCGTTGAATTTTGCTAAAGAGCTGGTGAAGCAAACTCCACAGGCACTGTAATAAATATCATTACACTTGTTATTGTCCAATGGAACTGTCACTTGGCTTCAAATCTGGGCAAATCTCAGCAAGTACTATGCTTCCAATCCTTTTTAGTGGCCAATAACAAAATACAGATCTTCCTAGCATATTCTTTGAAGGAAGAAGACCCCTGAATGCAGCAGGTTAGCCATAGAACAATTATGAGAGTTGGCAAAGAGGCCAATAAACAAAGAAATGAAATCTTAGATCAAAGAACTTAAATCATTTACCATATGTGTGAATCATAGCTGTTATTCCTATTTGTTAGGAAAATCACTGAACATAGCATTGCAAAACCACACTTTTAATCAGCAAAGAATTCAGGAGAAAATCTGCAAACACAAAGGAAATAAGTTAGAATGATCTAGCCTGGGCTTGGCGTGCGAAGACACTGTCTTAACACAGAATTAGCCTCCCTCGTGCGAGATTTTTTTGGCCTCTCTCCTATGCTAAGGTACTCAAACCCGAAGCAAGATCAGTTCTCTTCGCCTAACACTTTCAGCAAAGAGTTGTGCTCAAGTATCACCCAAAGGTTGATGGTTGTTTGGAGAAAGAACGCAGCCAATGAGAAAGTTGCTCAGTTGGGAGGAAGAAGAGATGAGTTTCACTGGTTATAGTTGCTAGGGTTTGCAATATGATGTATATATAGGGGCAGCACCAACGGTTGTATATCTAGCCGTTCAAGTGATCCAATGGATCAAAGAAGGCCGTTGGTTTTAAGCTTGCAAAGTAGGCTGGTTGCTGAATTTATTTGATGTGATATAAAGCAAGCTTTGGGAGTCTTAAAGGCCAGGTTTGGATGTACAAGCATGTGGGTATGGGCCCCACGTCCAACAATCCCCCACTACATCCATAACCTGGATACGAAAGCAAATGAAATCCATACAAAATGCCAATGGAGTTTGAATAAGTTTCAAACAACAAGTTTCAAAAAGGAAATAGGTACTCAAAATATGACTCACAATGGAACATAAGGGAGGAACAATGAACTGGTGATCAAAACACTGAGGAAACAAGGAAAATACAACCTTGAGTTTTCATAAAATTAAGCTAAGGTGTCTTTAAAGATTTGAACCTTAACCCTTCACTAAAGCTTCCAACTGATCTGATAGGGATAGTAGTGCACTAGGTCTTGAACTACAACCCTTTGAATCAGAATTCCACTACTAGAGAGTTTGCCCTAATACTCTTATAGCTGCGGCCTGACATCTATCTCCATATAGGTGAGATCTCCAAAGATATTTGTAGTGCAATATCTTGCTAAACTTAGCCTTTGATCTCATTAAGAGCTATGCTCAACCTCTAACCACTACATGAGAGCATGTGCCACAGGAATAGGGTAATAATAATGATAATATATGTATCTCAAATACATGTAGGGTGCTCTCCCAGTCAACCAATCAATAGCTTCCCTTTGAACTTCCATCCTGGGATCTCAATTCAAGGAAGTAGAGTCACTATTGTTATTGACCTTTATGGGCTAAGCCCCATTCCCCTCGACGCTTTGGCTATCAGTTGTCTCAATTGTCCTTTAGTCAGGCAATCAACAAGATTTAGCTCGACTTTTACATAATCAATGCTCACAACGCTAGGCTTCAAGTGTCTCCACACTAACTTGTGTCTGATCCGCATATTCCTCGCTTCATTTTATCATTTGTACTTTCCACCGCATAACTCAATAGCAGATTTAGAATTACAAATGTATAGCAATAGTAGGCATAGGAGAAGGCATAACTTCAATTTCGTATAACAAATTCATAATCCATTCAAATTTCAAGATAAGTAGAATCAAGATTAATCAATTCAAATTTCCATGGTGCTCCTAGCATTGAGCTTTTTGCTTAGCAGATTTCCATTGATATCTCCTCCACCAAGTAGGAAAACTTGGCCAGAGGTTGATCTCAAATCAACTGAGTCAGATATCTAGTTGGCATCTGTATATCCCTCTACCACATTGGGAAATCCAATATACCTTAGTCCAAGTGGTATAGTATCCTTTAGGAATCTAAGAACCCTCTCAAAAATAATCCAGTGTTCTTGATTTGGGTTATTGGTGTATCTACTCAGTCTAGATATTGCATAAGCAATATCAGGTCTAGTTCTGTTAGAAAAGTACATCAAGGAACCTATAATTTGAGCATATGGGTCTTGATTGACAGGTTTACCCTCATTTTTCTTGAGATGTACACTAGGTACACCTATTGGCTTACAGTCAAGATATCCATATTTCTCCAACACTTTCTCAGTGTAGTGAGATTGGGATAATGTGAAGCCAGAAGTAGACCTAGTAAGCTTGATACCTAGGATCACATTTGTTTCTCCTAAGTCCTTCATATCAAACTTACTGCTTAGAAAGTTCTTGACATTAGTCACAAGATGTAAATCAATGGCAAGGATCAATGTATCATCAACATATAGACACACTATCATACATCCACTCTCTACCCCTTTGTTGTAAACATATCTATCATAGTTGTTTACAACAAAGCCATACGAAATGATCGTAGAGTCAAACTTGGCATGCTAGTGTTTAGGGGCTTGCTTAAATCCATACAGAGATTTTTACAAGTTTGCAAACCTTATGCTCTTGTCCAGAACAACGTAAGCCTTTAGGGTTGCTCCATGTAAATCTCTTCCTCTAAATCACCATTTAAGAAGTTGGCAAGACTTTACATCCATCCGATGGATTTTAAGACTTAAGGCGTATACTATCACTATAAGAATCCTAATGGTGGTAGTGCGAGCTACAGGCGAGTAGGTGTCAAAATAATCTAATCCTTCTTTTTGATCAACTAACCTAGCCTTAAACTTTTCAATGGATCCATCAGGTCTCAACTTCTTCCTGAACACCCATGTGCAACCCAATGGTTTATTTCGAGGGGACAGGGAAGTCAAGATCCAGGTATTGTTGCTCATGATTGAATGATACTCATCATCTATAGCTTCTTTCCAGAAAAGTGAGTCAGCAGAAGCCATAGGGTAAGAGCCGCTATTTTTTTTTTTTTTTACGGCCTAATTTAATACTCATTTATTCTCTTAATCATGCTTGGACTAATTAAATTCCTTACTAATTTTATTATGATTTAATAGTGGGGATTTAATTGCATAATGGACTTTTCTTAAGTATTACAGAAATAGGGACCAAAATGAAATAGTTGAAGAATGGAGGATTAAAGTGCAATATGCACTCTCAAGATAAATAAAACAAGCATGAGCCGTATGATAATTTTAAAGAACCCAAGGGTTCTTTACTAAATTTATAAAGTATTTACTCATGAGTTATTAATGAGGGTTTGAGTGCATAATGTCATCTTGAATTAATGAGATAAAGAACAAGAAGAAATAATCTAGAAAGGGAAGGATTGAAGTGCAAGATGCATTCACTCTCATAACTTAATAACTCTCTCTATCTCACGGTTGAAGAGATAAGGGTTGGCATTTGCATGATAACAATAATAGGGTTGTTTTTGAAAGAAAAACCAATTAATGAATGCATGTGGACGAGAGCTTTTCATTTGGAAACAACGGTAGAGATCAAATGAGTTGGGAACTATTTCGATCGCACGGTCACCATGGAAGCATGACCGGCTGAAGGGGTGACTGCTTAGATAGCAAAGGAAAGGGCGGAGATGACGGAAGGCGCGACGAATCGCTCGCCACGACGTTGTTGGATCCCAAGACACGGGTGAGATAACTCTCGCTAACCTCGTCATGCAAGAGCAAATACAGGCCGCTCATCCATGTAGAAAGATGGATCCGAGGCACGCCAAGTTACCCTCCACCCATCCCAATGCGTATCCTCGAGAGGATCCGATCGTAAGTACCAACCAAATCTAGCCGGGCGAGGGAAAGATGGGTGCATCTAGTCACATCCATGCACAGAAGCCCGACGACCACGTTCTCCTTCGCTGTGGTGGCATGAGAACTTAAACCCTCTTGGGAGCCAAGGTTGTTCCTTCCTCACCACAGCGAGAGGGTAGTGAACACTTAGTACCACCTAACCGGAGTTCGACGCCGAGACCTTGGAGTGTCAGTAGTGACGAGCTCGCTCCTGATGGCATCACCACGACGTGGTCTGAGTTAGAACCCCTCTCATCTTCAGAAGCTCGCCGGAGTTGCTCAAGCTCGGGGAAGGAGCGATCTTCGAACCTCGACGGGCACCGACGGGGGAACAGACAGGGAACTCAGTGAGTTCCATTCCCTGAACTGTCAACAAGGGTCACCGTTTGCCGGTGAGTCTCCTAAGCCACTCATTGGTATTTATGGGGTATGATAGAACCTGTATCTATGTTCATTCATGCATGAGAGGATCCATATAGAGAGAGATGACGGTATATCCATCAGCGCATGCATGCATGCACAGGGGCCAGTATATGTTGAGAATGACATTGGTCATGGGTTGGGTTTGTATCTATGTGTGTTTAATAGAGATTAGTAAGGTGTTGTATAGTTAGATTGAGATGAATAGCCTATATGAGTATGCTTGTATACACTTGCACGTGAGAGTAAGATATAGAGGAGAAGATAGTAGGTTTCATTCCTCTTGATTATTAGAAGGTTGGCAATTAATTTAGTCAATATAATCATTGTTTTGGGAAGCTAACTTATAAGGATGATATTGTCATCCCTATTTTTATGTTGGTGAGTTAATAGGGAGACCAACAATTCATCTCACGTTATACTAAATTAATGGACAAGGTAATAGTTGGAAACTTGGAGGTGTTATTTGAAGACATGAATGGACAGAAATGTTAGTCTTGTTTCTTTTATAAACCTATATATATATATTCATGCATGAGTGCTTAGTTATAAATAAGAGAAATCTAAAACATGCTCCATTCTCAGTATTATAAGAACGGTCAAGTGGTAATTTGGGAAGAGCAACCAAATAAATGGATAAATTATAAGAGTAATTTGATAGTTGGTCAAACCTAAACTATTATATATGGGCCGGGTGTTATTACGTTGAGGTAGGCCCATGATTAATTAGAATGGTGGATGGTCATTGGTAATTTGTTAATTAATGATGAGAAGAGAATCATCTAATGGTTGTCAGGATGCCAGTATAGTAAAGCATGAATGCATAATCATGTGTGAATTATATAAGTAGTAAAAAATAATGTTTATTATCCTGAAATTAAATACATATTGAGCTTTGGACTTGATCGTCAGATCTCCATATAGTACGGGAAGATGCGTCGAGAGGGGATTAGCGACTGAGTAGAGATATCGTTGATTATGTAAGTGTTTCTGCCTAGTACCGTTATCATTGATTGATCTTTGATACTTGTGTAAGTACTCTTGCCTTGCTTACCTTCATTCGTTGATTGTTTATACCGTTGCTATCGAGATTACATGCTTGAGCATGTAAGTGCCTTTGCCTAATTTCCCCAATCATTGGTTGCTTGGTTTCTGGATTTGTTGATGCCATGCTCATGCATGTTTATTTGATGCTTTGAATTATTGATTTCATTGATTCCATGCTCATACATGTGTGCTTTGTTGTACAATATTTCTTTCCACTCGATGTGTTGTTCTTGTGGATTCTCCGCCCGGTGCAGTGGAGCGTATGGCTCATGTTTGGCGTTTAGGGCCGGTGGACACCCTGTTCGTGCTTTCCTGTCAGGGGGGCAATACTCTGGCTGTCCTGTGTACCCGTCAGTGGGACGATACGCTGACCGTGTAAGTACATGTATGGATAGTAGCGCTATGGGCTGAGGAATGACATCGGTTGAGGCTGATGACTGCCCGGGGGATGGTTTGCGAACTTCGCTTGAGCTGTTTGTCATGAGATGACATGATGTTAGTTAGGGAGTCCCTACCGTTTGATATTTTTCATTGGGGTAGGTCTGAGACTCCAAGTGGTATGACCGGTATAGTTTGTGTTTCTCACGCCGGGTTTGATGGTCATGTTCTTGATTTGCCCATTCATTTACTTATATTACATTGAGTTTGACATGACTTTACTGTGTTCCCTGCGGGGTGCTTACTGGGCTTTCCTTTCGAAAGCTCATGCACTTGTTGACCTTCTTTTTCAGATCCCGAGGAGTAGGTTGCGGGACACCGGAGAGCCGCTCCAAACTATAGGGGATTGAGAGCTGAGGTTGGTGCCTCTGGTCATATGAGCGTGTGAGGATATCATTTATAGGTTCCCGAGTAGGAGCCTTTGTATGACATGATATTAGGGTTTGTAGACCCAAGGATTCGTATATTTATTTCCGCTGTTTATCATGTTATAGACATGTTGATTTCTTCATATATGATTCACATTTGTGTGTGTGATTATGTATTATCTGAGCACTGAGGCTTCTTCCCTGCATGGTTCATCTCAGAACACCCTTATCCTTTTCGTGACCTGTGTCACACCACCGGATCTAGAGAATGAACCCTGCACCTAAGGTCAGAACTGCTAATGAACTATGAAATTAACAACATGCGGAAGGTAAATAAGCGAACATATCATAACATAATCCTCAAATGCTAGATATTGTTTAATACATCACCAAATAAAAATATTGTCTCAGACTTAGAGTCTCACAACACTCATAAATAAGATAACAGAACTTCTAGACACGGAGTTAGAGTCAGCTACAGTACATCTCCACTAACTCGCGGTCAGACGACCCTCTATGTATTCTCCTCTCTAACGTCCTGCAACACAAAGATTCAAAAGAGGGCCGAAGCTATCGAGCTCAAAATGAGCTGAATAAGTCCTGTCGCGTAATCATGCATTCGTGAGTAATAGTAAAATCAGAAAGGAAATCAATGTATAAAAACACGTAATAGAAAATACTCAATTAAATTAAACCGAATCAAGACCGAAAGCAAGTAAATATTGATCAATGTATTCTCTTTTAAATTGCATATCTGAGTTTCTGTTTCTCTGTCTTGTGAATTAGATATGAAACCGACATTCCCCCTATGTAATCTGTACATGTGCCCTCTCTCTCTCTGAGATGAACTCTATCTCTAGAAGGCGAGGAATGCGGCATCATCTGATAAACACAAGACTAATTTCTCTGACTACACATCTACTTCAATACTGCATGGCCAGCAACCAACAAGTATATCTGATACAAGTGGTCGCATAATATATAATGCATAATTCAAGCATCGTAAGGGATGGAAAGGGGTTTTGATTTTTATAAAAAGCGAAGTATTTTCAAAATGAATAGTTCGGACTTAAATCAATTTAAATCACTCCCTCTCCTAACTTCAAATTGTCAGACTCTCTGGCTCTACACGAGCCACCACTGGTCTATACAAGTATATCGATAGAATGTAATCTATCTGTATTTGTATATGTTTATCTTTTCTGTTACTGAATACTAAGCATGAAATGGGTTTATAAAAATTCAGAAACTTTTATAAAACTCCTAGTTCATGCTTTTCAAAACTGAAAACTGTATCGCATAAAAATATGGTAAATCACATGAACTGTACAGGTAGATTCCCCTCACCTTAGTCTGGTTCGAGCTTAGATCTGTCTCGGTCCTTCGGCGACAGACTTGCCTTTTCCCTTACCTGTTAGTTGAGAAAAAGAAATCTATGAATACGGAGTACGTATTCTTGACTCATACTCTAATTTAGACTAAATAGAATACGCTAAAAATACGAGATTCCACTATCCTTACTAACTGTGCTTATTTTCATTACTAACATAACATGAAACTTAATCATGCCATTATGAAAACTTAGGGTCTCTAACATGCTTTTCAGACCAATAGAGCTTCATAATTAAAAGGATTAAACATGTAAAATCGGTGAATTTTCTAAGCAAAGACCTCCTCTATTTGTAGGGCTCAAATTCTCTACAACCATTCACAACCTCACTGCTCAACCAGTCATCTACATCTACGCACATCAACACCTACTCCATGGCATCAATTCTACCACCAAATCACCAATTAATCACATAATTTACAGTCCCTATGTGTTAATCTAACACCATGCCCTCAATCCCTCCTCCTCATCATATAATCTATCGCTTAATCATGCAATTTCTTCCCAAAATCTCATCAGCAGGGGTCATGCGGACTGCAGGTGCAAGGGCAGTAGGCTAGGAGAGTGCGCTGCGGGAGGGAAAAGTAGGCTTGAAGAAGTCAATCGGCCACGTGAGCGAGAGGGCGTGCCGGTCGCCGGCGTCCTCTCGGCCCCTCCCGGGCGCGCCGGGCCGCGAGGGGCTGACGAGCCGGTCGAGGTCGCGGGATCAGGTGGCCACGCCAGCGAGAAGCAGCGCGCTCATGAGCCGGTGGTACGGTGAGGCCGGACCTACCTGAGCTCTTGGTGCGGACAAGGGCGCGGGTAGGGGAAGTCGAGAAAGGAAAGGGAGAAAGAGAGAGTTGGTTTTCTTTCTCTCTCTCTTTCTCTCTTCTGATAGATATAGGGTAAGTTTCTTCTTTTTTTTTAATTTCTTTATTAATTAAATCTTTGAAATATCCTCTCTTTTAAAAAGTAATTGAATTAAATAACTTATCTTCTAAATATCCTCCAATACTAGCCGAACGACTTTTCGTCGATCATATCTTTCATCGCCGGCCAATGGCGCTTAATTAATGATATTCTCTGGCTTGTCTCTATCTCGCACTGTGATCTGATTCCTGCCGTCGACGACCCCAAAGGACACGGGCCGACCAGAGCATCACATGTCGTCTCTTCTGTCGACCCAGATCCGTGAATCTCGGATTTGACTTGGCCAGATCTACTTTATCGGGACTCTAATTCTTGTCTGATATTCCTACTTAATTAATCTTGATTAATTAATATTTAATTAATTTTTGGTTTAATTAATCTAATTCGGCCGACTATCCATCTCTAACTATTCTATATAACTCTGGCTTGGCCCAATAAGGCCTCTCTCCGCCCTATAGTTGCGAGAATGGATTTCGGTCCATTTTATTCTAATTTTCCTTAACTTCAAGGTTAATAATAATTAATCTGATTTATGTTAATTAACCTCATTTAAAATTTCAAAAATTTACTGAATTTTACTTAGAAAATTTGGGGATGTTACACTGTCCCTCTTCGGGTACTGCCGGTCTTTCACGTGCCCGTGGGCAAGGAGTTTTGGGGGCGGGGCGTTACACATAGCTTCCTGGAAAGTACTAGGAGTGTCCTCTATCATGAAAGTGACAAAATCATCACCTAGGGTCTTTTCAATCGTACCCTTCTTACTTCTTTTGGGTTCCTCCGCAGGAGCAGGAACTGATCCAGAAGGAGAGTGAGAGGTCGAAGGCACAGATGGAGTGGAACTTACTCCTGATTTTAAAGGAAAGATGTTTTCAAAGTAGACTACGTCTCTAGCTTCAATGATGGTGTTCCTGGCTATTTCACTCACCTCTAAGTTAATAACTAGGAATCTTCCAGCATTGCTGTCTAGAGCATATCCTACAAATATTGCATCAAGAGTGTTGGGACCTATCTTCCTGATCCTAAAGTCAGGAATCTTTACCTTAGCCAAACACCCCCACACTTTGAAGTAGTTGAGCTGTGGGGCTCTTCCTTTCCAAAGTTCGTAGGGTGTTGTGCTACAGCCCTTAAAAGGTATTCTATTCAAGATGAAACAGGCTGAGATCCACGCGTTCCCCCACAAGTTCTCAGGTACACCAGAACTTAACAACATGGCATTTACCATGTCTATTAAAGTTATGTTTCTCCTTTCAGCAACCTCATTTGACTCTAGTGTATAAGGAGCAGTAAATTCATGTACAATGCCATTTTGTTCACAAAACAAAGACATTGCATTAGAAGTATACTCTCCACCTCTATCAGATCTAAGGGTCTTAATGGTTTTCCCTAACTGGTTCTCGGCTTCAGCTTTGAAAATCATAAACTTGTTGAGGGCTTCATCTTTAGATTTGATCAAGTAGGTATAACAGAATTTGGAGTAATCATCAATGAAAGTGATAAAGTATCGGTTTCCAAAATTTCTAGTAGGAGTTCTACATGAATCACAAATGTCACTATGGATCAAAGCAAGTAAGTTTGTGTTTCGATTGATGTGTTGGAAAGGTTTCTTAGGCAATTTGGCTTGGACACAAATCTGACATTTAGAACCATGATCAATCTTTGATTTGGGAATCTAATCAAGGTTCATTAACCTTCTAATGGTTCCAAAGTTCACATGACCCAATCTTCCATGCCAAACATCTGAAGATTCAATGCTCAACACAACAGAAGATGAAGAAGCAAAATCAGAGTTTTCATTAAAAGATAAATTAGAAGGTTCACATATGTTAAGTCTAAATAATCCACTAGATACAAAGCCTTTGCCAACAAAAAGGTTCCCCTTAGATATTACAAGACAACTAGACTCTAGTACAATTTTATAACCACATTGGATAAGTAAAGAACCACTAACAAGATTCTTTCTAATATCAGGTACATGCTAAATATCCAGTAGGGTGAGGACTTTTCTAGATGTCATCTTCAAGTCAATTCGTCCTCTCGCTAGTACGTGTACAACTGATCCATTTCCAAAGAGTCACGCTTCCTCCACTTGAGACCTGGTAAGTGGAGAACCAGAAACGTTCAACGCATACGTGGACGTTAGTTCCAGAATCAAGAAGTCATTCTAAGTTTGGTAAGCTAGATGTACAGAAGGAGAAGGAGACTGACCTAAAGTGGGTCCCCGAGGAAGGTGCACCCATCTCAAGTACATTTGCTTGCGGTTTGGGTGGATTAGAGTCCATTTTTGAGAACTGTCAGTTTGCATCCTCAATCCTAATGGTGTTGTAGACATCCATAAGGTTCATAGTGTTTATTTTGTGTCCAAGGTTGTTTACAAAGCCAGACCAAGATGGAGGGAGTTTATTTAAGAGAATAGATACGGCGTGGCTCTCGTTATAAACGGTGCCACACTTTTCTATCGCACTTAAATAATCATGTAATGTATGGATTTGTTTACCTATGTCTATTCCATCCATCATTCTGTAGTTTTCAAATTCTATACTCAGGTGACTAATCCTATTGGCATTATTAGGCCCATATTCCTTTTCTAAGGTAACCCATACATCCTTAGCAGTCTTGTAATTGAAATATTTGTCATAGAGATGGTCAAAGAGAATACTAAGGGTTCTATGGCGGCAGTGGAAATCTATCTCCTCAAAGCTTTTAGTAGGAGACTCAGTTGGGTCATAGGAGATCGATAATCTATGAAGGGCATCAGACCCAAGTTTAGAGGAGTCAGAATCAGGGGCTGGTGACAAGGCGGTTTGAAGTCCTAAAGTGATGAGCCAGAATTCAGCTTAGGTTTTCCTCCTCCTAAAACTCACCTTACCGTCAAACTTATCGGGTCGGCATAAAGTATCAGATTATGCAACAGTATGCGTATGTGAGAATCGGGGTTATAGGACAACTAATGTGACCACAGAAAACAGATATAAGAACTCAGGAATGCAAGTAGAATTTCAGCAGAATGTAGATGTTATGTAAGTACAACCACAGAGCAAGTACAGGCCAAAAAGACTACAATAAGTATCTTAGTATTTTAGCATGTAGATTGAGTCGGCTAAGTGGATGTTCCTAGTAGCAATGTCTCAATTCCCTAACTAGTTTGGTAGTGTTTAAGAGAGTCTGATGCAACTAAGAGGTTTTGTAGGTCCTATTTTGATCCCAAAGTGTGAACTGACCATATTTGTAATTAAATAGTTGAATCCATACCTTGTCTTTTTTGTTAAGGAGGTCTAATAGGTGTTTGGTCATCAATGAGTGTTTTAGGATTTTCAAGTTTTTAATGTCCAAGCCACCCTCTGCTTTGTCTTTTGTAATTTTGCTCCAATTAATGAGATGGATGCCCTTTCCATTGCTTGTCCTCCAGATAAAGTTCCTAACTAATCTGGATATTTTATCAAGTACTGCATCAGGTATGGCATAGGTGTTCAGGCTATACACATGTAATGACATTATGGCATAATTAATCAGAGTGATTTTGCCTGCTAAGGATAAGTGGAGTGTATGCCAGTGAGCTAGTCTTTGTTCCTGGCCTCTGCTCTACTAGATTAAACATGGGAGTCAGTGGATTTTAGAATGTGATATCCAAATTCTCCTAAATATTTGAAGGGGAAGTGTCCTTGTCTCAACTCCTAGAATGCAAAATTTTTATAGCCTTCTTTAGTTTAGTGTTTAGCCGTGAAGGGAAAAGGATTTCATTTTTTTGCATTGACTCTCGACGGTGATGGTTGAGTAGATTTGAAGACAAATGTTAATAGCTCTGGATCCCTGTCTTGTGGCCCTACAGTATATAATTAGGTCATCAGCGTAGAGTTTGTGGTTGATGGCAAAATTTGAGCTCAAAGGGATATCTCTAACCATTTTCATGTTCTCTGCCCTATTCAAGATTTTGGTCAGTATCTGTGCTACTAGGATGAATTAACTTTACATGTATTTTAATTACAATTTTTATTGGACATACTTAATAATATATTGTTATTTTCCTTGAAAAGACTTTTCGGGGAAATACTTTTGCAGGAAAAGTCTTTTTTGCAAAGCACCAAATGGGCCTTAGATGGTAATTGTATCGTATATGAAGCAACTTCACTTCTTTATGTAACTTATCTTTAAGGGCCTGTTTGGATAGGCCACAATTATGTAATAATCCGTACAATATGTAGTATTTTAATATTTTGAGGGGATTATAGAGTATTGGGTGTTTGGGTTGGTTTTTCGAGACTATAAAATTATTACATAACTTGTAAATTATAGAGGAAATAAATATTCCACCAGGAGTGGAATATTCGCCCCCTGTGAAAATCGCGCCTCTCCCTCTCTCGAGCCGCTCATCCCCTTTCCCTGAGTTCTCTCCTTCCGATCATCATCATCATTCCTCCCATCACAAGCACACCGCCGCCAAGTCGCCGCTAACACTCGCTGTTTCAAGGCCGCCCCGCTTTGATCCGCGCGTACTCAAATTTCCCCGCAAAATCGCCAGGTGTGCGGCCCGGCGTTGTCTCGCCGTGTCATCATCGTGCAGCCATCCGATCCGACCCTCAAAATTTCCGCCTCCCTACTCTTCGTTTCCGGACATTGACGTAACCTGGACTGGATCGAGGCCAACCGTCAAACACCATGGCAGCAGCATGACAAGGATTGCGCGGTGCCGCCGCTTCTCCTCCTCTTCGGTGTCTTCTTGCGCGTTTGAGGATTCTTGCTTGAAGAGCTTCATCATAGAGAACAGTAGAAGATAAGATAAGAACTCATCCTCGATCTGTTTGATTCTTTGCGCAGAGCTTTTCTCTCTGTTTCTTTGTGATTTTGATCTGTGGTTCTCATGGATGATCCAATTCATAAGAAGAAGAGAAAATCATGATCATGAAAGAAGGCAAAAAGAAGATGTTTGAAGATGAAACTCCACTCCCCCAATTCAACGCTTTTTTATGGTGGCAAGTAGTGTTCATTAACATTGTTTCAAGCAGAGATTTGCTTCTTTGTTTTTTGATTTCCCCCATTGATTCAGTGGCTCCTTAGTGATCTATTAACTTTTTAAGTTTCTCTTTGCGGTTCAGTTTGGGGAAGGGCAAAAGAACCAGCTACTTATAAAATTGAATATCAACCTCCATTTTGTTCATTTCTTTACATTTTTTTTTTAATTGATTCCAAAGGAAGGAAGAGGTTGGTGGTTATTCCATGTTATGCTTGGACATACTTGTCTTTTTGTTTTTTATTTCCCTCTGGCAAAGTGAAAAATTCATTAACTATGTTTCTTTTATCTGCCTCTCATTCATTGTTGGTATGCTATGTTTCTTTTTTCTTGTTGCTACTGCTAGGTTCAGTGATGCATATGTGAATTCATGGAACCTTTCTTTAGTGACTAATGCTACAGAAGACAATTTCTGTTAAAATGTTTTTTATCTTGTCATTTTTTGTGCTGTTTTGAAAGTGGACATGTGAGAGAAAAAAAAAATGAAGATACATAATCTATATGCTTCTTTAACTTGATACTGAAAAATAAATTCCTAATACATTAGATATTGAAGAAACTCCTAATACATCAAATAAACTTCTAATATATCAGATATTGAAGCAACCAACATTAATAACCTAATACATCATTTAAGTTCTAGCTCGGCGTAGTTGCAATAGTCCTCCCACATTTGCAATGCTATTTCGTCTCTTTTACGAGCAACCGTGATTTCGCTCAAAAGTTCATGCGTCATTGCATATCTTCTCCTCATTATGTATCATCTCCATCGCAGTAAAATAGTTTCCCCGGCTTCATCATTACATTCCTCAACTACATCATCGTCTTCATTCTTCTTTCTCCAATGATTTATAAAAGTTAATCCATGTCTAAACTAGTGCATTTAGAAGAGAGTAAATTTTGGAATTTAAAGAAAATGAGCTTGTATGGTCTTAGAAGTCATGTTGTATATAAATAGAGCAAACTCATAACGGTTAGAATTATAACGACTACTTTTTAACGGCTATTTTTTGAATATTTAACGGCTATTTTTTGAATTATAATCCAACGGCTATTTTTTATATTATGTAATAATTATTTTTTATGTTACCAAACATTCATTCTGTAGGAATAAAATATGTAATAATTTATGTAATAATTTTTTATTTTGGTAGCCAAACACTCATTCTGTAGGAAAAAAATATGCCAAAATTTCTGTAGGAATCCTATTCACTTCCTACATAATAAAATTATGCCATAATATTTTATTTTGTATCCAAACAGGCCCTAAATGAGAATGTGATTTATCTTTTTATTTTAAAAAAAAAGTTGTACCTTTTGAAGCTATGTTATCTGGATTCACGACCGGGTTCTCTCAAAAACTAGTGGTGGAGACATTCGAGTCATACAGTGGAGTACGACCACATGGTTTGTTCATGTTAAGATAGAAAAGAAAAAAATATCTATGATATGCCAAAGCCATGCAAGCCACACAATCACAACGCCCTTAATCCACCAGATCACGCGTCTGATTATTTGGTACTGAAATTAGTGCATAACAACATGACCATAATTCAATAGAAAACAACAAGGCAGCATGAAGGTACCAGAAAGTAAATTACACGTGAATAATGCCACACCGACTTAACGCGGCCGAGTCCACTCGCTCACCAAGCGCGCCAGCGCCGCGCGAGAAGAACCGCCCTCCTCAAGCGCCGCAATGGCCGCCTCCTTCGCCGCCAGTGTGCGCTTCCGGAGTTCCTTGCCACCGTCCGACTCCATCAGCCACTTGACACGTGTCTCCACCTCCTCCGCAGGGACGAGACCTTTGTCATATCCTTTCATGGAGACGGCCAGTTTCATCTCCTTCTCTAAAAACACAATGTTCAACTTCTGCTCCGCATACAGCGGCCACCCAATCATCGGAACTCCGGCGCACACCGCCTCCAGCGTCGAGTTCCACCCGCAGTGCGTCACGAAGCCGCCCACGGACTCATGGCGTAGCACCTCCACTTGAGGAGCCCAAGACTTCACTACCAGCCCCCTATCCTTGGTCCTCTCCAAGAACCCCTCCGGCATGAGCACGTCCAAGTCCGGCTCCGGCGGGGTCACCATTAACTTGGCCGGGTTATCACCCGGCGGGCTTCGCACCACCCACAGGAACCTCTGCTCGCTCTTCTCCAGCCCAACGGCTATCTCTTTCAGCTGCTCTCCGGACAACAACCCCAGACTTCCGAAACAGAGGAAAACCACGCTGCCTTTAGGCTGCGTGTCCAGCCACGCTATGCAGTCCACCTGGCCGATGTTCTCCCGGCCCTCGGTGATCAGCGGCCCTATGCAGTAGATGGGTGGAGTGGGCAGGCCTTCGAGTGTGCAGCGGCCGGCAGTGATAGCCTCTAAAGCCCTTGGTTCAAGTTCTTCTACGGTGTTCACCATAATGCCATCAAAGTCCGGGAGATGGAGCCCAGTATAGAGAAAGCCCTTGTATGCTTCGTCCTCTCTGTCGAGCATGGGAAGAATCATGTGGTCAGCTGGGAACGAAGGAAGCCCGGGGACATTCAACGGGGTTCGGCCCATTTCTCCATAGCTTTTCGGGATTAAATTGTGCAGAACCGGGATATGGAGGAACAAGGCGAGCACGTTGGCGCCGCAGGTGAAGAAGCAGTAGCAAGGGATGGCGAGCTCCTTGGCGACGTCGACGGCGTGGATGCAGAAGAAGTCGTAGATGAGGGCGCGCGGTGGGGAGGAGAGTAGGAAGGCGCGGAAGTTGGGGTTGCTGTGGCGGAGGAGGTCGAAGGCGTGTGCCTCGTGGTGTGGGGAAGGGTTGTGAGGGAGTGAGGCCGGGGGTTGGAGAGTGTGGAAGGAGATGGAGGGGTTGGCGGAGGTGACCCTAGCGATGAAGGAATCGGTGGAGCCGGTGTTGTAGTGAGCCTTGACGATGATGATGATGACGGAGAAGCCTTGGCTGACGATGAGCTTGCCCAGCTGCACCATGGAGACTAGATGTCCCATGCCTGGAGATGGGTATAGAACCAGAGTGCCATTGTCTCTCTCGCCTCCACTCATGCTTCTCTACCTAACGGTGATGGTACACACTCGAGAGAAAGAGCAAACGATGCCGCTAGTGGAGTCTAGCATCCTCGTAGTTATATAGCACCTAACCTAATATACTTACAGCCGGCCGGACCTTATCATGGTCCTATGTATGTATGTATATGTATATTGTGAATTTATTTTACTTGATGTTCACCCAAATGTGAGATTGTTGAGTGAACGGTAGATAGATTGATGGAGGTTTCCGTGCATGAAGGAAATTGGTGAGAGTTCTCTACGCATATCTTTGGTTTTTGCATAAGTGATTTTATATTTTATAAACACATCTTCGTGAATTTCTGAGTATATAAATATATATAAAATAACTTATTTCATGGTAGAATCCATATCATACTAATCGCCAATCTAATTTTCTGCACTACCGTCTACGTAAATGATCTGCAAGCCAAATCAGAATAGTAAAAGAAAGAGATAGAAGATGGAAATTGGAACACTATAAAGCAAAAGATACATTAAAAAAGCAGCCAAACCCAATGACACGCGTCACACTCTGACAAGCAAATGATAGCCATCGTTGAATAGTGAGTGGAAATGGAATCTTGCCAATTGTCACAGGACCACCCATTAAATCAGCCATGAAAGAAGCATTGACACAACATATATTACTTCATCAATACGCCAGCATTCATAGTCCACGTAATTTCGTGGCAAACACGGGATCATCAGTAGATTGCGAACTGTGTCTATCTAAAGTACAAACCAGAATGTTGTTTTTTTAATCAATTAATGACTCGGTTGGGTTTCGATCAAGTATTTAAGTGACTTGGAAGTAGTATTCCGTGAATTAATGAGTACATATGAGTTATTAATATATAATTTATCATCACATAAAGTCAGTATTTTTTTAATTTATTTTTATTGGTTTTTATATTTTCAGAATAGGGAAAATGTACGTGAGAACATTCTGAATCAGGCTGTCAAACGGGTCGGGTCGGGTCGGGTCGGGTCGAGTTAGACGGGTTGACGGGTTAGACTAGATAAACCCGAACCCGACCCGTTTAGATAAACGGGTCAAGATATATAACCCGAACCCGACTCGTTTAATAAACGGGTCACCCGACCCGACCCGTTTAACCTGCCTAACTCAAATGCGTCGAGTCGATTCGTTTAACTCCGCTTAACCCGTAACCCGCTTAATCTACCAATAACCTACAAACCCGTTTAACCCGACCCGACCCAACCCGTTTGAAAGCCCTAACATGATTAAGAAAATAAAAATTCAAACTGAATATTTTCATCTTCAAAATTAAATTCCTTTGTGAACAAGCCAAACATAGAAAAATTAAATCAATCCAAAGGAGACTTTCAGATGATGCTCTTGAATGATGCTTGAGCTTCAATTGATGGCCATTTTTGGCCTGGTGATAAAACTTGATAATTTTGATACCTCGCCTCAGTCATCATCTAGGATAGAGAGAGAATTGGAGCCTTGGATGGATTTGTCTTTATCAGCCATCATATTTTGCTTGAAAACATTATCCTCCAATCCATCTTTGTCTGAATAATCACTAGAATCATCTAGCACTAAGCAAAAAAAAACATGTTTACAAATGCATCAAATCTGAGAAATATGTACTTTCAAATATAAAAGAAAACTTACGGCTCTTCCCAAAAATCCAATCTCTAGTACAAAGCAAAGCTTGAACAGTTTCGGGCAAAAGCTAACTTCTATACTTATTCAAAACTCTACCACCAGTGCTAAATGCAGATTCTGATGACACTGTAGAAATAGGAATTGTCATTACGTCACGAGCCAATTGAGAAAGTATAGGATGCCGAAATCTCTCTCCTTTCCAAAAGGATAGAATATACAAATCCTTCATTCGATCGAGCCTTTTTTCATCTAGATATAACTGTAACTCAGTTATTCGAGTAGTAGTAGAATCTTCTTCCTCACGTTTCTCGAAATCCTACATTATTAGCAAAGTCATAAGACTCATAACCCTTTGTAAAATAATATCACAATATCACAATGATTATATTCAATAAAAAATTATGTTTTACCTGGAAAGAAGTTACGTGATCATCTAGAGCATCCACATTCTCACCGCGTGAATAGAATTCTCGAGTTGAACTACTTAGAGGAGAAACGCGTGTGGCACAATCTCGAAGTACAAATCAAATAGCTCAAATAAAGTATCCTTAACACGAAAGTAAACTCATAGGAATGAGGACCATGAAGCTTTGTATAAGCTTCCAGGTCTACAAATCGAAGTTTGTAACTTGCAGGATCCAAGATGAGAGCAATAGAAAGAATCACGCTATACTCTGACCAATACTTATCAAATTTGGCATACATATGACTTCCCATTTTTCTTATAAAACCATCATTATCTGTCAATGCTTCCTTGAGAGTATGTTGCACAATAAATACTTGGGGAAAGTACAAATTAGCAGTGGGATATGCTGTTCCAGAAAATAAGCAAGTAACCTTATAAAACACACGTAAAAAATTTGTAATCTTCTCTATCTTGTTCCATTCTTCTTGGGAAGGACAATGCTTATATTTGGAATCAGTCAGCTCCAAATGGATAAAAGCACTGCGATAAAAGAGGGCATTATCAAGCATAAGATAAGTGGAGTTCCATCTAGTAGGAACGTCTCCTCGCAAACCTTTTTATTGTCTAAAGATACTTGAGCCACACAATCCATGAACTTTGTCTTTCGCCCCGATGATCCTTTAACATATTTGATACTTTCCCGAATCTTTACTACTGATTCATCAATTTCTCTAAGACCATCTTGCACTATCAAGTTAAGAATATGTGCACAACAACAAACATGAAAGAATTCACCATTCTTTAAAAGAGCATTTTTCAAATTTAGTTGATTCTTCAGAAACTCAACAAAACGATCATTACTAGAGGCATTATCCAATGTCAAACAAAACAATTTCTTTTCAATTCCCCATTCAATCAAGAAAGTATAAATTTTTTCAGATAATGCAACCCCAGTGTGTGGAGGGGGCATGAGACAGAAGTTCAAAATTTTCTTTTGCAATTTCCAATCAAGATCAACATAATGGGCCGTGAGAGAAATATATCCATCAGTTGATATAGAAGTCCACAAATCAGATGTCAAACAAATTCTTCCAGGAATCAAAGCTAACAATTTTTTAAGATTCTCCTTTTCTCTCTTGTACATTTTGAACATACATGTCTTTGCAGTATTCCTAGAAGGCATCTTAATATTATCAAAGGCATACTTGAACATTTCTCTAACACCATCATATTCAACAAATCGAAATGGCAAATCATGTTTAAGAATTACCGAAACTGCTAACTCACGAAATTTTTCTGGATCAAAGTTTTGCGTTCGCATTACCATAGATCCTTGAGTTTGTGACATAAGCAATTGTCCAATATCAGCAGTATTTTTTCTCACACACTTTGTCATGTGATTTTGCAGATTACCAGTGCCATAAGTACTATCACATATATATTGAATACCGCAATAAATGCACTCAACCCGTTTCTTATTGTCAGGAAAAATTTCATCAATTTCTTTAAATTGTGTCCAAACTACTGAAGTCTTTTGGCGCTTACGGTTGAGCTTTGATTTACCTTTCACTGTTGATGTACTTGTAGGATTTGTACCAGTGTTGGATTCATTTGCATCCATATTTGATTCGTCCAAAATTTGAACATTTGGCTCTACATGTGAATCCATCTAAAAAAAAAAAGATAAATTAAAATAAATGAATTATTAACAAAGACCATAAATAAGAAGAAAAAAATAAAAATAAGTCTATAATGAATTTACTACTTAAATCTGTTTCTATGTTGAACTCTGCTAGCTTTACAAAATTACAATGAATTCTATTTATGAAATAAGAATTAAAAATGGACATGATTGATATTAAAGTAAATTTTTCTTCATACATATATTTGGACTGAATTTATGTGGGTCTCCTCCATCATATATGTATATATGGCTCAGCCGCTCAAGTAATGGAGTTAAATGTTGAGGCAACAAGAATAAACAAAACTTATCACTTAGAAATAAAATAATTTACTTGCCCAATTGCCCCTCCTCAACATATAATTTTTTATGTATAAATAAAATAAAATGGTTTAAAGTTTTAAAGTTTTAACTTTTAATTTAAAAACAGATAAAGGTTTAAAAAGTTTTAACTGTTAATTTAAAAAAAATATAACGCATGAACCGGAGAAGAATTCTAGGAAAAAGATTCAATTCCTAACTTAGACCAAGGGATAAACTAGAAAAAATAAGTTGATATATGTAGATCTAGCCTTGTAGAAGAAAAACTTAGCAAAAGTTTATATATAACATGGATCTACATATTATGTTTATATAAAGAGATAGAGAGAAAAATATAGAAAGATGAGAAACCTGTTATGGAGAGATAACACCGGATTCGACTTTTGAGCGTTTGCGGCGATCGGCGAAGACTATCCCGGAGTTCTGACCGGCAGCGATCAGCGAAGACTGGAGTTCTGACCGGAGTTTTGATTTTGAGAGCGAAGTATATCGGCCGTCGGGGAGATATGAAGATAAGAGAGAGGCGGAGAGGAATTAGGGTTAGTTTGGAGTTATGGTTTTATGTTTTAAATTTTTTTATGTTATATTTTTTCTTAATGAAATAAATGTAATATAATATAATAATAATTATTTTAATAAACAGTTAAACGGGTTAAACTGGTTAAACGGGTTGAGAAGGCTCCACCCGAACCCGACCCGTTTATGAAGCGGGTTAGACGGGTTGACCCGTTTATTACCCGACCCGTTTAAGCCTCAACCCTAACCCGCTTTAATTCGTGTCGATTCGTGTCGGTTAATCCTGTCGTGTTGCATTTTGCCAGCCCTGATTCTGAATGCTAAGATGGGAGAGTAATGATAAACAATTGAATAACTAATTAATCATTAGAGGAGGCTTCTCTTGCGCGCTAAAGAACTATGAATGAGGCGCTTGAAGACTACAAGTGAAGTGGCCTTGAGCTGGCACTTTTTTGACGTCCAAACAGCATGTAATTATCTATCTCCCAAAAAGTATAAAAAAGGGTCCAAAGAGAGAAATCGGGCCATATGGGATCTAAGACTAAGAAACTCTCTCTCCCCCTCTCTCGATCTCTTTGGTCTCCTCTCATACTCTTCTTGAGAATATCTCATTCTCTCATCTTTTACTTCTCCACCTCCTATCAAGCTTCCAAAGTTGATCATCGGAGAGTTGTTACCTCTGAAGACGACATTCATCCAGAGCCATCTCTGATAATTGATCGATTTCCCTCCGAGCTAGTTGAAGCTCATCATTCTCCATCGAAATTCACTCATTGATCTAGATCTATTCCGATCCCAAGGATGTGTTAATAGGCATCAACAGTTAATGTCGTCAGTGAGAAACTGATCAAAAAGCTTTGTGAATCTCAACATGGCGAGAGGCAGGAAGAACCAAATCAATGATCCGGTGGATGATAACGTCACTGGACTTGGCACAATCCCGAAGGTAATAGTTACGCCCTAAGATAAGCTGATGATCCTTAAAGAAGACACACTGGATGTGCAGATCCGCATACTCCAAAAGCAGCTTGAGATGCCCACTAGAGCCCTCCAAAAACAAGAGAGGGCTTTACAACCTTCTCCGCAGCAGAGGAATTTCATTGCAAAGTCGATCGAGATCAGGAGACGCTATTCTGCATATGTACCGGAGCACAAGGCACTTGTTAAGAAGGGAAAGGAAAGCACCTAAACACCTAACAATACGAGGTCGTCAAGGCCCTGATCTTGATATAAGGAACCTGCACGACCTCGACACAAGATCGTTCCCTAACCCGCTAAGGAACGATCGAGGTACATCTCTCGGGTTGTTTCTCCTTTCATTTATAGAAGCTCCTCTACCAGTTGGGTTCTAAATGCCATCTATCGAGGCTTATAATGGCACCTCAGACCCAATTGATCATTTGGAATCATTTAAATCCATGATGCTCCTCCATATGGTTCCTGATGAGATTATGTGTTGAGTTTTTCGTGTTACTCTAAGGGGTGTTGTATAGACGTGCTTTTCTCACTTACCCTCAAAGTCTATCTCCTCTTTGGAGAGTTGGGCGAGCTCTTCATCAGCAACTTTGTGAGCTGTAAGAAGCAAATTAAGGAGGACCTCTGTGATGTTGATGAGAAATAAATACCGAGACGAAGAGAGCCTTTATAGCTATATTCATAGGTTTAATATGGGAACCTTAGAAAACACTGTCTTAATCACGCCTTCGTTTTTGCTGCTCTTATGGCACGCTTGCGCAGGTCCCCATTTCAGTTCCCATTATTTAAGAGACAACCAAGAGATTTGGTTGACCTCCTTGCTAGAGCTAATAAGTACATTAATTCTCAGAAATTCAGCCAACCAAAAAAGAGAAGATAAGGAATGAGCAACCGAAAGGAGAACAGAACCAAGTTCAACATGGGTTGAATAGAAGAGAGAAAGAGGGGAGGCAACTGGAGTTGGATCGGGAGAGGTTCAATTCGGTAGTGATTCGGATGGTAGGAGGCGTAGAGAGAAGGACCAGAGTCGAAGGTCGTGGTTGCATTTTCCATCAACACAACAACAATAACAACACAAATATCAACCATAAAAGAGGGGAAAAAACCAAGAAAAAAAAAGAAACAAAATCAACAATTCATAAGATTCACAAGAAAATAGAACCGCGCCGATCTTGGATTATACGGTTAGGCGGTGACCCTTGGTTGCGGCTGGTGGCATCGGTGTTCTCCTCGATATGGAGCTAGTGGACACAGTAGATTCGAAAGTCTGAACATGGTGGTATTGGCGTTCTCCTCGAGATGGAGTTGGTGGACGGAGTGGATCCACACCAAGGGCTTATGATCATTTTGAAACATTCGAGACGCCTTTACAGTTGGACAGATTTGAGATTCAGACTTCTTGATCAAGCCCTAAATCGCCATAGACGACGGGGAGAAAAAGATAAGGGTTAGGGTTTTGAAATTGGGGATTAGGGTGTGGGATTTGGGTAATAAGTAGATCCATCCTCGATTCCCTCGGGATTTGTCTTGTGTCTGCTGTGATGATTCAGAGGTCCGACCCAGCCGTCACGGCGTAGTCTATATCTGCGGTAATGCACGTGCGAGGGAGGAAGGCGGCAGAGTGCTGCAAGTCTACCATCTCTCTTCTAAACTTGTCCTCCTTGGCGTCCAACAGGGCGAGCTTATCCACTAGATCTTGGGCTAGGATCGTCTGAGTGATCGCCATTCCCACATTCCTCGTGCCGATCACCGAGATATTCATTCGTTGCTTTGTAGGCGATGGCGCCTCTGCCACTTGGATCGACTGGAAGAAGAATGAGAAGGATTAGGGTTAGGGTTAGGTTGTTTGTTTAAATAATAATGTTGTTATTTTAAAATTTAAAATCTAAAATTTAAATAAATTTATTTATTTTATTTTGTTGTCAAGGCAGCAACACATGTGGCACTCCACATTAGCGTGTACTGCCAACTGCCATGTCATACAAGCAAAATACGTTCACCTGTAAAAGAGAAAAACAAAAAAATCATATATTTCATTCGCATGCCACTTGGCTGCCACATCAACGCCACATCAACGTAAGGATCATATTTGAACAAAATATGCAATATATAGGGGGTCATATTAAACAAAATAAAAACTCAAGTATGAAACTGATCAATCACACTGTTTTCACAGACAAAAAGTGTCTTTAACCAAAAAAAAAAAAATTATCAAGACTATAGTGCATGGCTTTGACTTAAGTTGGTGACCTAAGGAAAGACACTACAGTAGGGACTTCATCAGTTGGCATACCAATCAGTACTTTGACTTCAAGAGAAGGCAACTCGGATGTGATAGTAAGAACTTCAGCAATGATTGGAAGAACTTCAACCACAATGGATGGAGCACTTATTTCAACTTGAGGCGTTTCAGTCTCATTCTGAATTAATTCCTCGATTCCTAACAATATTGGTTCCTTAGGATTAGTGACAAACCCGGCCTTAACTTCAGTATTCTCGAGAGTCGAGGGAGGAAGGTACTTCAAACCTTGTGAAATTCCAAGAAAGTATGGTCTAATCCAAGATTATTGTGAGCAACATCTTCGAAGATCTTAAAACCTTCCTTAACTCTTTCTCTTGCTTCTAAGTAGACTAAGTCATGAAACTTATCAGTCTCCAAAGTCTTTTATAGCCTGAGCAACTATCTCGGGAGGACATACGGATTATGCACATCAACATAACATAAAATTAACTTATATTTACTCTTCATCCCAAAGTTACATGGTAATTAATACCAATAGAAAAATGGAGTCCTTGAAAGTGTATCACAAATTTCAAAAGCACTTGAGATTGAACTTGTTGGTTTTGGGTGTGAAAAATGGATCAAGGAGAAAATAGGAGATAGTTGTGTGAAAGAAGGCTTCAGCTATATTATAGAAGAAGACAAACTTATTGATAAGCTTCTAAGAGAGATACATTAAGGTATAGATGACACTGAATTTAAAGACAATCAGTATATCGTTAACACATTAACTCCACTAACTATTATTCCTCCTTAACTCAAGCAACTAACTAACTGTCAGAGAACAAGTCTACTGACTTTTTCTCAGCACATGATCTTTATTCAAACCTGCATTGGTCCAATTTAGCTACTGAGTTATCTCAACACCTCCCCTTAACTCATAGTTGCTGACACCCAACTTCATCTTCAGATAACTGAACTTCAGAGTTGACAAAGGCTTTGTGAGGATGTCTGCCACTTGCTCATCTGTATTGCAATATTTCAATACAATAGAACCATCTGCGACCAGGCTTCTAATGAAGTGGAATCTGATGGCAATGTGTTTTGTTCTTTCATATAGAACAGGGTTCTTTGTTAGTGCAATTGTAGACTTGTTATCACAGAACAATTCAGTTGCATCTTTCTGTTCCTTACTAATAATGATCAGCAACCTTCTTAACCATATTGCTTGACATGCTGAAGATGTAGCTGCTATATATTTAGCCTTTGTTGATGAGAGAGCTGTGATCACTTGTTTCTTGGAACTCCAGGTTACTGATGCTGATCCCATATTGAACACAAAGCCTGAGGTACTCTTCATGTCCTCAATGCACCCTGCCTAATCACTGTCAATGAAGCCACATAGTTTAAATTCATATACATGTGTGTAATAGAGGCCATAGGTTAGGGTTCCAGCAAGGTATCTAAGTATCCTCTTTGCTGCTCCATGGTACTGCTTTGAAGGACATTGGATCCTTTAGACACAACCCCAACTGAATATGAGATGTGTGGACGAGTGTGAGTCAAATATATTAAGCTTCCAACAAGTCTTCTGTAATATTGTGCATCTGCAACACCTAATCCATCATCAAGGTAGAGTTTTTCACCTGTATTCATTGGAGCAGCATCCATTTTGCATTGGAGCATATTGAACCTTTTAAGAAGGTTCTGAGCATAATTTCTTTGTAAGACAAAGATTCCTTCTTCATCTTGTTTAATTTCCAATCCAAGGAAATAATGGAGGAGACCAAGGTCAGACATCTCGAATGAGGTCATCATCTTTACCCTGAATTCTTCAACCATATGCCTTGAAGAACCCATATATATTATGTCATCCACATAGAGGCAAACTAGTAGCACATCAAAGTCTCCTTTCTCTTTCTTATACTATGTAGGTTCACTTTCACATCTGTCAAACCCTTGATAGATAAAGTGTTGATCTATCTGTTTGTACCAAGCCTTGGGGGCTTATTTCAAGCATACAAGGTTTTCCTCAATCTCAATACCTTGTGCTCCATCCCAGTTGTAGCAAATCCTTCTAGTTGACAGACATATACTTCTTCTTGTAAGTCCCCATTGAGAAAGGCCGACTTTACATCAAGTAGGTAAACAGGCCATTGTTTTTGAGCTGCCAGAGCTAATAGAAGCCTCACAGTTTCAAACCTAGCTACTGGTGTGAAGGTTTCTTCATAATCCACTCCTTATTCTTGAGTAAAGCCTTTTGTAACTAGCCTGGCTTTAAGTCTCTGCACATTGCCATCTGATCCAATTTTAGTCTTAAACACCCATTTTAGGGTTACAGCTTGCTTCTCTTCTGGTAAGTCAGTGAGGTACCATGTGTTGTTCTTTTGTATTGCTTCAATCTCCTCTTTCATAGCTTGCCTCCATTCCTCCTTTTCTGATGCTTTTGCATAGGAATTTGGTTCTTCTGAGATATTAGAGACATATGATAACCCATTGTCTTGTTTCTTTGACTTAAATTTTTAGGTATTACTTTCAATGGCTCCAAGAGGTTTCATGGCACTAGTTCAAACTTCTAGCCCTGTAAGTAGAGTTGTAAGAAAAGAACAAAAAGAAGTGCTCGGGATCAAATAAACATTATATATAGAGATCATCAAAATAAGAGCTAAGATAGTGCTCCTTTACTTTTAGTGACAAAGTAAGCTCGGGGTTCTGGCTCCTAATTAGAGTATCGCTCAAGCTGAAAAGTCCCTTGTGAGCATGAGCATGCATATGTAGAGTTGTAACCTCCTGAGTAGTTGGGTGTTCTAGTGCCTAACCAGTATGTGCATCCCTCAGAAAAGGAGATTTACACTCCATGTTAATCTTAGGTTACCAGAAAGTCAAATCCATTAGGGATGCCTTACCTGAATCTATATGAAAAAAATTGGAAAGAAAAGAACATAAAGAAAGTTATTTTCCTAAAGGCTAGTCATTTCGTACTTAGGACCTCAAGGAACCTCTAGAGTCCACTAAGGATATGCTTGTTACTTTAGGACTTAGGAACATGGCATGTGGAGTGAACAAGCTTTGTCTAGAGCTATATTGACAAATGTCACTGCATGAATCTGGGTCCTGAGTTGAAATAGGAGAATACACATGTCAATGGTAAAACTTTGAGTAGAGTAAAACCACTTATTCTTTAGCCGGAGGTTAAACACTTATCAATTCTTTTATTTTTATTGTTTTATTTGCTTGAGGACAAGCAAACACTTAAGTGTGGAGATATGTGATAAGTGTTTAATTGTACATATTTTTATATCATATTCATGTACATTTTGCATGTCATTTGGTAAAATGTGGCCTACCAATGTTAATAAGTGTTACTTTTGTTAAACAAGGCACATTGAAGGTGTTTCAAGAGAAAGGAGAATTTTGAAGGCTTTTCGGAGGCCAAAACATCAAAGTTATAAGCTACAAAGGACCTACAAATGCTCCCATACATTAAGGACAAGTTCCCCGAAGTTTTGGTGTATAAACATGGCTATCTGAGAGGCATACATGCTATCATACGGGGTACTATACGGGTTGTATGCTACAGTAACTTTAGCAGCTACAATAACTTCAGCTTTTTCCCATATGAGGTAGTATACGGTCTGATATACGGTCGTATGAAGAGACCTGTATTCCATACGGGATCTTATACGACCCATCTGACTTGAGGAGCAAATTTGCAGTATATACAAGCCCGTATATGCCCGTATGGAGGCCCCTATGACCCTAGTTCTGGGTCCTATTTACACCTAATTTTCACATGATTTGGCCCCACATGAACCGTAAACCGGTAAAATACTTTATAAAGGCCTTTACCCCTATAAATACCATTGTTCTAGAGTTATGAAGGTATCTCTTGGCCTTTGGCCACCTTTTAGGCCATCTTGGAGATCTTGGAGTTCATTAATGGTTAGGGTTTGAAGGGATCCTCTTGGGAACGAGCTAGGGCTTGAAGGGAGTCATCATCAACAATCCAATTTGCATACTGACAGAGGAGGAAACATAGGATGAAGGTTTAATTGAGTTTATTTTGATGTTTTCTCCTTTTCTTGTATTGGATTTGTCTTCCCCTTTCATTGGGAGTTAATATTTTAGGTTTTTGGGCATGTTGAAGTATGAACTTTGATTTTGATTATTAATGGTTATCTAGTTGTTTTCTATGATTGAGATCTATTAGATGTTTTAATATATGTTAATCCCTCTATGTTGCGAAAGCTCGGAGGGATTTTCGTAGTCCTTATGGGGGAAGAAGCGAACGCCGCCCCATATGTAGACCATCTCCAATAGAGGAGATTGTGAGTATACCAGGAGCTCGGGTACTAAGGAGAGCGTGTCCTTTAGTTGTGTTATTCCCATAATCCCTTCAAGAATTAGGTTCCTTACAACATCATCGGTAAGGGCACTAGGATTAGTAATTCGTCTCGAGAGAGGAAGTGAAACCACCTTAGGAACTCTTGGTCCAATCCATTGCAACTAATAACCTTCACATTTATTATCTATCTTTATGAGAACCTGGGGGGGATTCATTGCCCGAATGCCCCCTTCTTATTACTGATTTATCCCAAGATTCAATCCCATCATTAGTGATATCCAATTTTAGATTTTCTTAGTTTATATTAGTTCAAACCACCACCGATCTTTGTTTAGACTAGATAATAGATGACTAGTTAGTACTAGTACGTCTCGGTCCCTGAGGTTTGATACCCAACTTCTTAGAGTCCACTTTATTACTTGATATGACCCATACACTTGCGGTTTGCATCGCATCAATTCTCCACCAGAGCTTTGAAGGACTTGAAATACTCAAAGGACTGGGACTTATTCTTAATGAAATACACCCAGTTCATCCTGGTGTAATCATCTGTAAATAAGAGAAAGTATATGTTACCTCATAGGGATTCAGTATGCATTGGGCCACAGAGGTCAGCATGTATAAGTTCGGGTGAAGATGTTGCTCGTCAGGCTCTTCCATGATGAAATGATTTCCTAAACTGTTTTCCCAATACACAACTTTCACAAAACTCTACTTTTGTGATTTGTGGAAGACCTTCGGCCATCCTCCTTTGATTTAGAGTCTTCAGGCCCTGAGTATGAAACTAACCATATCTTTGATGCCATAGTGTAGCATCACTGCGGTCATTAACCATCAATCCAAGATGTTCCATACTTGCAATTTCAAGTGGAAACATTCTGTTCTTGGTAATCTGAATGTTGGCAAGAGTATAACCAGTATTCTGGTCCTTGATATGACATGTTTCCTTATCAAAGAAAACTGACTATCCTCCTGATATCAGCTGTCCTATGCTCAGGAGATTGTGAGCTAGCTTTGGAACATGTTGCATAGTTTGTAAAAGCTTTACCCTGTCATTATCAGTGTTGATCCCAACTTTCCCTTTACCTTGAACTTCAACCTCCTTATTGTCACCAAGCTTGACAATATACTTCTGTATTTTATCCAGGCTTCTGAAGAGTTCCTTCAAACCTGTCATATGGTTGGAGCAACCACTGTCCACCACCCAAACACTACTTGGAGAGTGATCAAGGTTAGTATGAGTCATGAATAAGTTACTAACCTCTTCTTGTTATTTAGTCATATTCACTGCCTTGTCTTTGAACCAACATTCAGCTTTAACATGCCTATACTTCTTGCAGATGTGGCACTAGATGTTGCTCTTATGTGTTGCCCTTGACTCAGTGGATTACTGCCACTGTCTGTCAGAGCTTCTTCCTCGACCTCTTCCTCTACTTCTTCCTCTGAAGGTGCTCTTCCCTCTGCCTCTGTGATAAGCCTTGTCAGATCTTCTTGTGTCTGATGCCTCCCCTTTAACTTGGAAGGCTTTCTCCTAAGTTGTCTCAGTTGATTTATTCAACCACAACTCATGAGCCTGCAGTGACCCACTGAGTTCATCTACTGAGAGAGAAGATAGGTCTTTGGCTTCTTCAATAACAACCACAATGTAATTGAACTTAGGTGATAGGCTTCTTAGAAGCTTTGCTATTACTGTCTAGTCTAAGATAGCATCACCATACATCCTCATCTGATTCACTATCCCTGAGGTATATGAGATGTAGGCTTGCACATCCTCACTGCTATTTATCTGAAGGGCTTCAAACTCTTGCTTTAGGGTTTGAAGTTTGACTGCCATCACCTTTGAGGAACCCTGGAATTCAGTTTGGAGGGTTGTCCAGGCTTGTTTTGCCGTTATAGCAGCTGCTATCCGAGAGAAGATGGTCTCATGCACAACGGATTGGATTAAAAAGAGATCTTTAGAAATGTGTCTCTTATTCTCCTTCACCCTTGCTTCTTCCTCTTGCTCAGAGTACCCATTTTTCACGAGATCCCAAAGGTCCTGAGATCAAAATAAGGTCTTCATCTTGATGGCCCAGAAGTTATAACAGTCCCCTTGAACACTGGTAGAGAAGGTTGCAAGAGGCTTGCTAAAGAACCATTTACAGCCATGATTATCAGAAAGAGAAAAGCTCTGATACCAGTTATGTTGGTTTTGGCTGTGAAAAATGGATCAAGGAAGGAGAAAAAAGGAGATAGTTGTGTGAAAGAAGGCTTCAACTATATTATGGAAAAAGACGAACTCTATTGATAAGCTTCAAAGAGAGATACATGAAGGAATAGATGACACTAAATTTAAAGACAATCAAAACAACGTTAACACATTAACTCCACTAACTATTATTGCTCCTAAACTCAAGCAACTAACTAACTGTCAGAGAACAAGTCTCCCAACTTTTTCTCAACACGTGATCTTTATTCAAACTTGCATTGGTTTAGCTCAGCTACTGAGTTATCTCAACAGAACTTTCGAATCGACATCAAGAATTAACACAGTCCATTCCACATTTCAACTCACTGATGAGCTCCACGATGGCAACATGAGATGACCCTCCACCACTGAGCGTCGTCGCGGCGTGATCCTTCATCTTCTTGGCCCATTCCCTGAGCTCCTTCCCCCCGTCAGACTCCATGAGCCACCTCACGCGCGTCTCCACCTCTTCTGCCATCATCATTCCCTTATTATAACCCCTCATCTCCACCGCCAGCTTCATATCCTCCACAAGCTCCACTTTGTTCTTCTTCTGCTCCACGTACAACGGCCACACTATCATCCCACTCCGGCGCACACCGCCTCCAGCACCAAGTTCCACCAGTAGTGCGTCACAAACCCGCCCGTCGCCTCGTGGTTCAGCACATCCACCTGCGGCGCCCACCCCCTCACGACCATTCCTCTCCCCGCCGTATGCTCCACAAATCCAACAGGAAGAAGCGTGTCGAGATCCGGTTCTTTGGCAGCAGAGAAACTATTCTCCAGGTCTGGTGGACTGCGTACCACCTAGAGAAACCTCTGTCCGCTTCTCTCTAGACCTGTCGCGATCTCCTTGAGTTGCTCCGCCCGGAAGCGTCTCATGCTCCCGAAGCAGAGGAACACGACGCTCCCTTCTGGCTGCTTGTAGAGCCATGTCAAACACTTGTGTCTCTCTCCTCCTTTACTCCCGGTGATCAACGGTCCCACGCAGTACACTGGCGGCGTCCCTCGGTCCGGCACGCAGAGCCCGTCGGATATCGTCTTTATTGCTTTGGATTCCAAAAACTCGAATAAGTTCACGAGTATGCCTTTGGCTTTTGGGCAGCGGGCAAAGTGATCGACGCATGTTTGAAAGCAATCGTCACACACGTGAAAGGCATCGGGCATGTCGGAGGCGCGGATTGGTGGTTGACCGGTGAAGTGGATGGGAGTTTCTCCGAGGTCTTTGAAGTTCTCTCTGATCTCCTTGTGTAATATGGGGAGGTAGAGAACGCCGGCCAGACCGAAGGCCTCGGAGGTGAAGAAGAAGTAGGCCGGGAGGGAGAGCTCAGCGGCGACGTCAAGGGAGTCTGTGCAGAAGAAGTCGAGAACGAGCACACGAATCTTGGAGGTTTGGGAGAGGGAGCTGAGGAGGTCACGGAAGTGGGGTTGGCGGCGCGGAGTAAGGTGAAGATGTTGGTCCCGGGGGCACCCCACATTCCACACTCGCAACGATATTGTCCGCTTTGGGTCGGAGCCCTCACAGTTTTATTTTTCGTTTCACAGAAAAGGCCTCATTGCCAATGGAATGATTTCAACCTATTTTATGCCCCTCAATTTTCTCTCTTACTTCCAACGTGGTATAAAGTGGGCTTTGTTTGCCCATTCCCAACAATCCTCCCCTCAAACAAAGGACCACATGATCAGCCTCCCCTCAGGCCAAACACTTGCTCTATCGACTCCATTTGCACATCACTGCGTTGAAGCCACACTCCTTACGTGGAATACCAGGGCCTTCCTCGAGAGCCAACTCACCATACTTGGGTCAGCCTCCCCACAAGCGTAACATCATCGACTGCTCAACATCACTGCGTTGGAGCACACGCCTTACATGAATCACTCGAGCCTATCGATCAAAGTGCTATACGTGGGGAACTTCGTTCCGGCTTTCTCTCTCTTTGTTTGGCACTAAGGATCTACCTTCCCACATCGTTGGAGAAACCTGGTTTTGATACCAATTGTTGGTCCCTGGGGCACCCCACATTCCACACTAGCAACGATATTGTCCGCTTTGGGCCGGAGCTCTCACGGTTTTATTTTGCGTTTCACCGAAAAGGCCTCATTGCTAATGGAATGATTTCAACCTATTTTATGCCCCTCAATTTTCTCTCTTACTTCCAATGTGGTACTAAAGTGGGCTTTGTTTGCCCATTCACAACAGAAGATGTAGAGGAGGGTGGGCTTGGAAGAAGTTGGCAGAGATGAGACCGGGAATGGGGGGAGGTAGTGGAAGGAGATGGAGGGATGGGAGGAGGAGACGCCGGAGATGAAGTTATCGACCGAGGACACGGTGGAGAAGGGGGAGACTGGTGGGAGGACGATGACGGAGAGAGAGAGAGGCCGTGGGAGGCGAGGAGCTTAGCGAGCTCGATCATCGGGGCAAGGTGACTGATGCCCATGCAGGGGCAGCTCAAGGGTAAAGCGAGTGAAGCAATCATTTTAGGCCCCAAATTTTAAGGGCCTCATATTTACCTTTTATCCTCTAATATTTTTTTTAAATCTTATTATCATAACTATAATAATAGATATTTATTATAATAAATTTATATTTAAAAAATTAAATTTTAATTTTAATATCTATTGGAGGCCTCATACAAAATTTAAACCTTACATTTTTTAAAAAGCTTATCATTGTAATTATAATAATTATTTGTATGATAAATTAATATTTAAAAAGTTTAATTTAATATCTATTGGAGGCCTCCTACTACATTTGAACTGAAGTTTTTTAAAAATTTATCATGCTAATAATAATAATTATTTGTTATAATATACAGATATTTAAATTTTTTTAATTTAATATATGATCTGTCAACTAACATTTTAGAATGAAAGATAATAAACTAAAGTTTTAACTTTTTAGTTTAATAAATAATAAATATATATCTTCTTCCAGCTATGTACCTTATTAGTAATTAAAAACTAATCCCAAGAATTATTTGGTAAATTGGTAAGTAACGTCCATTTTCTCTATTATAAATGAAGATTGTTTTTAAATTTTTTATATCTTTACTCTTTTCACTCTTTGCTTTTGAGTTCTTGTTTGCAAAACTTGCTAGAACAAATTTATTATAAAAATTTTATTAATAACTTAGTATCTCAAAAAGTTAGAAAATAAATTTTAGATAGTATTTTGTAGTAGATAGTTTTTTTTTTAATATCTTTTTTACAAATTTTTTTAATATAAAATAATTTATTATTTTTCTATTGTTTAAATTTTTGTTTGTTTGTTTGTATTTTTTTCTTCTTGTTGGAGTGGTTATAAAGTTACTGCATGATTAAAACACATAAGAGGTATAAAAAAAATCTCGTATAAGTGTGTAAAAAGAATAATAAAATTTAATTTATATTAAATAATTAAAATCCCTATTTTAAAATTTCGTTTTAGACCTCTAACTCTTTTGAGCCGCCCTGTGCCCATGGATGGATAGAGCACCACTGTGTACATGGATTGAGACTAAAGAGTCAAGCTTCGCGTCCTCGGAGAATAAGACTCTTTTCACAAACTGGCTAGATGTCGAGTGGTTGATGGTTGGATGGGGTTTTCAGTCACTCGTCCACGTTTGTATAGAACTTTTCTTTTAATATTTATATAAATAAGTACCAGATTAAGGAAAAAAACATAGTAAAATATTTATATAAATAAGTAAATAAATATCAAATGAATATGAAAATTAGAGATCTTTTAGTATGAATTGCATGGATGATATTATATGAAAAGAACTCGTAAAACTGTAAAAGTATGAAAAAAGAAATTTAATTTATTTGTAATTAGTTTATGAGAAATTATCTTTTAGAATAAATCAATGAAATGTCAAGATAATACAAATTTTTCAAGATTAATTAATAATTTACACTATCATTTTCTTGTTTGGTCCTGTGATATTTATCCTTTCCTCTTTATTTTAAATCAATATATATATATATATATATATATATATATATATATATATATGTGTCCAAAAGTGTGGCCCGGATCCCAAGGACCACCACTCTACCCCACATGGTAGGGTGTAGTCATTGTCACTTCAGAGAAAGTATAGATGTCCGCACGACAAGAGATCATGATGATGGGTGAGAAAACAGAGGCGTTTGGATAAGGACCGGACCCCGAGGCACACCATGAAGAGAAATAGAAGAAGGCCTTAGAGAGAGCGAGCTAAGTGACATCTTTAACTCTCCAATCCATCTTCTTTTTCAGGGGAACCACCCACTGACTATGATGTCGGAATGGGATTAGGGAAAAAGGGCCCGACTCTCTTCACTTGTTTGTGTCTCCTCCTTTCAAAATAAAGCTCCCAAAGTGACCTCATCAACTACTCACCTACACCACTGTCAGTTGTTATATTCCGGCATCCTTCTCCAACTTTGCCTTCAATACCAGAACTTATCTACTGACCTTGACCTATGCAAATCCCGAGGGGAGATCGATATATATATATATATATATATATATATATATATATATGTTGATGCCAAAAAGCGGCCCATACGCCACGCTGCTTTGGTATTTGTATAGCGATCCTGGCCTCGACTCTCACCAAACGGCAGTTAGAATTTATAGTTGATGTGGGCGCTTACTTTACGCCTTCCACGAGGGGAGTGTGAAGAGCATCATAAAAACTCCGCTCGGAATTACTGGAATTACTCATGCCAAAGCTCAGCAAAAAAGAGAGGACGCGGTGATCGTAATTAGGCCTTTCTCGCCCTTGATTCAAATCACGCTTAAGTCGTAAAACTTGAATAGAGAATCTTAGTTTTAGGCGTTTTGTGTGATGAGTTTTTCGTGATCCCCTTCTTCTATTAGAGCTCTCCTTTTATAAAGACCTTAGAAGCGGTTCGGTGAAAAGTGCCATTGGAGTAAAGCGCTATGAGTTAAGTAAATATCTCTTAAGGCGGTGAGGGAAGGCGGTAGGAAAATATCTGGCCCTCTTGTAGCAAGAGTGGATAAAGAGGCCTTCACCTGTAGTGTTAGATGCTTTCTCATCTCTTTCTCTCTCTATCCTCACCTTTACTTTGTAGAGGAGGGTAGTTACAATTCCGACGAACTTTGTTAGGTAGGATTGAATCATACGCCCATTTCTTGAGAATGGAATTGTGCAAATATGTAGCCAAAGGAACAAGTGGTCCTTTAGCTTAGTGACACCTGTCTCCACCAAATATATCCGTAACAATATATATATAAGTGATATTATCTGGCTGGCCGCAACCAATCTAACACCCCCAACAACAACACTATAACCAACACAACAACCCATCCTGGAATCGAGGAGCAATACAGTTCGGCCGGTTGTTTTATTGTTCATTTGTGGTCGCCTCCCATTTGGGCCCTTGGAGCATGTTTGAAGGATTTCCAACCATACGGATGGGAAGATCATCAAAAAATAAGCTTGCATGTCTATTTTCATAACTGTTTGGTCCTCCCACTTAACAGTTCTTATTTTAAGAAAATTTTAACGGTTCATAATTTCAACCATTAACTGAGAGGACCAAACGGTCACCAAATTGTATGAAAATGGACATGCTAGCTTATTTTTCTATGATCTTCCCATCCGTACGGTTGAAAATCCTTCAAACATGCTCTAAGAGCCAAAATGACAATCGACCGCACATGAACAATAACCATGATCGGCCTGATACTATCACCGCTATATATATATATATATATACAGCAGTGATGCTGTGCGGCCGGCCGGAAATTATATATTTCTGGTCGCCTACTCATTCTGGCCCGTAGAGCATATTTGAACAATTTCCAACCTTACGGATGGAAAGATCATCGAAAAATAAGTTAGCCTGTCAATTTTCATACAATTTGGGAACTTGTAGGGTCTTCATCTTAACAGATCAAAACTTATAGGAATCTGAACGGTCTAGAATTTCAACCGTTAAGTGGGAGGACCAAACGGTTACCAAATTGTATGAAAATTGACAAGTGATAGCTTATTTTTAAATGATCTTCCCATCCATATAAAAAAAAAAATACTCCGTAGGTTCAATGGGCGGTATCGGAAATGAATAAAGAAACACGTACGTACGGCAAAGATCACTACTATATATATATATATATATATATATATATATATATATATATATATATATATATATATATTATATTTATTTGTATTTATGTATATTTTTATTTTTTATTTTTGATATACAGATGTAATTTTTAAATTATCTTATCATGATAATGCAGTTATATATCTACAAATGTTTTTAAAAATACAGATAAATATATATACTATATCTAATACATTAGACATATATATAACTATATATATTATAGATAAGGCCTGATAGAATCAAGTGGTCTGACGTCCGGCCGGCCTGATTCTATCAGGCATATATATATATATATATATATATATATATATATATATATATATATATATTTGATGCAATGATCCACTCTCTTTTTTGGGATCCGAGCAAATTTTGATCAACAAGAGAGATTGATCATAAACGTTTATAATTCTTCAAGGGATTACGATAGGGAGGTCAGTCACGATTGATATCTTTTTTATTCTTCTTTAATCCACTGGATCAAGGACTCCTATAGGGATCCATCTTCATCAATCAAATCATGCTCTAAAATAGGAGAAAACCGTGGGAAAGAAGAGATCCGAACGCTTGTGCTCGAATGAAGCCTCCGATGGTTAAGGTAGTGTTTGGTTGTTTGTTACTCTCCATCCATGAACGAAGGGTTATAAGGATGTGCAATCACAAGTTGAAGAGTTACAGTTATGTGTTTGGTTGGATAAAGTGAAAAGGATTGGATGTATACTTTTTAAATCTTTTTTCAAGGAAACTAATTAATGTTTTAAATTTTTTAAAATAAATTAATTGATATAAATGTTTTATTTAATTTAAAATATTTTGATTAATTTAAAATACTCAAAATTAATATATTTTTATTTAATATATATAATATTATTTTCAAATAAATTTTCAAATAGAACTAGATATAAATTTTTTGAAGTTGTTTATAGTTTATATAAATTTCAAAAAATTTATGATAGTTTTATTAAATATATAAGATTATTATATTTTTATAAAATTATATATAATGTTATATTTTTATAAATTATATATATAAATATTTAATTTCCCATACATGGTTGGAAAACCCAACCAAACATAAAAAAAATAAAATGTTCTTGTGGGGAGTTATTTATTTTTAGATGTTACTCTTCATCCAGCTAACTAAACACTATCTAAGTCAAAACTATGAAATTGAGAGAAATAGAGAAAATTCTAATAGGAGATTTTAGAGGACAACTCTTTTATGTCCTCATGTATGAGGTTTCCATTCACAATTGAATCCTTATCTTTATGTTGACGCCCAAGGACCATCCAAATAATATATGCACATAAAACTTATTTTTAACTTCAAAATTTTAGATATTTCCTATCAAGGTTCTACTTCCATCTAGAGGGTGGCACAAGCCAGATTTTAAACCGCCTAGCTCAGAATTGCCCAAACAAAACCCATCAGGTCAGCCAACTCGGTAAGCTGGGCCGGAAAATCATAACTGGCTTGCAATTGTAGCAGATCGGACCTGAGTCGACCCAACGGATGGCGTTGGAATCCAATAACTTTAAAGCAATTGGATTATTTATTTATTTATTTATTAAATTATATTTTAAAATAAAAATAAAATTAAAAACCGGTGGGCCAATCCATGAACCGGCGGGTTATGACTTGTCCTGCAGTTTTTTGGGATGGGCAGGGTCAGGTCTAGGTCACCTGAAGGTGACCAGTACCCTGGCGAGTCCGCTGGCTGACCCATACCTGACGGGTTGTGGGTTGTGGGTTGTGGGTTGGCCTTTGGCTGACCCATACCTGACGAGTCAGACCCGGAACCGGCTCATAGCTGGCATAGTGGCATGTGACAGTAAGAAATTCAGCAATGATTGGAAGAACTTCAACCACAATGGATGGAGCACTTCAGCTTCAGCTTGAAGTGTTTCGGTCTCATTCGGAACTAATTCCTTGGTTCCCAACAATGTCGGTTATTAAGGATTAGTGATGCCTCAGCTTCAGTATCTTGCGAGTCGAGACAGGAAGGTATTTCAAGACCTTGAGAAATTTATAGAAAGTAAGGTCTAATCCAGGATTATTGCGAGCAACATCTTCTGAGATCTTAAAACATTCATTGACTCTTTCTCATGCTTCTCATCGGAGTCTAGAAAGTCTTCTACAACCTCGAAAGCAGTATCTCTAGAACGGCCAAGAACGATCAAATCGTTTCAAAGCAACTCGAGTTCGGTTCGATATTGGCTCGAGTTTGGTTTGATTATTTTAATAACAAACTGAATTTGAACTTAAATTTGAGTTCGAAAAATAAGTGAGTCGAACTCAAGCAGAGTCACTTTCGTCGAAGTTCTGATTCAAGTTCAATATATATATATATATATATATATATATATATATATATATATATATATATATATATATATATATATATATATATTTGTATTTATGTTACTATGTACATATTTTATATAATTATTAAATTATCATATAATCAGAATACATATATATAATAATCATATATATATAAAATAATGATATAAAATATATTATATATATAAATGTATACATACATGTTGACGCCAAAAACTGGTCCACCTCACACTTTGGCTACTGTTGCCTCGTGATCTGGTCTCAGCCTTCAACAAACGGTTAAAATTTATAGTTGGTGTGGACGCTTTTACTCGCTATGTACAGGAACGCTAGAGAACACCTCAAATTCAATCGAATTACCCACTGATGGACCTGTAAAGAGGAGAAGAAAGTGATCAGAATTGGGCCTTTCTGCCCGGATTTAACTCCGATGCTTAAATCAGAAACTTGGGTAAGGAGTCTTAGGCAATTCTTTGTGTAATGTGTAATGATTTTTTCGGATCCTCTCTTTCTATCATTGATTTCTTTTTATAGCAGGTTAGAGGCGGTTTGAACAAATATCTTGAAAGGCGGTGGGGTAAGGCGGTGAGTTAGGTAAATATCTCCTAAGGCGGTAGGAAAATATCTACCTAACGTGTAGGTGTTAGGTAAGTAGAGTAAATATCTGTCTACTGTAGTAAGTGGATAAGGCCTACTTGTTGTAGAGGCGTTTAGATATTTATTTCTCTTCTTCCACCTCGTGCCTTGTATAAGAGGCTTGCTGTAATTCCGACGGACTTGTTCGTAGGATTAAATCCTTCTGTTATTGCCGAACGGAATTGTGCAAAGGTATTTGGTGATATTGCCGTGTGGCCAAAGATGCCACGTGGCCAAAGAAACACGGTCCTGTGTATGACAGGTGGTCCTTAGGTCAATGACATCTGTCTTACCAAATATATCCGTAACAATACATATAAATGTGTGTGAGTCTGTGAGAGAGAGAAAATAATATAATGTATATATTATGTGTCAATGTGTGTAAGTCTGTCAGTGAGTAAGAGAGAGAGAGAGTGACAGCTGTGAGGTAGCAAAATAGGAAGTTGTAGAAGCTTTTAGTCCCACATCGGCTGGGAAGACCAACGGTGAGAAGTTGTTTGCTTATAAAATGGGTTGGGCTCTATTGGGATTCATATTAATCTTTAATTTGTGGCTAAAATTAAGTAAACTTATAAAATAAACATAAACCATGTTCGGTCTACTGGCTGGGTTGGTTCTGAGTTGGTTCGATCGGTTTGAGCCAACTAAAATATTTTATTATAATTTTAAAGTTATTTATTAATTTCGAACTCGAATCGAACTCGAGCTTCGATAATAATATCGAGTCGAACTCGAATCCAAATATTTCGAGTTTTTTCGAACTCCAGTTGAACTCGAGCTGAATCATAAGCATTCGAGCCGAACTCGAGCTGGGCTCAGTTCGTTCGAGTTCGGCTCATTGCCAGCCCTAGCTATCTCCCGAGGACATGCCTGATTATACGCATCAACATAACATAAAATTAACTTATATTTTCTCTTCATCCCAAAGTTACATGGTAATTAAAACCAACAGAAAATTGGCGTCCTTGAAAGTGTATCACCAATTTCAAAAGTACTTGAGATTGAACTTAACGAATCGCCATCAAGAATTAACACCGTCCATTCACCGTCCATTCCACATTGATGAGCTCCACGATGGCCGCATGAGATGACCCTCCATCACTGAGAGCCGCCGCGGCGTGATCCTTCATCTCCTTGGCCCGTTCCCTGAGCTCCTTCCCCCCGTCAGACTCCATGAGCCACCTCACACGCGTCTCCACCTCTTCCGGGCCGGGCCACCTTTCCCCTTTTTATTATAACCCTCGCCTCCACCGCCAAATTTCATCTCCTCCACCAAGCATTCACCTTGTTCTTCTTCTCTCGTCTCGCATACAACGCCACGCTTATCATCCTCCACTCCGGCCAAGACACCGCCTCCAAAGACCGAAGTTCCACTCCGTTAAAGGCGTCACAAACCCGCCGCCGCCTTCGCGGGTTCAAGACATCCACTGCTGGCGCCCACCCCCTCACGACCATTCCTCTCCCCGCCGTATGCTCCACAAATCCAACAGGGAGAAGCGTGTCGAGATCCGGCTCTTTGGCAGCGGAGAAACTATTCTCCCGTTCCGTGGGTCGCTGACCACCCGTGAGAAACCTCTCGCCCGCTTCTCTCCGCACTGGCCGCGATCTCTTCGAAGTTGCTCCGCTCGAAGCCGCCCCATGCTCCCGGCAGAGGAACACGACGCCCCTTCCCTACCGCTTGTCGGTGCCATGTCAAACACTCGTGTCTCTCTCCTCCTTTACTCCCGGTGATCAACGGTCCCACGCAGTACACTGGCGGCGTCGCTCGGTCCGGCACGCAGAGCCCGTCGGATATCGTCTTTATTGCTCTGGATTCCAGAAACTCGAATGAGTTCACGAGTATGCCTTTGGCTTCGGGCAAATGAAAGCAAAGTGATCGACGATGTTTGAAGCAATCGCCACGCGACTTGGAAGGCATCGCATGCCTGGAGGCGCTGATCAGCGGTCAAGGCCGGGTCGGGAGGTGGATGGGAGTTTCTCCGAGGTCTTTGAAGTTCTCTCTAATCTCCTTGTGTAATATGGGGAGGTAGAGAACGCCGGCAAGACCGAAGGCCCCGGAGGTGAAGAAGAAGTAGGCGGGGAGAGGTAGGCTCTACGCAAGGACGCCGAGGGCGTCAGTGCGTAAGAAGTCGGTGAAACGAAAGCATCTAATCTTGGAGGTTTAGGAGAGGGAGCGGAGGAGGTCACGGAAGTGGGGGTTGGCGGCGCGGAGGAAGGTGAAGATGCGGAGGACGGCGGGCTTGGAAGAAGTTGGCGGAGATGAGACCGGGAATGAGGGGAGGTGGTGGAAGGAGATGGAGGGATGGGAGGAGGAGACGCCGGAGATGAAGTTATCGACCGAGGACGCGGTGGAGAAGGGGGAGACTGGTGGGAGGACGATGACGGAGACGGAGAGGCCGTGGGAGGTAAGGAGCTTGGCGAGCTCGATCATCGGGGCAAGGTGACCGATGCCCATGGATGGGTAGAGCACCACTGTATCCATGGATTGAGACTGAGAGTCAAGCTTCGCGTTTTGGGAGAATAGGACTCTTTTTATTTGGACAACTAATAAAGCTTCTCACCAACTGGCTAGATGTGTGGTTCATGGTTGGATGGCGTTTACAGTCACTTGTCCACGTTTATATAGAGCTTTTCTTTTAATATTTATATAAATAAGTACCAGATTAAGGAAAAAACATAGTAAAATATTTTTATAAATAAGTAAATAAATATCAAATGAATATGAAAATTAGAGATCTTTTAGTATGAATTTTTTTTTTTTTTTTTTTTTGACTGAGAGATCTTTTAGTATGAATTGCATGGATGATATTATATGAAAAGAACTCATAAAACTGTAAAAGTAAGAAAAAAGAAATTCAATTTATTTGTAATTAGTTTATGAGAAATTACCTTTTAGAATAAATCAATGAAATATCAAGATAATACAAATGTTTCAAGATTAATTAATAATTTACACTATCATTTTCTTGTTCGGTACTGTGATGCTTATCATTTCCTCTTCATTTTAAATCATATATATATATATATATATATATATATATATATGGTTAAATTAAATCCGGACATATGTGTGTCCAAGCCCCCATTCTCCACAAAAATGTGGCCCAAATCCCAAGGACCACCGCTCTACACCACATGGTAGGGTGTAGTCAATGTCACTTTAGGGAAAGTGAATATGTCCGCACGACAAGAAATTATGATGATGGGTGAGATAACAAAGGGTGATTGGATAGGAACCGGACGAGACGCACCAGGAAGAGAAATAGAGGAGGGGTAAGTGACATCTTTAACTCTCAAATCCATCTTCTTCTTCGGGGGAACCACCCACTAACTATGACGTCGGAGTGGGATTAGGGAAAAATGGCCCGCTCCTCTTCACTTGTTTGTGTCTCCTCCTTTCAAAATGAAGCTACCATAGTGGCCTCAGCAACTACTCACCTACACCATTGTCAGTGGTCATATTCCGGCATCCTTCTCCAACCTTGCCTTCAATGCCAAAACTTATCTATTGATCTTGACCTAAGCAAATCCCGAGGGGAGACCGATATATATGTATATAATCTTAGGGATATGATTAGAGGTGTCAAACGGGTCACGTCGGCCCTAGCACCAAGACTGCTCACATCAGATCGCTAAAGCCATGGTCGTGCACGTACGCCAAGGTTCGCGCAGCCGGCCGCAAGACTTACCACGGGCCGGCACGCACGGCCGCTGGCTCGGCCCGGCACGCCAAATGGAGTGGTCGTCGCCGTGCATGGCACGCTTAGGATCATATGTGGGTCGTGGCCCGCACGCATCCACCACTTTTTTTTTAATGCTCATAAAGGGTTCAAAGACCCTTTTAGCCCCTCCAACAACTATAAAACGACTATATTGGGGGGTATTTGTGTCTTTTGAGTAAAATGATACATTTACCATCTCCAACAACTAGTTTATGAGGGTATTAAGGGTAATAAAAATATAAGAAACAATCTATAAATAAAACCCCTCATTCTTCCTTTTTTTCATATACCAAGAACTAATCTCTTGATTCTCTTCTAATTACTCTCAATTCTCTCCTTAGAGACCTTTAAATCCAAGGTTCTTCTCATTCAAGTTCAAGCAATCAAGGCATAATCAAGGCTTCAATCTTTCAAGTTCATCGAATTATTTCTAAATTTCGAAGTTCAAGCCTTCAACCGAATCAAGCTTCATCAAGTCTTCACTAATCCTCAACTACTTTTCAAGGAGATCACCCGGGCTTATTTTTCTCTATTTTTCTGGCTTTCTCAATTTCGTCCACAAGTAGTTGAGGTAATTCGAAACTCGTATTTTAAATTTTATAATTAATGACCGGTTCATCGAATTTCCCTAGGGATGATACCCCATTTTATCTTTATGAAAACACTAACCCGAGGGTCGATGAATCCGATGTCGGTGACGGTGTCGGACCATCTATTGGTGGTGCCGGTGGCGGTGCCGGCGGTAGGAAGAGAACTTCGGGGGTCACTACAAGAATATATGCGTTTTGTGGCGGACATTTAGTGGCGGTTTACATAAAACCGCCTCTAATTGTAGAATTAGCGGCGGTTCTGTAAAAATTAGCGGCGGTTTTAAAAGAACCACCGCCAATTCGATTACATTTCACTGCAGTTTTGCATAAAATTGCCTCAAAACAATTGGAATTTTTTCCCAATTAGCGTTGATTATTTAATTCGAGCGCACTCCCTCTCTTTCAAACTATCCCCCAGCCCTAACCCTTCTCTCTCTCTCTCGACCTCGGCGCCCCATGCTCTCTTCCTCCCCGCCCCCCTCTCTGATGGCGATTCCATCAAGATCGGCGAGCCTCCATCTCAACCTCCTTATTCGTCCTCGAACCCGAGATCGCCGAGCTGAAAAAGGTGGGAAGAAGACAACAATTGAGAAGGGGAAGGGGCTAGCGCGACGATGGGCGTTGGAGTTCGCCAAGGCCCTGAGGCCGCCGAAGTCCTCGATCCCCTTGGCTTCACTGCTCGGTCCTCTCTTGATTCGGTCAGTGTTTCGATCTCGTTCTCTGATGTTTTGATTTGGGTTTAGGTTTCTTGTGGTGTTGAAGGTTTGGATCTGTGGTTTGTAGGATGATGCGAGTCAGAGTAGGCAGACGAAGGAAGCTGAGGCAACTTGGAAATCGCAGGTATTAAGATTATTTGTAGTTTATGAGATGATATTTGATGGATTAGGGTTTGAAAAGAGATTATTATTATTTTTTTCAATTAACTGGTTTGATGGGCAAAATTTTCTTCTTGGTTGCTTACGTGTACGTCATGTGAGCTATTTTTGTGAGAATAACAATTAGTTTCATAGAGATATTTACTTCTTTGTTTTGCGATACCCAAAAGGAACTTGAGGGGTTTAGAGAATTTTCTTCATGGAATTTATGTGTTGCGTTTTGGAAATATAAAAGACCCATTCTTGTTGCTTCATTTTTTCTTGATTCTGATTTCTTTTTACTGTTTTCTATGATGTTTTGCAGGGAAGAACAAGATCGGAATCAATGGTATGTATTTGTTTTTTTTTCAAGATTTAACATGGATTTTATGCTTATTAATTGGTTTTTGTTTGATCTGATAGATTTCTATGCTTATGAAGGTTTCTATGAATTGGTTTTTATTTGATCTGATCTCTAGGGTTTTCGAGAATGACGATTTCCTTCCCGATCGCACTAAGGTTTCTTGTGAGTCCTCCTGTCTATTGATTGATTCTTATTCATGTTTATTTGATTGTATATTTTATTAATCACAAACGTATGGATTTTTATTGAGTGTTTGGATCAATGGTTAAAATTATTAGCAAAATTATTTAAAGATGTTGTATTTATGTTGATTTTTGATGGGAGATTGCTGGTATTGAAATTAAAATTACCAATGTTTTCCCATCATTTATGTCTTTAGTTATATGTCTAGTTGTATGGTTGTTCATGTTTTCATCTGGTCAACCTTAATGTTCTCAAGATTGTGCTTCTATAACAGTAATGTTTTTCTGAAAATGTTTAGTTTATTCCTATGAAGGCCTCATTCAGCTAACCACTACTGACTACTATGATTTAAAAGACCGAAAATTTGTGTTATATAAGAATCATGAGCTTTTGCAATAACTTAACCTAGTGTTTCTTGAGCTAACACTTTGTTCATCTTATCTATCCTCAAGAAATAATTTGTGTTCATCTGCAGTTTGCTATCCTTGCATCCCTTCACCCAACTCCTGCAGTTTGTGGTTTGCCTACTGAAGTGGCCCTCTTGTTCATAGAAAATATGGTATGCATTATATTGTTTGTCCAAAATAACTTGTTGGGACTTTAACAACCAATTGCTTATAATCGACATATATATGTTTTAAAGCTGAACATTGGCCTCAGTTTGTTGGTTTAAAGGTTAGAAACCAATGATGGTATGATGCTAATGAGTCAATTACTATAAAAGGGAAAGTAAGCAATATATCATTCCTTATTAGAGCAAGCATGTATGTGCCTTTGTTTTGCATGCTATTGATTTTGACTGTGCTCAGTTTGTTCTTATTTCCTTGTAGACCTACATGGCAGACCATCATCTATTTGAAATACAAAGATTTGGCAGACTTACATTTATGTTTTATTAAAATCTAGTTTGCATAAATAACTTCAATTTTATTGACAGGTGGCTCAGTTATATGAGGGTATTTGCATGGTCTGTGATTGATTATAATTAATATTTCCATTCTAATGTCATCATTCTTTTTCCTAAATAATGTGCTAGATTTGTTTGATCGAGGAATGTATGTTGGACTTGTTGGTTGGTTTGGAGGAAGAGAAAGTGAATTTGCTGTGGGAATGAGATCAGCCTTAGTGGGAAAGGTAATCTAACATGCTTTTTCTCTCTTTTTTTCTTAAAAAAAGAACTACCAATCTTGCAAGTTATCCTCTAATTTTGCATTAGATTTGTTAGTCATATTCTCTAACCTTTTTCTCTGTGACCCCTCATCTTTTCTTGCTGTCAATAAGATCTATGATGACTAAAGAAACAATTGGTAGTTGTCTCATCTAACTTGAATGGCAGGGCTTTAGCACACTGATTTATGCAGGTGTTGGAATAGTTGAAAGATCTAATCCATTCTCAGAATGGGAAGAATTGGACTTAAAAGGCTTCACAGGTGTTCTCTCTCTCTCTCTCTAACATGACACATAAACATTGTAAACAATCTTAGATTTGCATGTTTATAGTTCACCATTTATCTGTTGAAAAGAGGCTCGTAAATTTCATGCAATTCACCAAGTTGCTGCAACAATGGGAGTAACAAGCTTGCTGCCAAGAAATGAACATTGGGAGTGCAAGACAACATTGATGTTATTTGATTACTCAACATATTAGAAGAAAGGTGTGAAGTTTAAAGGAAGAATGATCTCCCAAATCTGGACTTTCTTGTTATTACTCAACATTTTTTCTTTTGTGCAAAATTTTATCTATTAAAGTTTGTAAGATTTTCTATTTGTAAACAAATTTATGTTTACTTAATTTTGTTGTAATTACTTTTGAATTATCAATAAAATTTGAATTATTTTTAAATTTGAATTTAATGGATAAGTGTGATGTTATTTGATTATGTAACAAAAATTGGTAATTATCAATAAAAAAAGATAAGTATCCATTAAAAAAATATAAAACTAAAATAACCAAAAAAAATCCTATCTGAATTTGGCGGCGGTTATTAACCGCCGCGAAATGCAATCAGTGAGAGTTTTTTATTGCATTTAGAGGCGGTTCTTAACCGCCGCTAAAACCCCCGCTAAATGTTTCATAACATTCGGCCCTGCTATACCTACGGGTTCCAAAAACAATACGAATGGTGTCCCGACAGCTTGTCCTAGCGTGGCCATTGGTGAATCACATCTTAAACCAATTAGCGGCGGTTATAACCGCCGCTAAATGACATTATAACCGCCGCTAATAGCATATTTTCTTGTAGTGGGTTTGGAAGTTTTTTGAAATTATTGAAATTGAAAACAAAGGCACCTGGGGCTAGGTGTAAAAAATGCAAAAAGGATTTATCATGACAGGCTAAGGGTGGCACCGGCCATCTTAAAAGACATGCCAACAAGCATGTTTCGGCCCAACATGATTTAACTCAAACCCAATTAGGACATATTTCCACTTTCAATTTAGGTTATTTCCATTTTTCTAATGAAAATTCAAGAAAAGAAATAGCTAAATTTATTGTGCATGATGAACAACCCTTTAGTCTTTCCGAAAATCCTAGGTTTGAAAAAATGATTCATAATGCATTTTCTCTCGAATTTAAAAAAGTTTCTAGAAATATAATGAGGAAAAATGTATTTTCGATTATTAATGAATATAAGAAAAAATTAATTTGTGAATTATCTACTATTTCTTCCAAGATTTCTTTAACTTTGGATATTTGGAATTCCAAATATCATGCAAGCTATATTTGTGTAACCGCGCATTATATTGATAATGAATGAAATTTACAAAAACATATTATAAGTTTTAATAAATTAGAATATAGGCACACTAGTAGTGCCATCGTCGGGTGTATCATGAACACAATTTTAAAATATAAAATTAAAAATTTTATTTTTTTTCAATTACGTTTGATAATGCTTCTAGTAATAATGCCGCAATTGATGTTCTAAAAAATATTTAAAACCTATTTTTTCGTGTAAATTTTTTCATATTAGATGTGCATGTCATATTTTAAACTTGTGTGTGCAAGATGGACTTAAAATTATTGATCCTTACATAAAAAAAAATTAGGAATTGTATTTTATTTATTAGAAACTCACCTACTAGAAGACAATAATTTAAAAAATATTGTCTTCAATATGGAAAAAGATATAAAAAATTTGTTGTTGATGTTGAACATAGGTGGAATTCTACTTATTTAATGTTGGATTGTGTTTATGAGTATAAGGATGTTATCACTTATTTTTGTAATGAATATTTTAGAGAAAATAAAATTAGAGAATTTGATTGGGAAGTAGGAAATATGATTAGGGAATTTTTAGAAATTTTTTATAATGCAACAAAAGTTTTTTCCGGTGTTTATTATCCTACATCTTTTTTAACTATAACTCATTTGTATTTTATTAGTGACATTTTTAATAAATATAGATTTCATCTTGGTTTTGAATCTATTGTTGCTTCTATGGAATTAAAATTCAAAAAATATTTTGGTGAAATTAGTCCAATTTATATTTTATCTTACATGCTTAATCCTAGGTTTAAAATTGAAGGTGTTAATTTTATTTTAGATTCATTTGATGAAAATATGGTTGTAGACCATAGTCAATTAAAAGATGAATATAAATCCATGTTTTTTGAAATGTATGAAATTTATAATGGACTTTATGGTAGTAGAAAATCAACCCAATTGGGTGATGATGATGTTCAAAATATTTCTCAAACAAAATCTAAGACTAAAACCGCTTTACAATTATTGAATATGATGAGAAAAAAAATATGGTAGCTCTTCTACTTCTTCTTCCTCTTCTCCTACTACTTTTTTGCATGAATTAAACTTGTATTTACCAGATAATTTTAGTGCTTTCCTCACATCAGAGGAATTTAATAATTTTGATATTTTGTCATGGTGGAAACAACAGAAGCATAATTATCATGTGTTAGCCGCCATGGCACGTGATCTACTAACTCCCCTGGTGTCCACAGTAGCATCGAAGTCATGTTTTAGTGCAGGGAATAGGATGCTAGATGATAAAAAGAGCCGGTTGAACCAAGCTTCCTTGGAGATGTGCATTTGCTTAAAGGATTGGTTCGATGGCGAAGATAGACTTCAAGATCGAGGAGGACATAACACAAGCAGTGGCACTGAAGAAGATACAACAACAGAAAGATCGGATCGGGAGTAAAATATAAAAGACTTGAAGGCATTAAGATTATGAAGACTTAGAAGACTTCAAAACTTGAAGACATGAAGATGAAGACCATGAAGACTTGAAGACTTGAAGACTTGAAGACCTAACTTGAAGACCATGACCATGAAGATTAAATACCTAGCATACTCAATACTTGAAGACATTTGTATTTAGAAATTTATGATATTTACTTGTCGTATTTTACAAATAAATCATAATATTTTTATATATTTTGAAAAAATTTTGAATCTTAAAAATAATTTCATATTTTTTTCCATCAATATAATTTGTTTATTTGGTTTTACAATTTTGTGTTTGTGTTTATGTCTTTATGACATTATGTGCAAATGTCACATGTGCAATGTATATTTTTAAATTTTATAAATTTTTTTAAGTTTTTTTTTTATATAAGTTTTCTATAATTTTTTCTTTTTTTTTGTGGGGGGGGGGGGGTAAAAAAATTTGGTTTATTTACAATTGATGATAATTTCATTGATTTATGAAATTTTAACAATACTTATATGTTTGATTGTTTTCCATAGTTTATACTTTAAACATATGTATTTATATATTTAATAAATTTTTGGATTTTTTTCTGTTTTATTATAATTTTTTAATAAAATTTTAAGTTTTATTTAAAAAATAGGCTGATGACGCTGCGGCTGCCAGGCTACAACACGCAAGACGCCATCAGAAGCGCAGTCGTGCCCGGGGTTTGGCCGAGCCTCGCGACGGGCCGCTTCCCTAGCTGGCCGCGGCCGCATGGCACGCACAGCGTCACGCAAGACGACGGGCCCATGCGGTGCCGCCAGCCGTAATTCGTTTGACACCTCTAGATATGATACAATGGGGAGGCCTGATGTCCGGCCGGCCCCTTTGTATATATATATATATTTGATGCAATGATCCACTCTCTTTTTTGGGATCCGAGCAAATTTTGATCAATAAGAGAGATTGATCATAAACGTTCAGAATTCTTCAGGGGGTAACGATAGAGAGGTCAGTTACGATTGATGATTTTTTTTATTCTTCTTTAATCCACTGGATCAAGGACTCCTATGGGGATTAGTCTTCATTAATCAAATCATGCTCTAAAAGAGAAGAAAACCATGGGAAAGAAGAGATCCGAATGCTTGTGCTCGAATGAAGCCTCCTATGGTTAAGGTAGTGTTTGGTTGTTTATTACTCTCCATCCATGGACGAAGAGTTATAAGGATGTGGTCACATGATGAGGAGTTACAATTATGTGTTTGGTTGGATAAAGTGAAAAGCATTGGATGTATATTTTTTAAATCTTTTTTAAAGGAAACTAATGAATGTTTTAATTTTTTTAAAATAAATTAATTGATATAAATGTTTTATTTAATTTAAAATATTTTGATTAAATAATATTTTTATTTAATATATATAATATTATTTTCAAATAAATTTTCATATAGAACTGGATATAAATTTTTTTATGTTGTTTATAGTTATATAAATTTCAAAAAATTTATGATAGTTTTATTAAATATATAATATTATTATATTTTTATAAAACTATATATAATGTTATATTTTTATAAATTATATATAAAAATATTTAATTTCACATACATGGTTGGAAAACCCAATCAAACATTAAAAAAAAAATGTTCTTGTGGGGAGTTATTCATCCCTAGATGTAACTAACCATTCAGCTAACCAAACACTACCTAAGTCAAAACTGTGATATAGAGAGAAAGAGAGAGATTCTAATGGGAGATTTTAGAGGACAACTCTTTTATGTCATCAGGTATGAGGTTTCATTCACAATATGACTCCTTATCGTCTTATCTTTATGTTGACACCCAAGGACCATTGAAATAATATTACACACGTAAAACTTTTTTTAACTTCAAAATTTTAGATATCTCCTATCACGGTTCTACTTCCATCTAGAGGGTAGCACAAGCCAGATTTTGAAAGGCCTAGCTCATAATTGCCCAAACAAAACCCATCGGGTCAACCAACCCAGCAAGTCGGGCCGAAAAATCATAACCGGCTTGTAATTGTAACGGGTCGGTTACGAGTTGACCTGTCGGGTCACCCGAGTCAACCCGACGAATGGCGTTGGAATCCAACGATTTTAAAGCAATTGGATTATTTATTTATTTATTTTATTATATTATATTTTAAAAATAAAATAAATAAAAAAAATTTGTGCGCCGACTCATAAACCGGCGGGTTATGGTATGTTCCGTCGTTTTTGGGGGTGGTCAGGTTCGGGTCTAGGTCACCTGAAGGGGACCTGTAACATGGCGAAATTATAGTACATGTCGGTTGTGTATTGGCCTTTGGCTGACCCATATCTTACAAGTCAAGCCCGGAACCGGCTCATAGCTGGCTTGTGCCCATGTGTAGTTCCATCACATGAAACATCTATTGAAACATGTCACATCAGAATTAAATGAAACATGTCACATCAGAATTAAACTGTGGAATTGTTTAATAGTTATTAACAAACAAACTAAAACAAAAAGATTTGGAACATGGAGGATTAAACCAACAACTACCATCATCTTGGGGCTATGCTTTACTTTAATCCTAGAATACATCTTAATCCTCAATTCTTCATCGAAATTCATGATTCCCTTCACAAAGTGAGCTCCACAGCGCCAGCATGATGGCATGCAAGATGTGTTGGAAGTAGGACAAGGACAACAAAGGATATTTATAATTTAAATATCACTTTGTTGTAAATAGATACCATTTTATTAGGAGAATAAAAGATTTTTTTAGGAAATAGGAGGAAAAGAAAGAGGGGTACTCTCAAAACATAATATTTCTATTAAATTTCTCCCACACTTCACTCTTACAATTACAACATAGCCCAATATATAGGCTTTAGAAAAACCTCTTTATATTCCCTCATTAATTGCACTTGTTAATTCATGACCTCCAAACCTTTTAGGGTAAAAATCTTGAGAGATCACTAAACTATGCCATATTGCACTTTGGATACCAAACTTCAATTTGTATCTTTTTGGTCACCATACTTCTATTTGATTTTAGCAATAGGGTACTTAAGGGGAACCGACGAGAATTATTTGATGTTGTTGCCGAATTAGTCAGATGGAGGGTAGTGAAATCCTAATTTACAGAAATCCAAACTAATTGAACAATATTTAGAGGGAAAAAACAACATTTGAACCTTGATTTCGATAAAGTCAAAATGAACTACATTCGAAATCAAGGTTCAAATCTTGTTCAATTAGTTAGGATTTTTGTAAATTACGATTTCAATACCCTCCACGTGGCTAATCCGACGGCCACGTTGGATAATTCTCGTCAGTTCCCTTTCGGGTACCCTCCTGCTGAAATCAAATAGAAATAGGGGGACCAAAAAGATACAAATTGAAGTTTGGTACCCAAAGTAAAATATAGACATAGTTTGGTAACCTCTCAAGATTTTTACCCAAACCTTTTACATACTTTCATAAATTCTAACTTTTCACATTCCAAGAAACCTTTTCATATTCCAAGGTAACATTTCCATTCTTCAAAACACCTCTTCGTTCTCCCAAGACAACTCCTTGTTTTCTACTTGTATGCCATAGCTAACTCATTAATTTACCAATTAAGTTTACTTTCCAACAAGATGTCCTTCATCTCCTTGGCCCATTGCTTGAGCTCATTCCCACTGGCTGACTCCATTGACGTGTGACGGTGACTCCGTGGTAGGCTGGGAGTTTCGCGAGCACGATCATAGCCGGAAGGTGCTCAACTCCCTTGGATGGGTGGAGCACCACCGTCTCCATGGACGTGCTTACGGGCTCCGTGGCTTTGCTCATGTTTTAGGGTGGTGTCCAGGGACGGAACCAAGGGGGGGCTAGCAGGGGCTTCAGCCCCCCCACGGCATGGCAAAACCCAGGAGTACCCTGGCAGTTCGAGAAGAAAACCCTCATAAACTTTGCCCTCAGCCACCCCTAACCCCCCCCCCCCCCCCCCCTCTCAATCCCTCAACTGATTCAGTGAACTTAAGAGCGTGTTGCTTTCTTCAATGGGGCTCCAGATCAACAGATCCGACAATTTAGGGTTTGATTGAAGACTGAAGCTTGAAGGAAGAGTTTACCCGGTTTAGATTAAGGTCGCCGCGCTGAGTCCTAGGCTTCTATGATTAGGGTTTTTTTTTATCCTTTTAGTATTTATACAAGCAAATGGCTCTCGCGTTGCTCAGGTTTTTTTAATAATATTATTTAAATAATATTTTTTTTAATATGATATTAATTTTTTGGTATTGATATATAAGGGACATTGCAATTTTTTATATGTATATGTGTAGATCTCTGTAAATTACATTTAAGCAATAAAACTATAAAAATATAATTTTTTACATATATAAACCCCCAAGAATTGCATATATTTAAATTTACTCAAAAAATGTGTAAATTAGATAAACAAAATACACAAACATCATATACTTGCAAATAAATCATGTGCAGTACAATACAATGCATGTGAAACAAATAACATTAAAAATTACATGCTTCTATCTTCTCTATTTGAGCTTGTCATAGTTCTTCATTCCTTAAGCCTGTAAATTTGTAAGATGTTAGTTTTTAAAAAAACATTTAGGTGTATGGTGAACATGAAATATTAAATATAAATAAAGTTGTACCTTTTTTGTTTGATTGTCATTTGATAGGCTGCTTCCAAATGACTACATTTATCTTCTTCATTTAATTGAAGTACACAATAGACTGGTGTCTCCAATTCGTTTAATCCTCTCAATAAGTCATTACTGGATATGACAAAAATATAGCTTTCATACATGAGTGAAGCCAAATATTCCTCAACGCTCATATCTCCATTTTTCTGTTATTTACCGATATAATTTAATATAAAATTGAAAAATGTTTAAGATATATTATGAAAATAATTTTTGATTACCTGTTCCATGATGTTGCAAAACTCTTCAAGTGTTTTCCCTAATATAATTTCAGCATCTTTGCCATATAAAGTAAGATCTGCAACTCCTGAAGCATCACATATTTGTATATGTATGACATACCTGCCAAATTTAATAATGATGTAAGATAACACATGCCTCAACTAAGACTACAGTTATGAACATGAAAACTTTTATTGTTTTATGTTTTTTACATCCTAAAGAATAAATGACATGTAAAATAAATCATTCATTTCTTTTTCATATATAGTTTTCAGATTACCTTCTTTTTACTTGAGGGTTAACGATACTGCAACCATTGCATCTATTGTTGTTTTCTGGATCTAATTTTCGGTGACACCTATTACATGCCGTATATTGGTAGCCTTTATTGATGTAAATAAATGAGACATCTGCATCAATGCTGAAAAAAAATTTCTGCATAAAATTTAAAAAACATATTGTTAGTTGTCCTAAGGATATAAACACATATAATTAACATACCCCCGATATTGAATCATCTTTGGTGTATCTTAATCGACTGAGAAATATTCTTGTTGATCTATCAATTAGATCAGCATAGAGTCCGAATTTTGCATAAAAAGGAATGACGTATTGAGCTCTTGAGTCATTTTCAGACCCTGAAATTCACAAAGTACAAATTAAAATATACCTCCATATATTTTTAAATATCAATATTTATTAATTTGAATTAAAAATCTACCAGTGATATAACTCAATGCTCTCCTTGATAGATGGATTGATGTGGAATTTACTGAACATAATGGAGGACAATCCATAACCTGCAAATAATTTTTGTGATTAAAGTATCAATATAAAGTATAAACTATAAGTGAAAATATCAAATTAGAAATTACGTTATACCCTTATACTTTGTTGCTTTTACTCCGAGGCCAAGTAAAATTTGCTTAGTTTTGGAACTATCAGCAAGTTTTTCTCCTTCTACTTGTGCATGTTGACCCCAAAGAGTCAGAGTGATGGGGAGTATAGTCAGAAGTTATAATAATTGGATTGTAAATTCAATTAATAAAATCATAATATATTTCAGTTATTAATTTACCTTTTATCAAGTAAAATAATGTCCCTCTTTAGTGACCTGTGAGATGTTGATATTTCCAAGTCTATCACATTCCCTACGTGGATGACGATTCCCATTACATCTGCCAAGTTAAGTAAAACCAAATATTAGAAGAATTAACATTGGTGAATTGAATCATTATTCTATAAGTAATTATTTAGATAAGTACCTATCAATTCAAAATCTCTTGTTGTATAAGCTTCCATATCGCTAAAAGGGATAAGATGGTAGTTGTATTTTGGGATACGTGGCCATGAATTACTTATTTGTATAATTTCATTCTTGGCCGTGAGGTGCAAAACATATTCATTGTTAATCAACCTATTTTTCATTTGCGATTTTCTTGCATTCACACCCGAAATTTGATAAATCTTTCCTTCTTGAAGTATATCCTTTAATAATTGTATACATTCATTTCTTACCATGGCCTCCATCTCAACCCCTAAATTGAAAAATATAACAAATAAGAATAGAAAATATTGTTAAACACAAAATGCAAACTTTTGAAATAAGTTGTAATATTTTACATACCTCAATATCCATAAACACCATCTTCCATACTTGATTAATGCCCCATTTCTTCTCTGTTTTGTGAGGATCCAGCATTTTGACAATTCTTCCTTTAATTAAACCCTGGATCCTTCATTGCAAATCAACTTTGAAGGGTGTATATTCCAATCGGCTCATCCTATAAAATATTTGATTAGTTCTTTTATTTAAAATAATAATTACATATCAATAGACACTTCATTCCCGCAATATTTTAGTATTTTATCAATCTGTTATGAAACATCATTTTTTTAAAACATGATTAAGTTAATCATAAATTTAAAATAATCAGTATACTATAGACAATAAACATACATGTTTTACAATAATAAAGCGAGGCATACCTTTGCACATTTTTGTACATATATCGTAGTTTCTCAAACTCATTGTCATATGTGGCGACATCTATAGCATGTTTCCATCTATTAAAAGGAATATATAGTATAAGATAATGAATTTATTGATTAGGTGGCTAATAAGATGAAAATTGGTTTTTACATACCGGTGTTGAAACTCATCAATGTCAATTTTATATTCTGTGGCTAGAAGTCCTTGTACCTACATTAAGAAAATATCTTTTATAATATTATTGTTTGGGATATGTTTTAAAAGATGTGTTTATTTTTTACCTCTCATATGATGTACGTGCAAAATGCCTCTGGTGTACTTTTCACCGTAGATGAAAATGAAGGTGAACTCACTTGTATTTTGAACTTGTCGCTTATTCGTGCATTTGATATTTCAGGAGGCCAAAATAAATCATTACTCCCATGAATATTTCTTAGCACACTGTCTTTACTATTATCCATGTCCGTATCAAACCTGTAAATTGTATATGTAAGTTAAGTGCTGACAAATAAATATATCATTTTAAAAGTACACAACACAAAATTCATATTATCTTACCTCATTTGCATTGTGACATAAACTTTTCATTTCTCTTAAAACCTCTTTGTACACAATATTTTTTGTATAGACAACGGGACAATTGTTATTGTCCAATATAAGTACCTTTATACCTTTTTTACTTATACATCTTGACAATGCAACATATAACTGGCCATGGCTAAAAGGAGGTTTAGGTAAATATAAACCGACATTGTCAAGTGTTTGTCCTTGACTTTTATTTATTGTCATTACAAATGCCAATCTTAATGGAAACTGTCTTCTTCTTAGTTCAAAGGGCACGTCAACATCGGATGGAGACATAGTTATTATAGGGATAAGAACCACATTTCCTATATTTCGGCCAGTGATAGCTTTTACTTCTAAAATCTTTCTGCCAATTCTTTGGATAACTAATCTTGTTCCATTACATAATCCAAGTGCTTGATTCAAGTTTCGTATGAGGATCACTGGTACTCCAACTTTAAGTTCCAAACAATGTTGTGGTAAACCCCCAGCATTGAAGCTATGCAACAATTCTAATGGTTATTTTTGTAGGATCATTTGTGTTAGATGAGGCAATTGAATCTGCGCTCAATAGTTTATTTACATCCCCTGGTAGCATAGACACAATCTTCTTATTTATATCATCAACATCTTCATTTCTCAATGATAAAATTGCTCGTTTTTGTAGGTAAACACAATCAGTATAATTTTTTTGAATATTCGGATATGTATGTGCAATCAAATGATTTATATTTGCCCCATCATGCTTAATTATGATATCATCTGGGAAAGTGATTAGATCTTCTTCATCATTTGTAGTTGTTGAGTTTTCTCCAACGAAACCTTCACCTATCTTTTCTAACCATTCAACAAATTCTAATGTTTCAATATGTGTTTGTGAATTGGTAGCTGTGGCAACTCTCATGTTAGTGTGTAGATTTAGTACTACATATACGCAGTATCATATATTTGACCTGCTATAACCCTCACGATAATCGCTGTTTCTCATCCACCTTTTTTAATTACAGGTAATATCTGCTTGAAGTTACCGCCTAACACCACTGTCTTTAAACCAAAAACTGCATTCTTAGAGTGTCACGCCCCGACCCGGATCCAGGAACCTCGGGAACGTCGACAGATCGGCCGTACCCGAGTAGAGACGAGCCCCACTCAGATACAAGGCCTAGATGAGTAACAGATAACACATAAAAATCAGAGTATATCTCAAAATGTCATATTTAAACATTTGCAGAGTTTCTACAACGGAATTAATACCGATAAGGGTTTACATGCCCTACACACGGTCAAGGCCCTATAAGGGTCCTACAAGAATAACTTCTCACGCAATAAGTACGAGGTTCTCGAACCTCAACAAAGTCAACCCGCTCCCTCGCAGCTCCCGAGTCCAAGTCACCTACTCCTCGGAACCTGAAAAGAATAAGGGAAGCAAGTGCATGAGCTTTCGAAAGGAAAGCCCAGTAAGTACCCCGCTGGAATCTCAATGATAATCCAAAGCAACACAGATGATACAAGAAAAGTCAAAATGAACAAATCGAATATCATCAATCCACACAATCTGGGCCAAAACCCATACAAGTCAAACCCCGGGAGTCTACCATAACAACGATAGGGCTCCTAACAACAGAATTTCAACAAAGAACTCCTAAGAGTTCACAAGTCATCTCCCTAGTCGGTTATCAGCCTCAGCCAATATCGACCCTCGGTCCATGGTCTAGTAGTGCTACTAAACATAGATTTAATTTTGTCAGCCAGATCATCCCAATCGACGGAAAACAAAGATTACCCGCGTACCCCATCGGCGGAAACAAAGATTTACTAGCTTATTACCCCCATCATGGAAACAAAGACTTACCAGCTATTACCCCATCGGGGAAACAAAGACTCACCAAATAGCTTTTACCCTAATCAAGGGAAACAAAGAGTACGAGGATGGGAGAATCCTTGAAACAAAGCATAGTTGGTGTATACCTTCCGCCACAAGACAAGCTCACGCGGATTCCACCGGCTACGCGTACGGCCAACAGGAAAGCACACTCAACACTCACATGCATACCCTACAGGATGCTAACCTCTCAACAAGCGCAGATGTCCAAGAAAACAAAATACGAATGTGTGCAACCATATCAAACTATGATATCGATGAAGCAATAAGCAATTCAAGGCGTAAGCAAGCCCAAAGAAAAATCCCGAAACCGGGTAGGAATGAGGTAAGTGTACTTACACAAGTATCAATGATCAACAACGATAACAGTGCTAGGCAGAAGCACTTACAAGAAAACAACCCACAAACGAGGGTAAAGAAGCAAAAGTACTTACCTCCTTCTCGAGCCAGAAGCCTCTCCTAGACTCCTCCTGGAAAGCCTCTAAGTATCTCCGAGAAAATCTGATAATAGAGTTTCTATTAGAGTTAAAGTTCTAATGAAACCCTATGTCTCTAATTGCACATGCATGACTCTCGTTCTCGTTGGGCCTAGGCCCACTAACGGGTCCTAAAGACCATCTCTCCGCATTCTGGTCCTTATTCCATGTTTCCATGTCCTTTAGTTGACTCTAGATCCTGCTTGGTCAAACCTAGTCAAGTTCATCTTACGCTTGTCGAGTCTGAACAATATTTAGTTACCTCTAGACACTCTAGTTAAGTTGGGCTCTTTTTAAGCCCATTATACCATTTATCTTGACCTTGGCCCTCTTTTAACAAAGGAAGGGCATTTAGGTCATTTGGTAATTTATGACCCTAGGGTTTAAGGTCCTCTCTTGTTTAGGGCTTAATTAGTTCCTTTGAATTATTTAGCAACCTTACTAAATAATTTCTGTAATTAACCCAACCTTGTCACCACCAAATAACTAAGTTCAAGCAACTAATTAATTAACTTTAGTTAAACTCTTTAACCAAACAAGTTAATTTAATTAATTTTGTCACACTAGTAAAGTAGCCACATAATCCTATTGGTTAAACAACCATTAACCAAATTAACTTGTCACTTATTCATAGTTCTACAAAGTTACCGAACTACACAAGATATTAAATTAATAGTCACACGTCTATAGTTGTAATCTATTAATTGATTTCTACTTGTCACATTTCCTATGTTTCAAATAAAAATCATTACCTTGACTAACTTTTTAGTCATCCAAACTTTACTTTAATTAATCAATTTTCCTTTTAATAAATTGTTACTATTCCAAAGTAACAAATATCTTAATTGATTAATTATCCTTAAACTTTGTTATAATAACAATGCTTCAAAAATTCTTTCAACTATAGTAAATAATTAAACCCTTTAATTGTCACACTATAGTTTTCAAATTATTAATCTCACTAATAATTTGGCACACACAAACCATAGTTATCATTTTAATTAAAGACATCACTTTGTTTAATTAAACAATACTATAGTCTCTATCAGATGTCACACAACCTATTTTTTTGGAACAAGTTAATCAAATGATTACTATTAACCATTTATTTGTCACACTAGTAAGGTTTTAAAACTTATTAAAAACCCTTAGGGTATTTTTAATCAACCTTGCTTTTAATCACTATAGCTCCACTATTATTCAAATAATTGTCACACCCAAAGTTATGAATATAGTTATTGTAACTATACCAAATTAATCAATTAATGTCACAACACCAAGGTTCCATTTTTAATAATTATTTTGTCACATACCATGCTTCAAATAATTATTCAAATAGGTGTCATAACCCTCTAAGCTATTTTTAAAACTTGTGTCACACCCATAAGGTTTCAAATAATTATTGTAACTATTTTAAACCAATCAATTAAATTGTCTCTTATATGAAAATATTCAACACTCCCTAAGTTTCAGATTAATTAATCCCAATTAATCCGGTTAATAAACCAAACTATATTACACTATAGTTTATATCCAATTAACTGTCACATACCTAGGTTTCTCAAATGAATTATGTCAACTAGTTAATCACTATTTATCACAGTAATTAACTAGTATTTTAAACCCAAGAGAAAGAAAATAAACTAATTATTTCAAATAACATCTTTAGTTGTCATACTAAGTTAACAAGCATTTAGTTAACTTCTAAATCCTTTAACTATATATATATATATATATATATATATATATATATATAAATTACTGAATTTATTATATTACTAATTTAATTTATTATTATTTTTTTTTTTTTATTCAACTCTTCTTCTTCTCGACGTACGCCTCACCGCTGGGACGCCGCCATGGTAGACAAGTGCACCGACAGCCCGGACCTGACTTGAACGGCTCCCCTGTTCTCCGACGAGCAGCGAGCACGTCGACCGCCACCCGAGGGGATGGCCGGCTCCTCTGTCTTCTCTGGAGCTTCCCTGTCCCGGCCGAGCACTGCAACAACGCCGGCGAGCTCGCTCTGACGCTCACATGCATGCATCACCGTGCTAAAAACTACGGGAGGGAGAGAGAAGCTTACCGGTGTCTTTCCCGATGTCGAGCGGCTCTGTTAACGCTGTGCAGAGCTCGGTTCCTCTCTCCGGCGAGCTTCTTCTCTCCCGTGTAAGTCGCGGTCCCGGTTCTCTGCTCCGCCTGAAACCTTGACGCAAAAGCTCCCTCACTCCATTGGGATCGCAAAGAACAGCTCCCACCGAGAGCTCCTTCGATTTCTCGGTCCGTCACCTCACCGGAGAAGGGAGAGCTCGACTGTTGTGAGTCGGTGATTACGAAAGTGCCCCTTTATAGGGCTCGGAGACCCTCAAGCTGCCGCCACGCCCCCGCAGTACTCGCGACCGACCGACGGCTTCTCCGCCTGTAACGCGACGGGAAACGGGCGAGGTTCTCGCGGCCGTTTCAGCGGCCGGAACGACGCGGTGAAGCCGCCTCGCGACAAGACTTACGATCAACGGCGAGGGTCACGCGATCTTCATCTACGGCTACCAACGTGCCTCGGATCTGGCGCAAGACAGATCAAAGGCCCAGATTTGACCGTACCGTGAGGGCTCTCTTTCATCTCCTTCTCCCGTAGTGCCTCGTATCTGGTTTGCGATAGATTGATGGAACCTACGATTGCCACGTGTCCCACTGTGGGCCGTTATAATGCTCCGCGATCAGCATTCTTCAGAGATGTTATAATCCTAGCCGTTAAACCGTTTCTATAGAGATTGATTTGAAAATTTAACCAGGAGTCCCTGAACTTCTTTAAATCGCAATCACATCCCTTCTCTGTGAGAGAGGAAAAATTCCTTTAGGTCCCCAATACTTTTAATAATTACTAAAAGGTCCTCAAACCAACCAATTAACCCTAATTGGTCTTCAATTTAATTTAATTCCCTTTTTAAAGCTTTTAAATTTTCCATCCTTCAAGCTTAAGGAATTAAATAATTTATGAATCTTATTTTATGGAAAAAAAAAAATTTATTCCTAAAATTCGTGGGTTTTACATAGAGTTCACATTTTGTAATTTCATAAGATCTCTAAAAGTTCGATCGACTGCCTCAAAAGCATTACGATGTACCATAGGTGCCTCATCCCATATAACCAAATCACATTCTCCTGGATTAACTCGTATAATTTTGACTACCGTGGAAATGCCGCATTACCTTAAGTTTCGGATAGTTTCAATGGTATTTTAAATCTAGAATGTGGCCGCTCTTCCTCCCTTCCATAAGCAAAGATGTAATTCCGTATGATGTTATCATGAGAACTATTTTCTTTTCACTCCTTAATTTAGCAAGTAGAACTCTCCATATGAAGGTTTTACCAGTTCCTCCACTTCCATTTATGAAAAACATACCTCCATTACGAAGAAGAATTGCCTCTAAGATAGAATCAACCACCATACGCTTCATTGTTTTAGTTTTGAAGATAATTGTTCATATTCATCTCTACATGCACTTGCATTATAGTCCAGCTTGCTCACGTATGAGGCCATTACTAAAGTAATTGTTGTCACCATCAAGTACAGCTTGGCATAGGTGGAAATTCATGGAGCGATCTTCCATTAGTATTCAAGATTTTCTCCAACTCATATAAACCTTTCTCGCTTCAACCGCTCAGATCTATATTTTGTGAATTTATTCCACCTCATTGGTTAAAAGGTGTAAGAAATCATCTGTCATACTATTCCAATATCTTTCCCATAGAGAAACTGGATTTGTAACATTGCAGAACATCAATAATGATGCAAACAAATGTCTTAATTGCGTTGATGTTGCCCAAACAATAGCTTCCTGAAAGGATTCATGCCATTCATGATCATCCTCTAACAATCCGCGTACATTGCAAGCCTCCTTAAAAGTTTGATAAGTAAAACCATCAACTGTACGTAGGTCTTCAAAACATGTAGCACCTTTTACAATATTTAAAAGAATTCTCAGGTAAAACCTTTCTCCTGATGAAGGATGAGCGTAATACATTCTCCCTACACATAATCTTCGTTGTCGTATACTCTATTCTTTTTTTTTTACATTTCATACCCAATTTGTAGGAAATTTCGCATAATCTCTCATTATGACCTCTTGTAAATTTTCATTATCTTCAAAAACTATGCTTTGTTCATGTAGCAAGTGGAAAGGAAGTCTTTCAACTAGTGGATAATGTCCATGCAATTCAAAAGCAAATATTCTCCAACACGCTTCTATTGCAGAGACATATCTACAATCAAGGTAATTTCTTACCTCATCAATATTTCTAAATTTTTTAACACCATGTCTTTCATCAGGGACACTGTTATCTTCAATAACAATAAATGCTCGATCATTGCCTTTGTGGACATATTTGCATAAATATTTGAATATCTTCTGATGAGCAACTATTTCAGTATTTATGTGAGCATTAAATCTAGTGAGTAAATCAATATTGTACTACATAAACCCATCTAAGTTATCAATCACATGACCATTTTTTATTGCAGTACGACCATCATCTAGTCTTCTATATTTTACAAATCTACTTCCATCATATGTAGTTTCATGCCTAAATTCTTTAGGATATTTTTTGATGCATCTTCCATCAACCATGCATGGGGCACGTGGATTATAAGCGCCACATGGTCCATGAATCATGTAATCAACAACCAAAGAATAAGCATACGGATCTTGACTTCTTCGTGTAATTCAAATGAGATTAGTAGATCTACCTCTATCCGGGTCTTCAATTTATCGCGGTTGCTAACTGTAACCAATAAGTGAACATGCGGCAATCCACGCTTTTGAAATTCCACAACATGAAACTCTGTTTGTAAAACTATGTTAGATATAATTTAATGAATGTGACATAAACTAAATGATTGTTGACATAAAATGGCGTACCTGCCAAAACATTTGTGAACATTTTATTCTTTATATCTTTTAGAAATTGCTTCATCTTTATATGGAAAACACGTATAACAATATCTGGTCTATCTTCAACCCGTTGGTTCTGTCCAAGTGAACTTCTTATCTCATTCCAATTTGGATTGCAGGTGAATGTAATAAAAAATCTGAAAACCCATCGCATCTACATATAGCCATTGCATCTTGATAATTTTGATATATATGTCTTGGTCCACCATAGAAAGATGAAGGCAATATATAACGCTTTCCAATAGCTCCAAAGAATTGTCTCTCCAAAGGGTTATAGCATCTTGTAAACCTCAAATAATTCAACTCTTAAACTTTTTGATTTTGTTCACCCATTGTAGACGCTCGGCTTCAATAGCAAAGATAACCGCTAACAAAACTTATATTGTCGGAATAATCTTCCTGAATGGAATAATGTGTTCGCTTCATTGTATCGTTCATGTAATCGAAACAAATAAAACTCCCTGATTGATATGGAGTCTTTCCTTTTTTGCCTTTTTCGATCTTCTCTATATGGTATTGTATTTGACCAACCATCTTCTCCATAGGGAAATAATAAAGGATACTGCAATGCCATATAGCTAGGATGTGTTTCTCTAATTCTTTGTAATGGACCAACTTTTGGGTGAAGAATAATATCGCGTCCATTAACTTCTTCTGATCCATCTCCTATCATAATAGCTGCAACCTCACTTGCCATTGGGCGGGAATATTGTTTTCCTTTTCTATTTTCAAGAAGTCGTATTCTCAGGTCTATACTACTATCAACAGAAAGTAGTTCTCTTGCTGATCGGAATACAGAAACATATAGATTTACAGCATCAAGCATATTTTTCAATAATTTCATTACTATTTCTATGTCACGTGTTTTAGCTTCATCTCCTTTCATCCAATACATTCGACTTTGAAGTTCATATTCTGAATCAATAATATATAGTCACAAGAAATTTTGAATGACTTCCCTCAGGTGCTAGTAAAGATCCAATCTGATGATAATTTGCTCCACTAATACGAAAGCAATACGGACCTTTGCCATCAATCAAGTTGTAATCAATTTTGCCACCCATAGAAGTAAATGAGAACATACAATTAAAATTCCTAATCATATCTTTATATTTCATCCTTGCCGTATCATATTTTCCATCAAGTAGTTCTTGCAAAATGTTGGGAGTCGAGGACAATAATGGCAATGACACTTTTCCATCTTGACAGCATAGATTGAAAGTTGGGTTTCGAATACTTGAATTGCTAGTTTTTTCCTCAATCCACATCAGTGCCTGGCAATAGTTACATTCTACCCGTTCATTAGAGAATTCCCACCTTTGACGAAAATATTCTTTTCGACAATTACCTAATCATCGCAATTGTTTAACAAAAATATATGACAATCGCTGCATGCGTAGTATAAACTATCTAAAACATACCTCGAGAATACCGATTTGTTGTAGAAGTCTCATAGCAACTTCACAAGATTAATATTATATTCCACGTCTTCATCATATTCTAGAGATGGGTTTATTAAATTATATTACATAAATATTACATTATACGTAACAAAAGATAATGTAGTACGGTTATACCTATCTGAAATCATTGTCATTGAGGTGCTGACTCTGAAGATTACCATAAGATAGATCCATATTCATTATCCCCATGGAATCTTGTTCATGGAAAAGGTTCGAGTCTTGTATGTTTGAAGTATTTGAGTCAACATCTATCATCTTTTCTTTTCCTTTATCACGTCGTACAATTGTGCCTCTATTTCTCCCATGACATCCACCATGTTTATTAGTATGATGAGTTTGTGATTGTTGATAGTTCGTGTTGTAAACATTATCATATACAACAGTCTTTCCTCTAACGAAACTGGCATGATGCAATTAAGCCCTTCTTGACCGTATTTGTATCATTCTATAATAACGTAAGATTTTGTATATTTTTCTAATACGGTAGTCATATTTATTTGTATGTTGTCTCCTCTGATTGTACAATAACAACATCCTATGTTGTCTGGCTAATTTAGCTAGTAATTGTGAACTAAATAACTCTCTTGATGTATTATCCATAACGAATTTAAACCTGCACAATCATATCATTTATCATATATCATATATCATGTATTGTATTATATTGACATGTATTGGAATCCAATCTAAGTAATTTATTAATGACTTAATATACAACAAATAAAATAATAATAAAACAAATAAATAATTACACAAATGAAGTAAATAGATAAGATAAATAAAATAAGTAATGAACATAAAAATCAATAAAATAAATTTATATAATAAAATTAAATAAACATAACATGGATGAATACATAAATAAATAAACATGCTGAAAAATATAATAACAGCTTAAATCCACATGTTCAATACTATCCCTGATTCTGACGTGCCAACATAGATGATATACGATTTATTTTTTAAAAATTTTTATTTATGTGTGACCGTATTTTACTGACGTGGCAATTTTTTAAAAATAATTGGAAATTTAAAGTATGCAGATGTGGAATTTAAAATAATAATAATAATAATAATAATAATAATAATAATAATAATAATAATAATAATAATCATAATAATCATAATAATAATAATAATAATAATATAATCATTTTTCTAAAAATCATAAAAATTATTTTATGATTTTAATAATATAATTAATATTTTTTAAAATCATATTATAATTATTTATTTTAAAAAAAATTATAAATAATTAATTATTTTTACCAAAACTTCACGATTTAAATTCAAATTTAAAAATTATATTATTAATATTTTTTTAAAAATAATATTATCAAAAAAATTTAAAAATCTTAAAATTATTTTTCAAAATTAATAATATAATTAATATTTTTAAAAATAATATTATAATTAATTATTTTTAACAAAATTTATTTTTAAAAATATTTTTTTAAAAAAATATAAATAATTAATTATTTTTACCACAACTACATGATTTAAATTCAAATTTAAAAATTATATTATTATTTTTTTTAAATAATATAATCATTTTTTAAAAAAATTAATAAAAATTATTTTTTCAAAATTAATAATATAATTAATTTTTAAAAAAATAATATTATAATTAATTATTTTTTAAAAAATTATTTTTAAACAAAAATTATAAATAATTAATTATTTTTATGACAACTACATGATTTAAATTCAAATTTAAAAATTATATTATTATTTTTTAAAAAAAATTGCCACATCAGTGTGATTTAAATTCAACATTAAAAATTATTTTCTCAATTGCAATTATTCTAGATGAAATTTTTTCGTACTGTTCTAACGAAGCTATTCCAATTTCAATAACATGTTTAGTATTGAAAGCTAATATTAATTGATTTGCAGGTCTTCGTTTTCACATGTATAGCCCTATAAAATTCTATTTTACATTCTCTTCTGAGTTCTTTATCCTTTTGGTATATATTCCTGCTATTGGCCGTAATTTAAAAATATCATGAGAATTAGTACATAGCATGTTAATTGACAGAATAAAATATGGAGTTTAGACATCGGTTGTAACAAAAAGGATTTATTATTGGGACACTCAAATATATAAAACATTTACTCTGTTTGTTGTGTGATAGGGGAGTGAGATGAAGCACTTTAAAAGACACAAACTAAGTAAATCATAAATATAAAAAATTTTAAAAAAAACTTATCATGTCAACATGATAATATTGCAAACACTACATAATTTTTGAAAATAATTTCATTGATATAAAATTACCTTGTGACGTTCTGCACGGTTTCTAAAAAATTTCTCTTTCTTCTTTTTCCTTCCATATGATCTTCATCCAGTTAAAAAGAATTTTCAGTTAGAATATCTATATTCTATATATTTCACATTATATCACATACAAAATTCAATAAAAATAAAATAAATCTTACCTTAAATTCAGAAGAGTAACTTGGAGGGTTTCACAGGGAATGCGGGGAAGAGATTGAAGAAAAGAAGTTTGACGCGTGGAAGGAGTGTGATAATTGTTTCACTTTGGAATTCAAAGGTATGAGAAAATTTCATAATTTTTTTAAAAATCTAAATTAGTAATTTCATAAAATTACTATAGATACTTATTAAAATTTTCAAAGATGTTTATATTATTTTAAATTAAAAACTACCATAAAATTTCATAATCTCAATTAAATTAGGTAGTTTTTGAATTTGTTTTCAAAATTACAATTATGTGTTAGACTTCCATAAATATTTAAAGACATAGATCTCAATTTCATTAATATGGATACTTTTAAAAATTTTAAAAAAATCTGAAATTTTTATATATTTATACTATTTTAAATTCAAAGATATGAGAAAATTTTAAAATCTCAATTTAATTTTTATGGATTCTTTTAAGAAAAATTTCAATTTCCGAAATTTAGAGATTAACTTTAAAATTATGAAAAAATTTCAAAATCTCAATTTTATTATTATGGATACTATTTAATGTTTTTTAAAAAAATCCGAAATTTGAGATGTTTATATTATTTTAAATTCAAAATTATGAGAAAATTTGAAAATCTCAATTTAATTATTATGGATACTTTTTAAATTTTTTTTAAAAATACAAAATTTTGAGATATTTATATTATTTTAAATTCAAAATTATCAGAAAATTTTATAATCTCATAATTAGTATAGATACATTTAAAATCTAAATTAGTAATTTCATAAAATTACTATAGATACTTATTAAAATTTTAAAAGATGTTTATATTATTTTAAATTGAAAACTACCATTAAATTTCATAATCTCAATTAAATTAGGTTGTTTTTGAATTTGTTTTCAAAATTATAATTATGTGTTAGACTTCCATAAATATTTAAAGAGATAGATTTCAATTTAAATATTATGGATACTTTTTAAAAATTTTAAAAAATATGAAATTTTTAGATATTTATATTATTTTAAATTCAAAGATATGAGAACATTTTAAAATCTCAATTTAATTTTTATGGATTCTTTTTAATTTTTTAAAAAATACAAATTTTTGAGATTTTTATATTATTTTAAATTCAAAATAATAAGAATTTTTTTAAAACTCAATTTAATGAAATTTTTAGATATTTATATTATTTCAAATTCAATGAGAAAATTTTAAAATCTCAATTTAATTTTTATGGATTCGTTTTAATTTTTTTTTCTACTTCCGAAATTTAGAGATTAACTTTAAAATTATGAGAAAATTTTAAAATCTCAATTTTATTATTATGGATACTTTTTAAAAAATTTTAAAAATCCAAAATTTGAGATCTTTATATTATTTTAAATTCAAAATTATGAGAAAATTTTTAAATCTCAATTTAATTATTATGGATACTTTTAAAATTTTTTAAAAATACAAAATTTTGAGATATTTATATTATTTTAAATTCACAATAATAATAAAATTTTGAAATCTCAATTTAATTAAATTTTTAGATATTTATATTATTTTAAATTCAAAGATATGAGAAAATTTTAAAATCTCAACTTAATTTTTATGGATTCGTTTTATTTTTTTTCTACTTCCGAAGTTTAGAGATTAACTTTAAAATATTTTTCAAATTTTAAAATCTTAATTTTATTAATATGGATACTTTTTAAAAAACTTTAAAAATCCAAAATTTGAGATGTTTATATTATTTTAAATTCAAAATTATGACAAAATTTTAAAATCTCAATTTAATTATCAGGGATACTTTTAAATTTTTTTAAAAATACAAAATTTTGAGATATTTATATTATTTTGAATTCAAAATAATAAGAGAATTTCTAAATCTCAATTTAATTAGTATAGATACTTTTTAAAATTTTCAAAAAATCCAAAATTTTGAGATGTTTATATTATCTTAAATTTAAAACTATCATAACATTTTATAATGTTAATTAAATTAGGTAGTTTTTGTATTTGTTTTCAAAATTACAATTATGTGTTAGACTTCCATAAATATTTAAACTGATAGATCTCTTTTAAAATTAAAAAATATATTCCTACTTAATAATATAGATAGATAGTTTCTTATAATTAATAATTCCAAAATTCTGAGAAAATTCTGAAACCCCATTCTAATTTTCTGGTTTTTTTAGATTTTTATAAAATTAAAATTAGACTTCTATTCCTTTAGTATTATATATAGATTTTATATTTTATCTGCTGGTTGGTGACGTAGCTGTCATCCTATGGTTTGGAGTAAGAGGGAACACACATCACGAGGCGGTGAAATTTATTTATTCTTTTCTATACGGTTTTTTACACAGTATTTGAAACTTGGTCTGGAAGTAAAATTTATTAGAAAAGAGAGAAAGTTGGATATCTATCTAATTTAGGATTTTATTTTTTTTTATATTGTATTTTTAGAATTATAATTTGAAAATCCATAAATTAATATGTTGTTTTATATAAAAATATTTGTAGATCTAATTATTAATAATTTTAATTATCGGAAAATTTATTAAGAAAAGATCAAGTCAACCACTTTAAAGATATTGGATGTTTTTTTTTAAAAAAAAAAAAAAACTAATTCAGCCAAAGAACATCAACTAAAAACATATATTGGATATGTCATATGTGTATAGATCAATATTTGGGGTTTTTATTTGTATACCCCTTTAAAATTTTGAAATTGCTTAAATACTCATATAAAATTGATATTTGCTTGCATACTTTGCAAATCAACTAATTTATTTATATGCCCTGATTAAGTTGACCCTTGACTGTGTTAAATCAATGGATATAATGAGGACAAATTACTAAACTATATTTGCTTATATATCCATCTAATTTTTTTTTTCTTATTTTGTAGACATTAATTATTTTATATAACAAATGAAAAAGATGAGGGTAATTTTGTAATTTTTTAACTAGAGTTAAGTTTTAACTATAGGTAACCCTAAAAATTTTAACGGCAGCTAACAGTGACTAACAGCAGGGGTATATATGCAAAAAAGTCATTTTTGAGGGGTATACAAGCAAGTAACATTTTATTGGGATATTTAAGCAAATATATAGTTTTAAAGGGGTATGTAAGCAATTTTTTCTAAATGTTTTATATTTTTTTCGATGTTTGTATTTAAGTTATAGTTGTTTTAATTAACTTTACGGTCGCATTATTTTATATTGAAAACCATTGTTATGTCGCATGATTTTTTTTTTTTACCTTTATTATTGAGTCCTGGTTCCGTCCCTGGTGGTGTCCCATACTTGGGATGCAAGGAAAAAAAAAAATCTTATCTAGAAGTCTAGAACCGTTGTATTCCACCGTATCAGTAAAAATATGATAAATAATAAATAAATTTTAGGCTTAAATACACTGTTGGTCCCTATACTATGCCCCAATGTTCATTTTCGTCCCTGTACTTTAAAAATGTTCAATACGGTCCCTGCACTTTGCGTTTTTGTTCAATACAGTCCCTGTGGCTGACGTGGCAGCCAAGTGGCATACGAGCTCAATACATGAATATTTTATGCTGATGTGGCATCTGATGTGGCATGCTGATGTGGCACAGTAAATAAAATTTTAATATGCTAAATATTTCATGATGACGTGGCATGCCACGTGGCAATAAAAAAATTGGAAAATTCTAAAAAAATCAGAAAAAAAAATCTAAAAAAATAACAAAAATATGGGTGCTTGCCACATGTCAAAAAAAATTAAAAAATATATATATAAAAAATTAGAAAATGCTGACGTGGCATGCCACGTGGCAATAAAAAAATGGAAAATTCTAAAAAAAATCAGAAAAAAATAACAAAAAATATGGGTGCTTGCCACGTGTTAAAAAAATTTAAAAAAATCTAAAAAATTAGAAAAAAAAAATCCAGGAGCTTGTCGTGTGTCAAAAAAATAAAAAAATTCTAAAAAAAGGGAAAATTAAGGAGTTAGCCGCCACGTCTCAAAAAAAAAAAAAATCAAGAAATAAAAAAAATCAAAAGAAGATTTTTTTTTTCCTTTTTTCTGTTATTTATTTATTTGTCAGAAAAATACTGGTTTTTTTCTTATTTTTTAGATTGATTTTTTTTTTTTTTTTTGACACATGGCAAGCTCCTGGATTTTTTTCTAATCTTTTAGATTTTTTTAATTTTTTTGACATGTGGCAAGCACCCTTATTTTTTGTTATTTTTTTAGATTTTTTTCTGATTTTTTTAGAATTTACCAAATTTTTTTATTGCCACATGGCATGCCACATCAGCATTTTTTTTTAATTTTTATTATTTTTTTTAATTTTTTTGACACGTGGCAAGCACCAAGATTGTTGTTATTTTTTTTAGATTTTTTTTCTGATTTTTTAGAATTTTCTATTTTTATTGCCACGTGGCATGCCACGTCATCATGCCATGCTGACATGGCATGCCACGTCATCTGCCACGTAAGCATGAAATATTTAGCATATTAAAATTTTATTTACCGTGCGTCGCCAAGATACGCATCACATCGACGTCGGCGTAAAATATTACGTGTATTCATTCAGATGCCACGCGTGGGCACATCAAAGTACAGGGTATCATTGAGCAACAAAAACGAAAAAGCAGGGACCGTATTGAATATTTTTAAAGTACATGGACGAAAATGAACATTGGGGCATAATACAGGGACCAACAATATATTTTAAGCCTAAATTTTAATATATACCTGAAGACTTTCGATTTTAGATGGAAAAAAAAAATATATCTTTATAATATGCCAAAGCCATGAAAGGCGTACAATCACAGGGCCATCATCCACCACGCGTCTGATTATTTGGTACAAATTTATTCACTGAAATTAATACATAATAACATGACCAGACAATGAGACAATTCAACTAGAAAACAAGTAGGCAGCATCAAGCCATCAACCAGAGGTAGATAGCAAATTGCACGTGGAGTCTGCCGCACAGATCCTTACCGAGTCCACTCACTCACCAATCGAGCCAGCGCCGCGCGAGAAGAGCCGCCCTCTGCATGCGCCGCAATGGCCGCCTCCTTCGCCAACAGCGTGCACTTCCGGAGTTCCTTGCCACCGTCCGACTCCATCAGCCACTTGACACGTGTCTCCACCTCCTCCGCAGCCACGAGACCTTTGTCATATCCTTTCATGGGGACGGCCAGTTTCATCTCCTTCTCTAAAAACACAATGTTCATCTTCTGCTCCGCATACAGCGGCCACCCAATCATCGGAACTCCGGCGCACACCGCCTCCAGCGTCGAGTTCCACCCGCAGTGCGTCACGAAGCCTCCCACGGACTCGTGGCGTAGCACCTCCACTTGAGGAGCCCAAGACTTCACTACCAGCCCCCTATCCTTGGTCCTCTCCAAGAACCCCTCCGGCATGAGCACGTCCAAGTCCGGCTCCGGCGGGGCCACCATTAACTTGGCCGGGTTATCACCCGGCGGGCTTCGCACCACCCACAGGAACCTCTGCTCGCTCTTCTCCAGCCCAACGGCTATCTCTTTGAGCTGCTCGCCGGAGAACAACCCAAGACTTCCGGAAACAGAGGAACACCACGCTGCCTTTAGGCTGCGTTCCCAGCCACGCAATGCAGTCCACCTGGCCGATGTTCTCCCTGCCCTCGGTGATCAGCGGCCCTATGCAGTAGATGGGTGGAGTGGGCACGCCTTCGAGTGTGCAGCGGCCGGCAGTGATAGCCTCTAATGCCCTTGGTTCAAGTGCTTCTACGGTGTTCACCATAATGCCATCACAGTCCGGGGAGATGGAGCCCAGCATAAAGAAAACTCTTGTATGCTTCTGTCCTCTCTGTCAAGCATGGGGAGCATCATGTGGTTAGCTGGGAACGAAGGAAGCCCGGGGACATGCACCGGGGTTTGGCCCATTTCTCCATAGCTTTTCGGGATTAAATTGTGTAGAACCGGGATATGGAGTAAACAGGCGAGGCCGTTGGCGCTGGAGGTGAAGAAGCAGTAGCAAGGGATGGCGAGCTCCTTGGCGACGTCGACGGCGTGGATGCAGAAGAAGTCGAAGATGAGGGCACGCGGCGGGGAGGAGAGTAAGAAGGCCCGGAGGTTGGGGTTGTTGAGGCGGAGGATGTCGAAGGCGTGTGCCTCGTGGTGTGGGGAAGGGTTGTGAGGGAGTGAGGCCGGGGGTTGGAGAGTGTGGAAGGAGATGGAGGGGTTGGCGGAGGAGACCCGAGCGATGAAGGAATCGGTGGAGCCGGTGTTATAGTGAGCCTTGACGATGAGGATGGTGACTGAGAAGCCTTGACTGACGATGAGCTTGCCCAGCTGCACCATGGAGACTAGATGTCCCATACCTGGAGATGGGTATAGAACCAGAGTGCCATTGTCTCTCGCGCCTCCACTCATGCTTCTCAAGCCAACGGTGATGGTACACAAGAAGCTTCTTGTGAGTGCAAACAAACTATGCCGGTAGTGGAGTTTAGTATCTCAAAGTTTTATAGCACCTTGTGAGTGCAAACATATTCCACGTTAGATAATTGAAGAAGAGTGAATGGCAAATATAAATAATTAGTAATATTTCATAATAACAAGATTTTTTGGGTGGTCCAAAAATATAATCATGCGGACTCCAAAAATATTATAATATTGTTTTTAATGTAGAATGTGGGGCATCCTAGTCCTAACAAGTGATATCAGTGATCCGGTAACAGCCATGATATTGTTTAGTGTAGAATGTAGTGTGATTGCTAACACCAACAGGCTACAGCTGTAATAAATGTGTGCATGTTATATACATATAGTTAATTTATTTTACATGAAGTTCACCCAAAACTTCTGACATTTATGTGAGATTCTTGATTGAACAGTTGATACAAACATAGTCCCACGTTTTTATAAAAGATGGTCCCCCCACGTTTTTATAAAAGATGGTCCCATTTTCAAAAGCAAAACTACCTGGGATTGGAATAGGGCTCAAACGGTGAATATCACAATAAGTGCAGATGTGAAGTGTCCCTCAGTGGTCCAACACAACCGAGATTAATTCCGTGCATTGAAGAGAAGGAACTGGGATGACTTTGTATAAAAATAAAAGTTTTTGCACAAGGAGCGGCAAATTGGTAAGAGTTCTCTACTATTAACTTTGGTTTTTTGCATCAGATATTTCAATATAAGCTACCCAGTGATCATGAATAAACACATCTTTGTGAATATCTCAAGCTATAAATATATATAAAATAACTTGTTTCATGGTACAATCCCTAAATCTAATTTTTTGTACTACCATCTACGTAAATGATTGCAAGTGAAATCACAGTATTAATCAAAGGTCTTTTGGCCTTTACATTGAGTTAGACCTGTATTGCAGATGATCTCGCGCTCGTTCTCCACTCGCATAAAGTCATGACAAGTTCCCTACTTAGAGGTGTTTGGCACGTTGAGTTTATATAACGGATCCTTGGGATTGGCATTTTATAAGTGAATTGAGTGAACTGATCTCGAGGCAGGGCTTGAAGGCAAAGGTTAAAAAAGGGAATGGAACGAGGGTTAGTGAGACAAGGAAGAGTTGAGTTGTTGAGGCCTCCGCTCTCGCTGGAGAGTCAAAGATCGAAACAGTGGTGGTGGGGTGATCGGTGTCATTCCTCAGGATGTTTCCTAGGAGCCCTAGTTATCTTCTTTTGTTTGATTGTTGTTTGATCCTCTATTAAACAGTGATAATCTACGATAGTGGCAGTGATTACTTTTGTTTATTGTGAACTTTGTGATCAGATTTTGATAGGTCTGGTTATTGCATTGTTAGATCTGTGATAAAGAGTACTCTGTGACTATAATTCACTACAAGAATTTTGATCTGTTGTGGCAGTTTATAGCGGCGGATTTCGAAATCCGCCGCTAAATTGACAAAAGTTATCTATTGCGGCGGATAATATTATCCGCCGCTATATTTACTCTATAGCGGCGGATATTTATATCCGCCACTAAAAGTTAGTTTGTTATTAATTAAATAAAGTTTGTTTTTTTATTATCAATAAATTTGGCCTTTTCAGATATTATTAGGGTTATTTGTGTTATTATTATTATTATTATTATTATTATTATTATTATACACCATATAAGAACTATAGCGGCGGATATATCCGCCGCTATAACTGATAATAGACTCTATAGCGGCTTAATATATCCGGCCGCCATTGTAGATCCTCAACATACTTCATTATTAATAGCTTATCGAGACCTATAGCCGGATATGTCCGGCCGCTATAGGTCACCGTTAATCTAGCATAGCCATTAAGAACTATAGTGGCGGATATATCCGCCGCTATAGGTCCCAAAACCACCGCTGCATATAACTTTTTAGCGGCGGATATATCCGCCGCTATAGGTGGATTATCCGCCGCTAAAACCTATACCGACTGAGCCTTTAGCGGCATGCGATATTTGTATGATATCCGCCGCTATATATCTATAGCGGCGGAAAAATAAGCTATAGCGGCGGATATAGATGATATTTCCTGTAGTGTAATAGTAGTGGATTAATTCTTTGTGATTTTAATTGATAAATTTAGTGGATGAAGATGATTAGATCTGTTGACGTGGTTAATAGATCTTGTTGATTTGTTGATAAACTAGTATTGAGGAGTTGACTTGATATATTGAGAGTTTGATATATTACAGTTTGCTCTATGATAGAAGACTCCTCTACTAGGATAAGGGCACAATGCGTGCACTGAGTTTGCTTCATGCAACCATATGTCTGTCTTTTGAATCTCTCGTGGGGTGTTGGCTAATTTCAAGAAATAAAAATTCACGGTAGTAAAAGAAAGAAATAGAAGATGACAATTGGATCACCATAAAGCAATAGATACAGATAAAGAAGGATAAAACAAAGGCAGGTTAATGGAATTTATCATATACTTGTTTTGACAAAAAAAGAAAATGCAATGCTAGAATCTCACAGTTATTCACCTGTTTTATCCCTCTCTATCCGTCAAACAAGTACAAGGTAAAAAGCAACATACTTGTTGATACCAAAGTCTATCAATCAAAAGTGATATTATGTTTTTTTTGCGTTTTTGGTCAACTTTTTTTTTTTCTGATAATGAATTAAAAGTCCCCCCAAATTTGCAAAATGAACAAAAAATCCATCTAAAGTTTGACTTTCTCAAACCATCTCTCATTTTATAACTAATGAATTATAAGTCCCTCTATCCACTAACACCATCCATTTTAAATATTCATGATGAAAATACCCTTTGACATATGATTACCAGGCCCACCTCCCAATGTATGAAAACATCACAGCAGGTAAATTGACCGAAAAGCCCCCAATTCAAAAAGTAACTAGGGTGGTGTGAATGAGTCGGTAAATTGACCGAAATGTCCCTAATATATCAGAATTTTGGTTTTTTTAATTTAAAAAGAAATATTTATCTATATTTCATGGCGAAAGGAATGAGTCAGATGATTTTAATTTTAAAAAATTTATTTTAAAATTTTCTCATAATTTTGAATATAAAAAATATGGATAATGAACTTAAAATTTCGGATTTTTTAATTTTAAAAAGTATTTATCTATATTACATCATGAATAAAATAAGGCAATCAAACATATTTAAAAAAATATTTTGGATTAAATTATTTTTTAAAAATAGATAATAAATTTGAGATTTTTAAAATTCTCATAATTTTAAATTTAAAATAATATAAATATCTTAGATTTCACTTAACTAGATGTTTCATCACCAACTCATTGTTCATTGGGAAGAAGAAAAAAGAGAATGTTTCCCACCATGAATGCCCGCAACAGAAGGATGGGATCATCGACTGCCCGATCTATGTCATGCGGTTCATAGAGCAGATCCTCAATGGTGACAAACTCCGCCTCCCCCATACGGACGCATCGCCTATTACGCTTTGCTTCAGACGCATATTGATGGACGGCATCAGGCGGAGCGATGGGGAATCAAAAGTGGGCAATCAAGCAGATCCACAGGCATGTTAACCAACTATTCGTTTTATAAACAAGCTTTCCGTTCAACAGACATTAATGCTACCAATGTATATATTATGTATGTTATTAAGTTTTGGTGTTTAACACTCGTATGTTAATGACCAACTTGGCATATTTTACTGAAGCCTTATATATTAAACGGTAACTTGGAATATTAAACATAAAATTTGTATTTTAAACGGAAACATATGTTCAACGGGAACTTATTATGTTAAACGGAACCCTGACACTCATAGTCGTTTAAGCACAATCCACAAATGGAGTAGAAGAAGGAAACATTGACTAAGAAGGAAACATTAACATTGATATTGATAACATCCTAGAACACAAATGAAAATAAATAAAAGTGCAGAACACCGACACAAACAGAAGGAAGGGGTCATGTTCTCATCCGAAAGAATGTAGTTCTCCACTGCGTGACGAATATCCAGGCGAAAGAGAACCGATCGTTTGTATGCGGCGCATCTGGCGTCCTCCTGCATCCTTTTCCGCTTGTTTGGTGGCTCTTCTTCCGCTGACTCGCATCGCGACTCTTCCCGACTTCGAAAGCTCAAGGTCGGTGGAGGTCTTGTCCGCAATTCTTAGCGATTTCTGCGGCCTGTGAGAATCCATTCCCCAAGATGAAAGATTGAGGAGGTTGTGCTATGGAGGGTTTAAAGAGCCGAAGTCGTTTCGACGCACGATTGATGCAACGCACGAGGATTGAGGCGACGCTAGCGGAATGAGGGGACGCTAGAGGAATTAGCTGACGCTAGAGGAATGAGGGGATGCTCGAGGAACGAGGGGACGCTAGAGGAATGAGTTGACACTTTGGGTAATGTATCTTGGGTAGTGTGGTTATAATTTCATCAAGTCTAGATCCAATGAATGGAAGTATCAGAGCCTCGTAAACGGAAAAGGCATTAGGGAGAATTAAATGGATTCAACCCGGAGGAGGACAAACCATTGAAAAATGGGAAAAGGTTTTGTGAGAATGAGATGGCCACCTCTTTTCCAACCAGTGAGAATGTTAAACGGAACGTAGTAATGTTAAACGGAAAGAATGAATAGTAAGCGGAAACCAATATATATAAACGAAAACAGATAATTCAAGTGCAAACATGAAATGCACAAAATACAAGAAGTATTTGATATGATTTGATATGATTAGATAATTCAAGGAACTATTCGTTTAACAATTAATGCTACCAATGTATATATTATGCATGTTATTAAGTTTTGGTGTGTAACACTTTCGCATTGATAAAGACCAACTTGACATATTATAATCAAGCCTTATATATTAAACGGAACTTGGCATATTAAACATAAAATTTGTATTTTTAAACCGAAACGCTATATGTTCAACGGAACTTTTTATGTTAAACGGAGACTTGACACGCGTAGTCGTTTAAGCACAATCCACAAATGGAGGATAATAAGAAAACATTGACATTGATAAACGTTCAAACAACACAAAACACAAATTAAAATAAATAAAAGTGCACAACACCGACACAAAAAAGAAAAAAAGGATGAAAATTTCAACAACACAACAAATAATTAAGAAAAAGACAGAAGGAAGGGGGTCCAAGAACAACAACAACAATAATATTTCTCTTCAAAAAATTAGAGAAATATCACATGGACACACTAACGTGTTGGTTGTTTCAACCAAAGGAAAGACATAATATTTGGCAATGAGGAGCTTGAGGGCACATCCACCGCCTCTTGAACGGTATCGACGATAAGGTCGAGGGCGGCGCAGTTGAACATGTGGTATATGTGGCACATACGCTGAAAGTCCAGCTCCGTTTCAATTGGGCAAATAGTTCGGTGTGCATCCAGTGTGACAAAACAAACCTTTACGCAGAAAACTTCAAAACGAAGTCAACACGGTGTCCATTGCCAACCTACAAAAGTGAATGTTTCTTCGACTAACCTTGGGCTGTGACTCTGCGTGGGAGCGAAGGTCACAGAACTCGCCGGTTCCTTGAGGAATAGATGATACAAGCTCCAAGTTTCTCTCCTGCAAATGGGAACAAAATGGAACAAAGGGCTCACAAAAGAGAACAATATGGTATGGATTGATGAAGAAGAAGAACAGTAACTGAAAAAGCTGGGCACAAAGTACAAAAAGTCAGTGGAAAAGTTGTCAAAAAGGTGAAGTGATGGGTAAAAGTTAGGTTTGAAATTTTTTCTTTTGATTTGGTGGGAAAACAAAGCAGCAAATTTGGGACTGACGGAGTTATGCTTGGGGACCAAAAAGTCACTAAACCAAAAAGGAGGGACTGTCTGGCCATAAGTTATGTCAGAGGGACTGTCTGGGATGTTTGCAAACTTTCAGGGACTAAAAAATAATTTTCCCTTTTTTTACATACTTGAATTATATCACTTTTGCACATTAGCCCTTCAAAAGATTATTTAAGTCACTTATGGGAAATTCCCGTGAGGTTAAATGATTAACAATTTCATTAATTAAAAAAAAAATTGATTAGTTAAAACAATCCTCATTCCATGGTTCGGTCCGAATTACTCCTCGGGCGCCACCGCCGTCCCTCGTCGGGACTCCAGGCTCTCCCCACCCTCATCGACTCCCTTCTGGCCTTCTACTTCTCCTCCCTCCGTTGCCCTAGCTCGAAGACCTCTCTCCTCAACTACGCGGTGGCTCTCCTTCTTCCTCCCTCCTCCCTCCTCCGCCTCCTCCCCCTCACTCCATGCGTTCTCCGTTCCATCGGTTCTCAATGTGTCTCTCCACCTTCCTCCCTCGCCTCTCACCTTTGTTTCCATTCTCTTCTTTTTCTGAGGTAGCCGAATTTGTTTGGTTTGATGATTTCGTTCTATATTCTTATGCAAATCCAGTTCCCAATGGGTGATATCTAATCAATTTTTTACATTTATTTCGCTGTTTGATGATTTCATTGTTTTTTATTCAATTCAATGCAACAAATGTGCAGAAAAAAATAATAATAATGATCTATCTATTTGTGTGTATGTGGATTTATCTGATTTTTTCATCTGATTTTCGTTGTTTTTTAATTAGAACTGTCAAATATGCAGAAAACATGGACGGATCTAGAGTTGGGGCAGCTGCCCCACTCAAATTTGAGAAATCTATTAGATATTGTTTTAATTTTTTGGACTTTTTCAATTTGCCCCCCTCTAAAACTAAGAAATAAAATCTATACAAAAGCAATTAAAAAATTATCTAAGGACTTATATGTAAAAAAATCTATTTTAAAAAGTTTAATTCCCTTTCCTATTTATCATTTTCTAACCCTATCCTACGAGTACATGTTCACCCTTGGCTCTCTCCTTCATTTGTTAAAATCATTCCTCACCCGATTCTTGAGCCTAAAGGTGCAAATTAGAGAGCTTCCTCGCCATTCAACTGTTATAGCCTGCAAGTATGTATTTTTTTTGAATTTTGTGCATGTTTTCTTTGCCGTAATTATCTCTTGTTTCATAATATTGTTTTCTTTGACACTTACCAAGGTAGCATCCTCACATCATTTAGACAAATATCTTATAAGAGGAAAACAATTTTGGAGAAACCATTAGTGTCAATACTAGTGACATTTAACCTTATGCAAAGAAAGATCATGTTGAATTAAATATAGATGATCTTCCTTTGAATCCCGCAATTTTATCTATTTTAGTTTTTTGAGACAGAACTTCTTATTTTTAACAATCAGCTTGAGACTTACATCATTGATTTAAAATCTAATATTAATGACCTTTCTATAAAACTTGTTGAGACAAAGAGCACATTGTGTACCCATTGGTGTACTTACTTGTGAAATTAGCTTTGATATTGCCCATTTCTTCTCCATTAGTTGAAAGAGTTTTTCTGCCATAAAAATTGTAAAAAAATTGCTTGCGCAACCGAATGAGAGATTCTTGGATGAATTATTATTTTAATACCTATATAGAAAAAGATATATTTTGTAGTATTGATAATGAAAAAATCTTGCAACGTTTTCAAGCTATGAAAACACGTAGAAAGTAATTGTAATATGTTACTTTCATATAAAAAAAACTTTTGATGCATTTGTATTTTATTATATTTTTTATCTTTAATATTAATATGCCCCCTCTGCAGAAAAATCCTGGATATGTCCATGGCAGAAAAGATTATTGATTTGTCCATTGTGTGTGGAATTGTAGGATTTTCACTGTTTTTATTTTTTTTTTTTCAATTAGATTTGACAAAATGTGCAGAAAGATTAGTTAGCTCTGACACTATATACATGCACAAATCTCTTAATATTCTAGAGAGCGGATTAACATGGAATTCCAGATTCCCAGAGCTTTGACAAAGAAAAATTTCTTCAAAAGCCTTCAATAGAGAATTGTGTTGGAGTTTTGTATAGAAATAGAGAGAAGTATAGTCCCACATCTAAAGATTGAGAGAAAGTTAAATAGTTTATAAGTGTTCACATGGGACAGTTAGTAAATTAAATAAAGCCTTGGGCTTTTGGTTGGATGAGATTTGGCTTGGGCTTTGACTTGGATGAGGCCTGGGCTTAATATATATATTTATATATTTATATGTCAAAGATGGGGCCTTGGGCCTTGGGTCTCTTCTGATTAAAAAATTCATTTTTTGTTTTTAGTTATTTTTATTTGGTGAAAAGGTGTGTCTATACAACACAACCTTTCAGAAGAGCACAACTTCACAGAAGAACACATCCCCTCTCCAAGCATTGCATCTTTCTGCAAAGGGTGTTTAAATGCCTATAAAACCAGAAGCCAAGTATCAGTTTGAGACATTATCTTATCTTGTCATTTTCAATCTTTCAAATCCTTAAAACAGTTCTGCAATTTCTGAGAGGAAATCCACCAAGTAAATTCGTCATGACCAAGAAACCGAGTGCTAGGTTCTTGGCTACAGATCGTTGAATCTCAAAGCGGCGGACGCCAACGAACTACAAGATGCAGTAGGGGCTTAATTTACGCTATAGGACATAGCATCAACGCTAGCCTCAATCTCAAATCAAGTCAGTTTTACTGTTTACTCATTTGTAAAATATACAAGTATCTGTTTAATTTAGTATTACTATATATACAAATTCCTGATTGTTTTCCAACAAATTGAACATTCGAGAATTAAGATGCATAGCAGTTATCAGATATACACAATGATTTCTTTACAATCAAAATGATACAGATATCAAAACCTTCGATCTCTAGAACTTAGCAGACATGATACAGATATCAAAACTTTCAATCTTTAGAACTAAGCAGATGCATGAGCCAACGGCCATAATGGCCTATTAGTACCGATTCCCTTGCTAAGAGGTGGACCTCGATCTTTGTGGACAGGTTGCGGGATCGAGCCCCTCATTTTGAAAAGTATGGGAGCAACGTTGAACGGGTTCCGCACCTACTGCTTAGACATGGTTATGGCCCGCGGTTGAACCGCCAGCTCGTTCCCCGAATCGCCGGTTCGCTCAATCGAAATCTTGAACCGGAACCAAACCGCCTGAACAAGGGCGGTTCGGTTCTAGTTCTGGCTTCCGTTCCTGGGTCTTAGTTTGGTTCTAACGGTTCCGGTTTGGCCGGTTCATACTGGTTCGGTTTTTTTAAATTTTAATTTTTTGTTAAATCAAATAATCTAATATTTTAAATTAAAAATGAACATGAATCATGTTATAAGTGGGAAATAAAAGAACAATATTTTTTTTTACAAAAATGCAAGAATTAATTCAATACAATATTTTATATAAAAAATAAAAGTATAAATTCAATACAATAATTTGTAAAAAAAAAAATACAAGTACGATATGAGAAGAAAAAAAAAATAAAGGGCTTGAACTTATTTATATTAAGTTGTCTATGTATCCTCTCGGGGTATAGAGGAATCAAAGCCCACGTAGTTCTTTTATTTTTATTATACACATTTCCCCACATTTTCTAATTGGCTAATTACTTGTTTCAACTTTCATCATCAGAGGAAGCTACCATTGTTGTACCAGAGCCATCATTTACCCACTCGTCTGCTGATGATGATGAATGTATAAGGTCATCTTGACTTCGTAGTCTAGCTCTTTCCCAATCATCGAGGCAAGTTTGTGTTTCCAATGATTCAGGACCCAACCTTGATCATCTCTCGTCCAAAATGTTGCCTCCATTACTAAATGTTTGTTCAACTGCGACGGTTGAGGCAGAAACTGCAAGGAGTTGTTTAGCAATCTTAGCTAAAGTAGGAAAAGTCTCTGTGTGTCTACTCCACCATTCCAAAATTGGAAAATTTGGACTTGCATTATCACCAAACTCAAGTTAAGTCACGTCAATGACCAACTGAGATTTCGACTGCCTTTTGACTATCTCGCAATAGATGCAAGCAGTGAATAAATACACACAAGTCACAAGATTCAAATTTTGAACTTTGAACGATGGTACAAATACAATATTTGAAATTTTGAACTTTGAACCGGCAGTTGAACCGCCGATTCAACGGTTTTGAAATTTTGGAACCTGAACCGAACCTTGTATGAAGGTTCAGTGTCCCGCTTCGTGACAGCTATTTATTTTTCCGTTCTGGTTTTTCGTTCGGTTTGCCTCTGAATGGCCACGCCTACCTACGCCCATCCTTGATTTTCTTTGGTGGGCACTTGTCACTTTGTTAAAAAATACTAAGCAAATGATTTGCCACTAATGGTTGTAGTTTGTCTTCAAAAGAATCTGAACCAATATCCTCCTCCTCCTCCTCCTCCTCATCATCATCAAACTCATCGCGGAGAGTGGAAGAAGCTTCTCATCATCATGCGATTAGATATTGATATATATGTCGGAATTGCCACATCAGTGACTAGTCAGCTTCCACGTTGCCATCTCTTATGCTAGTTTTTTTATTAAAAAAAATCAAAAAGAAAGTTTTCTTACGTAGCACATTTAAAAACATTTTCTGCCTAAAACTTAACCGAAAAATTGTGAAAAATACACGAAAATTCAAGAAATTTATGTCCTGCATAAATAACAAATTAACACAAAAAATACAATAAAAAATTAACAAACAAAACCCTAGCCTAATCCTGTGCATCTGCACCTCCGAATCTTGCCCGAATGGAATAATTAGAAGAAAATTGTAAAGGCTATGCCTTTTATGGCTTAATGAAATGTTTAATTTCTCCTAACCATATTTTGTTAATTAATCTCCCTGTGTTGGGATTTACTTTTTATTTAGATGAGGGACGTAGCTGCAAATATGCACCCGTTCATAAATCCTGGAGAAAACAAGGTCTAATCCACAAAGATCCCCTCTCACAAGGTTGAACAAGAAAGTGCTTGTATGATAATTTCAAAGAACTCGGGGGTTCTTTATCAAAAGGCCATATGAGCCATGCACGCGCTTTCTCTTGGATAGAAACCAATGGCTTGGATGAAGGCTGATGTTAAATAACCAACATCCAAAGAAGGAGTTGACGATGTGTGACCACATGTTATGAGATAAAACACGTGAGGAATTAGAAATGAAACGAATTCCTTTTATTCTCTCTTGTCACGCGGACAACCATCATCACCGTTCCTCTGGGATGAGATACAGATGTGAGGAAGAGTAAAAACCAACCTTTAATCCCCGTCGTCTATCCGAACAAAACCCAAACTCGAGGCGAAGCGTGAATTTGCCACATGCGATTATCCTCCATACCGGGTCGCAAGTCAGGCCAAACATGGTCATATCGTGGCGCGGGCTTCACGGGATTCATGTGAGTAGACGGTAATAAGGCAGTAGCGAGTTGTCGCATCGCCCTCTGCCACCTCGAATCCCACAAGCCCCCTTCAATGCTTAAAGAAGCTCGAGCCTCTGCCAAGGATCCCAATCGGTAAACGAGTGGAGTCCTATTGTTTTTTCGGTGAACCAGCCGAGCTTAAAGAAGAGAGACTAGAGAGCCTCGGCCACGAGCTGCCAAGCATTGCGCAGTGAACCAAAAGATGAGAGAGAGTGTCAGTCTCGCGCAAGCGGAAGATACTGTGATCAGGGGTGAGACCTTCACAGCGGAGGAACGGACGAGAAGCTCGGCTGTGGGCGTCAATAACCCACTGTTGACTCTGGAGGCCAAGAGAAAGAAAGTGGGAACTTCAGTAACCCCCAACCAACTCCGGGTCATTGCGCCCTTGCCAGAGTGTTAGAGTTGTGTAAACTCCTAGCTATCTTATCTGATTATTATTATTCCGCTATTACTCTGATTTGTACCAGGAACATAAGGTCTTGCATCCAGGTGGGGAATCATCCATGTTTGGGTGCGGCCGGTATATATATCTATATATATATATATATATATATATATATATATATATATATATATATATATATATATATATGGGTCATGATATTATGCGGTAAACCTTATCACTGTACAAGTGTGGTTGCCTCTTTTTGGCCCACTTACACAGTATTTTGAGGAAATCCAACCGTATGAATGGAAAGAACATCGAAAAATAAGCTAGCATGTCAATTTTTATATAATTTGGGAACTTTTAGGGTCTTCATCTTAACGGGTGAAATTTTGAATCGGTAAGATTTCTATAAATTTTCACCCGTTAAGATAAAGACCCTACAAGTTCCCAAATTATATGAAAAATTAACATGCTAGCTTTTTTTTCAATGTTCTTTCCATCCATACTGTTGGAAATCCTTCAAATATGCTCAAGGTGGCCAAATGGGAAGTAATCGCGAAATGAGCGATATTCAAAGACCTTACCTTATATATATATATATATATATATATATATATATATATATATATATATATATATATATATATATATATCAGTCGCGATACTATGCAGCCGGCCTTAACACTGTGCAAGTGCGGTTACCCCATTTTAGCCCACTTGCACAGTATTTTAAGGAAAATCAACCCGACAGATTGAAAAAACATCGAAAAATAAGCTAGCATGTCAATTTTCATACAATTTGGGAAGGTGTAGGGTCTTCATATTAAAGGGTGAAATTCTGAACTTGGAAGATTTCTATAAATTTTCACTCATTAAGATGAAGACCATACACCTTCCCAAATTGTATGAAAATTGACATGCTAGCTTATTTTTCGATATTATTTCCATCCATACGGTTGGAATTCTTAAAACACTGTTCAAGTGGCCAAATAGGAGGCGACCTTAAAGTGTTTCGGCCGGTATTATCTTATTAGAATATATATATATATATATATATATATATATATATTGAGAAAGAAAGAGAGAGCAAAAGAGGGATCTAGGTCGCTAGAGAGACGACTAGAGGCAGTGCGAAACTTGCAGCGGAGGCGGTGAGCTTCTCATGGAGCTGGGAGTGGGTGCAGGGCTTAGGCATGGACTCGAACCATATCAGGGGAAGATGAGGCCCTGGGACAAGCATGCGAGAAGGCATTGGAGGAACCAGATCTCTTCAGACACGGACCAGATTCGGTAGAAGTTGAACGGGTAGGACAGGAAGTTGGGCTCATGGGGTTCGAGGTCGTTGTCTTCATTCTGGTGGTCAACAGGATTAGGGGGCTTGCGCTTGATCGGGAGCTTGGGAGTCGACTTGATTTGAGTTGGATCCTTATTGTATCCTTATTGTATCCCTACAAAATACCAATATTTACAAATGTATCCTTATTGTTAACTATCAACCAATTTTTATTAAAATTACCATTTATACTCATCTTCCTTAATTTTTTATAGATATTTTATGGAACATGTCGGAAATATTGTTGTTTTTTGAGACGAGTAAAATAGTCATTTTATTAAAAATTGTTCGATTATATGTATATAATTATAGACTTTTGTGGAGGTATATATGTAAATTCATTAATACTACTGCTATTAATAGTACTAATATTTAAAATAGCATTATTAATACTACTACTACTACTACTACTAATAATAATAATAATAATAATAATAATAATAATAATAATAATAATGTGATTAGATTCATTGCAATAAAATAGGGATGAAGAACAAGTTTTTAGATTTCAAAGGAAAAAAAATATTTTGATCTGGACCTCTTTATTAAGAAAACTTGGACAAATATTCGTAATAAAATTTATCTATAAAATATTAAATTATGAAGAAGTATGATAATTATAGTGTTAACAAACATGTGGATGCCCTTATATTCCATAGGAATGGCGATTATAACATTATAGAGGAAAATATATTATGGGGTATTTAATAAAAAATTTTGTAGGAAAAAAAATACTATGAAATCCTTGGATTCTACAATAATTTGCAAAAGAGGCCAAGGACTTTTTTTTTCATCCTCCCTATGTTTTTTACTAGCTATTCCTCAAAGAACACCAAGCTCCCCACCATCACACAAGCCTTTGATTTCTCTTGTCCTTTAATGCGAGTGCCTTCAATTCTTTAACAAGTCTATCACTCTCCCATGTTTATTCTCAAGAACGCGGCATCTCCCAAGGCTTCTCGCCTCTGGGTTTTCTTCTATATTTGAAGCTCTCTTTCATTTTTTGATGTTTCCATGATTCTCTTCTTCCGATCCTATTCTTTATTTATATACAGTTTTCTTTCTCTCGTTCTCTTTTTGGTAATTTATTTTGATTGTTGGATGTTGATTATTTGTAATGTTTTGGTTTATTCTTATAATATTATTCAACAGATGTTCTTAATTTGTCCTTGTTCTTTATTTTCAATTGATTTTGTTGTCAAGGTAGTGAATTTCTAAGAACACTTATACACCGACCCACCTCTTGCTCGGGCAAAAAGGGCAAAGGTAATCACCATTCATCAAAAAGTAGATTGCCTCTACTGCAGTACAAAAACTTCCACCCTAAACCCTTTTTTGCCCGAGCAATCATATTATATATATATATATTTGGTTGGTTTGAATTTTTAGTCATTAAAATAACTTCCAAATAATTTTTTTGATTTTTAAAAATAATTTTAATATTTTTTCTAATATTTTACCTATTTGCCACGTGTCACTAAAATATATGGTTAAAAACCAAAATTTAGATTTTCAATTATTCAATCAATTATCAATTTGAATTGTCAATATCTAAAATATGTGACCAAAAATTGATTTGTGGATATTCAGTTATTTATAATAGACTTATATTTTATTTATATTAAAATAAAAAGTACATTAATTAAAATAAAGCAATGAAAGCATAGAGAGTGAGTTTTTTTTTTTGTGAATCCTGGAAAACTACAAAATGGTGGTGGGTATATATATATATATATATATTGTTAGCTCAAAATTGGATCGCCCCAATTTCGAACAACATTTTGAATTTATAGATAAGATGGGAAGAAGAAGAATCAAGGGATCAAGGAGAAAAACTCTAAGAAAAGAAGAACACCCAGCAATTTACGTGGAAAACCCCAAAGATGGGGAAAAAACCACGATCCTCATTTCAGAGGATAAAATCCACTAGATCTCCTTCAAAGATACAATGTAGAGCTCAATGAATGAGCTCTAGAACAAGAAAAATAGAGATTGAGAAGGAGAAGGAGAAGGAGGCGGAGAAGAAGACTCCAATCGCCAGAAAGCGTGAGCTTTCACTGAATCAGAGGAGATGAGATGCTTTTTCCAGCTGAAGAACGAGTGTGGGGTATTTATAGTGGTCCGAGGCGGGGTGAAGCTTGGAGGAGAACTCATCAATTTAAGCACGAGGCCAACTCAAAGAAATTCGGCCAAAGATGCTTCTAGATGCCTCTAAATTCCAAGCTGGCACCATAACCGTCTAACTGTTTTACAACCGTTTAACCGCTTCAAGAATCGCTTAACCTGCTTTTGCCAACCAACAGGCTTCTTGAAGGCTCTGGAAGATCTCACGCGGGAGTGTGTGGGAGAAAAGCTGAAGGCGGCTAGCTTTTCATGGGAGGTGCCGAGGTCCTCCCGGAGGAGCTCGGAATCTGGGAGATTTTCCGAGGTGGAGGAGCTCGGCCATGGACAAGAATCAATCATGGCGCTACAGGGACCGTCACATGACTTGCACGTGCTTGGTCACCTATGTGCCACGTGTTCTCATTCATATCAACCCTATCATATATATATATATATATATATATATATATATATATATATATATATAATCTGAATTTTTAGAATTTTTGTAATGCCCTGAATTTTCTCTAATAATTATCGTTTAATTTTTGAAAAATAATTGTTGTTTACTAAGTAAATAAATGATTTATTTAATTATAATTAAAACAAAATTTGTAAGAAACCATAAACTAATATGGGACTCCCAATGTCATTGACTAACAATGGACATTGGTCAAGTGTGACAAATAGCGGGTCAATTGAATGAAATAAATTAAAAATTAAAAAAAATATTGGTAAGTAATAATCAAGTGGGACAAAACCACTTGATCTAAATTAAATATAGCTATGTATATTGATTTAAGAAAAGTAAAAAGAGATAACCTTATCATATGGAGTAACCACTCCACTTTCATTTGCTTTTTAGTTATTTTAATCAAATGAAATTGATGTGCTACATATAATATATGATATAAACTAGTTAATGGTTAAAATATATCCATTAATTAGAAACTTTAATAGAGTAATGCTTAACCCCTTGTTTGGTTGGGGGATTTTGGAGGGGTTTGGAGGAGTTTGAAGGATTTTTGTTGTTTGGTTGGGGGTGTGAGGAGGGGTGGGGAGGGGTGAGGGGGGGTGAGAAACCCCTCCTCACCCCTCAAAACAAACTCCCCCAAATTGGGGTCTTTTGGGGGAGTTTGTTTTTTTTTTATTTTTTTAATTTAAAAATAACTTGAAATTACTATTCTACCCTCCAACAACTTTCATTGTTCCAAACAAGTCCTTGTTATAATACACATTAATTTTTAATTATATTACACATTAATAATAATATACATTAAATTAATAATAATAATATTAATTATACTTATACTAATATAATTAATAGTAATAATATACATTATTAATAATAATGCACATTAAATTAATAATAATATTATTAATTATACTTATAATAATATAATTAATAGTAATAATATTTGTATTGGTTTAATAATTGATATTAGTTATACTTAAATTAATATAATTAATAGCTTTAATATAATTAATATTAATTAGAATTAAATTAATAGTAATAATATACATTAATAATAATAATACACATTAAATTAATAATAATATTATTAATTATACTTATACTAATATAATTAATAGTAATAATATTTGTAATGGTTTAATAATTGATATTAGTTATACTTAAATTAATATAATTAATAACTTTAATATAATAGTTAAATCTTAATATAATTAATATTAATTAGAATTAGATTAATAGTAACAATACACATTAATATTAGTAATGCACATTAAATTTATAATTATAATATAATTAATAGTAATAAAATTTTTATTGGTTTAATAATTGATATTAGTTATACTTAAATTAATATAATTAATAACTTTAATATAAATAATATTAATTCAAATTAAATTAATAGTAATAATGCACATTATTAATAATAATGCACATTAAATTTATAATAATAATATTAATAGTAATAAAATTTGTATTGGTTTAATAATTGATATTAGTTATACTTAAATAAATATAATTAAAATTAATTAAAATTAAATTAATATTAATAATTCACATTAATAATAATAATTCACATTAAATTAATAATAATAGTATTAATTATACTTAAATTAATATAATTAATAACTTTACTATAATTAATGTTAATTAGGTTAATACTAGCTTTTATACTAATATAATATAATTAATAGTAATAAAATTTGTAATGGTTTAATAATTAATATTAATTATACTAAAATTAATATAATTAATATTAATTAGTATTAAATCAATCGTAATAATACATATTATAATTTTTCTCTTTCCTCATAATCAAACATTATCATTATCTATTTTATACTAAAGGGCAAATTGGTCAAATACACATTACACTCTTTCTCACTCCTACTCACCACCAAACAAAAAAAAAGATTCCTCCTCCTCACTCCCCCGTTGAACCAAACATAAAATTTTTCAAAACCCTCCAAACTCCCCCCCTCCAAACTCTCCCTCACCCCTCCCCTCCAAACTCCCCCTTTGAACCAAACAAGGCCTAAAGTAACAAATACTATGATCGGTATATAAATGAAATATAGTATATGTTAACTAATTAACTGTGAAAACCCTCTCAATTTAATTGAAAACTTTTTAGGTTGTGTTTGGTTGGGAGTTATCCCCATTTAAGATTAGGAATAAGTTTTGAAAAGTTTTAAAATTTTTGGAGGGAAATTTTAAAATAAAAGTATTAATGATAAGATAGTGATGTGTTGACTATATATTGGTGAGTTATATTTTTAAATCTTAATTAAGAATTTTAGCGGGAAAATTTTTTTCATTGAAAACTGTGTTAGGGATAACCCTCAACCAAAGGAGATAAAAGAGAAGTTATGCTTCTTTTTCAAACACTCAACCTAGCTCCCACCGTTCACCCAAGCGACGACGCGAGCCTTCTTCCACCTTCCCCGTGGGATCTCCGGTGATGTGGTAACCCAACGGAGCTTCGGCCACTCCGGAATCCCCTTGAGCTACATCTCCAAGCGTGGACGAGCATGATCGAGACCGTAAGGCCGTACCATCATACCCCTCGTGCTACCACTGGGCCATACAGCGATGGGCGAAGCCACACTAGGGCACTAACTGGGGCCCCCCGTGATTTTGGTAAATTTATTAAATATATATAATATTATATATATTATATGGCATCTATTTTATATAATATATAATATATTTATATAAAAATTAAAACAAAACCAACTTTCATTTTCACTTTTTTTTTCTCTCTCCTCCCATATACCCCAGGTTTATGGTTTTAACTATATTTTTATATAAATTTTTTAATTTTTTCTTTATACTCCATAATCATAATCTTCTAAAAGAGAACGTCTCAAGACCAGAGGAATTAAAAAATAAGTCATTCACTTTTATATATGTTTAATTTTTATTTTATTTAGTTAAATTATTATTTTAAATACAATAAATTTAAATAAATAGTTGATTTTAAGTTTCATATTTTGATAATTGTTGATAAAAATAATTATATTTTGTTAAGATATGTGAATTTTAGAAATTTTTTGTTGAATTTATTTATAATTAGTAATATAAGTTTTGATTGTAAATACATACCTACTAAGTGTTTGATAAAATATCTATGAGAGAATTAACTTAAACCAAATATAAGTTGTATGAGAGCATTAACTTGTTTTGGCCACTATTAAAAAAGTATTTTCTGTAATACATTTTGTGAAGACCAAGCTGTGTAATCGTATTAGTGAGTAATGGTTGAATGACAGCTTATTTATTTACATTGAGAAAAAAATTTTAGATAATATTGATAATAAACTTATTATGCGACGTTTTCAGAACATGAAAACTCGTCTTGGAAACCTATAATTTTTTTATTAAATTTAATATTTTAATAATATATTTTGTGTTGTTAATTTTATTAAAAATTTATATGGTGCCCCCCTTGATCTTAAGTCCTGGCTTCGCCACTGCAGCCATATATCGAAGAAGATCTCTGTCGGCGAGACAAGGAGCAGCGGTTGAGCCCCAACTACGGGAAGCGGCCACACTCTCACTCTCTAGCACTTGAGAGGAGCTCATAGGTAGAACTCCGGTGAGCTGCGATGCTTCCTTCTTTGAACTCGTCTAAATTCCTATTTAGGTATGCTATCATGACTGAACAAATAGTAACAAAGATTTAAACTTTGAACAATCGCGGAAGTTGTCGTTTGAGTTTGGGTCGAGAAACCAAGACCTGTTTATGAGTTGATGATCATGTCTAGGAATGAATTTATGTTTGAATTTATGTATGTTGTAAAAGCAAATGAGATTGAAAAACCAAATGTTATGCTACTGTGGGAAAATTGGACATGCCCACAAATTGTTTGATGAATTGCCATAGTTTTAATGGTATAACCACAGTCGAGTATTGGTTCTTCAATTTCAAGTGTTTAGACTAGTATGATTTTGGGTGCTTGTAAATCCGGAGATTTACAAGTGCACTAATGGTAGATTAATACAACTAAAAAGAATGCCTACCAAGTGTTCATAGAAATGCCGTAGAGAAACAGTTAGGCAGTTAGATGCACTTTCTTTATAAATTGAGTAAGCCTTGGACTACAAGATTAATTCTGAGGTATTGTTGATGAGTTAATATAAGACCAAGTATTGGGATTTATAGTCATTATTGTTAAGTTGTGCATGAGTACAATACCCTAGTAGTTATTAAGTGTTATTTACATCGTAGGGAGAGCTAAAGGCGCGACAGGAGCCATCGAGGATCCAGCTAAGCTTAGGTAGCTTGGGACCTCTTGTGAGGGAATACAACTGTAAATTGTCGTATTTCTTTCCTTATTCTTATTGTGCGTATTACTTGAGAATTCATGATATGAAATTATTACTATTCATGAGATGCTTTGAGGTTTCAAACATGACTTATTGATTTTATCCGGAGTTTGAAATTGTGTTTATGAAAAACATGTGAAAACACATACATATTATGAAAATTGAAAAGATAAAAATATCAGTGCACTCCATCGTACTCACATACATGCCTGCGCCAGAGGTGGTTCTAAGATAGATCCAGAAAGTACGATAGTAGGTAGGAAAGGGGTGGTTTTCTATAACTCTGTTTCTACTAGTCCAACTATCTGTTTTCAAACCCTCCTAATTTCAAGAAATAAAACCCCCTTTCCGTACCCATCGGGTGCTTAGTATACGTATATATATTTATAGCTCACGGTCATTGAGTTGGTCCGACCGGAGAGCAATTGAGTGTTAAGTTGGTCCACTCGTTTCCACTCTGGTTCTGCTGTATGAAAGTAGAGGTGTAGATGACAGTGACACTAATATGATTGATGATGAGGATTTTATTCCATAGCTTGTCACCTCCACGGTTGTTGAGTTGGTCCAACCGTGAAGGCTATTGGCCTTGAGTTGGTCAGCCAAAACATATGTGGAAATCATCTCCCGCAGATTTGACATTAATATGATTGATGACGAGGATTTTGATTCCATAGCTTGTCACCTCCACGGTTGTTGAGTTGGTCCAACAGGTGGAGGTTGTTGAGTTGGTCCAACAGTGAAGTCTACTGGCTTTGAGTTGGTCAGTCATGACATATGTGGAAATCATCTCCCGCAGATTTGACATTAATACGATTGATGATGAGGATTTTGATTCCATAGCTTGTCACCTCCACGGTTGTTGAGTTGGTCCAACCGTGAAGGCTACTGGCTTTGAGTTGGTCAGCCAGGACATATATGGAAATCATCTCCCGTTCTGATGATAAAAGGTTAAAGAAATGCATATGTGCATATCATTTTGATTTAATCGGATATTGGCACGATTCATATTTATGATCAGCATGCTGTTTTTCATACTTTAATATCGTTCAATCTTTGTATCTCACATTTCAGTATTTTATTATCTACTATTGAAGACATACAAGTATGTTAAATCTGACAGTGGTGTTAGTACCTTACTAAGCTCTTGTAGCTCATCCTTGTGTTGTATGATCTTTTGCAGGTAGTAAGCAGGGTCATGGTTCTGCTTAGAAGGGAAGATAGGGTCTTGACTACCATAGTTGGCTCTGAACACCTGGCCCATGTCTTGTATTGCTTTTAGTGTTTATGATTTGAGGAGTACTGTAAACTCATGTTCGGACTTGTGTTGCATTTTAAGACCTTATGGTTTATATTAATGTCTATTATGACTTTATGATTTCATTATGTTAGTATTGACTTGAGGAAATTCTTATTATATACAGCCTTAGGTTGGGGGTCGTTTCCTGACCTAGATGGTGTGACACTTGGGTCCTGAAAATAATAAGGGTGTTACAATTTTTTTTCATATTTTTTTCTTATTTCTATGAATTTTAAATTAAACAAAATAATTTTAAATAAATCACGAAAGATCTAGGTGGTTGATCAAAGAACCAACAACCTAAATGTGTCACATGTCGCATGCATGTGAAAAAGCTAAGCTTGGTGGGCCAGCTCTTTTCATGTTGCTTGTTTCATTGCCCCGATAAAGAGTGTCGGGGCTTCTGCCTTCCCGAGCACTTTAAAAATGGGTTATAAAGATAAATTTTGATTTGGAGCCATCCAACCCTTTGCCAGGGCAAAGTGGGATGTGGTGTAAGTACTCTAAGGAGGTATTATGCCTTCCTTAGGATGATTTTCGCAAGTAAACTTTTAGCTTTTTAATATCGAATCATTTCTTACCTTCCTTTTTTCAGATTCGAATTTGTTTTGTTGATTGAATTCTATCATACAATGATATGGAGGTAATACCAAAGTCTAAGGAATAGAATATCCAAAGGGGGATCTATCAATGCAAACATTATGAATCTTGTCAATGTGAACTTTCACAAAGAAAGTTGGGGTTAGTTACTAAGTTCGTCCCTCAACTATCCTTCATCCCATTTAGGTCCCTCATCTTTAATATGTTATAGAAAAATCCTCAAACTTCCAAATTGTAACATAAAAGTCCTTGTAACTGGTTGTCGGTTAAAAGATTGTTGACATGACAGTAAAAATTGTTAACACAAACCCCCCTTTTTCTTTGAAGTTCGCTAGCTCCCTCCGTCGATCCCCCATCGATGTGAACTTCGGCGTGGAGTCTCGCAAAGTGTTAGTGCTGAAACAAGTAAGTTGGCATCATTTGACACATGGTAATGTAGTACAAGCTGACGTGGCAGTTGACAAAGTCAAAGCATGCTAGAGGATTACATGGAAAGCTTGAAGACTTCATGGAAACAGACTTGGCAAGAAGCTTTATTTGGAAATGCACAAAGCAAGGACAGTTAACAAGTCAAACGGACAAAGTAAGGATTGAAGACTCCATATTAAGATTGGAGATAGACTTAGCAAGGGCGCTGGTGACTTGATGAGCCAATCCGGGAGCAACTCAAGTTGAGAAGGCGATTACAATTCAGATGGAAACAAGCCCACCTTGGAGGATGGAATCAATTGAAGACTCAATTAAAGAACTGATTGGCGATTTGATTGAAGGTTGAATGTAGCAGGCCCAAGATTAGTGGAGAAGTCATTGAGGAATCAAGGTGATTGAGGAATCAACTACATATGGCAGAAAACTAATTGATAAGCATGATTGAAGAATTAATTTGATTGAGATCAAATCAAGGAAGATGCTGAAGAATCAAATCAGGATGAATGAAGATCTGATTTGATCATGCTGATTGGAAGTCTCCATACAAGCAACTATAGTGATTGCAGCTGATTGATGATTAGGATTTGGAGGCTAGATTTGACAACTAATATATGATTGATGAGGTGATTGATACATGCCAAATCATGGTCACATTTGGTAGTGACCAATATGGAGCATGATAGGCCAAGTCAGCGTGAATCAAGACCAAGTTTGGAAAGAGATTGGTGGAGTCAATCTAACAGCTCAACCTTGCATGATTGAAGATGAAGGTTGATTGAAGATCTCGCGCCATGGTGGGGTGCGACGGTGATGGGCTGAGTACGTGACGGAGAGGTGAATCATCTAGTTGCGTTGTCGGGATCAGGTGGATCCGACATAGTAGACTCGAAACTCAACTAGGAGGGTTGAACGTGTGTCGAGGTCAAAGAGCAATGGATGTTGTAGCCTTGGTCAGTTCGTCAGTCGGGCCATGTTGCAGTCATGGTTACAACTAGGTTGCAACAACCAAATATGAAAGGAGTCCAATTTGGTTGTCGCGGAGATTTGGGAAATCCTTAAGATGGTAGTTGTCGTGTGAAGGCAGGGAGGCGTCTATATAAGACCAGGACTCAAAGGATTGGAGTGAGACATCTAGAGTAGTCCCTTAGGAGAAGGGTGATAGAAGTCATTGTCAATCAGGGGAGTGGGTGCTTATGATGGAGTGAGAGAGTGAGAGAGACTCTAGTACTCCTGTCTTCCCTACATCTTTAGTGGATTGTCTTCTCTGGACTTGGCCCCCAGACGTAGGCTTGATTAGCCGAACTGGGTTATCAAATTTCTTGTCTCCTGTGTGTGTGATTTGCTTTGCTTAAGTGCGTGTGAATGTGTTTTACAAACTCTGTGAGCAGCTAGTTACAATCTGTGTTGCAACTTATTTTACAACAGGCGCACAACTCGACCCGACAGAACTAACACAAAGATTTAGGGAAGTTGAAGTTTGGATATGCGTTTGAATCTTCAATGTTGTCAGTGCTTGGTTTTGTTTTTGTTTTTTGTTTTTTTTTGTTGGTGGGGGGTTTATGGTTCTTTGGAGTTTTTTTATTCCTTTGGTTGTGATTAGATGCCAACATCACAAACGGAGATGCAAGATCCGGGCGCCATGTTGCAATGAATTAAAAGTCTTTCCACCTTTCGTCATTGCCACGCGATGAATCCACCTCCACTGTAATCCTTTCACTCCCAATTTTTTCTTTTTGTGTTTTTTGTTACCAGATTTAATGGAGTATAAGATTGTGAATTTGATTGATATCGGGTTGTTTATTTGATTTTATTGTTATGTGTTTTTGTTTTGATCTCTAATCATTTTTTTGTGGTTGCTTTGTTCCAGCATGATGGACATGAGATCCGGAGGCAGGAGATTGAGAGAGTGGGTCTCATTTTTTTTAATTAGTTTCACAGTGTGATTTGTGTTCAGGTTATTTGTATGGTTTGTGAAACCGAGCAGCCAGTGAGTGTCATTTTGCATACTATGTTTCTCAGATGAATTCCACAATAACAAAAACAACAACAATGGTTGTCCTTTAAAAGCTTAAATTTAGTTAAATATATAATAAATAAAAATAGTTATCATAATTTAATGAAAATTATTGTTCACTCTCATCCTCAGTTTGTCATTTCAACAAACACTTTGCATACTATATTTGAATTCTACGAATTCATTCACCAATCAAATTACCTCCTCTTTTTTGATCTCCTTGCCGTTGTCTCCCATCACAGAGGAGGTGAGAGCCCAATGTGACCACCGACGAAGGAGGACGTGGAGAGAAGGGGATCTCATCGTCAAGTGTTCAATTGAAGTCCTTGTTGAGGATAATTCTAAGGCTATTGTGGACCAATGAAGATGAAGAGAAAACTTACTTGGAGTTATGAGAAGGAGAATAAATTTCTGACTGTTACTCAGTTGGATGAGTTAGTGAGTCAGTTACATTTGAGTTAGTAATATCAATTAGAGAGTTATGAAACTTGAGTTAGTGGAGTAATAAGTGCACCATGATGTTACAACTTTGTTGTGTCTATTTAAAGTCGTGTCATTTAGCTATCCATGTATCCCTTTCCTCTATTCAGTATCTGAAATAACAAAAGCCTTTCATTGTCATTTTTCTAACATTGAAGCTCCTTCTCCTGTGTTTTTATCTGTTCTTCTTCTCTTTCGATTCTTCTTACAAGCAAACTTCCAACATTACTGGTACCAGAGCCAAGTTCATATAAAATCCATGGCAACTAATGGTACCTCAATGAGCATTTCTCAACCATCGCTGCCTGTTTTCAAGGGAGGCATTTCGACTATTGGTCGATCAAGATGCGGACCCTTTTTAAATCTCAGGACCTCTGGGATCTGGTGGAGTCTGGCTATTCCGAGCAAGACGAGGAAGCTCGGGTGAAGGAGAACAAGAAACAGGATGCCAAAGCCGTATTCTTCATCCAAAGTGCTGTGCATGAGACGATCTTCTCACGTATAGCAGCAGCCACAACAGCAAGGCAAGCTTGGTCAATCTTGCAGACCGAGTTCCAGGGTTCCTCCAAAGTCATTGCAGTGAAGCTGCAAACACTGAGAAAAGAATTTGAAACCTTGCAGATGAAGAACAATGAAGGAGTGCAGGACTACATCTCTCGAGTCTTGGGTGTGATCAACCAGCTGCGCGTGTATGGAGACCCTCTCACAGACCAAACTGTGGTAGCCAAGGTTCTCAGAAGCCTACCAGACAAGTTTGATCATATTGTTGCTGCAATAGAGGAAGCAAAGGACTTGTCAACACTCACCTTGGATGAACTTGGTGGCTCCTTGCAAGCTCACGAAGTGAGGCTCAATAGATCAGCAGAGAAGACAGAAGTCAAAGCCTTTCAAGTTGAAGGGGAGGCATCTAGCGCAAGGAGAAATGACAACTCTGTTAGCAGAGGCAGAGGGAGAGGCTCATTCAAAGGAAGAGGCCGAGGAAGAGGCCTAGGGAGAAGCTCAGACAGACAGTGGCAACAACAACACACTGACTCAAAGCCAAATAAAAGCAATATCCAGTGCCATATTTGCAAGAAATATGGGCATGTCAAAGCTGAATGCTGGTTCAAGGATAAGACAGTGAACATGGCTGAAGAGCAAGAAGAGGTTAGTAATCTCTTTATGGCAATGAATGATTCTAACCAAGTTCCAAGTAGTATATGGGTAGTGGACAGTGGCTGCTCCAACCATATGACAAGCATGAAGGAGTTGTTTAAAGACTTGGATGAAACACAGAAGCAAACTGTGAGACTTGGTGATAATAAAGAGGTAGAAGTTGAAGGCAAGGGCACAGTAGCAATCAAGACAGACAATGGCAAGGTAAAGCTGTTGCAAAATGTTCAATATGTCCCAAAATTGGCTCACAATCTCTTGAGTGTAGGCCAACTGATATCAGGAGGATATTCAGTGCTATTTGCTAAGGAGACTTGCCTAATCAAAGACCAGAATTCGGGTCACACTCTTGCAACCATTCATATGACAAAGAATAGGATGTTTCCACTTGAAGTATCAAGCATGGAACACCTTGGATTGGTGGTAAGTGAATGCAAAGCTTCCACATTATGGCATCTCCATACTCAAGGCTTGAAGACATTGAGCCAAAGGAAGATCGTGCAAGGTCTTCCACAAATCACAGACATGGAGTTCTGTGAAAGCTGTGTTCTAGGAAAGCAATTCAGAAGACCATTCCAATCTGGAGGAGCTTGGAGAGCATCAACACCATTGGAACTCATACATGCTGACTTGTGTGGACCAATGCAAACTGAGTCATTGGGAGGTAATCGCTATTTCCTCTTGTTCACTGACGATTATACCAGGATGAATTGGGTGTATTTTATCAAAAACAAATCCCAAGCATTCGAGAATTTCAAGACCTTCAAGACTCTGGTGGAGAAACAAAGTGGATACTTTGTCAAATGCTTACGCACTGACAGAGGAGGAGAGTTCCTATCCAAGGAATTCACTAACTTCTGTGAGGAGAATGGCATTAGAAGAGAACTCTCAGCTCCTTATACTCCTCAGGAGAATGGCATGGTGGAAAGGAAGAACAGGACTGTCGTCGAGATGGCAAGGAGTCTACTCAAAGAGGGAGGTCTTCCAAACAATTTCTGGGGAGAAGCTGTAGCAACCTCAGTATATTTATTGAACTTATCACCCACCAAAGCTGTGTTCAATCGAACTCCTCTTGAAGCATGGAGCAATAGGAAGCCTTCTGTAAGTCATTTGCGTATATTTGGATGAGCTTACACCTTGATTCCTTCACAACATCATCAGAAGCTAGATAGCAAGTCTGATAAATGCATTCTGATAGGTTATAGCCATGAGTCCAAGGCTTATAAATTGTATAACCCTGCTACTTGTAAAGTGATTGTAAGTAGGGATGTAATCTTCAATGAAGATGCACGGTGGAATTGGAATACAACAATTGAAGGAGATCCACTAAAGATACCTCTATCATCAATTGAGGTGATGGAATCGTCTGGAGATTTGGCAGAACCATCCGGCTCGATTACGAGACCATCTAATGGAGAATCAAGACCGTATGACCTACAAATAGATCCATCTACCTCGCGGACTGTTCCATCTACCCCTCTCTTGGATCCGTCTGGCTATGGTGATTCTCCAGTTGCAACAGAACACTCATCAACCAACACTAATGAACGCTCTCATAGAAGGGTGCGATCTCTGAGGGAGATATATGAAAGTTGTACCTTTGCTCTCACTGTTTCAGATCCAATTTCCTATGAAGAAGCCGCAGAGGAAGAAGACTGGAGGCAAGCCATGCGAGAGGAGATTGAAGCTATACAAAGAAACAACACATGGTATCTGGTTGATCTACCAGAAGATAAGCAAGCAGTGACCCTGAAATGGGTGTTCAAGACCAAATTTGGGTCAGATAGGAATATCCAGAGATACAAGGCCAGGCTAGTTGCAAGGGGATTCACTCAAGAACAAGGAGTGGACTATGAAGAGACATTCTCGCCAGTGGCTCGATTTGAAACTGTGAGACTACTCCTTGCTTTGGCTGCTCAACAACAATGGCCTGTCTATCAACTCGACGTGAAATCAGCCTTTCTCAATGGTGAATTACAAGAAGAGGTGTACGTAACTCAACCTGAAGGATTCACTGTTGCAAATAGTGAGAACAAGGTGTATAGATTGAGGAAGGCTCTATACGGGTTGAAATAAGCCCCCAGGGCTTGGTATAGCAAGATTGATGAACATTTCATCAATCAAGGATTTGAAAGATGTGAAAGCAAACCGACATTGTATAAGAAGAGACAAGGAGATGATGATGTGCTTCTAGTTTGTCTCTACGTGGATGATATCATATACATGGGATCCTCCAAGCACATGGTTGAAGACTTCAAGCTAAAGATGATGGATTCTTTTGAGATGTCTGATCTCGGGCTTCTGCACTATTTTCTTGGATTGGAGATCAAACAAGATGAAGGTGGGATCCATGTTTCACAGAAGAATTATGCTCAAAATCTTCTGAAGAGATTCAATATGCTCCAATGCAAGATGACAGCCACACCAATGAACACAGGTGAGAAACTTCATCTCAATGATGGCTCAGGTGATGCAGATGAAAAAAGCTATAGAAGACTTGTTGGAGGACTTATCTATCTAACCCATACACGACCAGACATCACTTTCTCTGTTGGCATTGTCTCAAGATTCATGCAATGTCCATCAAGGCAACATCTAAGGCGAGAAGAAGAATTCCCGGATATATTCTTTGGAACTCTAGACTATGGGCTTCATTTTATACAAAGGTGACCAACTTTAAACTGTCTGGATTCTCAGATAGCGATTGGGCAGGGTCCATTGAGGACAGAAAAAGCACATCAGGATCTGTCTTTACCATGGGTTCAGCAGCTGTTACTTGGAGTTCAAAGAAGCAGGAGATTACAGCTCTTTCCACAACTGAGGCCGAATATGTGGCAGCTACGTCCTCAGCTTGCCAAGCAATCTGGTTAAGAAGACTGTTATCCAACATTGGTCAAGAACAGAAAGAACCAAGTGAGCTGTTCTGTGACAATAAATCAGCGATTGCATTAACCAAGAATCCTATTATGCATGGAAGGACGAAGCACATTGATATTAGATTCCACTTCATACGAAGCTTAGTTTCAGATGGTTCAGTTGTTGTGAAGTATTGCAATACAGAGGAGCAAATTGCAGATATCCTTACTAAGCCCTTATCTGCTCAGAAGTTCAATTATTTTCGAATGCAACTAGGTGTCTGCAGCTTAGAATTAAGGGGAGGTGTTGAGGATAATTCTAAGGCTATTGTGGACCAATGAAGATGAAGAGAAAACTTACTTGGAGTTATGAGAAGGAGAATAAATTTCTGACTGTTACTCAGTTGGATGAGTTAGTGAGTCAGTTACCTTTGAGTTAGTAATATCAATTAGAGAGTTATGAAACTTGAGTTAGTGGAGTAATAAGTGCACCATGATGTTACAACTTTGTTGTGTCTATTTAAAGTCGTGTCATTTAGCTATCCATGTATCCCTTTCCTCTATTCAGTATCTGAAATAACAAAAGCCTTTCATTGTCATTTTTCTAACATTGAAGCTCCTTCTCCTGTGTTTTTATCTGTTCTTCTTCTCTTTCGATTCTTCTTACAAGCAAACTTCCAACAGTCCTCAATGGCGGACATGAGAAGAGTGTGTTGGTGGTGCTCTGGTGGAGCAACATCTAGGGCTTCAAAGAATACTCAGGCAATCAGAACCATCCATTCAAGCCGACAACGGGCAGAGCATCCCCGTTTTGGAAAGGCATTTACCGGGAAGCCCCTCCAACAATGGCGAATATGTGGGTCAAACCAGGGATGAGCGAAACTACCAACCTTTGGATGGACAATTGGTGGGAGGGACTCTCGTTATGCAATATCTTCCCGGGGCTATATGAACTATCAATCAAACAACATCTTACCATCCAAGAAGCAAGAATCAAACTACAGAGGGGCATGCCACTCCTAAAGCTAGGCCCACTTAATATCAAGGAACAAGAGGGCTTTGACCTGATTAAGCAGGCAATCTTGAACCTTAATCCAACCCTCTCCGTGACTGATACAAGGGAGTGGAAACTCACACCTAACAAAACATTCACAGTGAAATCATTGTATCATTTCAGAGTAGACGGTGGGATTCGGAGTGATCTAAAGAACCGGTTCTGGAAACAACCTTGCCCCCTTAAGGTCAAACTATTTGCATGGTTGGCAAAAGAAGACCGGATCCTCACACTCGATAACTTATATAAACGGAATTGGAGGGGGGAACGTACAATTTGCTACCTGTGTGAAACAGAAGATGAAACTGTAATACATTTGCTGACCTCATGTCCCTTTGTAGTGCAAATTTGGAACCATTTCGGGAGAATGTTTAGTCTACGAACAAGTCGATTCGAGACACATGCGCTTTGGGGAACCAGGGATGCTTTCTCTGGGGTGGACAATACCTTACGAGGAGGCTGGGATATGGCCGTGATGGCAATCAATAGGTATTTGGGGTGAAAGGAATAGACGATGTTTTCAAAACAAACAACGCGTTTGTTTAAGAATTATTCGTGATATTACTTTCCTCATTATCTCTTGGTTGGATGTAGCTCCTTCAGCAAAGCTGCTCAAGTTGGAAATGGCAAGAAACCTAGTGAAGCGCAGTCTTGAATTCACCTTGGATACGCAAGGGCGGGCTGATGAGGGTAGCGATGTGTTCGAGGATGACCCGCCACTAACCAAGGGCATGATACAAGCAGGCATGATGGGATAGGTCAAAGAGGCAAGAGGAGGCAACATCTCAGGCAGGGAAGAGCACTAATAGATGTATTTTATTTTTTGCTGTATGAGCAATGTAATGAACTCCTATTAAAGTAACTTATAAATAAATTATGGTTTATCCACTTTATCAAAAAAAAAAAATGCGATTTTAAGAGAGAGTGAGTCAGCGAGTCAACGCGTCCTTTTACTATCATGTCACCTTCTTTTTAACTAGCAAGGGGCTTGAGGTTTTCTATTATAATCTGAAAGTTAGAGGATTTTTTTTTTGTTACAAATTGAAAATGAGTGCTCTGAATGGAATGGAGGAACTAGTTGATGGACGAACAAAATAATTAACCCAAGAAAGTTGGCTATTATGTACCTCTCACAAGGGGATGATGAGAGTTCAAATCACGTTTACACATGTTTATAGTGGTTTATTCATGGTTATAAAAAAAACTAAAAAATCTTTGTTAATGTGCAAACAATTATGTATCTTTCCTTTCTGTATTTATTTCAATCCAGCACTTGATTAACATGTAAATTTTGTTGCAAGGGGAAATAATGTGAAAGCCAAGCCCATTATATATTATATATATTTCCTTCCAGTATTTGTTTGCTTTGGAAAAGAATCTTGCTTTGGTGGACTTTTGGGCATCTTTCTGTTGAGCTAGAGTTTTAGTTCCTAATTTGGCAACGATTCTTATTGTGATGTTTTTTCGTTGAACTCCACAGTTACCTTGCTCCAGAGTATTTCATGTGGCAAAGTCAGTGCTGAGATTGATGTTTATGCACTTGGTGTTGTTCTACTTGAACTACTAACAGGAAGAAAGCCGATAAATGATTAGAACCCCAAGGGCTAAGAAAGTTTAGTCATGTGGGTAAGTAAACAGGTACTATTATATTCAGGCGAACATATGTTTAATTAATCGATATGAGACACAATATGTAACTTCTTTTTTTTTTTTTCCTGTCGAATCTGATGAGCAGATTCTGAAACTGTTGAGAGGTGATGAAGATGTTGAGGCATGGATGAATGCTCATTTGAACAACACTGGAGATGATTTGATTGCCATGATGAAGAAACTTATCCAGCTTCAAGCTTTGGCTCACATGCAGGCCTAGCATTGTTTGATGTAGATGACAATGCATCCGTTGCGGGTTATGAGCAACACAATCTCAGCTCATAGGCAGACTACTTGAAAGGGAGATGGAATAGATCTTCCAGTTTTGAGTAACTCTAATGTTGTGACTTTTAGAAGCAAAACCTTTTCTTCGTTTTTTTCAACTTCATTTTCAAACTTGAGTTTTTTGGGTTCAAATTTAGTTTTGTACAGTGAGCACTAAAGACCAGCTACTGCAAGAGTTGCAGTAGAGTGGTTGTAATTAGAAATATAGTTTTTCTGTTTTTGTTTTGTGAGGATGTATTGATATGAATGATGGAATTTCATTCAAATAGAAAGAAAAAAAAAAAAACATTATGCAATAATTTGAGCATTCCGTAGAGGTGTCAAACGGGCCGGCCCGGCCCGGCACAGCACGGGCCCGCCGTGCCGGCACTGCACGCACAGTGCCGGCACCCCGGCCCGGCCCAGGCACGGCACGCTACAGTAGCGGGCCGGGTCGCGTGCCGGCCCGTTTATTTTTTATTTTTTTTAAAAAAAACTTAAAATTTAATTAAAAGATCATAAAAATCATTAAAAAATCAGAAAAAATCCAGAAAAATCCAAAATTTTTCTAAATTTATAAATACATATGTTTAAAGTATAAAATATGGAAAACATATAAATATTGGTAAAATTTCATAAATCAATCAAATTATCATCAATGATTTAATTGTAATTTGTAAATAAACCAATTTTTTTAGAAAAACTTATAAAATTTAAAAATATACATTACACATTTGCACATAATGTCATAAAGGTATAAACACAAACACAATATTGCAAAACCAAATAAACAAATTATATTGATGAAAAAAATATGAAATTATTATTAAGATTTCAAATTAACTCATAAATTACAAAAGAATCAAATTATAAAGAATTTGATCTTATCGAAATAAAAACAACTAATAAAAATATTATGATTTATTTGAAAAATATGACAAATAAACATCATAAATTTCTAAATACAAATGTCTTCAAGTATTGAGTATTCTAGGTATTTAATCTTCATGGTCTTCACTTCACTCTTCAATATTGTCTTCATGGTCTTCATTCTTCAACTTCAAGTTAGGTCTTCAAACTAGGTCTTCAAGTCTTCATGGTCTTCATTCTTCAACTTCAAGTTAGGTCTTCAAGTCTTCAAGTCTTCATGGTCTTCATCTTCATGTCTTCAAGTTTTGAAGTCTTCTAGGTCTTCATGGTCTTAATGCCTTCAAGTCTTCTATGTTTTACTCCGGTCCGATCTTTACATTGTCAGATCTTCTTCAAAGTGCCTCCTCGCTTGTGTCATGTCCTCCTCGATCTTGAAGTTTATCTTGGCATCCAACCAATCCTTTAAGCAAATGCACATCTCCAAAGAAGCTTGGTTCAACCGCTCCTTTTATCATCTAAAGCACCGCTCCTCGCACTAAAACATGACTCAGTCTACTTTGTGGATACCTGGGGAGTTAGTAGATCACGTGCCATGGCTGCTATGAGAGGATAATTATGCTCGCACTTGTTGTTTCCACCATGACAAAATATCTAAATTATTAAATTCCTCCGAAGTGAGGAAAGAACTAAAATCATTTGATAAATACAAGTTTAATTCATGCAAAGAAGTATTAGTAGAAGAAGAAGTAGAAGAGCTACCATGTTTTCTTCTCATCATATTAAATAATTGTAAAGGGGTTTTACTACTCTTAGATTTTTGTTTGAGAAATATTTTGATCATCATCACCCAATTGGGATGATTTTCTACTACCATAAAGTCCATTATAAATTTCATACATTTCAAAAACATGGATTTATATTCATCTTTTTAATTCACTATGGTCTAAACCCATGTTTTCATCAAATGAATCTAAAATAAAATTAGCACCTTCAATTTTAAACCTAGGATCTAGCATGTAAGATAAAATATAAATTGGACTAATTACACCAAAATATTTTTTGAATTTTAATTCCATGGAAGCAACAATAGATTCAAAACCATGACTAAATCTATATTTGTTAAATATGCCACTAATAAAATACAAATGACTTATAGTTAAATAAGATGTAGGATAATAAACACCCGAAAAAATATTTGTTACATTATAAAAAATTTCTAAAAATTTCCTAATCATATTTCCTACTTCCCAATCAAATTCCCTAATTTCATTTTCTCTAAAATGTTCATTACAAAAATAAGTAATAACATCTTTATACTCATAAACACAATCTAACATTAAATAGGTAGAATTCCACCTATGTTCAACATCAACAACAAATTTTTTATATCTTTTTCCATATTGAAGGCAATATTTTTTAAATTCTTGTCTTCTAGTAGGTGAGTTTCTAATAAATAAAATACAATTCCTAATTTTTTTTATGTGAGGATCAATAATTTTAAGTCCATCTTGCACACACAAATTTAAAATATGGCATGCACATCTAATATGAAAAAATTTACCGAAAAAATAGGTTTTAAATGATTTTTAAGAACATCAATTGCGGCATTATTACTTGAAACATTATCAAATGTAATTGAAAAAATAGAATTTTCAATTTTATATTTTAAAATAGTGTTCATGATGCACCCGGCAATGGCACTACTAGTGTGCCTATATTCTAATTCATTAAAACTTATAATACGTTTTTGTAAATTCCATTCATTATCAATAAAATGGGCGGTTACACATATATAGCTTGCATGATATTTGGAAGTCCAAATATCCGAAGTTAAAGAAATATTGGAAGAAATAGTAGATAATTCATAAATTAATTTTTTCTTATATTCATTAAAAATCGAAAATGCATTTTTCCTCATTGTATTTCTAGAAACTTTTTTAAATTCGGGAGAAAATGCATTATGAATCATTCTTTCAAACCTAGGATTATCGGAAAGACTAAATGATTGTTCATCATGAACAATAAATTTAGCAATTTCCTTTCTTGCATTTTCATTAGAAAAATGAAAAATACCTAAATTGGAAGTAGAAATATGTCCTAATTGGGTTTGAGTTAAATCATGTCTTTGTTGGGTATGTTTGTCGGCATGTCTTTTAAGATGGCCGGTGCCACCCTTAGCTTGGCATAAAAAATCTTTTTTGCATTTTTTTACACCTAGCCCGGGTGCCTTTGTTTTCAATTTCAATAATATCAAAATATTCCCACACCCCCGAAGTTCTCTTCCTACCGCCGGCACCGGCACCGGCACCACCAATAGATGGTCCGACCCCATCACCGGCATCGGATTCATCGACACTCGGGTTAGTGTTATCATAAAGATAAAATGGAGTAGTATCATCCCTAGGAAAATTCGATGAACCGGCCATTAAATATAAAATTTAAAATACGGGTTTCGAATTACCTCAACTACTTGTGGAAGAAATTTATAAAGCCGGAAAAATTGAAGAAAAATAAGCCCGGCCCGGGTGATCTCCTTGAAAAGTAGTTGAGGTCCTTGAAGATTAGTGAAGACTTGATCTTGATGAAGCTTGATTCGATTGTAGGCTTGAACTTGGAAATTTAGAAAAAAATTTGATCTTGATGAAGCCTTGAATCTTGATTGCTTGAACTTGGAAATTTAGAAAAAATTTGATGAAGTTGGAAGGTTGAAGCTTTGAATCCTTGATGAAGCCTTGAATCTTGATGGCTTGATCTTGAATGAGAAGAAGTAACCTTGAACTTGAAATTCTTGAATGAGAGATTGAGAGCAATTAGAAGAGAATTAAGAGCTTAGGGCTTTAGAGATTAGTTTTTGGTATATGAAAAAAAAAATTGGAAGAATGAGAGGTTTTATTTATAGATTGAGGGGTTATATTTTTAATACCCATAATACCATCATAAACTAGTTGTTGGAGAGGGTAAATTTGTCATTTTACTCAAAAGACCCAAATACCCTCTAATATAGCCGTTTTATAGTTGTTGGAGGGGGTAAAAGGGTCATTGAACCCTTTATTTGCATTAAAACAAAAAAAAAACAAAAAAAAAACAAAAAGAAAAGTGGTGGGCCCGGGCCGGCCCACCAACGGTCACAAGGCGTGCCGGGCCGTGCCAGCCCGCGTGCCGCGGGCCGGCCCGGCACACGCGGGCCCGTGCCGTGCCGGCCCGAGGGCCGCGCAGAGCGCGGCCCAGCACGGGCCCGCTAGTGGGCCGTGCCGGCCCACGGCCCGCTTGCTACAATAGCGGGCCGTGCCGTGCTCCGGCCGGTACGGCCCGTTTGACACCTCTAGCATTCTGTCCATTTTATGTTTGTATGTATTCATGCTTTGAAAGTTTAATCAGTCAAACAAGTCATATTGAATTGAAAGTTATCATCTTAAAATAAATCAAGAGGCAATAAAACAAGTGAATTGAATAGAAGGAAAAAATTATAAAATTTCATTCAAATAGAAAAAAAATCATTATAGAATAATTTAAGCATTATTGGTTTTTTTTTTTTGACAAAGGTGACAAGCATCTACCCATCAGGACTGCATGACGCGACGCACGCTTAGCCTCGAAGAGGAGAAAGTTTCGACCCCTCAATCAATCAATGGGATCGAGGCCGTCTCTTAATAAAGGGGAACTCGCACTATGCCAATAGACCATATGGTTGTTGGTAATTTAAGCATTATTGTTGTGTATTTAATCATGTCTTGAAAGTTTGATTAGTCCATTGTCTATAGCTCTTTTGCCTCCATACACCAATGGGGATGAGAAAAACTCTCGCATCGGTCATCACGGGAGGAGTCCACAAACATTATAATCAGGGAATCTAAGCACCCGAGACAGGGACCAACAGGAAGAGCTCAAATAGAAGCACCAATATATCAACTTTATTTAAATAATGAATAAAGAAATGTGGTCCACTTTAATAAATAAAAAGAAGGAAAGTTTGATCAGCCAAACAAGACGTTGAATTGGAAGTCACTGTCTTAAAATAAATCAAGAGACAACAAATCAAGGGACAATAAAACAAGTGAATTAAATAAAAAGCCAAATAGACCAAAAGAGTAAAACGCAACCCAAAAACTTCCCATGAAAAAAATTTAATGCACGTAATCTAAACTTTAAACATTACAATATAATCTAATGATTATTTTTTATTACTAAAATATTTTTTTAGAAAATTCTTACACGCTAAACATTCTGATTGAAAGCTTAATATTCTGAAAACTACGTTTTCAATTGGACTTTTCTGCGTCAAGAAGACCGCCCTTTCCACTCAGCAGTGAGATCCACCACTGCTGCATGAGACGGACCTCCCTCACTAAGCGCCGCCGCGGCGTGCTCCTTCATCTCCTTGGCCCGCTCCCTCAGCTCCCTCCCACCCTCAGACTCCATGAGCCACCTCACGCGCGTCTCCACCTCCTCCGCCGCAACCGTTCCATTGTGATAGCCCTTCATCTCCACCGCCAGCTTCATCTCCTCGACCAACACCACCTTGTTCATCTTCTGCTCGGCATACAACGGCCAGGCTATCATCCCAACTCCAGCGCACACTGCTTCAAGAATTGAGTTCCACTCCGCAGTGCGTCACAAACCCCGCCGTGGCCTCGTGGTTCAGCACATCCACCTGAGGCGCCCAAGCCTTGACCACCATCCCCCTTCCCTCGGTTCGCTCCACGAACCCAACAGGGAGAAGAGCGCCGAGATCTGGCTCTATGGGACCGGAGAATCTATTCTGCGGATCTGGTGGGCTGCGCACCACCCAGAGAAACCTCTGTTCGCTTCTCTCCAGCCCCGTTGCGATCTCTTTGACCTGCTCCGCCGGGAACCGTCCCATGCTTCCGAAGCACAGGAACACGACGCTCCCTTTAGGTTGTTTGTCGAGCCATGTCAAACACTCATGTCTCTCTCCTCCTCCTCCTCCTCCAGTTCCGGTGATCAACGGCCCCACGCAGTATACAGGCGGCACCGCACGGCCTGGCAGGCAGTGACCTTCGCGTATGGTCTTCAGTGTTCTGGACTCGAGAAATTCGAATGAGTTAACGAGGATGCCTTTGGCTTCTGGTAAGCGGGAGAAGGCGTCGACCAAGGTCTGTAAATTGTCGTCCCGGTCTCGCATGAGATCAGGCATATGAGAGCCGGGAATAGGTGGTAGGCCGGGGATGTGGACGAGCGGTTCTCCGAGTTCATTGTAGCTGGATGTTATCTGGTTGTAAAGGGTGGGGAGGTAGAGGAAATAGGCAAGAACTGCGGCGCCGGAGGTGAAGAAGACGTAGGCGGGGAGGTTGAGCTCGGAGGCGACGTCGAAGGCGTCCGTACAGAAGAAATCTATGTGGAGCGCGCGGATGGTGGAGGTCTGGGAGATGGACTGGAGGAGGTCACGGAGGTGGGTGTTGGAGGCGCGGAGTAAGGAGTAGAGGCGGAACAAGATGCTCGTGGAGGTGGAGATGTTGGTGATTGGTGGCAAGTAGTGGAAGGAGATGGATGGGTGGGAGGAGTTGATGCGGGAGATGTAGTCATCGGTGGCGGAAGAGGAAACATTGGGGTGGAGAGGTGGAAGGATCGCGATGGCCACGAAGAAGCCTCGCGCGACGAGAAGCTTGGCGAACTCGGTCATGGGGGCGAGGTGCCCGACGCCGGTAAATGGGTAGAGCACCACCGTGTCCATGGAGGAGAAGGTGATAAGATAAAAGCTACGGAGGACAGTGAGGCATCTGATTTCAGTTAATTATATATTATGGGATAGTTGCGGCACTTGTGGTTGTGGATCCTTATGATTGAGTTATCTTTTAATTATTTAATTATTTAAAAAAAAATAAATATAGGAAAAGGACGGGTTACTATTCTATCTTTTATCTGGAAACTTGCGTTTTTACTTTTTAGAAATGCTCCTTGTGGAATTCAAACTTGGTACCACCTTTCTGATTGAACTCGTAGCAGAGGGCGCTCAGTTCTTGAGCTAGTACTGGAGCTCCACAGTAGAACACTCCTGCATAAGTGAACAATTGGCAATAAATTATTAAGAAGAGAGCGTCATTATATATTTTTTCAGATATTTATTGTATTTATTTAACACTTGCCAACTCTTGCAAATGGATGCCTGGTGCCTGTTCTGGCGAAAACCTTCTTCCAGTTGGGCCTTGCAAAATGAGTCCGGACCTGTAAGCAATGGCAAAAACAGGATAAGCTTACAGGACATGTTCTCTGAAGTGAGTTTGTTAAGATGAGGATTTAATTTACTCTTGTTCCTGAGACTACGTCAACGCCGTTCTTTGCATGGTTGAGAGCTTGAACCATGGTGATGAGTGCTGAACGAGCATCCCCTTCCTCGTAGACACTTGTGAGGTAGTTATGCATCTCAATTGCCCCCTGGTTGATTGAACAAGCTGTCAGAAAACAAAACAGAGGATTGTTTTTGAGTTGTTTCCTGATGTTATGGGTATTGCTTTACCCTTTGATCGAGTTCCGCCACCTCGTTCATGACACCTTTGAACCAATCAAATGAACCTTGTTCACGAGTCACCCAATAGAAGTATGCATTTGCGGTCTTGAGAGGCTTTTTTGATCTTGTGGGCATTCTCCCATCATTTGGCTGGTAATAGTCTGATACTACATCCTGTGATCAAGTTCGATCGAGGTGTCCGTTAGTGCTTTGAACAAAAGACTAATTCAACAATAAACTGGAAAGGAAGTATTTACTGCTTGCTCCTCCATTTTGACAATATTGTTTAGCAGATCCTTGAGGATGCTAATGAATGGTGTCGCTCCAATACCAAGTCCAACAAGTAGTAGAACATCATACTTCTTGTAGTCCTGAGCAGGGGCGCCGTATGGTCCGTCTATCAAGAGTTTAGGCAAGCTGTATTTGTGAGGATTAACGGTCAGTGAAATTCTAAAAAGACATTTCTGCAACACTAATTTCCTGTCTTAAATTTTAACCTTTTTTTGGTTGTCTCATCTGCTCTGAGAAGGCCGCTCCTTCCATGCATTGGAGGTTCACAGGCCTCTGAGAAGACCAGCTTAAGTGCTCTTGTCCAATCTCCAAGCTGCCTAATGTGGATACTCAGATAATCATCCACTGGAGCTGATGTTATTGAGAAAGGATGCCTACAAGACAAAATACAATTGTTTTCATTCACAATATATTCGGTTTTATTACCTAAACTAGTGAGGATTTACTCTGTTTTCATAAATGAATTGAAGAGCATAGAATGTCAGCAAAATTTCAAGAAAATTTCAGCATTTACCATTCATATGGGTGAAACTGCAGGGCATTGAACAAACATATACTGCCCGCTCTTATAGTAGAAAACCTGGTGGCTTGGACATGTGCAGCGTGAGTACATTGCCAGGATATATAGCCACCTGGAACACAAGCATTCTTAATAAGATTTCCCATAGAGTAACATCACTCTTGCACTTATGAGCCATATTTCAGTCAATGACTTGGATGTCTTTTGAGTTACCTTCAGGATTCGGACAGAATAATAGCCTGACCTGAAGGCTCTCAGAGTCCTCTCCCCTGCATATAGAAGTACAGGTACAGAGAGATACATCCATGTCTGACAAAACAAACCAATTAAGCACTATCAGCCACTAATCAAAAATAATAATTTGCCAATCCAGTCAGTGATTCAGAGCTCATATAACGTTACCGTTTTGAGGTACCAATGGTGCACGAGATATAAGAACTGGCCATGAATGATGAGCAGCACATAGACAATGATAAACAGATGGTGGGAGTACCAGAAAGCATTGAATCCAGTAAGCCTGTCAAAGGGTTTAGGAAACTTAACCAGGCTACGCCGAAACCATCTGGTGGCAAGAGTGAATGCAACCACCATGCATAACACCATCAGTATCCCAGTGACGCCTTCTGGACCTTGAACTAGCGTTCCATAGTTTGGCTTGCTATCCCCAAAATTCCCCTTCAGAGGCTCATACATTCTATTTGATGATGATTCCAGGCGTGTGAAGTCGCAGGTAAGGTGATTGCCTGCATGGAGTATCACCCCAACAACGATTGCAGCAGCTATCGTCTACTATCATACAGCATTGTTTTAATTATCTGATATGGGACTATTATTCTTATCGAAACCAGTCCTAACAAATTCACAAGTACTAACCTTGTGGAAATTGATGTTATCATCGAACGGCATTACACGGGAGAGCCTTGTAGATCTCAACCACGTAATGGTGTTACGACACACTGGGAATAGTATGAGTGCCATATTGAGCTTCAGCGTCTCTGCAGCACCCTTTGCAGTAGTCAGGCAGTAACCCATGACCTGGAAAGCATAGCGGTTTCGATACTGCATGAACTTCCACAAGAACAGCCCTGCCATTGCTCCAACCCACAGCATCAACACCCATAAACGTTTCCAGTTGTCTTCCAAAAAATATTGCACCTTTGATCCGAGTTTCAGAATGGGTCCTCTCCTGTGGAATGCGGGCAGGTTCTGGCTCAATGCTTGACTATAGTTAAAGTATGTGTCCTTCTGAAGTAATAGTGTCTCTAGTTGCCATAGCTACAGTTAACCAAATGCTCTGTTTAGACTTGAGGACAGAGCTGAAGATAAAATTATGAGTAGATACCTCAATGTACCCAAGTCTTTCAGGATCTAATTCCTCCATTATCAAGGCTGCGTATTCCTCAGCCTGTTCCTTCAGCCTGGATAGCTTATTTGCTGAAGCACTTAACATTATTATCTGTTAAACAAATCATGAACGACATTTAATCAACGATACATTGTCATCACATACAACATCAACCTACCACTTTGCTAACATGTCAAGCATTATAAGCCGCTACATCATGCAATGGTGGTTGGTTTTGTTTACCAACTCCATTCTGATGACCAAACACACACAAGATTTCCTCGCCCAATTTGACAACTTTCTCTCTGGTAATAATTTATCCCTCACGTACCTCTTTCACTTCAGTCTCTGTGATCCTTCCGTCTGCGTCCTTATCCACCCTGCAAACCATTCAATTGGAAACGTACAACATTAATTATCTCTTAAATATATATTTATATATCCTATGTTCATCAACTTTATTAAAGAAATTCATTCAATCATTCAATAAAATACTAATTAAGTACATGTCGAAGAAGATTTGGAGGCGAGAATCGAAGCTCTGATCGGTGATCTGTGACCAGAACTCGTACAACTCGTCCTTGCTGATCTTCTCGCCCTTGAGCCGCCTTCTCCTGCTCAATGCGTCGAACAACTCCAATGCAAACTCCTTGGAATCTTTCATTCCTAAAAAATTTAGAGAATAAATGAGAATTTTGGTGTTTTGAGATGAAAATGGGGGAAAGGTGAAAGAGTCTGGAGAGTGAACCAATGCAGAGAGCGAAGTCAGATCGGGAGAGGAAGCCATCAATGGCGAGCTTATCGAAGCTAGCCTGAACCTCATTCCAAGCATCGACTCCGTTCGTCCTGCTACTAATGAACCTCAGCCCTCGCAGCGCCTTATGCGCACCAGATCTCGACCTATCCAGCTCCGCGCGCTGCCGCCGCAGCGCGCGCGCGGCCAGCGCGGAGTCAAACCCCGTGACTCCGGGCGTGTGCCCGTGGCTCCGGGAGAACTTCTTCAGCTCTGCCATGATATCATGCGAGATTCTCCGGGCTTCCGCCTTCAGCTCCTGAGAGAACTGTCGTATCCGGCTGGAGTGGCTTCTCACCATTGACGGCGTGCTTGAGCAGGAGGAGGTCGTGTCGGCGGGTTCAATACTGCGGAGAACGACGGTATCGTCCGGGTGGACATCGAGCGTCACCTCAACGAACTCCTCGGTTGATAGCATCCCGGCAGTGATCGTGTCGGAGGCCCATCGACGATCATGGCCGGCGAGACCTCTCATCGGAGCAAGCGCTCAAGGAGATAATGATAGAGAAAGAGGGGGATTGAATTTGAAGCGCGTTGAAGAATCTCAGATAAAGATCATTAGCGCGTCCTTATAAAGTTACAACCTCAAAAGGAGACGTTCAGAACCACAGAGTAGTTACACAGAGAGGCATGGAGCCGAAGGACTGCTAAAGCATGCACGATCATGTATATATATATTATTAATAAAATTATTCATAATATATCTAATATTATTTTATTTAAGTATTTTATACAGATTAAGCTATGCTTTCAATATCCAGGGCCGGCTCAAAACTAAACTCTAAACCTCCAAATTTTAAGGGCCTCATATTTATATTTTATCTTCTAAATTTTTTAAAAAATCTTATTATTATAATTATAATAAATTGATATTTAAATATTTTAATTTAAAATTTAATATCTATCGGAGGCCTCTTACAATGTTTAAACTTTAAAATTTTTTAAAAGCTTATCATTATAGTTATAATAATTATTTATATGATAAATTAATATTTAAAAATTTTAATTTAATATCTATTGGAGGCCTCCTACTACCTAATTTTTTTTAAAACTTTATCATACTAATAATAATTATTTGTTATAATATACATATATTAATTTTTTTAATTTAATATCTAATCAATTATATATCTTTTATCAACAAATTTTTTAAAATAAAAGATAATAAACTAATTTTAAAATCATTAGATAATGAGAATTTAAAAAAGCATTGTGTTAACCTTGGAATTAAAAGTAGAGAAATCGTGCAAGTAGAAGATAATAATCCAATTGACATACTTAACCAAATAAAAATGCTTGATTCTTTACCAAATGCATATATTGCCTATAGAATAATATTAACGATTCCTATTACTGTTGCTTTAGTCGAAAGAAGTTTTTTCAAAATTGAAATTAATAAAATCTTATTCAAGAATGTCTCTAGAAAGATTAAATGGATTATCCACATTATCAATTGAAAAATGAATGTTAGAATAAATTGATTATAAAACTTAATAATAACTTCGCATCTCAAAAAGTTAGAAAATTAAATTTTAAATAATTTTTTTTTGTAGCAGATAGTTTTTTATATATTTTTCACAAAAAAATTCTTTTTTTATAAAATAATCTATTATATTTTTATTGTTTAAATTTTTGTTTGTTTGTTTAAATTTTTTCTTTTTTTTTTTGGAGTGTTTCTAGAGTAACTTCTCCATCAAAACTCATAAGAGTTATCATGTTACTAAAATTTAATTTATAATAAATAATTAAAAGCCCATTTGAAAATTTTGCTTTATACCTCCGACTCTCTTGAGCCGATGTGGTTTAATACTAAAAATATTTAATCTCCACATGCTCTCAAGTATGAAACTATGTATGACTTGAAGCAAACATTGATTTTGCGGCTTCAAGTGTTCTCTAGAAACTCTCATTCTATGTGCTTTTCTTAATATTATCTTTTAAATCAATACATCATTTTCTAATGGGCCACTTTGTGAGATATGGTTTACACTTGTTAGTATTCCTTAGAAGCAACACCAGAGCCACAACTCTTCATAGTTCCACTATACCTTAATTATGATGCACTTTTTATGCTTGAAAAAATTCAAAGAAACATCAAAAGATGTGTGAAAAGTGGTGTGTATAATTTCTCCTTTATTTAGCTTTGGTTATCTTGTATGTCATCTAATGACACTTTATATATTCTTTGATGAGAAGTTTGTGCCTTCTTCTTCTTCTTCTTTTTTCTCCTTTCCAGAAGGTAGGTTAATCTACTTTCAACCAGGCAAAGGCTTATTTGACACTTGTCTATATGTATAATACTTGGTAACTTTGAAGTCATGAATGAAGGTCATCTTGGTATTCAAGAAGACACCATATATAGCATAAATCTATATATAATTTTAGAATGTGGTGTAGGTTGTAGATGAAATAAAAATATTTAGGGCTTGTTCTGAGAAGTCATAATCACGATCAAACAACTCAACAAATATTGTCTTCATAGAGTAATCTTAGGTTCAATGTGGAACAATGATTTCCCTCATCTAATCCATGTTTCTCACCAACAAGACCAAATTATTTCCATTTTATAAGTTATCTATGCCAACTATTGTCAAGGCAACTTCCTCTTGTATTTGTGTTACATTGACAAGAATAACCTAACATTAGCCAACCTAATTAATCCAAGTTTACATCGATCAATGAAATGGTTAATTGGGAGGAAACATTTCATCATCATCCCTACCGATTGATATAAACCTATTTAGTTCCTATCTCACCAATATTTCAATTAATAAATTCAGATCCATATATATATATTCGCATGCTTATGATGACAGTTACTATCAATCCATTGCACTAATTATGTTTCTTTCTTATGATAAATAATTATCACTAATTCCTCTCTAATCCTTTGAATAAGTAAACCCTAACTACTACTTCACTTCTATTTTTCCATGGCCATTGATAAATCCAAGGAGAAGAATAAAAACTAAAACTTCTTTAAATTATATGATGATGTTAATCAATGAAAACAGAATAGATTGCTTCACATATAAATGAAAAGATGGCCCCGTTTAGTGGGTTAAGGAGTAGGTAAAGCCTCTCTTCTTTTTCTTTTTAGGGTGAAAAGTATTGGAGGTTGATCAGGCAAGCTCATTCCATGGTGTAGATATATAGCTAAACCATGGTCTTAGTACTATATAAATAAACATTGTTGAGACTAAACTTCTTTTCATACTTTGGTTCTCATATCTTATCTTTGAGATAAAGAGAAAAAGAAAATGATATAACCTCACATTTATGGCTGCAAATTGATTGTTTGTTCACATTAGATAAGGAGTGTCAAATAGTATCAAAACAAAGACAAAGATTAATATGTTTAAAAAAAGAAAAAGATTACATAATGTCGATATTCCAATGTTCTCTTTTACATAAGATGCTATATTTACATTTCATTATTCAATGTATGCTCTCACATTGCACACCAAGTTCGACGATCCTGATAGAGTTTAATGAAGCTCTTTAAGCAAGCACGAAGGCACGAGAAGCACCAGCGAAATGGCTAATCAAACCAGATACATTCTTTGAAGCACCAAAATGCCTTAATCTATATACTCCTGGAACTGCAGTTTGAGGAATTCTCCATTCAATTTTTGCATAACTTTGAGAACTAAGATTGTAAGGCCTTGACCATATAAAACGCAGGCAGAAATCATCATCATCATAAACAGGAAGCCAAGTACTCTCTCCATGTAAAATCTCCACAAGTGAAAATGTGCCTCCAGTCATGAGATCATTCCTTGGGCAAGCAGACCAGAATGTGGCTGAAACCATTTCCCCGTGCTTGAACGTAGAGTTCTGAGGTACATCTGTACTAACATCGCCGAAGTTTACACCGTTTGGAGTTGAGTCGATGACAACAGGTGGAAGCAGACTGATTTGTTTGTTCAGAAGGTCAGGAGGTTGTGGTCCTGCAGGAATGTTCTGCCCTGTTGCTAGTGCTGAAGCGAGTTCGCTGAATTCCTGAATGTAAGCACTCAGTGTGTGGGGGCCATACAATGTGGATGCTCCCTAGAATGATTTGAATTTTCTCAAGAACATTGAAATTGTCGGTAAAATTACTGATATGAAATAAATCAGTGTGAAACGGTTTGAGGATTCATTCTAATCATGTAAAGTTTCAGGCAGACCTCGTATCTTTGGATTTGGTACTCTTCAAAGGTTGTCACGTATTGAGAGTATGAATTTGTTAAGCCGGCAATAACAACATGAACGTTATCATCAAATTCTCCATGTCCAGCTTTGATAAGCACTTTCTTTACTGCATCACGGAGACGTCTCCCTGCCATTGTAGTGAATTCTGTATAGAAAATGACTGTGTAGATTAGATATGCAGAAAAGTTTAGTCCTAAAAATCAGTTCAATTTCACACATCAAACACAAATTATGTACATAAAAACTAAAGCAGAAGGAAGGTTAGATACCTCCCGGCACACACAGAATGACTATTTGTCCAATACGAATTATCTGAATTGGTAGTATTGAGGGCTGTAAATGAAAAATAATCGCACTAGTGCTATACATTAAACAGAAAATTAATACCATTATGCTTGACAATCTAAATTTCACGCAAAATAAGATCAAAAGGAGATTGAAATAAAAGGCGTATCTCACCGCCCAAGCATATGGTTGTGTCATTTCACCAGTGTCAATCAGAATAGGTTTCGGTTTATGGCAATTCACTTGTTCCTGTCCTGGTGTTTTCAGGAAGCTGCTCACCAATTTCCAGAAAGCATTTCCCTAATGAAGTCATTAATATTAAGCATAACAATGTATATAAAAGATTAACATTCCTAAGTATCCAACCAACCTTATTATCCCCTTGCTTAAAATCAAAAGCTCCAGGACCATCTGTGGTTCCTGCAGCAAAAGCAAATCCCATTGCTGCTGGGCATGTCCTTACCACTTCTGGACCTCCATTACTTAAAGTAATACTTGACATATCAATATAAGTGTGACGATAATCAACCTTCCCTTTCAATTCCTCTGTTGCTGCACTGAAGAGATCCACAGCTTTGTTGAATTGCTTCTCGGCGATGATTCTTGTACTCTCAAATTCATCTGGATAACTGATACATGAACCAAACTATAAACAGTTCACTGGCTTCATAAACTTTAACCCAGAAATTAGATTGTTAATTACCCTGGGCCACGTCCATAACATAGTTCATTCTTTCCATTGCATGTGCTCTGATTGAAATCACAAGGGAGGCCAGTGTCTATGCAGAATGCTCCAAGAACATTTGGACTCACATCTCCACAATTTGTCTGGCAAAATGCAGACACAAATTTTGGTTGTGATGTGTTTCCCTGCCTGAATGAATTCCTGATGCTGAATGATTTCGTCGATTGGCTTCCCCCAGATGCCTCAAATGAAGATGCAAGTTGCCTCAATTCATGTTCTGCAAGTTCTTATCGACATGCAATCAATTCAGAGAGAAAAAAAAAAAAACAAGTAATCTTTAGCACAATGCAGTAGATAAAATACCCGAGATTCTTCTTCGAGGATATGTGCTATCAATCTGTTCAGCAATACTCTTTTGTTTAGCCCAGTCCTCCATGAAGCGTGCGGCAGCACCTTTGTTGTCTCCGCTAATTAAAGAGTTTGTCCGACCCATCGAAGTTCCATGAGTTGCAAACCAATTGAAACTACCTACTGGGCCCCAGTCGTCATCGACAAACTTCAACAAGGTCATGTTCGTATCAACATTGTACCTGTACTCACTCCTCTCTTCAGCTGGGTTATTTAAGTAAGCACTTGGACTACGATTAATACCGGCATCTAGAAGCTCTCCTGAAAATATTTTTTTTTAAATAAATGGATAAATCACATTTTATTTAATTATGATAATAAGTTCCGTTACATTGCATGGTCAGAACGATGTAAAAACAAGAGTGAAGTTTATCTTCTTTGCTTAAACAAGAGTAAATTAAAGAAGAGTGAAGTTTATCTTCTTTGCTAAAAATCAATTAATTTGCTCCTTACCCGTATTCACAAATATCGTGCCAGGATGGAGATTCTCATGAGCTTGGATGATGCTTTGCTCAATGCCATCAACAATGACATCAAATGACTGAGGTACAAATCCCAGAGATGTTACAATGTATACAACATACTGAAGGTAACCTCCAGGACCAGAATGAGTATGAATACCACTGATAGCCACATTCTGTTCACCATACAAGTCTCCATATCTGTCAAAAGACAAAACATAACACAAGATTAGCTTTTACTTTCAACTTCAAAAAAAGTAGAAATTCAATCTCATACGTACCTTGACTTCAGCCTTTCAAGCACTTTAATGGTGACAAGTTGAGATGCCATGCATGCATCAAGATTGACAAACACAACACGGTTTCCCCCTGGCTCTGCGACGATGAATGTTCGAAAGCCTGCAGCCTGAAATGAACTCCAGCAGCAATCTGGTCCGAATTAGCATACCCCATCATATTAACATCAGCTGCAGGTCCAGTTATGTCATAGCTCCCAAGCCCAACCAAATATGCAGAACTTGAGCTAATAATAAATCTACAATTCTGCAAACACAAGAGTCAACAGGAGGCTAAAACCAGACACTGCTGACTGACTTGTTCATATTGATGCAAGCCAGAGAGGAACTCCTCCAGTCAGATCATGTATACTGAAGAAATTAACTTGAACATGAGTTGTGGATTAATCCCTGAACTTTCTTCAGCGATTTATATAACTTGTTGTTAAGTATGGAGAGAGATGGAGAGAGAAGGGAAGTCGTGGCGTGTCAGTTCAGGGGCAAGAACACAAACAAAGTTAGTAAACCCTGCGAACACGCACCGCAAATGCTGCCAGTTCATGATCCCATTTCATTGTAATGACTGACTGGCCCATTCAACCTTCAAACTAGAAGCCCTGGATCCCTTTCTCATTATGGTCATTCAATTTTCATGAGTTCTCTCTATGTATAAATATCACTGCAACTATTCAGTATATCCTATTTTGATTATCAAATTTTAAAAAATTTCAATTTACTCACTTAAAGTTGTCTAATTGGATCACTGAGACCTACAGCGTTAACAGTTGGCTGACGTGGCAAGCCACGTCACATGCCGCTTGCCACTGTTCCGGCTAAGTCTCGGATGCCCTCCATCTTCTCCTACCACCACCAATGGTACCAATCCTCCCTATCCTCCATCTCCTCCTCCTTATCTTTCATCCTCTATACCTACAACACCGTAGCACACAACTTTTCCATCCGTCTCACCGCTAGCAAGGCCAACGCTCTCCGCTCATTACTCGAAGTCCTCTTGGTCCTTCCCAAAACCCACTACAACCTCCACACCACTAGAACTCCCTCACTTTCTCGGCTTGAACTTCAACCAAACCTGGTTCCCTATAGACTCCAAGGCTTACGTCTCCGGTGATGTCATCATCGGCATTTTGGACACCAACGTGTAGCCGAAGAGCCCGAGCTTCAACGACACCTAGTTCCCTCTGGTACCGGTCCACTGGCGTGGACCTTGTGAGATAGGCGTGACGTTTAATACGTCTACATGCAATCGCAAACTCATCGGGGCGCGCTTCTTCATTAAAGGCTACGAGACGACAATGGGGAGGAGAGTGGACGAGACGAGGGAGTCACGTTCCCCACATGACGACAACGGCCGTGGGACTTACACCGCCACCACTGTTATCGGCTCCCCTGTCTCCTCCGCCAACCTCCTTGCCTACGGAACCGGTACTTGTCACATGGCTACTCATGCGTAGCTCACCGTCTATAAGGTCTGCTACGTCGGTGGTTGCTTCAGCTCTGACATCCTCGTCTGCACCATGGACCGCGTCATCGTTGATGGTTGCCACATGTTGTCGATCTCTATCGGTGGTGGCATGACTCCATGCTACTCCACGTGTAATGGGTACCTACCTCCTCTTCCGGCCATTCACACTACCACCGTTCCGACGAGTGCTCACTCTCCTGCCTGACGCCATGATGGTTAGGGTTTCCAAACGAGGGCTTGAGAGAAATAAAAGGAGAAGAAGAGGTTCATTCCACATGGCTCTTAACGCTGTAATGGCGTGGCAAGTGGCTTGTGATGTGGCTTGCCATGTCAACCCGCCGTTAACGTCGTAAGTATTAATAAGTTAAGTGACCCAATTAATTTTTTTTTAAGTTTGATAACCATAATAGGATATACTTAATAGTTGAGTGACTAATCAAGTAGTTTACCTTATAAATATATAAAAAAAATAGATAAATCATAGTCTTTGTTTATAAAAAATAAACATAATTATTAATGAAATAGTTGGAAAGTTCAATCTTCCTATTTTCTCATTTCTTCCTTTGTGTGTAAGCTCCCTACGAAAAGAAACGCTCTTATATAACTTGACTGAATTCTAAGTTTGATTTGCTGGAGTTTGAATTTGAATTTTCAAGTAATAAGAGTTCATGAGATTTTGTTCAATGTGCATGAGCACCATGCGTGGAGTACTCTATTAGTACTTAGTCGCAGGCTGACCACACAAAATAAACTTGATATTAACACGAATGAGACTAAACATAAACATTAGGTTAAATTAAAAGGCATCATTTAACATCTTAGAAAGATTAAAAGTTTACATATATATATATATATATAAGAATGAATTGGGCCGGCCCACTCTGATCCAAGGGTGGGTTTTTTGTTTGAGCTTTTATTTTTTATTTTTTTGGTTTTGGTTTTGGGTGTTAGAGTGAGCCGATCAGATTTGCGGCCGGCCTCACTCTAACATGACTATATATATATATATATGTGTGTGTGTGTGTGTGTGTGTGTGTGTGTGTGTGTGTGTGTTGATGTTGAGATATGCTCTTCTTTGGAATCATAGCTCCAAATCAACGAATGAGAGAGATCAATATAGATGGGGAAACTTCAAGTGGACTCGTCGCTTGCTAGATTGTTTGTTGCTCCAAGGATTGGATCTTCAGGGATGACATCTCGCCAGAAAGATGATTTACAAAGAGAGGTGGGTCAGCGCTTGTGTGGCCCGGTGTGGTAGAAATTTGACGCCGGGAATCGTAAATGCTCCAAAGAAAAGGAGAGCTAGAATGAGAGTGGGAGCCTAATGAGAGAGAAACTCTTAGTAAGCGATCAGTCTCAATATAATCGAAGTAGCTCATCATGTACTATATGCTAGATACCAGATTGTTTTCTTTGTGATTGAAGGTCCTCTATGTTGAGGTAGTTAAGCGGACCGGTAAGGATCCACTTGGATGTTAGTGGGGAACCAACTCAGATTTAATAAGACACCAGGTGAAATACAACTACGCTCCATACTAAGGGCACCTTTTTTTTTTCTTCTTCTTTCCAATTTTACTGAATATCTATAAAAAAATAAAAGATAAATATCCCTGGAGACATGGAAATCCAAATTTAACCCATAATAAAATATTATAAACAATCCTATTTACCCACCCGTGCGAAATGGATATTTGACGGACACTTGGACCAACATAACCAAACGTGTGACGCAAAGCTAGGGCTTCAAGAAAAATCGCCCTCGAGAAAGAGATGCTACTGCTTCCTTTTAGAGGCGGGAACGCTGCAATCCATCAACGGCAGTGGCAACTCCATCTCCCCCAAAACTCTAGTTAATTCTCTCCCTTTCACCATCGCCCAAGCCCTGGATCATTCGCGCAAAAGGACGGATTCGGAAGTCATAGCAACGAAAGAATCCCCGCTGAGATCGAGGTGAACTTGAAGGTTAGGGTTTCTAGGGTTTGAAGAAGGAGAGAAGGGCAAGAGGGATGCCGATGGATGAAAGCTTGTTGGACGACATCATACGGCGGCTGATCAACGCCAAGGGTGGGAGGACGACGAAGCAGGTGCAGCTGACGGAGGCGGAGATCCGCCAGCTTTGCGTGTCGTCCAAGGAGATCTTTACCAGCCAACCCAACCTCCTCGAGCTCGAGGCCCCTATCAAAATCTGTGGTAAAGTCATTAAACTAAGATAAACCTGTTATTCTGCTTCCTTTTCACTTCAAGTATTCAGTTTTAGTATGTCTTTGTTTTTACACCTGCGAGAATCATTTGATGTCTTTATTTTGATTGTCCTGGCTCTGAATATTTGGTGATCGATTCATGTCTAAAAAATCTTTTTTTTTTCTCTCTCTCTCACTTTGTCCCTTTCGGTTCATGAGTATTTAGAGGAGAAGTTGAGAAATTTGATACAAATAGCTGAGTTTATGAGGTGGTCCAAAAATGCGTCATGAGTAAATTGCCCTCGCTTCTGATCAGGTTCTTTTATGTTTGTCTAGCATAAAGTTCATTTGCACTAGGACTGTTTCCTCCTTATGCTGAAATTCATAACTAAAATGATATGCAAGACATTTAAATCATCATGTTGGTTTTTTAGCTTGGATGTGATTTCCATTTTCAGAAAGAACCAGTTCTGTACCTGTTTCTCACATTTCCTCCTTGTTTTTTTGAATAATATACGAGAACTATGTCATTCATTGTGTTTGGTAGTGTTTTGATGAATTTGGTACAGGGTGAAAAATTTTGGTTACATACCAGGGGTAAAAAGGTATTTATGCCTTGTGTGTTGCTTGAAGTTCATTTTTAATTGCTTCAAGCAGATATGAAAATTGCCATGGAATTATAGGCTGGGGATCCATGAATTTGGAATGGGGTTAAAAAATTTGGTTTTTAGTCTCTCAAATCAAGGATTAAAAAGGTCTTTTATCTTGTAAGTTAGTTTGGGGGCATCAAGTGGTTCTTAGCACTTCTCGTAAATATCGATTTGAAAAAATGTTATTGGTGATTATGCTTGAGCACGCCTTACATTTGAGGTTGCAATATGAGATTTTTTGGATTCCACGTATGGTTACCAGCTTGCTGTAGATTTAAGGTAGGATCTGTTATTATTATTAACAAGACCATTTTGTACTTTTCTAGTTAATAAATTATCAAGAAATTTTGGTGATGTTCTTTATTGAAACTAAGGTTTGTCCTAGTTCTTAAATAGTGTGATAGTTTTTGACCTGCTGCTGTTGTTTTTCTCTAATAGTGTTATATAAAGATCATCATGGAAGAGTTTACAAAGTATTGAAATTATAGTTCACAGTATGTGGTTGTATGGAACGTTCTAATTCTTGTGAATGTTTGATTTCATGTACACATATTCTCTATGCAGTTTTTTCAGTCAAAATTCTTGCCACCTTACTAAATGAGCTTGTAGTTGAGGCCTCTCATCTTACAGTCATCTACACATTCTAAAACATTGTGGATTACGGGGGCCTCTTTCACTTTGTATAATTTGTGCTTTGATGCGAGTTTGTCTGCATTTTGTAACAGTTTGACTTCTTTGAAGACCGCTATAAACGCTTAGCTGGAGAGACATTGAACATATGCTTGAAGCACTATTTCATTGTGAGACTTTCTAGATAGGTATTGGTTGTCCAAACAAAGTAGTTGAGGATGATCATTTTAATTTTTAACCACAAGTTGTTTTCAGATTATCAAAATAGCATCTTTCTACATTATTTTGTATTTGTCATGATTCGTAGTATTCTCGATGTTCTGGTTTTGCTGAATTGGTTTCTGCTTTCTTGTTCAATGTGCACCCAGGCAGTTTTCCTTGCTTAAAACTGTAGAGAGCATTTTTTATCAGTCTACTTACGTACCAATTTCCCTTAAATGCTCTCTCTGGGGCCTGGGCTGGGCTACATTTTGATGCTGGAAGTCATGTGATTCTGTAAATGATATTTGGCATCTGAATGCTTTTGGCAGTTTATTGTTGATGCTGTTATAGAATTTCTACAAGTTTTTTTCTCATGTACAGGAGATATTCATGGGCAATATTCTGATCTTCTGCGATTGTTTGAGTATGGTGGATTGCCACCAGAAGCTAATTATCTGTTTCTTGGGGACTATGTGGACCGTGGCAAGCACAGTATAGAAACCATATGCCTCCTTCTTGCTTATAAAATAAAATACCCTGAAAATTTCTTTTTGTTAAGAGGCAACCATGAATGCGCATCCATCAACCGTATCTATGGGTTTTATGATGAGTGCAAGAGAAGGTTCAATGTGCGCCTTTGGAAGGTTTTCACTGACTGCTTCAATTGCCTTCCTGTTGCTGCTCTTATTGATGAAAAGATCCTTTGCATGCATGGTGGACTATCTCCTGATCTAAAGAGCCTGGATCAGATCCTCAAGTATTGCTCGGCCAGTGGATGTACCAGATCAAGGTCTCCTATGTGATCTCTTATGGGCTGATCCCGATAAAGATATAGAGGGTTGGGGAGAAAACGATAGAGGTGTCTCTTTCACTTTTGGACCTGACAAAGTTGTTGAGTTTCTTCAAAAACATGACTTAGACCTCATCTGCCGAGCTCACCAGGTAATTTTTCTGAGTAAAATGGTTTACCATATCTGTGCATTGTATGAGTAACTGATAACCTTGTTCAGTTTTGTTGAGCATTCTTCACACAAGTCTTCACATATCTATCGAAACTATCTTTTTAGAGCTCACACCGATTGTATTGATGCATTGCTAAATTCCATAAATTGTAGGCTCCATTTGTCTTTCAATGAATTCATTGTATTGATGCACAGCTAAATTCCATCACCATTTGATAAGCCTAGAGGATTATTCATAATATGACATCCACCATAGTGGCATGTTTCATGTGCTTTTAAATGGACCGATTTCTACCAAACTAGACTTGTATATTTCAGTTCTCTGCAATTGAGAACTGATGTTCATTGTGGTATATTTGCACATTTTGCTTAATCATGATTTTTATCAGGTTGTCGAAGACGGTTACGAGTTCTTTGCAAAAAGGCATCTGGTTACTATATTTTCTGCCCCTAACTACTGTGGGGAGTTTGACAATGCTGGTGCTATGATGAGTGTAGACGACACTTTGACTTGTTCATTTCAGATACTTAAACCATCTGATAAGAAAGGAAAAATTGGATTTGGGAATAACATGTTGAGACCAGGAACACCTCCTCGAAAGGTAAGCTGACTATTCTCAGAAGAGATGTATGTATGAAGTCATCATTTCTCTTCTTTTTCTAATTTCAGTATGGAATGACTATTTACCTCCCTGGATTCTCACTGGCTTTTGTATCATTTGTTGATGCTTATATCATTTAGTCAGTTGGAATCCAGTTTTGAATACCAGACTTAGACCTTGTATGGGACATAACAGTTTTTACTGATGGTACTTCTTTCTGTGGATAAAGAAGTTCTCTGGTGAACACAGCCAATTAACTTCTCAAAACTGGTTTTGAATACCAATCTTAGACCTTGTATGGGAAATAACAATTTTTACTGATGGAACTTCTTTCTTTGTTGATAAAGTAATTTTTTTTTTCTTTTTAATATATATTGGAAAAGTTTTCTGGTGAACTCATCTGACGAACATCTCAGGCAGCAAAACGCTTCCTCATATTGAATTCTTCAATGTTTTGCAGCCCGAAGTTAAAATTCTAGTTTTGGGATGACCTTGTTGACTGACTGATTTCTGAATTATCAAATGGGGTAGATGCTTGTGCCACCAATGATCTTCTTGGTACTATTGCATCTATAGATTTCAGGAAATAAAAGAAAATGCCGAACCCTTGGGAGGGGAACAACAACTGGAAACGGTTGTTAATACCCTGTAGGCTGGTGACCTGAGAGAAATTATGTCCAATAGGATAATATGCGTTTGCAAGCATTCTGTTAAAGTTCTGTTCCATTACACACGTGTACTTCCATGGCAAAAATAGATCATAGGATGCAGTTAATTTCCAGGCTTAAACTGCAATCTACATAACTAATACCAATTTCTTATCAATATTCATATAATTTTCTTGTGTTTCTCTTGTCAGCTTCCTTTTATTTATGAACAGTTTGCATGACCTCTTAACTCCAACAAGTTTGTGGTTAAGGTTAAATTTTCTCTCAATGTGATCAGTTCACTTGACAGGGGGGAAGAGGTTGAGTTTATGTGCAACCGCAATTAAGATCTAATTCAGCAATTGATTCAGCAGTTCAGAGATTGCCGTCTCCCCAGGATTGTAGTTGTCAGGATGGATTCAAGGAAACTTTCTATTCCCACTCAGCGTGGCCACTGGCCTGAATCTGTAAAGTAATATGAAAGCTGGCTTTTGTCATGCTTGATTTCATCTATATGCTTTTACAAAGGATTTATTATGCTGCTTGTGGGTTTTAATTTTTCCCTCTCCCCTTGTTATGTTTTGCATTTGTATACCATAGTTCTTTTTTCCCAATGGCTTCTAGTTCATTGTTTTCTTAATGTTTGTGCTGAGTACCATCTTTCATCTGCAAAACATATTTGTGTATCATCAGTGATTCAGATTTGTAATCCTTTCCTTGTTGATGGTCGGTGCCTGCTCCACTTTGAACTCTTGCATCATGTACCATATCCTATTAGAAAAAGATTCCAAATGTTGTCACAGATCGTTCACTCCCACCTGCATCATTTCCTCATTTATATTAATCTCATCATCACCATAAATGTTATCAATCACCCAAATGCTGGATAAATTGCAACCATGGTTACAAAACTAGGGTTATAATGTTATGGTCACAAAAAAAAAATTCGTATTAGAAAAGTCAAAGTTTTGCTCCAGTTGCATGTAAAACCAAAATAAGTGAATTTCCGGCGAACCTAACCTTAGATCCACTTTTCTTTACTCTCTTTCTTTCTTTTGGTATTAATGGCTTCTAGGAGTTTTTCAAGCCGTTCAGGATCGGGTGAGAGGACGTTCGATTTCAGATTCAACAACATCCTCTGCTCCTATGACGACTTCGGCTCTCAGGATTCATCCAACGGGAGGCTATTTGATCAATCGGCGAAAGTAAATACCTCTATCTCTATGGCCACAAAAAGATGTGTCGCTGACATGACATTTTTTATAAACAAATATATCCATGTGTCAATGACACGTCGGCAGTTTTGCCGGAGATTTACCCATTTTGGCTTTACATGCAACTGAAGTAAAGTTTTATGGCTTTTTTCATACGAAAAAAAAGTTTTGTGGCCATATAAGCTATAACCTCGAAAGTAGTTTTGTGGCCATGGATGCAATTAACCCCCCAAATGCTCTAATAAAAAGTACTCGATGAATGTCCTCTGATGTGGTCTCTACTCATGCAACCACTACTACACCCTCTTCAGTGTTTTAAAAACGGAAGTGAAGCTAATACAATGGTTGCAGTAAATAGGTGGGGAAGTGCTACTTCCCCACTTACGAAAGCAAATGAATGTAAAAAAGTAACCAAAGTCAGCTCACTTCACCCACTTCCCCAGCACTTATGGGCAAATAAACGCCCCCTAACCAGTTTTAGTTGTATAATCCCAGATAGCAACCCAAGAAGGTATAATAAGTCGTGTGCCATCTTTCTTAATAATAATAACAGTTAGTAGTAGTATCAAGTGCTCGCCTCTGTAGAGTAGACGAGGAATAATGGCAACAGCAGAGGACGAGTGCAAAGCCCACATCGTCTGGGTGCCACTGATGGCGCAAGGCCATATAATCCCCATGATCGATATGGCTCAAAGCCTTTTCGCCCACCAAGGCCCTCGGGCCGCCTCGGGCCATCAACCGCGATCCTCTCCTCCTCTCGCGGCCTATCCGGGCCTCCCTCGAGATCCCTTCCTCTCCTCACCGCCCGTCGGCCTCCCTACGGCCACGAGAACGTCGACCTCATCTACTACCCCAACACCGAAAACCTTGACCTCCTCTGCCCCGTCATCCAGCTCCTCAAAAACTTCTTCTTCAGCACCTCCCTCCTGTGCGATCCTCTCCTCTCCCTCCTCTATGACTAACACCCTCCTCCGACCTACATCATTGTTGACGCCCCGCCTCCCACTCTGGATCGCTCACGACGCAGAGGCTTTACGCATCCCGCGCTTCATCTTCCACGGCCAATGCTACTTCTCCCTCTCATGCTACCAGAGCATCCACCGCCATGGCCTCAATCGAACCATCGCCAACGAGACCAAACACTTCCTCATCCCCTGCTTGTCCTTGTTGGATGTGGGCTGACCTAGGCACACTCTAGTACACCCAAACCTAAGTGGATTTTAGACAGTACGAGTGCGTGTGCGCCCATATCCGGCTGTTGGTTGGTGGTTTTGGTTTTTATTTATTTATTTTATTATCTTATCTCTTAGCCTTAAATGGTTATTTTTGATCCGTTAGATTTCTATCCGTTGAATTATCTCAACGGTAGGATTTCTATCCGTTGGAGTTTTGTTATATATACCAAGCCATGTAAAACCCTAGTCGTGAATAAATAATTATTATCTCATCTTCAATCCTTCTTCTTCCAGCCTTCTCTTCTCATGCTTCCCTTCCATTTTCCTCGCCTTCTTCTTTTTCAAGTGATTGTTTGTTGGTTCGAACCTTGGGAGATACTTGAATCACACTTGTCAGCCAACGCGTTTGGCGCAGGAGACATCTAGCCGCTGCGGTTTTGTGTACCTTAGCACAAGGTGTGAAACCAGAAATCTCGCACGAGGGAGGCTAAAATTGTATTAAGGCAGTGCATTGCACGTCAATCCCCAAACCAGATCTATCTTACTCAATTATTCTTGTGTTTACTAAATTTCTATTGATTTTGCATGTTTTGACAGAATTTTTCCAACAAGTTAACACAATTTTATAGATCTCAAGTAGCATGTCATATTGTACTTGAATGCTCCTCCAATTAGTATTGTTATACCTACAAAATTTGTGGAGCATTGCTACTATATTTCTTGTCGTATTTTTGTTGTGACAAGCCCAAAACTTGATACATTCTTGTTAGCTTTTAATCCTGAAATTTTTGAACAATTTAAAAACCCTATTTATTTTGCAGTTACCTAGATTCAAACCCCAAACCCTGCAATCTCAAACCTAACCCCTAACCACCCAACCACCAACCACTTTCTGTTAAAATTTATACAACATTTATATTCTCCTGAAATTTTACCTAAATTTTTGTTTTGTTTATATTTGTATTACTTCAGTTGTACGGTCACATTAGTTGCCCCATAACCTTTATTTTCACACACTTATACACAATGTCTGGTGCACAATTTGGTACCTCATGCTGACCTGAAAAGTTCAATGGCAAGATAACTTTAGGAGGTAGAAAACCCATACCGAATTCTAGCTTTACACCTTAGAACTTCAAACCGCCTTGTCACCAGCCTTTGATTCTGAATCCTCTGATCTTGGGTCTGATGCTTTTCGTAGACTGTCAATCTCTTATGACCCAATCGGGCCTCCTAGTAAGAGCTTTGAGGAGATAGACTTCTACTGCTGACATAGAATCCTTAGCATTGTTTCTAACCGTATTTATGACAAATATTTTGATTTCATGATTGTTAAGGATATATGGCTTGCCCAAGAGAAAGAATATGGACCTCGATAATACCACTAGAATTAGTTACCCGAAAGTATAGAATTTGAAAACTTAAAGATGGTAGACTAATAAATATGGGTGAGAAAAATCCATACAATCCAAGACTATTTAAGTGCAATAGGAAAATGTGGCACCGTTTATAACGAGAGTCATATCATATCTATTTTCTTAAACAAGCTCCCTCCATTTTAGTCTAGTTTTACAAACAACCTTAGAGACATATAATAGACACTTTAGACCTTATGGGTGTCTACAACACCATTAGGATTGAGGAAGCAAACCGATTGTTTTCTAAGAACGCCGAACCTCATAAGGACAAAGTTTATCTGACAGAACGTAGTAACAACCCTAGTTCTAAGACATCTTATCAATTTTCCCCTAAAGGGAAATCCTTTAAGGCTAAGGACAAACCTTCCCAAACTCATCCTAAAAAATCTTAGCAGCCCAAACCCTCTTCTTTTAAACCTTCCGGGAAGACCCTAAACATTGTTATGTTTGTGGCAGAACAAACCACGCCTGCCCTACTGCATTGTTTCTTCCAAAGACTAAACTTGTCCGTAAGAATTCCGGTCCACCCAAACCTCAACTGAATGTCCTTGAGATGGGTGCACCTTCCTCTAAGACCCACTTTAGGTCAGTTTCTTTCATTCCTTCTGTTCATCTAGCCTACAAAAAACTTAGGAATGGTTTCTTAATTCGATGCTAACTTCTACGTGATGTGTTAAACATTTCTCGTTCTCCACTTATCGTGTCTCAAGTAGAGGAAGTGTGACTTTAGGAAATGGATCGGGCCAAGTGCATATGCTACGGAGAGGACGAATTGACTTGAAGATTGACATTTAGAAAAGTTCCCATCCCATCGGATGTTCATCATGTACCCAACATTAGGAAGAATCTTGTTAGTGGTTCCCTTCTTATCCAAAGTTGTGGTTATAAAGTTACATTAGAGTCAAATCGCCTTGTAATTTCCAAGGGAAACCTTTTTGTTGGTAAAAGCTTTGTATCTGGTAGTCTGTTTCGACTCAATGTATGTAAACTTTCTGATTTGTCTTTCAATGAAAATTCTGATTCTTCTTCTTCATCTTCTGTTGTGTTGAATATTGAATTCTCTGATGTTTGGCATAGAAGATTGGGTCATATGAATTTTGGAACTATTAGAAGGTTAATGAACATTAATTTGATTCCCAAATCCAAGATTGATCGAGGTTCTAAGTGTCAAATCTGTGTCCAAGCCAAACTGCCTATGAAACCTTTCAACCACATCAACCGAAACACTGATTTACTTGATTCGATCCATAGTGACATTTACGATTCCTGTAGGACTCCCACTAGAGTTGGAAACTGATACTTTATTACTTTTATTGATGACCACTCCAAATTCTATTATACCTACCTGATTAAATCCAAAGATGAAGCTATAATTTAGCAAGTTCATGATTTTCAAAGCCAATCTAAGAATCACTTTGGAAAAACCATTAAGATTCTTAGATCCGAGTAGAGATGGAGAGGATACCTTTAATGCAATGTCTTTATTTTGTGAACAAAATAGCATCGTGATATGAATTTATCGCTTCCTTATACACCCGAAATAAAATGGGGTTGTCGAAAAGGAAAAATAGGACCTTAATGGACGTGGTAAATGCCATACTATTAAGTTGTAGTGCACCCGGAGAACTTGTGGGGAGGCTTGTTCTCACCGCTTCATTATGAATAAAATACCTTTAAGGACCGTAGCACAATACCCTACAAACTTAGGAAAGGAAGAACCACTCAGCTCAACTACTTCAAGGTGGGTGGGTGGGGGGTGGGGGGTGGGGGGTGGGGGGTGGGGGGGGAGAGTTGGCCAAGGTAGAGATTCCTGATTTCAAGATCAGGAAAATAGGTCCCAAAACCGTTGATGCAGTATTTGTAGGGTATGCTCTAGATAGCAATGCTGGAAGATTCCTAGTTATTAACTCAGATGTGAGTGAAATAGCTAGGAACACCATCATTGAAACTAGAGATGTTGTCTATTTTGAGAACATATTTCCCTTGAAATCAGTTGTTTGTACCACTCCGTATGAGCCTTTGACCTCTCAGTCTCCTTCTGGATCAGTTCCCACTCCTGTAGAGGAACCCAAAGAAGTAAGGGGTAGAATTGAAAGGAACCTCGGTGATGATTTTGTCACTTTTATGATAGAGGGTACTTCTAGTACTTTCCAAGAAGCTATAGCTTATGTTGACTCAGTTTTCTTGAAAGAAGCTATAGATAATGAGTATCACTCAATCATGAGCAACAATATCTGGATTCTGACTTCTTTGTCCTATAGGAATAAACCATTGGGTTATAAATGGGTCTTCAGGAAGAAATTGAGGTCTGATGGATCTATTTAGAAGTTCAAGGCTAGGTTAGTTACAGAAGGGTTCAAGTAGAAGGAAGGATTAGATTACTATGACACTTACTCACATGTAGCTCACACCACCACCATTAGGATTTTTATTGCTATCAGATCTCAGCCTTTCATTCATAAAATCCATCTGATGGATATAAAGACTGCCTTCTTGAATGGTGATTTAGAGGAAGGAATTTACATGGAGTAACCTGAAGGCTTTGTTGTCCCTAGACAAAAGCATAAGGTTTACAAACTTGTAAAATCTTTGTAAGGACTTAAGCAAACCCCTAAACAGTGGCATGCCAAGTTTGACTCTATAATCATTCAGATGGCTTTGTTGTAAACAACTATGATAGGTGTGTTTACAACAAAGTGGTAGATAGCAGATGTATGATAGTGTGCTTATATGTTGATGATTTGTTGATATTTTCCACTAATTTATACCTTGTAAATGAGGTTAAAAGTTTTCTAAGCAATAAGTTTGACATAAAAGACATGGGAGAAGCTAATGTGATCTTAGGTATCAAGCTTACAAGGTATGTTTCTAGCATCACCTTATCCCAACAAGACATACTGAGAAAGTATTAAAGAAATATGGATATCTTGATTGCAAGCATGTTGCTACACCTTATGACCCCAAAGATACACCTTAAGAAAAATGAAGGCTTAACTCATGGTCGATCTCTATGCTCCGATTATAGGATCTTTGATGTACTTCTACAATGTAATCCGCACTGACATATTACTTATGCGATATCCAGACTGAGTGAATATACTAGTAACCCAAATCAAGAACACTAGACTGCTCTTGAGAGGGTTCTAATATTTCTAAAGGGCACCATGTCTTTTGGACTAAGGTATACTGGGTTTCCCAATTAGTAGAAGGATATACAGATGCCAACTGGATATCTGACTCATTTGATTTGAAATAAACCTCGGGCCAAGTATTTCTACTTGGTGCAAGAGCTAGCCAATGGAAATCGCTAAGCAAAAGCTCAATACAAGGAGCACCATGGAAGGTGAACTGATTACTCTTGATTCTACTTGTACTGAAGCTGAATAGATTAGAAATTTGTTATATGAAATTCCTGTTATGCCTTCTCCTATGTCCTCCATTGTTATACAATCGTGGATTCTAAATCAAGAATTGAGTTGTGTAGGTGTAAAAAGTACATATGATAAAATGAATGTGCAAATGCGGATCCTAAGACAAGTCAGTGTGGAGATACTTGAAGCACAACGTTGTGAGCATTAATTATGTGAAGTAAGAACTAAATCTTGCGGATTACCTGACTAAAGGGCTATTGAGACAAATGATAGTCGAAGCGTCGAGGGGAATGAGGCTTAGCCCATAAAGGTCAATAATAATCACTAGCCCTGATGTATTCAGTTGGTCGGGTGTTACATTGTTTCCATCCCAGTGTCCGAGGCAAGAGCAATGCTTATTTTTTGTAGTGACCCTACTTTTTTGAATGGAGATCCCGGGATAGAAGTTCAAAGGGAAGCTATTGATTGGTTGACTGGGAGAACACCCTACATATATTAGAGATATATTTATTATTATTATTACCACATTCCTATGACGCATGCTCTCATGTAGTGGTTTGAGGTTAAGCATGGCTCTTAATGAGACCAAAGGTCGTATTTAGCTTAGATATTACACTATAAATATCTCTAGAGATCTCACCTATATGGAGACAAATTGTTAGGGCCGCAACTATGAGAGTATTCGGGTGAACTCTTTAGTAATCTCCATGAATTGGTATTGTGCACATAGCCAATAATGCGGCCAACCCCTGCTTTTGGTCAAGTATCACATAGGATCTTCCTTGAAATGGAATTCGATTTAAATGGTTATAGTTCAAGACTTAGTTCACTACTTTCTATCACTTGGAAGCCTTAATGAAGGGATAAAGTTCCAAGTTTTAAAGACAAAGTTAACTCGATCTTATGAAAACCCAAGGTTCAGATTTTCCTTGTTTTCAATGTTTTTTTTTTACTAGTTCCTTATTTCATCATTGTATTTTCTTGTGCTTGATTTATACTTCTTGTATCTACTTCTTTCGAAACTTGCTACTTAAAATTTCTTTGAACTCCATTGGCATTTTTGCATGTTCACTATTTGTGTCCAGGTTATGGGTGTAATGGGGGATTGTTGGATGTGGGCCGTCCAAGGCCCACTCCAGTACACCCAAACCTGGGTAGGTTTTATACAGTACACACACGCCTGTGTGCGCCCGTGTCCGGCCGGCTAGCTGGTGGTTTTGGTTTATGGCAAATTTTTATTTATTTATTTTATTATCTTATCTCTTAGCTTTAAAAGGTTATTTTTGATCCGTTGGAGTTTTGTTATATATACCAAGCCATGGAAAACCCTAGAGTCGTAACAACGATTTTTATCTCATTTTGATTCCTTCTTCTCTCAAGTCTTATGTCCTCAAGGCTTCCCTTCCATTCTCCGCCTTCTTTCTTTTCAAATGATTGTTTGTTGGTTCAAACTGAGATACCTCAATCACTCTCGATGAACATGTTAGATGGGGAGAAATCTAGCCGGATTTATATACCTTAGCACAAGGTGTGAAGTCGGAAATCTCACATGAGAGAAACTAAAATTGTATTAAGGCAGTGCATTGCACGTCAATCCTCAAGCCAGTTCTATCTTACTCAATTGTTCTTGTATTTATTGAATTTATGTTGATTTTACATGTTTTGACTAATTTTTTCCAACATCCTCACCCTATCCATGTCGACAAGACGGAAGCTCTCCCGGGTTCTTCAGAGCTCTCCCGGGTTTTTCAGCATGCCCGGCTGGGAAAGGCTCCTCCAGGACACCATTGACGTGGAGCCCACCTCAAACGGCGTCGTCTTGAACACCTTCCATGCTCTGGAAAGCTACTACGTCCAATACTACGAGAAAGCATTGGGGAAAAAGGGCTCTCGCGATTGGGCCTATGTCTCTGGCCAACAAAGACACGACTAGTCTGGCTATGAGTGGAAAAATGCCGCCATTGATGAGCAATTGTGCTTGAGCTGGCTCGACTCCAAGGATTAGGGATGGTATGGGCGAAGGCTGGGCGGGCAGCCTTTACCACAACCGCCTCACCAACCTCCCTCAGCCTCACGCCACACCTCACCAAATACCACATGTATGAATACTCACAACCACCCCCTGGGTTTTTCCTCATACCCCTACCGCTATGTAATAATATAATAAATATATATATATATATATAGAGAGAGAGAGAGTATGTTTGTAAACCCTAGGCTATGTAATATTATATATATATATATATATATATATATATATATATATATATATATATATATATATATATATATATATAAATCTCTAGCTGATTTATACCAAAAGTTAGGGACACGAGAAGGGGAAAATGAAGTATACAAGATAGCAAGGCTAAGAGATAAAAAAGGGAAAGACTTGACCCACATCAAGTGCATTAAGGATGAGTCTCAACATACGCTCTTGACAGAGATAAGGAAATCAAGGAAAGCATGGAGAAACTACTTGATCACTGTTCAATGCAAGTCATGAGGATAACTTTTATAGATTTTATGCAAAGAACGATAGAAAGGAACTTTAGCTACACACGTAAGATCAGTGCCTAGTGAAGTCAAGGAGACAATGGGAAAAATGAAGGTCGGAAAAGCTTCAGGCCCGATGGTATCCCGATTGAAGTTTGGAAGTTTCTTGAGAAGTGGGGCTGAGTGGTTAACCAAACTCTTCAACTCTATCTTAAAAGGGGAAAATGCCCGACGACCGGAGAAAGAGCATTTTGGTCCCTATTTATAAGAGTAAGGGAGATATTCAAAATCGCACTAACTACCGTGGATTAAGTTAACGAGTCATAATGTACGTAAACTCGAGAGGGTAATAGAGCATCGACTCGTGGATATCACGGCGCCGTGAGAACCAATTTGGTTTTATGCCGTGTAGATCCACAAATGTAAGCCATTTTCCTATTAAGGAACTTGATGGAGATCTATATAGAGAAAAGAAGAAGGATCTCCATACTGGTTTCTACCGACCTAGAGAAAGCATATGATAGGGTACCGTGACAAGTCCTTCTGGCCTGTGATTGGAGAGAAAAAACATTCATGTAAAATATATAAATATTATTAAGGATATGTATGAAGGAGCCAAGTTACAAAATGTGAGAACAAAGAGGGAGGCTTATACGGAGGAATTCCCCTATAATAAAGGGTTTACATCGTGGATCGGCCTTGAGCCCATACTTGCTTTTACCCTAGTAATGGATTTAATTAACTAGTTATATCCAAGATGACATCCCATGGTGTATGTTGTTTGCAGATGATATTATCCTAGTGGATGAGACTAGAGCTGGAGTAAATCAAAAGCTAGAATTATGGAGAAACACTTTAGAAAGTAAAGGCTTTAGGTTAAGTAGAAGTAAGACGGAATATATGCACTGTAATTTTAGTCTAAGTAGGAGAGATGAAGGAGAAGTGAAACTAGAGGGGGTGGTAGTGCCTAAGGTTAACCATTTTAAGTATTTAGGTTCCATCTTCCGTGATGATGGACGATAGATTTAAGATGTAACCTATAGAATCAAAGTCGGACGGTTGAAATCGGAGAGAAGTGCCACGGGCAAGTATATGTGATAAAAGACGCTAACAAAGTAAAAAGGAAAAATTCTATAGATCAAGTCGCTAGCTAGACCGGGCTATGCTTATACCGGAGCGAAAGGCTTAAACTAAAGTTCAACATATCCATAAGATGAAAGTGTGGCCAATAAATGAGGATGTTATGCGATGAGTGGTCATACAAGATCGGGACAAGATTAGAAATGAACATATCCGGCTGTATACGCATGCTGCACCAATTGAAGATAAAATACGCAGGAAGGACGCTTAAGATGGTTTGACATCGCACGGAGACCCCTGTGCTCCAGCTGGAAATGTGATAGTTTAGTTGTAGAAGGTAAGAAGAGGGGTAGAGGTAGGCCTAGGATTACTTCGAGAGAGGTAGAGTTTTCCAAGGACCTACGATGTTGGGAGATATCGAGCCGATCTTGTTTTTGACAGAGTTTACATGGAGACAAAGAATCCATATAGCCTAATTGACCCCGCCTTAGTATAGGATTTCTACCGTATAAGCTCGCTTAATTTTATTTTATTTTATTTTCCTTCATTAGCCTAGCTAAATTGTCTCAGAGGGAATACTTTTTTGCTTTCTAACATTCCATTCTCTTTATAAAATTATTTGTTATTAGTATTATTTATTTATTTATGAATTTTTATGTTTCATCTTATTTTCGCTTTTATTTAATTTTACCTTATTTCATATTCGAGAGCAAATACGTAAGACAGTAGAATCCATATATAAATTAATTCCCCATCTAGTATGGGATTAAGGCTCAGTTGTTGTTGTTGTTGTATATATATATATATATAGGGTATGTTTGTAATTTTTTAGCGGGGCGGATTTAAAATGGGTGTTTACCAAACCCGCCCCGCCCCCGCCCTTCTCATAAAAAATCCCCGCTCCGCCCGCCCCGTGCCCCGCTCTCCAACAAAAAAAATCACCCCATTCGGGGCGGATCGGGTCGAAAACCGCGGATCGGGTCGGGGGTTGCCATCCCTACCAAGGATCCAGGGTGATATCGTCCCACGCCGCCATTGGAGGCTTCTTGACGCGTGCCACGGGATGCGGTTGAGAAGGCTGTGAGGAGTTTGATGGATAAAGGGGAAGGAAGAGGAGGGAAAAATGAGAGCTTGAGAGTTGGAGTGAACGCTAGGGTGGCAATGGAGGAAGGAGGTTCTTCTTATGTGGACTTGACCAACCTGGTGGATCTCGCATCAGTGCATGGCATGAAGAATTTGGATGAAAATCAAGCAACTTTCAAATATTGAGCTTAAGATTGGCTACTGTTTCAATAAAAATAGACAAACTAATGATCAGAAAGCTAACTTTATGTCCAACGCAAACAATAATTAATTATTTAGTACGGTTTTATTTGAGGAGCATTAAATAGCACAATCTGATGAGAAAAGAGACCAGAAACACAAACTACTGAAGTATAGCAGATACACAGATGTCTAAATAGTTGTTTCCCCAGTGAAAATTTCCAACTAGATAATGTCAGTACTCCCATTTCTTGAGCTCCATTCCGTCCGGAGGGGTTCCCTCAACTTTCTTTTTTCCAACATCCTTCCAATTTGTGGAAAGCACTGTCCCGTTTGATTCCACCTATAAAACAAAGGTAGAGAAAGCAAATTAAACACTAAATTATCATGCATGATGATGTTCTTGTATGCTGAGTTAAGAGGTTTGTAAATTGGTAATTAGGAAAGATTTATTTGTGCATTACTTCTTATAGAAGATATGTTTGAGATGGGGACTACTCACAAATGATTTAGTCATTGCCCGCCTCATGTCCTCATCAGCATCCCGGTAAATATCACGGAACAGCTTATTCAGAGCTGCATCACCGTCTAGCTTCTCATCTTTTTCCTGAAAGGAATAAAAGACTACATATTTCAGTAACAAAACATATGGAGCTTCATACAGCATGCTCAAGTTTAAAACCACGAAACATAAGTAGTGTACAAGTTGCTTGCAGAAAGAGTTGGTATATATTTACCTCTTTTTCACTTGAGCCTCCAGTTTATCCCAATCAACTTTGGCCTTGGAGGATGGATAAGAGGGTTTAGTGGTAGCTTTCACTTCTAAAACAAAATGAGGATGAATATTCATTAGTATCTCAAGTATCAGATATTCTGGATGAGTAGAAGAATATGTAGGAACCTCAGCCAGCAGAGCTTTAAAAATTAAGAAGGTTTGGAAGGATTGCCTCTATATTATGAGTCATGCAGAGGCTAGGTAAGCAAGGCCATCAGAAAGCACTTTGAAATGATATCTTGCTCGATCACTTCAACAACTATAAAATGTCAGCAAAGTAGAACCAGCCTGAATATTCAATTACTGACCACAACAGGCAGTTATTTGGATATCTAGCCAATCAATACAAGGGTTTATTTAGGTGTGCACCTTATATATATATATATATATATATATAAGTGTTAGTATAAGTCCGGATGGACACTATTTAGGTCCGCCTTCATTTCGTACTCGAAGATGTTTGAAGGATTTTAATCAGACTGAGGATGTGAAGATCATCGAAAAATAAGTTTAAGATGTCCATTTTATATTACAATTTGATTACCGCTTGGTCCTCCCACTTAACGGTTCTTATTTTATAAAAATTTTAACGGCTCGTAATAAGAACCAAGTAAGGGAGGACCAAACCGCCATCAAATTATATATAAAATGGACAATTTTATTTTTCAATGATCTTCCCATCCGTCTGTTGAAATCCTTCCAAACATGCTCCAAGGGCCTAAATGGGAAGACCAAAATATAAATTTAAAGTGTTCCTACTCTACTTTATACTAACATCTATATATATATATATATATCCTTAAAAAAACCATAATTGTGTGTATACCTACATATTTATGATGTTATTGCGTATATACCCATGGAGTTAACAAGAGGTGTTCAATCATAAATTAATAAATGATAGCTAGGTAAAAAGACCATTATATCCTTTACATATATACTCTTGAAAAAATTAGTTTATTATAAATTTACAAATACCTAAAATATATTGATATTAAGAAAATAAATAAATAAAATAAAATATAAATGGTATGTTCTTTCCCCGTGGTTTAAATTTAACTAAGGCCTTTAGGTTAACAACAGCTAACATATCAGGGGTATATACACAATTTAATAGGAAACTTAGGGGTATAATTGCAATTATGATTTTTCCAGGGTTGTATATGGAACTAAGATAATTTTGAGAGATACACATACAATTTTCCCTATATACAACAATCCATACTGCATGGTTCCTAAATGTTGCATCAACATGATATTCTTGTTGAAGATATTGGGTTTGGTGGACAGAAAGAAGATTTTTCATAAGCATTGTCTTTTTACATCATTCAGTGATAGAATGATGGCCACTATTCAAGTCCATGTTTAACTTGGAAAGAGCAAGTACTCACAAAAGGTTGCCACATGGATGAGAAATGAAATGAGTTGCATTTGTGAAGGCCAAGCATATAAAAAGATAATTAAAAAAAAAGCAAGATGAGACTGAACATAACATACTTAGCTCATAGAAAATAAAGCAAGATGACCATATTTTAGGGGAAAAAAAATCCTTGTAAACAAGGACAAGGACATACCCGATGACACAATTATTTTCTGTGCTGAAGATGTCTCTTTACTAAATTCCAAACTTGTCCATACGGTGGGTTCAGCCTTTGCCAGATGGATTTCAATTTTGGAAGAGAACACTTTATATGTGCATTTTTCAGGTAAAATCTGCTTTGCAGCAAACAAATTAATACATAAGCCAAAACTTTTCAAATATGGCTAAAGCTCCTACAGAGAATTAAGAACAAAAGGTAAATTTCATTTTCAAAATGTAGAAAGAAACTATAGAGTCCATCCATACTGATATCAAAAAGCTACCTTTCCAAATAAACGAGGTTGAAAAACATAAGCTTCTTCTCCAGGAGTATCAATGGTGACACTTAACTGAAAATATGATGATTAAGGTAGTGTTTATTAGAATAACAAAAAAGTTATTGCTTCGATCACAAAAAAGTTGATGAAAAAAAATGAGAGGACCACTTACTGTCTGTCCCCCAAAGTCAACTAGCACATTTTCAGCCGGGATGCCCTTGGCAAAAATAGTCAAGACCACTTCTGTAGGAGAATTGTAGTAGTCATGTCTGGATTACAAAGAAAATCCAAATCGGTTTAATTGAAAGAACGTATGTTTGAAAAGAAACTATGCCACAATGAAATAAGTTAAATTTCCACCTAAACGCTGATTAGCAGCTACCATTATAGGACCAGTAAAACGCCAAATAATGATCAAATCATCTAGGAAGAAACAAAAGAAGTGCTAGAGTAATATAACAAAAGGAAAGAACAACTTGCACAACCTACTAACTTTCAAGCTTTAGAGTTTTGAACCGGTATAACATTGTGGCATACAAACAAAGAGATGAACGATTCATGCTTATCAGATCCGAAAATTACTCTGATTAGAGATCCACCATGAAAATGACACAGGATACAGATATTTAAGATGAAAATTCAGTAACAACAATAAGGAATTACAACTCCTCAAGGTACTATTTCAATCACAAGCATTTAATTCTAATTTCTGCGTTAGCAACTCTATATCAGTTACTTTAATTTCAACAAGCCAACCTCCAAGTTGATTCTGATGCCTATTGTTTAACAAGACTTGTCAAATGTCAAAATTCATTTACTTTGTATGCCATGTCTAATGGAAAAATATGGAATGCCATACACAAGATTGACACTGATTTACAAATAACTGGCATTTTGTTTATCATCACCAATCAAGTTTGCATTAACCAATAAGCCCCCCACACAATAATAACAAATAAACAATAGGAATAAACTGATTTAGGAATGACCAAACTATAAATATATAGTCTAACTCAATAGTAATTGATATGTTGACTTTTGTTGATAGGCCTTTCTTTGCAAGCATCATAACCCGGGTACTAACAAGCATAAAAAGTTAAAAACATAAGACAAAAAGAAAGAAAACAACACATCCAAGCAAATATGATTTAGACTCTTGGCTACACTAAACAAAATAATCATGAAATAAACAACTAACAAGATGCAGCAGAGTTTATCGACTACATAAAAGTTTAAAAACAAATGAGACCTGCAATGCCATTGTGAACTATTCTAAGAATGAGATCTAAAAGCACCACTGAAAGGCGGGAACTTATGCAGCAAGGCAAGAAATGGAATATTTAGTAAATCAGAAGAAATTGGATATTAATATACCATATAGTGCACAAATTTAATGTCCTCTGGATGCAACTGATCCATGAGTAAAAATGTCAACAAATTTAAGAAAGTATGAGTTACATAAATCATATTTTGAATAAATGTATCACTTGGTGTACTATTCTACAAAGGAGCTTAAACAAGTAGATATTAAGAAACAGAAGTATGGCAGATCATTTGCCAGAATGGAAATTAGACGTTGTAAGCTCTGAACTCCTAACAACAAACTGCATGTTTTCAAAACTAATATTTTTTTCTTTGTAACCTTTTCAACAATTACACTTACAATGATAACAAAGAAACTATGGTTATCCAAAAAAACTAATACCGACTGTAGATATATGCTTCATTCATCATTCTCTATATGGCTTCATGTGATGCTTGGTGGACCATAAATTCGCCTCAAAATAAGTCAAAGGGAGGCAAGGCTTGTGCACAAGTTAAACTCAGAGGTTAACTCACTTGGAAAAGAAAAAGACAGAGTTGAACTGAAATATAAAACAAATTTAGTTTTTCTTGGACTCAATTCAAGCCTCACACATAACTAGCAATTATACACTCCACGATGAAACATCTAAATATGCACATATCCATGTGGAGAAACAGAAAAGGGATCAGTTCAAACCTCAGAGGCAGCAATGCTAACTATTTTGTTCTAAATGCCTCAGGTAGCCAATGACATGTAGTATGGATTTTAGTAACAGAGTTCAAGCTTGAAAGACAAATGACTGAAACTAAAACAAGACTTTTGATTTCTCACATTCAGCTCATTCAGCTTCAATATAACACATCACATCAACTATTCAACTGAAATAATATCAATGTGTACCATGCTCTCTCAAATACTCCGATCATTTTATTCAAGATTTGGAGTTTTAAATTTCAATTCCTTTCTTTCACTTATTCAAACATTGGTAACTGGTAAGATCTAAAAATTCAAGTTTCAACCAGATCACTCATGTTCATAGGCCGATAAATTTACTTATATATTTGTATTATTTTTATTTTGAAGTAACTCAGCTTATTACTCATGCTCACATGAGACATGAAGATAAGAAATTGAAATTACTCTGCCCTTTATAAGTGTAATGAAAGAAAGACACCCTAGACTTATGGAATTAGAACCTCTGCAGTACCTGTATTTCAGCTTGTTTTGCTGTAAATTAAACCGTTCCGGCATGTCATGTGCTGGTCCAGAGTTGTTTGCACCACTGATGACCATAGGGGTTGAGGAAGGTACAAGATTTGCAGAAGTAACAGGGATCACCTTTTCTGTCATGTTCTTAGTCTCCTCTGTATAACACAATGTAGAGGAACATAATAAATAAAAAATTAAATCACAAGACAAGCATGTAGCCATCAAGCCACTTTTCCATGCCATCTACAGAATGTAATTACTTCACTAAACACAAATCAGAATCAGAAATACTCGTCATGAATAACCATCAAGTTATCATAATAAAGCCATTTGAATAGGAATTCTATCAAGGAGAATTGTTTGGGGAAAAAATCACTCCACACTGTTTGGTTTCATATGGTGGATATTAGGATAGTAGATAATACCTTCAATGTGTTCATCACATTCTTTGATCAATCCAGTGAATCTTGAATTTGTAGGTGCCAAAGATAGGCCTGTTTGAAGTGCTGCCTTTGCAGTCTGAAACTCTTCAAGCTTGATACATGCTATGCTGTCAAATGAATCAAATAAACAATATCAAAGTATTAGATGAAAGAAGGAAAAAAAATTGCAGCCTATTTGAAGGTGGTTTTATGCAATGGAGGTCAAATACATAAGCTTGAGCAATATGTGAAGACAGTAGAGCAAGGAAAAAATGAAAGTTATTTCAATGATGGTGAATGACTAGCCCCTTCGACCCATATATACAGAAAGAGAAGCATCAAGAAACAACAAAATTAACCGAAATTAATCTAAAGTCAGAAGTGAAATAACTACTCATTCTAACCTTACCTTAATAATCAGTAAGGTTGAATGAGCTGAGATAAAATACCAACCAAAAGCTATGCTGATTGAAAGAAAATAATTTCAAACACAAAATTAAATATATCACAACATGTCAAATTTGCAAATAATTCAGTCCGTCCCATCCAGATAAGGTAAAACATTTGCCCTTCTCAACAATCCTAAACAAAAAGGAAGCAGTCCACTGAAAATATTGAACTAACCCTTTCCGCAAGTAAGCTTTAGACATTGAAGGATCCAATTCAATGGCTTTGTTTGCATCAGCAACAGCTTCTGCAAAAAAGTGGCATAAAATAATCATTAATTTTTCCATAATCCAGATAAAAATGTCAGTTTGACAATAGAATTCTTACAACTACAACTGCTAAAGTTAAAGTTATTGCATGCAAACAATAAATTCTTCCTCATTTTAACAGAAAAACCAAAACTTTTGTCCAAATAAAATCAGTTTATTAAAAAATGGAATGAAATGCTTACAACCACAAATAAAAAGCTAACAGAAACTGCCATGAAGAGATCACACAATGGTTAATAAAACATTGATAATCTAATATGCTCACTACATCCCTTTTGTCCAATGAACAAGAAAAAACAAAGAAAATGCAATCACATTAAAATAAAAAGCAGAATTAAGAACTTCATCCTAGACAAATAAAAACTATCAAGGTTGAAGCAAAAGGGGGGGCAAAGTAGCAAACCCCAACACAGTTTCCAATGAAAAAAAAATTTCCGTCAAAATTCTTAATTAAGATTTAAAAATATAACCCACCAATACATAGTTAACACATCACTATCTTATCATTAATACCCTTATTTTTAAATTTTCCTCCAAAAATTTCAAAACTTTTCAAAACTTATTCCTAATCCCAAGTGGGGATAACTCCCAACCGGACACAAAGATATGTTTAGCTCCTACAGTTGTTCCTATAATAAGCCTCATCATTTATAACATCACATGTAAAGTACATGTCAATCATCTACTAAACTGATATGAGGAACATTACTAAATCCTGTCAATAGTTACACTTCGCTTAGGCAATAAACTAAACATCCTAAATCAAGAAATTGATGCCTGACAATCATTTACAAAAACTGAAAACTTTCCTGGCATGCACTCAGTAGGCCAGATCTTAGCAACCCATGCTACGTCATTATAAAGCATCAAAATCACTTTTTTTAAAAAAACTTGTATTATGATTATTAGGTGGCATAGTCAAATTCAGGCAAAAGTGAACCTTGTTCCTTCCCTAAATCTTTTTTGACTAATTACTCCGTCAGGGGCATGCACATAAGCTAAGCACACTCTCAATCCCCGCTTATCTCTCTACCTACAAAAACTCAATCACAACAAAGATCCAAGAACCAAAGACACAACCCAAAATAACATCGTAAACCAAGAAAGAATCATCCAAAGAACGAGATACACAGAGAGGCATTGCTACACGGGGGCAGTAACCAAATACCAGTGAAACTCTCGCGCTTGATGTTCGCCTGGGCACGGTCAGCAAAGAGATCGGCGTTGTTAGGGTCGAGGTCAATGGCCTGGCCGTACAACTCAGCGGCGAGTTCGAAGTCGTCGTCAACGAACGCTGCTTTGGCCCTCTTCTCGAGATCCGTCGCCATAGCCAAGAGAGCGAGAGCGAGAGTGAGAGAAGAGAGAAGAAGGGGGATGAGGAATGAATCCGAGAAAGGAGAGGGCAACGAGGACTTGAATCACGGAAGCGAAAGATCCAATAATGAAATAAATAAATAAATAAATGAAGAGAGCGCGCGACGGGGGGTGTTCAAGGACTAGAGTCTTCGGATGTTCTGGAGACTTCCGGAAAAGCGAGTTCGAAGTAGACCAGTCTGTTTGCTAGTAATAACTCAAGAAATACATTCAAGTTCCGAGAAATTGTCAGGAAAAACTTGAAGTGGTGTAGATAATTTGAGAATTTAAGGTCAAAGAAAATAGATATATTGATTTATTATTATTATTCGTGTTTTTGTTTTTAAATTTTTAATCCACTGATTAAATAGTTTTAATTAAATATTTTTTTTAGATTTAATCTGGATTAAACTAGTTTAGAAGGTTCCGGTTTTAATAATCTCTAATATATACTTTTTTATTTTTTTATTTTTTTATTTTTTTGACAAAAGGCTGATGGACACGAAAGAAAGTTTCAGATCACAACAAAGAATTAACTCATTTCTAATCACAATCAGCATTTTATATATGAGAACGATCCCTAATCCGGCCCATTTAAGATTGAAAACTTACTTCTAAGTAAGGACCCTGATCGAGAAAGCACTATCACCCATCGCGTAAGTGATTGTTGGTATCTCTAATAAATATATTAAAACAACAAAAAATAACTAGAATAAAATTAATTTAGAAAAAAAAACAATATATTGAAATTATAAGATAATAAATGCAAAAATCTGGTCGATCATTTGAAATTTGAAGATGCCTCCATATGAACACTAGTGTGTAAAGCAAGACATGCAAAAGCACCAAATTTGAAGTTCCTCTTGCCTTGTCTTTGACAAAGTTTGATGCCCAGTTTCACATTTAAAGTAGGTTGCTTGGTCGATTAGGAACCTTGGATCCTATGATTTTCCAACTTAATTGGAACAAGTTTAGTTTGATTCCAACCTTTGAATTCCAACGTTTTAAAAAATAGACTTATTCAATACATTTATCTTCATAAAATGAAAATATACACCATTTTAAATATATTTAACATGATATATTCAATTAATCTTTCAGTCAGATGAATGGACAGACCATTGAACCAAAAAAATTTAGGTCCCCGTGACCAAGTCATCGCACATTAATTAAAAATTAAGGATGATTTAGACTTAGTAAACATTTAAAACACAAGATAATGTCTAGCTAGATCATAGATGGCAAGCAATAAAATAAGTAAACTGATGACATGGGTAGCGTGACTTCACCTACCAACCATGAGATGCCTCTATGCTAATTTTTCAATTAATTCATTAAAAAGTTCAAAAAATTTCAATGCGTCATTTTAAACATAGCAAGCCTTCCATGACATGAAAGAGTAAATCACTGCTGCGAGGATTGGGCCTTTGGTAAAAGTCCTACTCACTTCCAATCCACTGTAACAAAGTTTTATCTTGTGTAAAGAACCGAAGTTCTCACTGTAGTGCGATTCACCTTGCACTGACCCAGATCGAATTGCAAATAGAAGAAGAAGATAAGATGAGAGATATAGAAGACAAGTAGTGAAAACTTAAACTATAATTGCTAACTTCATATGGTTGACATACACCCCTTAATATAGGTACATACATGTCTCTTTAACTTCTTTGGTAATTATGTAATTTTTTTAAGACACTATTGATTCCTAAGACATTGTAGAAACCAAAGGGACACGTACAAAGAAAAATCATAGAAATAGGAAGCCTTGTAACAAAGTTTTACTAAAAATCATTATTTATCTTAATAAATGTAATTTATTTTTTTAAATAATAAAATTTATTATATTTTAGTTAAATTGAGACTACACATAAAGTAAAATTGTTTATGAGAAAAGATTGGATAAATCATATAACATTGAGAAGAAGGATGAGTAGTTATTGGGGGCAGGAAGTAAATGGATCACTACATATAAAAATTATATAATAATAATGACGTAGTTATTGTAGCCCTCACTACGAGAGTTGGTGTTAGGCATCTTATATCGGTTGAGACCACCTCACATAACCTCTGACAAAGGCTTCCTCTACATTCAACCAGGATCTCTAACGACATAAGAGAGACATCTCTAATACCACATCTCTAAACACAATTGGAGTGACTATCGCCAATTAGTGTGGACGAAATAAGGTGAAAATTAATGGCTACAACCATTTATGGTTAACTCCTATATTGATTATGTTGGAAGCTTATCTCAGCTTTGGGTTTTACTGTGGGTTTATTCTAAAATTGGTTTCAAAATATTCAAAAAGACCTTCTGAAGTGTTTAATCTCACAACAGTTAAAGAAAAAACTTCACTCCCCTTATATGCGTTTTCTATCTAAAAAACCTATTGAACTCGTTAGTGAAAAGGCTCTCTCGTCTGCGCACATAGAGGGTGCCAATGGCGGATTAAGTTTGGCTTAAACGTCCGAAACTCGTTTGTGAGCGCATGATGTGCACATGAATACCGGAACGATTTAAGGCTCCCCCACGCCGGTTGGTTTTTGGAAAATCTTAATGATATTTTACAACTAGTTAACTGAAACCGTTTTGGAATTTCTCCTTTAATTGAGATTGATATTTTCATAATTCGGTTTCTACAATTAAAGAGATTTTAACTGGTTGATTAATTGGATGTTATGTTGACTGATTGACAATTCCATTTCCCAATTTAATGAGATTTTATGCTGATTGATTGAAACGGTTTTGGATTTGTCCTCTAATGAAGCATACTGCCATTCTCAGAGATTTTGAAAGATCCCTATAAATATATCCATTCTCTTTGAAAAAAGAATACAGTGAAAAACAACTGTTTTATCTTCTTCCTTCTTCTCTTGTTTTCATCTTTCCTCTTCGGTGGTTTTTGGAGCAATCTTTAAGCACTTGCAGTTCTCCAGTTTGTGTGTACGAGACAGAGAGCTTTGAGACTATTATATCATGGGAGAACTACACCATCGAGATCCTTGTTGCACCGAGTAACTCACTCCAAGTAGGCAAAATAGTTCTTATGGACAATACATTCACACGCCTCAGTTAATCTTCTACCTCATAGCAATTCATCTTTAACTCTAACAGATGCTTGGTTGATTGAGGCACAAGAAGTGCCCTCCTGGGATCCTTCTTGGAATGCTCATGTCCCCTAAATATCAAACTCTTTCTTAGGCTTGTAGGGGACATCAAGATACCCACACTAGAAAACATGCCCAAGTAAAGATAGGTTGGGATGAGAATAACATGTTTCGTTTGTAATATTGAGAATGGATTCATGAGCCACTTGCTTCTACTTGTTGGAATTGAAGATGAATAGCTGTGAAATAGAAGATTGGTTAAGGCGTGCGAGCACACTGTCCTTAATTAAAGAACTATTTCGCCTCATCAGAGTAAGTTACTCGATCGGTGCAGCAAGGATCTCAATACCGTAGTTCTCCTAGAATACAACAGTCTCAAAGCTCTCCGACTTTTGCACACGAACTAGAGAACCGTGAGTGCTCAAAGATTGCTCCAAAAACTAGTGAAGAGGAAAGATGAAAACATGAGAAGGAGGAAGAAGGTAAAGCAATTGTTTTCTACTATATTTTCTCAAGAAGAACGAGTTTATTTATAAGGATCTTTCCAAATCTCTAAGATTGGCAATAGTCTTCATCACGGGACAAATCCAAAACCATTTCAATTAATCAAACAAAATCAATCAATCCGCATAAAATCTTATTAAATGAGGAAATGGAATCATCAAAAGCATCTATCAACATAAAATCCCATTAATCAATCAATTAAAATCTCTTTAATTGTGGAAATGGAATCATGTGAATCATGAAAACATCAATCTCAATTAAAGGAGAGATTCCAAAATGTTCCATTAAAATATCATTGCGATTTTTCGAAAACTAACCGGCGCATGGAAGTGTTAAATCGTTCCGGCATTCGTATGTGCATGACGCGCTCGCACACGAGTTTCGAACGTTTAAACCAAACTAAATCCAACATTTGCACCCCTGCGAGAGAGCTTTTTCATCAGCAAGCCCAATAGGTTTTTAAAATGAAAGTACATATAAGGGGAGTGAAAATTTTCTCTCAAATCAATGTAAGACTAAACACTTCAAAAGATCTTTTGAATATTTTGAAACCAACTTTAGAATAAGTCCACAATAAATCCCAAAGCTGAGATGGGCTTCCAACATTACTCTGCCCAACCAGCAACTTAATTAGATGCCATTTTTGCAATCTATTCGGGATGCATGTGTCCGGATAGCAAAGTCTCGATAGTTAGCTCTAGTCTTCCATTCTAATAAATCCCAAACGAAAAAAAAAATCTTTGGGGCAACACCCCATAGATCATTCGATCAACATATACCTCAGGATAGGGTGGGACTTGGTTGTTTTAGCCATTTTGTGAAACTTATGGCCTGAGGGTAATTAAAGATATTTTAATGATAAACAATGTGTTTACATTAAATTGATTTGTGGCAATGATTTCCTCTTACTCTATTGATTTGATGCAGCTTATGTGACCAAGCGGCTTAAGTTGGTGCCAGTCGAATGCCTTATGAACAAAAGTTTGGCTTTTACCGAGGAGGATGCACAACATATCCAACAAGGCACTAGATAATAGCTTATCGAAGAAGGACCATATCCATGTATTAGGGTTGATCGTGCCAGTTTTATCAAGACTAAACTTCTAATTTGTGCTCTTACTAACTTTTAATTAATATATGCATTTATCGAAAAAATAATAATAAATAAAAATATAAGTAAAAGTTTCAAATGGGTCATGCCAGGCCCAAACAGCATGGGCCCTGCTCGTGCCAAGCATTATGCGTGCCCGAGCCTACATGAGACGACTTCTTATTTATATTGGACTAGCACAACCAGAGAAATTTTGGGGGCCAACACAACATAGCTTGTGCCTTGTCGGGCCTATAGGGTTGGCCGACCCGCGGGCAGACCTACTAAATTTAGAAAATCAAAATATCGTAAAAAATCCCCAAAACCTAGAAAATCTGGAAAAAAAACCCAAATCCAAAAAACTATGAAAACTCCATAAAATAGAAAAATCCTTAAAAAATTTCAAAAAAATCACAAAATTTTCTAAGATTCAAATACAACCGTTTTTAGTTTTTTTAAAATATTTTTAGAGTTTAAAATAAATTTAAAAAAGAAGAAAAGAAAAGTATGACTGATTGGCCAAGCCCGTCAGGATACTATACAAGTTGTGTCTGAGCCTGCACAATACGCATGGGCCCACTCTTGGGCGGTGCCAAGGCACTTAACCAGTTGATATTGGTTTATTTGGTTTGCAGTAAGTAGATATGATGTAGTTGGTTTATATGTAAGTTACTTTTTTTTATTTGGTTTGCTGTGAAACAAGAACTTATTTGTAAAATCACTTACATGAAACTATATTGTAATTCAACTTACAACCAAACTGATTTTAAGTTGAATTATAATAAAAATTTGAGTGCTATCATCACAATCTACCGTAAGAAATCAAATATCAAATTGATTTTTTAAGAAATTAATTTCTTTGTTCACAAAGAATGCACCTTATCATTATAGTTAACTTTAAAATATATACATCCAAATTTTCAAAACTCCTTGCTCACTAATTTTTTAAGTCACCAAAAATGCCCCTATTCACTAATTTGCTAAGACCGGTTACATTGCTCTCCAAAGTCTCAATACATTTTTAGAGTAAGAATTATCTTTTACCTATAATTATTTGACACTATTTTTCACCCAAAACACATACACTCACAACACTTTTACACTAAACCCCTACACATCTCCCCAAGGGATTTATATGCAATTTGGACACTATTTAAAGGACAAAGTTAAATAAGTATTTTTTTATAAAAAATAATAAATTTGTTAATCTATCAAGTAAATCAATTATAGATAATTTTGATTTTAAAAAATTGTAAAAAAATTAGATTCATATTTTTAAAATTTTTAAAATTTTAAATTTTTTTAATTTTAAAAATTATAACAACTACTTTGAATGATACATTTTGAACTAATGGCCACATTCTAGTTTATAAATTATAATTATCCTATATAACTATTATTTTTATAAAAACTATTAATAATATGATGAATATTTATTATATTTTAGGAAGTCCTGAGCAATACAAGACCTATTTTCGAAAACTCACTGCATGTTGCTAAAGAGGCAGTTGTTCGCCACTTCTCCACCACTCACGAGTCCGGCTTAAAACACCATATCTAAAATACTTGGCCATGAATCCCGGTATATGTTTCTCACGTGCATTACACATGACCATGTCAGTGAACCAAAAGCCCGGTTTAGATTCCTTATCCAGAACCAGTGCAACAATTGGGTTAAATAACACCAATTCTCTCCGTACATGAATTTCCAAACTTGTCTTCTATTAAAAATTTAAAACTATGTTTAATATTTTGATATAAATTAGAGGAAACAACAGAGCTAATAATAAGGAGTTCATAGTAGAAGGGATGAAGAGGACCCAACGATACATAAAGTCATCTAATCATTCATCAGGCTATATCTTCTTCAATGATGTTTTCATGGGATCGATAAGTGTAATTACGCATGCCATTAAATTGATTACTTGAAATTAACGTATGTGACTTATAGAGTCATAATTGGTTTTGATAATGACTGACTGAGCCCTGTAATCAAGGAGGATCTATATATGTTTTATCTCAAAAAAAAGTGTTCATCCACTGGTATGAATTCGAAGATGCTTCTAGTTTACATAAAATCCATGACTTTGCTAAGAAAGAATTATATTATCGAACAAAAAACTTCCAATCCTTCACATACAAACAGAAAACAGTATATATTTATTTGCTAAAATTTTACATGGTATGGATGGTCACGAAACATGAATCAAAAAGCAAAAACAAGACTGAAAGAGAAAGGAAGAGAGAGATATATAGCACACTTTGATGTTATCCGCCACCACCCGCCGCCGCTGCGGCGCTGTTGATACTCATCCAAGATGGAGTCATGAAGAACTCCGGCAAGCCGCCGTCCGCACTGAAGAAGCCAGAGGTGGAGTCGGACACTGTGGTTTCTAGGCCTTGGAAGTCCATGAAAAGCACATCTGCCTCATCAACCATGGAGATGTCCTCCTCCTCATCTCCTTCCACTGTAGCTTTGAGAGGAGTGGTTGGGGACAAAGCTGGATCAGTACTGGCGCGTTGCGTGGCGATTGCCGGCGGAGTGGGGAATTTGTTGCGTGTGGTACCGGCGAGGGAGTTACGATGAGTGGGGACGGGGTGGTTGTGCTCCGCCGTGTAGGTGATAATCAGTGTGCTAGGGTCTGTCTGACTTCTTTCTACTTGCTTTCTCGCCAGGCATCCTTTGGAGCTACTGCATCTATAGTAACCTCTGTGTGGATATATACATACATCAATGAATCAACAAATTCTACAAGGACAAGAGGAGAAAGGATGGCAAGTATGTATGTATTATTATATATAGTACCGAGGGTATGGAGAGCCCTTGATGGGTTTCTGGCCGTACTTGCGCCAAGCCCACAAGTCAGAGGAGTTGCCTTCGGCTGGGACATGGCATACGACTCTCTTCAGCTGGTTCTTCCTGGTTTCCATCAACTAACTCATGAGGTCTTGAAGAGATATGTGGAGAGAGGGAGAGAGAGAGATGCTATATACGTACCTTCTCTTGGAACGTGAGGGTTGTCTTGGTGCAACTGGGAGAGGGGAGGAGGATGAGGGGATTCTCTTCTTCTCCTGTTGCTGCTGCTGTTGTTGCTGCTGTTGTTGTTTTGGGGGTGGTTGTTGGGGTTTGAGAAAGAAAGGTTTGCAGAGATCTTCAAGCTCCTGAAGAGTTGTGTTTGCGGTCATGAGATCAGGAAAGCTGATTAGAAGATCTTCATCGCCATCTAGGCACTTCTCCTTGAGAACTGATGACATTGGAAACGAAGAGAAAGGATCTCTCATGGAAGCATCAGCCAAAGGTTCAGGAAAGCAGCAACTCTTCACCACAGCCTGCAGATCCCAGTCCTCAACGTCCATGCACGCCGACAACCAAATCTAAGAAGAAGAAGAAGAAGAAGAACCACAACAAGGTCCTGTGAAAGACGGCGTTGACTTTACGAGAGTGGATTGCAGAGAATGGTAGAAGATGCTCAGAGATGGGAGAACTTCATACGGAAAGGATGATTTATAATTTAGTGGAAACTATTGAAAAACTGGCTTAGATCAAACGATAAACAACTAGTGCCATGCGTTTGACCTGTATCATATGTCAACGGAGAGAGAGAGATGGAGGGCGGTGTGCATCTTTGTCCATCCACGCGTTATCTCAGCCTCAAAGTTTGAGTTTTTCTTCGTTTTTAGATATTATGATATCGAGTTGATGCATATAATAGTTGCGAGAATTTTCGTACAGGCGACCCATAATAATAAAGACACGTTGAGGTTTCTTAATTTCTAAATGAGCTGCTGGTGTGAAGGTTGGTGGGGCTCGGAACAGTCCTTGTTCCAGAAACGTGCGCGTGTGAAAGTCGGCACGGGTGGGACCCATCTGGTGTGGTGGATGATGTTTTTAGCCTACTCTTCTAACTCTATTGTCAACTACTTAAATCTTACCTACTTATCCGTAATCAAATTTTTACATGCTTCCTCTTCAGAGTGTCGATCACGAGGCAGACTATGGACGGTAAATGATCTGGTGTGCTTGAATAGATCACGTAGACCCTTGCGTACAATACGGAGCTTGGCGTGCGCACGAGCGTGGATCACGAGAGATGGCAGTGGAGATCTGGTGTAGCGATCTCGTGTGGGTCCCTACCATTCATCTCCCATTAAAGAAGAAGCAGCAGCCAAGAAGGGATCAGAAGCATGTCGCATCGTCGTTGGGCTCTTCGTAGAGCCGTAGGCTCCGCTTTTGCATTCAATCTCAAGTTCTTGAGAGAACGTGATTGTCAGTCATCACATGACATGACTTGACACTGATTAATTAATCAACTTTTTTTATTAGTTTGGTTTTAATAAATAAAAAAAGAAAAGATCAAGTCAAGCACTCAGGAATAGGATGATTTGATTTGTGAGGTACATTGCCTTAATCTGATTACTTAATCATCTAGTGTAGTGTATCATAATCATAGGCAGGTTAAAATCAGAGGAAATATATATTTTTTTATTATTAGTATTGTCAAGTACAGTGGATCTAATCATCTAGTGCAATGATTTGATTAGATTTGCAAGTTTGTCTAATTGTTAAGTATTGAGGTGATCGAATCAAGTTGGATCAGGGACCCAGATAGTACACTACTACTCTTTAGGGGACCTTTGGTTTGAATGAGTAGTCCATTCCTTTGTTTGGGTGTGTAACAATATGGGAATGGGAGAGGGATGAGTAAGGGCTAGTTTGGATGAACCCATATTCCATAGTAATGACCCTTATTACTATGTAATGGACCATTATTATGAAATATACATTATAGCCCATTTGGTTCTCTCTTTTATATGAAAAAATAACCATGAAATGGGCTCATTCGTAGGTGTGGGCACGGGTCGGTTAATCGAAGCCAAATTGCCTCCGCCTACCAAAGGTCAACCCGAAACCAAATTCCGCTACCAGTATGGTTGACCCACAACCCAAGAGTCACGGTCACCTTTCTGGGTGACTCCGTAGAATCGTCCGCCACCTTGAGAACCTACGGCGTGCCCAACCAGTCGGTTTTTAAATTTTTTTTAAAATATATAAAATGTATATTAAAAAATAGCAATAAATGAATATGATATTTTGATATAAAAATAGAATTTGAAAAATTAAAAAGATTGAAAACTATAAAATTCATTATCCTACACTAATTATTCAAATATTAAGGAAACCAAAAAAATTATAAAATAAAAAAAAATCCATACAAATGGCAAGCTAATTAAAAATAAGGAAATAACCATAATAAATCTTAATTATTGATCATTAAAAAATACAAAAATCTCTATCGAAAGAAACAAAATCAATCTATAAAATTCATTGTCCTACACTAAGTATTCATATATTAAGAAAATAAAAAATATATATATAATCACAAAATAGCATATAAATGGTAAGCTACTTAAAAATAAGAAAATAATCATAAAAATTCTTCATTATTGACTATCAGAGAATGCAAAAATCTCTCCTAAAAGAAAAAAAAAATCAATCTATAAAATTCACTAACCTACATTAATTATTCAAATATTAAGAAAATCAAAAAAATTATAAAATCATAAAAGAGCATATAAATGGCAAACTATTTAAAAATAAGAAAATAACCATAAAAAACTTTTATTATTGATAATAAAAATATCTTTTGAAGGAAAAAAAAGCTCAATATATCATATTCATTATCTTACACTAATTATTCAAATATTATGAAAACTAAAAAAATTATAAAATCACCAAAAAAATATAAATGACAAGCTATTTAAAATAAGGAAATAACCATGCAAAACCTTCATTATCCGTAACGAGAGAATATGTAAAAATCTCTTTTTAATGAAAAAAAACTCAAATATGTAAAATTTCTCATCATATTCTAATTATTTAAATTTTAAGAACTGGTAATGAACAAAAGAAAACATTCACATATCCACAAAAAGTCCTCCCAAGTTTGCAATATCCCAAACAGTCCCTCATTTTTGAGACTTTGACTTTTTAAACCTTCCATCCACTAATACCATCTCTTTTCTTTTTACATGACCAAAATGCCCTTTGTGGATATCATGACCAAGCCCTCCCCACAATGCATGAAAACAACAAAGTAAAATGTCTGCAATGCCCTCAATTCAAAAAGCAACTACAATGGGCGGTTGGAATCCCGAGACGACGCGACACACCATCTTCTCCTTGACCCGACCTCTCACAGCGGTTAGGTAAAGCAGTGGTCATGCAGTGCGATCGAGGAGCGAGATCAATCGACGCTTTTTTCCGACTACAATTGCTTGGCCACCAGCTGCCGAGTACTCCGTAGGTGGTGCTGCTTCCCGGAGATCAAAGTAAGCGGGTTTAGGCGAACTTAAAGCTGCTACGCTAAGGTACGAAGTATGCTTGGGAAACCTGAGTGTCCATGATTTTTACCTTCTTTTCGCTTGTTTTTACTGGTTTATATGCATTTGGGATGGAAGATTAAACATAATGGTGAGCGATTTTGGGTTGTTATACGCGTGGCTGGAACTTCGCAGCAAGAAATTTGGGGTTTAGGGTTTATTCTTTTTTTTCTTTTTTTTTTCTGATTTAGGGTTTAGGGTTTGGGGTTTAGGGGATCAATTTGTTGTACATTCTTTACTAATGATGTCTACAAGTGTTACCAATGTTTCCATGTAAAATATATTGTTTCCGTTTATTCTCCAAAATTTCCATTTAAACGTTCTACAACCTTTCGTAATAAATCTCTCTTGATGCAGGCTACGGGAAATATGTCGTCTAATCTAGTAAACAGTAGGTGCTCTTTGGTGCCGGTCCACCAAACACTTGCCGAATTGAAACCCCATATGACTGAGAGACACTGGGAACTCATCAGGAGGACACCCTTTGCCCCATTATTGGACATCGAACCTGTTATGCAGGAGAGAGGACTGTTGGATGCTCTGTTAAATAGGTATGACGAGCGCACCAACAGATTTAGTATTGCAGGAACAGAGATCAATCAGAGGTTTTTTCCGACCCCAGGATATTGCTCTGAAAAAAGGGGAAGAAGAAAATTTTGTCAAACTGTTGGTGGTGTACCTCCTTGGAACGATGCTCTTCCCAAGCACCTCATGTGCGATTCCTAACTGGATTGCAGACTACGCAGACAAGCTAGCTAAACTAAACCGCTACGCATGGGCGCAGGCCACTCACAAGTGGCTTATGGATGACGTCCCGAAGATATCCGCACGCGTCCAGTCCAGGGAATCCGATGAGACTGTACAAACTGGATATCTAAGAGGGTGCGCTGTCGCCCTCAACATATGGTTCTATGAGGTCACTGGGACCGGGAAGAAGGTGCACTATGGGAGGACACCAAGGATCCTCAGCTATGGGGAGAACAGCTTCAGAAAGCAAGCCTCCCTTGGTCCCCTGCTAAAATCACTCGATGGAAAGGAGGTACTCCAGCTTTTTTCTTTAAATTTGAAAGTTCTCATGTAGGATGTTATATTATCGTTTTATATAACCACTTCTTGTTTAACATAGTTTATTTTCACTTAACTTATTGAGTTTATGTTTAATATAGTATTTTTTCGTTTAATATAAGGAATTCCTATTTAATATGTAGCGCTCCCGTTTAACATTATTGGATTGGGGTTAATATCTAGCGTTATCGTTTAACATAATACACATTTTGGTTCTTTACAATTTTCCGAGCTTGTCCCCGTCACATCGGAGGAGGAAGAGAACGTAGGAGCCTTGAGGTGGGACGATCAAGGGCCCAGATAGGAAAAGAATGAAAAAGTTTCCACTGCGCCCACATCCTGTGGCAAGGGTGCTAAGGGAGCGGCGGACAGTGAACGAAAAAAGGTCCTCGAATGCTCCAAGTCCAAAGAAATTTCCGTGTACTACTCACCGCCGTCCCTTCTCACGGAAACTCCGGCCAAGGAGGCCGATGGATGATGACACCGCAACACGACATTGAGAAGGCACTTAAGGTTCTTTCAAGAGATGTTGCCAACATCAAGTCCCAAACTTGACAAAATGGAGGGACAGAGGGGGGCTCGAAGCCGAGGTATCGAGAGACAACGCGAGCGCCGGTGCTCCGAGACCAGCGGCCGGTGCTAGTATCGTGAGACTCGGCGGCTGGCGGCGGTATCCGAGACGAAGGTGCCATTGCTATCATCTCCAATTGCAGGGAAGCGGTTAAAGAAGGTCAGCATCCGGGCCCGATGCGTGCGGTCGTAGTTTGCGGTAACCCGGTCTCAAATGCGATAGCCCCTCTTCATGAGGATAAGATGTCAAGAGGAAATCGCGGCAAGGTAAAAAAGCCGCAAATGTTAGCGAACTCCATCCGTAATACCGCCAACGCTGAAGATAGCACGACGCATTTACGACTACATGGTTACACTTGGCAGCCAGAATTGAATCACGCACACGGATGAAGAACTTGACACCCAGAAATACTCCAAACCTCGCAGACTCCACAAAGAATATCAAACGACCATCAGCCATGGGCCCCAAAATTTCGAACAACCAACTTCAATCCTGGCCACGCCACTCTTGAACCATCCACACCAATCTAGTACCGGAACCACCCACCGATCATGCAGATAGTTTGGCACCAAATGGGCCGCATCACGACCAACGACCGGCCGCATTAACCGGCCACCAATTACAAACCTCTCGAATCCAATCCCCGGCCACCAATGCAACTATCATCGCCAGCCACCGCCTTCACCCTCAATATTACTAAACAACCGCGATCACCCATCGGAGAGCCGGAGAGAAAAGACGCGATCATGGTGGAGGATTTAATGGCAAATAAAAACACAATGCAAGTTAAGACAAACTTTATACCAAAAAGTAAAATCCTCCACGGTTTTAAATGCGGTGACTAATCTGGAGAAAACAACAATTGGGATGTATCTCAACTGCAGAATCGATAAGTAAGTTTTCCATTTAATATACAGATTACTCGTTTAATATTTAGAGTTTTAGCTTAGAATAGTAATTTGTCGTTTAATATTACGAATTTCCATTTAGTATGCTCATTTGTCATTTAATAACTGGTTTTTTCATTTAATATCTTGGTGTTTGCGTTTATTAAACTTGGTTCCCGTTTAATGTCACGCTTAATATTCAGTTTTTCACCATTCAGGACTATTGTTTGGAGGAATGAGTGGACGTACACCACTCGGGACCATCCGTCTGTATACTATTTGTTAGACTGATAAAGGCGATGGTACATTGGCGATGTCATGGACGTATATGTGCTGATCATCCTTGAATCTATGGCCAAATCTCCCTACCCTTACAAGAAACGGGCCACAATAACGAGACCCTTGGCGCTTTTAATGACGAAGCAATTGGCTTCCGAAGATGTTGCCCTTACACTGATGAAGGATGTCGTCCATGCATACAACGAAGTGGAGTTGGTTATTTTGCCCATAATCCTAAATAAGCATTACCATCTGGTCTTTCTGGACAAGAAAAAGAAGCAGTATGTTCACTACACCTCATTAAGAAGCGCTATATACGAAGCAAACGCTCGGGAAATGGTAATACGATTAACTTTATTTTATTATTTTCTTTGGATTTTTCTAAATGGTCCTTATTCTTATATCAGCGGCGACTCTTCGACGACTGCATCCAAATCGAATTAGGAGATTGCGGAACGCAGGGGTACCCACTTATAACTGACCATGACTGCCCGCAACAGAAGGCGGGGACCGTTGACTGCCCAATCTATGTAATGCGCTTCATAGAGCAAATCCTCAATGGCGAGAAACTCCACCTCCCCCACACACCGACGCTGTTGTTACGTTTACGGCGCCGTCCCACGTGATATTAATGGACGGCTTGAGGCGGAGCGGTAAGGAATCTGATGTGGGCATTAAAGCTAATCAACAGGCGTGTTAAACTTAGATTTTCGTTTAACAAACATTAACGCTTCCAATGGACATGACTGTCATGCTGTTAGAAAGTATTGAAATTTATATTAAACGCGAACATAAGATATTAAACGTAAATGTTACTTTTTAAATGGGAACATAATATATTAAATGGAAAAGTTATTTTTTAAATGGGAACATGAGATAGTAAACATAAAAGTGATATATTAAATGGAAACTAATTATCTTAAACGGGAGCGTGACAATCGTAGTCGTTTAATCACAATCCACAAATGGGCATGAAGAAGAAAATATTATGACATTGATTAACGTTCAATTAAAACAAAACAAACAAAAAAGTGCAGATAACACCAACAAAACAAAAAAGGATGAAAATTTAAACAACACAAGAAAAAAAAAACATAATGAAGGGGTCCATGACATGCACCAGCAACAACATTCTCTTCAATCAGTATCTTCTCCCGATGAACTGGGAGGGAGATACTAAAGGGCTTGGGTGAAATCCATCTGAGTCAAGTCGAGATCAGGATGACGACGAGAGATATCTTGGAAGATTTTGAAACCTTCCTCGACACCTTTTCTCTACACAGACAAGACGTTGGAAGTCGTCAGATTCTTTGAAGTCAGAGATTGCACAGGCGGCGATCTCGCGCTCGCGGGCCATGTTCTCATCGGAAAGCTGGTAGTTTTCAACAGCACGACGAATGTCCATGTGAAAGAGTGGCGACCGTTTGTATAAGGCTATGGCGTCATCACGGATCCTTTTCAGGGCGGAACATTCGGCAGGTGGCTCCTTTTCCTTCGACGTCGTCTTTGACATCTCTTGGACTTCTGATGAGCTTGAGTCCGGTGGAGGTCCTTTGACGATTTCTCTTAGAGATTTGCAAAGCCTGTGAGGATCCATTCTTGTAGAGGGAAAGAGTGATAAGGTTGTGCCCATGTAGAGGGCTATTTAAAGAGCGAAGGAGGCCGCACGATGATCTAGGCGACTCGAGAGGATTGATGCGACGCGAGAGGATTGAGGCAATTTTGCTTTGGGTAAAGTATCTCGGGTAGTTTGGTTATAATTTCTTCCGCCTACATTCAACCAATTGATGGAGGCGCCAGAGCCTCGAAAACGGAAAAGACATTGAAGAGAATTAAATTGATTCGACCCGAAGGGGGCCAAATCGTCGAAATATGGGAAAGGGCTTTGGGAGATTGAGATGGTCACCTCTTTCCCCAACCAATTGAAATATTAAACGTAAAGTCGTAATATTATACAGAAAGTCGTAATATTAAACGGAAACCAATATAATTAAACGAAAACGTATAATTCAGGCAGAAACAAGAAACGCACGAAATACAATAAATGTTAGAGTAATTACATATTAGTCAGCAATCGATGCATTACAAAATCTCCGGTTGTGACCAAATTTCATGGCGGCTGACAGCAGAACTCCGCGACGCCGATTCCTGTGATTCTATTCTCTTCCGTCTTGGACGACCCGGCGGCCTCTTTGTGCATGGTGGTCGCATAAGTAGTTCTCGGTTTGAATCAGTCGGCTTGTCATCATCTGGGACGGGAAAAATAGCTTCGACATACGCCAACCGGTAAGCTTCAACCGTGAAGTAGTTGTCAACATACCGATGTACACTTGTGTCCGTTAGCATTATTGCAGCACATGCGTGTTTGCATGGGAGGCCATACACCTGCCACCTTCGGGATGAACATGTTCTTGAGAGCAGACTGACGGCGTGGTTGTTCTCGTCGATAACCTCGAATGATCTCTGTATGAATGGCCAACAAGTAGGTTGCTGCTTTCTTCAACGATTTCCTCCAACTTATTGTGTATTTCTGGGCATAAGTGGGTTTCCCATTTTCGAGAATTCTCACGGCAGTTGCAAAGCATGACCATGAGCTTGAACCTTTGTTGGACAAAGTAAAGAAGTTACGAAGCAAAAAGAAAAGATATTAATTACAGACTTGTTATATTCAACGGAAAAGCTAGAAAATAAGTAGGAACAAATCATAGTAAACGAAAACATGAAATATTAAATGAAAACAAATTATTTTAACTAGAAAAATGTTATATTAAACGGTAAATTAATATATTGAACGGAAACTAAATAAATTAAACGATAAAGTGACTTACGTTATCAAATCGATATGTTCGTTATGGGGAGATGGCGTGCCTCCTTAATCCAGGCATTGAATGACTCTGCTACGTTGGAATACATCTCTCCCCATCTTTCGCCTTTGAACATATAGTTCGACCAATGAGAAACATCGGATTTCTGAAGCAGCCAACGATGTGCGTCAGCTGATACGGCAAGTAGGTCGTTCACTGCCTCATCGTATTCCTTTACGGTACATGCGTAAGCGATCCTGACAAATATGGACCAACACTCCTCTTTCAGAGATTTCCCAAGCCTAACATTTCCCTTCATGAAGTTCACTTCCAAGTGTCGTAAACAATATGCATGCGGGGCAGAAGGGAAAACATTTGCGACGGCGTTGATAAGGCCCTTCGACCTGTCCGAAACGAATGTAATAATCTTGCCATAGTCGTCATCCCCGTAAATGGCATCGCCCAGTTTTGACAGGAACCATGTCCAGTTGGAGTCGGTTTCATTATCAACGACAACGAACGCAACATGAAAGAAGCCCTCGTTCCCATCTTTGCCCGTCGCTCCCAACAACGTGCCCCCGTATTTTCCAAGCAAATGAGTTCCATCAACGAAAAGTATTGGCCTGCAACCTCTCTTGAAACCGTCAACACATGCACGGAATGAGAAAAATGCACGTCTAAACCGCTCACCGCCCCGCCAACAATGGCAAATGCTACTGTGGTTTGTCTCCATCACCTTGTTTCACTATACTAACAAGTCATAAATACCATTTCTACCACCCTCCACTACCATTGACGTAAGAATACCCTTGGCCACCTCTTTCCCCAACCAAGTGTAATGGCTATACTTTTACTATAAATAAGGAGAAGTTATTTTAATTTGATTAGTTAGGAAATTTAGTTATAAATTAAAAGAAGGGCTGAAAAAGAATATCTTTGCCAGGAGGGACCTGCATGTAATAAAAAAAAGGGGGACCGGGGGTTACGTGCAAAACCCCCACCCATGCACGCGAGCGATATTCGCCAAGCAAAGCGTGGACGGGGTCAACCAGCATGTAGCGAAAGCCATGCCAGCGACAGGGCCGGGGCTCCTCAGAGGCGCTGCAGCACGCCGCCAAAGGGCGAGCGCCGCGGAATAACTCGACCATGCGCACGGCCGAAAAACCGGGAGGGGTGCTGGGCCTGCAGGGCCGACGCGACAGCGTACTGTCGCCGTCGTGGCCGTCTCGAGTACCCCCATCGTCGTGTCTTTTCCCTGCACAGCGAGTACGAATCCTCGCCAGATTTTCGGGGGCGGGACGGAGGGGTGGCAGCGAGTACGAGCCTCGCCTGGATTTCGGGGAATGGCAGCGCACCCTCACATCAGTCGCCGCTCACCTCGAGCCCACCGCGCGTCCTCCACAAGAATAAGGGCAGGCCGACCTCTCGCCGAAGGACTTCACTATACTTGGAGCCAACGGACGGACTGAGCTCCTCAGAGGGCGAGGAGGCCTACTGTGCACGAACTCGAGCTCGTCGGAGAAGGAGGAAGCATCTGACGTCGAGGGCACTGGTGCTGAAGCCAGGAGAGCTACACATACTCCACGTTCGTCCCTTGAACCACCGTAGGAAGAGGTAAGCTTGCAACACTGCACATGTTGGTTGATAAACATAATGGGTGGCCAAAGTTGCATGAGTTAACTGTCAAGCTTCATGATAACCATGAGAAGAAGACAGTGCTTTTGGAGTTGATTCATGTAGCAAGGTAGAAGCAAGTAGGCGAATCAGAGTTACATATAGTCACACAAGTCCAGGAATTGGGCTTAGAAAGAGAAGGAGGTTCAGGTATACAGAACAGGCATGAAGGGAGGGTTGTAGCATGGGAGAATGGTGATGGGCTGTGTGTGTGAAGGTAGTGTGTGTGGGGATGCATGAATTGGAGAGTGTGAGGGGTAGCTGTCTGTAGTATAGATGCGCATGCCCTTGGTGTTAACATGCAGGTGTGCATGAGTTATAGAAGAGACCAAGATGCAATGCGGGGTCAAGTATAGGTGTACCTGGTGAGGACACTGAGAGGGGATGAGTTGAAGATGACTTGGTTCATGACACAGGTCCTAGGGAGGAGTAACTTGTGGTGTTGATAGATGGCTGAAGACAAGAAAAGCTTCATGCTCAAGTGAACCTTAAGAACCGTGAGAATGTGTTTGATTAACGGAGTAAATAGGTGTGTTGCCCCTCTGTTAACCTATATGAAGGATAATAACTTGAGTTAGGTTAATGCACAAATTCTAGTAGCCTAAGTTACAGGAGGAAAAGAAACACTCTCGGGAGATAATGGTGATGATGGTGTTCATGAAGCTAATGGAAACATAAGTAATGAATAGACAAATAATTGGGCTTAGGTTTCTATTAATGAATTGCAGCCCACTTAAATTAGTGGGCTGAAAATGAGTTAAGGAGTATATGCAATCTTATGGGTCATGGGCCTGATTATTTTGAGGAAACAATATAAGCAAATTGTCGCCGATATGCATAAATGAGCGCATAATCGCATGTGAGCCATGTACTTATTTAATAACATGTCTATAGTCAATAAATATATTGAACTTAGGTTTAATTATCAGATCGCGACATAGAGCAAGGAGACACGTCGAAGGGGACTCTTGACTAAGTAAAAGCATCCGCGACGCAGGCAAGTACCCTTGCACTCTTCCTTGGATGTATATTATAATCATGCCTCCTTGATGTTTAGACTTCATTGTGTATGTGTATCTGCTGCTTGTTTTATTCATGATTCCATGATTGATACACATGCTTTGAAATCCTTGTTGTTTGTTGGTATTCCGGGTTCATTCCCGTTGATTGTGATCTTCGACTAAGTTTGTCGTTGAGGAATCTCCTGTGGCAGTACGGGTGCTCGGGGCCGAGGACACCCCGACATCCAGTTTTCCTTGTCAGGGGGACGATACCCTGGTGGTCCCGTATTCCTTGTCAGTAGGACGAAGCACTGACCGTGTACGTACATGCGTGGAGGTGGCGCTACCTTGATGATTGTTGGCGGTTTCGACCGTGTGTGCCCAGGGAGGGGACTTGCGAGTGCTTGCTTCGCTGGTCTTGATTAGCTGTACGACTTGTTGTGTAGGGCTTGGACTCTCCTTTCACTTGTGTTAGTACTCCCATGGTAGGGTGTAGATCCTCGCCCTCTTGATTTGACAGGGACTCCTTGTACAGGATTTGTGACCCTGTTCGGCGATGTGGCTATTGTACGCCTCATTTTATTGGATTTCCTTCTTGATGTTTGATATTATTTTCGAGTCAGGATTATTTACGTATCCAGCAGGGGCTTGCTGAGCTTTCATTTCGGAAGCTCATTACTTGTTGACTGTTTTACAGATCCCGAGGAGTAGGACGAGACCAGAGCGGTACGTGAGGCTCGGGGGATCCCTCCTGTGGTCGTTGGACCTTATTTTACCTGTTGTGCTGAGAATTATATTTCGTAGGCTTCCTTGTAGGAGCCTTATGGGCTAAGTTGTAGGGTTGAGAACCCGAGAACCAATTATGTTATTTCCGCTGCGTACTCGTAGTTTGTTATTTAAGTTTATTTCATACTCTGTTGTGTATGACTTGTGTATGTGCTGAACACTGAGGCTACGTGTTCGGGCGGGGCCCGTCCCTGTTCGAGTACGGCCGGTCTGTTACGCGCCAGGGCCCGGGATTTAGGGTTCGGGGCGTTACACCAAGCCTGCTTATACGGCAAATGGACACCATGATCTCGCAACATATCCCGCTGAATGTCAATAGCTCTGTACAGAGGGCGGTCCTTCAAATTTCGCACCAACCTAATTAATCGACCCATTTCTTGATGCTTTGGATGCGGCGTCGTACCGATACCGCCTCCACATGTATGTGTGGGATGCATCGTTTTGATTGTAAATGTTGTATGATTACCTTCTGTCGATGCGTGGACACGCCACTGGCAATCCATTGCAGCACATTGGACAGTCACTCTCTTCTTATCATTCTTTATGAAGTTGAAGTCAAAATTTCGATTGATAGCGAAACTGCGAAGTGCGTCCTTGAAGTGGTCACTGTCCCTAAACCGGTCACCTACTATCAACGACACAATTACAGTGCTATCCGGTTGAGTAGAAATGGCTAATGCCCCCGTAGGCCCTTGCTGGAATGGATTTGTGCCTCGGCTAAACGATATGCTATCCGAGTTTGAATCCCTCCTGTTGGTGCATATATCACAAATGAGATACGGATATATTATTCGGAAAGTGAAATGTTAAACGGAAACACACGATAATAAATGGAAACCCGTATTGTTAAGCGGAAAGTGAAAATTTTAAAATGGCCCGACTATATTAAACGTAAACTCATAAGTTTAAGCGAAAACATGAAATGCGCGACTACAAGAAGGATTACGCCGACGACCATTGTAGGTTGGTTCGACAATAAAAAGACATAGTATTCTACGGTAGTAATGAGGGAGCTTGAGGGCCCATCCACCGCGATCTTCAATCGGTATCGGCTAATAAGGTCTACGGCGTATTTGTTGAACATGTGGTATATATGACACATACTACCGAAAGTCCACCTTCGTTTCAATTTGGGCAAACAGCGGCAGATGTATCCTGCGTGACAAACCGAACCTTTACGCGGGAAACTTCAAGACCCCATCGCTCACATATCTCATTTAGTATTGACGCCCATGAACTCAACACGGTAAACTGCAAAACTCATCCCTCGCCCTTATATCTGGCGACTGCACAAAAGGTCTCCATTGCTACCTGCAGCGAGAGTACCTTATACACTAGCACGATTTTAAACTGATACGGAAAACTCTTTTCGAAAAAAATGAGAAAATGAACTCACGGCTTAAAGTCAATGTTTCTTCGACTCGCCTTGGGCGGTGACTCGCCGAGGAAGCGAAGGTCACTGAACTCGATGGTTCAGGGAGGAATGGAAACAAAATGGAACAAAAGAGAACAAAGGAGAACAAAGAAGAACAAAGGAAGAAGAAGCTCTGAAAAAGCTGGGCACGAAGTACAAAAAGTATGTGAGAAAAGATGGTAAAAAGTGGTGATTTGACGGCTTAAAGTGGTGTTTGAACTCTTCTCTTTTGATTTGGCGAGAAACAGAGCAGCTCAGTTGGGGGGCAAAATGGGTATTAATGGCTGGATTCACTGACAGAGTTATGCCCACGGACTAAAAAGTAACTAAACCAAAAAGGAGGAACTGTCTGAGAAACTGTTTTGTCAGAGGGACTGTCTGGGAAGTTTGCAAACTTCCAGGGACTAAAAAATAATTTTCCCTATTAAGAAAATCAATTTAAAAATATATAATGTTACATCAAAGAATAAAAAATGATTGGTGAGTTAAAATTTAAAAATAATTTGAAGAAAATTTTTTAAAAAACCCCACCCTTGCTGGTTGAACCTGCGGGTCAACCCGTTTCACCCAGCGGGTAACGGGTTGGGTTTTACCTGACTCATAAGCGGCCCGTCGGGTCGGCTGACCCGGCGGTTTTTACAGGACCGGTTCCGAGCCGGGCCGGGTTGAAACTTTGGTATAGCCCTTTTTTTTTTCCTGTGTTTGTCGCGAGGGAGTCGTTCGTTCTCGAGCCCAGACCGCGCGAGCTCCTCTGTTCGTGAACTCTCTCCAGCCAGCGACGATTCTCTCCACCATCTGATCTACTGCCGACGACAAGGCCCCTCTGAACCCTCAGTTCCCCGGCCGACGAGCAACCTCCTCTCCACAGCAAGCTACTCCGTTGCCGGAGTCCGATCCTCCTCTATTCTCAGGTTCGTTCGTCCTCTCCTTGCTTGCTTGAGATCCTCCACTCTTTCTTTTGTTACTTCCGTCTTGATTGGGATTGCTTGTTTGTTTTGAGGGGGTTTGGGATCTAGGGCAGAATGAGATAGCATTAGGTCTCTGATACGACCCTCTCTTTAAAACCAACGGATAATCCAACGGAGGTGGATATTAATCCAACGGCTGTAGATGAGGGCGTAGCACTGGGATCTGACGCCAATGATGAGATAGAGAATGGCGTCCCCTCTCAGGAGACCAACACTGTCAGCAATCCTCATGGAGAAGCGGGAACCAAGCAACGATCGACACGTAGGATCTGCAGAGCCCCTGCTTGGATGGAGGACTACGAGATCGGTGACGTGGCGTGAGACTATCCGTCAGATACATGCATCGGAATGAGGAAAAGGCTGGCAGTGTGTTTGTTTGATTGTAATAATTCATAATGGCTGCAAAACCATTATGAATAGCAAGATTAGTAGGTTTAGCTGTTTGCATATATATAGCACAGTGAACCATGAATATTTCTCATACCTGTAAGCAGACTCTTCTTATATTCTTCAATCTATCATTGTCCTTCTTTGGTGTTCTTCTTACTCTGAATTCTCTCTTCTTCTCTGATCTTGATCTCTAGGAGTGAGTATCCACTCTAAGTGATATTGTAGATATACCTTCATTGTAAGAGGGTGTATCAGTCTCTCTCCCTCTTTGATTCCCAATTTCTAGCTCTCGGTTCTATTTCTAGTTTAATTTTTTGCTTTCTTGTTACTCAATCTTTCAATGATCGCTCTCCCTCTCTGATTCCCGATTTCTAGCTCTCGGTTCGATTTCTAGGTCTTGTACTCTTTCTGAATTATGAGCAGCTCTGTGCTCTTTGTTTGATTTATTTTAGTTGCACCTGTTCTAGACTTTGTTATAGAAATGCAGCCAAAAGGCCTTTTTTTTATTTTTTATGGAGCTCTTTTTCCATTTTTTTTTCTTCACCTTTTGAGAAATAAATAATGCTCTTGATTGAGGTATTTATATGTTTTTTTTAGTAAAGCCAAGGTTGGAAGACAGAGGTGTAGAAAGCATATATCTTAAGAGGAGATTCTACGATTACAAAGGAGATTCTACGATTATATCATACAGTTCCTGTTTTATTTGATAATATGTGGCATGTGTCTACTGTTTGTTTTGTTTTGTTTTGTTGCAGGTTGTTGTATTTGTAGAATGTTTTAAAGGTTCATGTTGTTATGATTATTGTAAACTTCAGCTTGAAATATACTCCACAGTGTGTTTGGATCATGGGAAATATTGATTGATAACTGCATTTGTTTTCCTTGTTTTTGTTGCTACCCTGACATATGATAAAAATCATGTTTGGTTTATGTGGTTATTGGATTAAATGTTGCAATAAAAATTGAAGATTTGAATTCAGTGTGATGGATTTGTCAATTGGGTATTTCTCACACAAAAGTTTTGTATGTGCCTGTGTTGATTCTGAAGATTTGTCAATTGGCTGTTTTTTTTTGAAAAACTCTATTTTATTATTATTAAAATTATTTTATAGGAAAATTTTACTGTCCGTAGCCAAACACTCATTTCATAGGAATGTTTACTATAACTTTCCCCATAGAAATCATATCCACATACTATGGAATGAAATTTCATAGGAAAGTTTACTATGCATCCAAACTGGCCCCAAGTAATCACAATCCGAGTGGGAAGGAATGACAATCAGCTCAATTTGGGCGGAATGCTGATTCCCGGATTGTGAAAAAAGACCATTTTGCCCCCGGAACAAGGAGATGTTAGAGCTCACCTTCGAGATCGCCACACGCTCTCCCTCCTCTTCGCCCTTTGCGATCATGGCGTCGAGCCTGAGGCCCTCGCCGCCCCGTCCGTGACTTTCCCCTCCCCGCCAAACCACCGCTGCTCCTCCTCCTCCCACCAATCGCTAGCCCTAGGTCCTTTTTCCCAGGTATGCGCTTCGCATCGTTTAGGGTTTAGGCTTGATGGTTTTGATGCCGCTGTTCCTAAATTTGTGTGCTGGATGTGGAATTTTTTGAAGATTGTCATGCTTCTAATCCTTGTTTGAGAGACTACCTTGAATGCATCGTTTGTTTGAATTATGTCATATATCATGTTTTGTGATTTCTGTCGTTTTGTATTGGTTGACTGAAAAAGCAAAGCTGTTGTGAAACATAGAACGCAATGTTATTGCTTCTTGTGACATTCCATGAAAACTTGGTTATCATGGCACAACATTGTCTACTGTTCTTGGAGTCATTCTTTAAGTTATTTCCTTTTCTTCCTAATTTCTTGTTTTGTTTCATAAAACTGACCCGTAGACAATTGCGACCGCCGCCGCCTTCTCCATCTTGTACGGCGCCCCAAATCCATGGATTCAGAAGGAAGAAGGGAGAAGAGGGAGGGGTAGCTAGTGGAGATGGGGGAGAAGCGATGCCGGTTGCTGGTGCTGTTCGCATCACAGACGGGGAATGGCATGGACGCCGCGGAGCGGGTCGGACGAGAGGCGGAGCGCCATGGTTGTCCATCCGTTGAGGTCCTTTCCATGGATGCCTTTGATGCGGTGTGTACTCTCTCTTTAATTTTATTGATCATAGCTTTGCTCCGTGTAATAGTTTCTGCAAATTATGTAGAGATGAAGGCAATAAGAAGGCAGAGTGAAACTATATAGGGGAATATTGCAAATAAACAGGTGTTAAGGACTCCAATTTTGTAGTTTGGAATCTGGATGGCTAAAATGCACCTTTTTTGTGAATAATTTTTTCCTATTTTAACAATGCTTAGAATTATTGGATTAGTTCAACTATGCAGCTATGTATTTGGCTGTAGGAAAAGCTTTACCATGTTTAAAAGCTGCTCTTTTTAATGGTTAACTATGAATTTGTTCATGCCTGTGGTGTGTTTGGTGCGTTTCTAGTGGCTTGTCCACATTTATTAAAAGAACTATGAATTTCTTATGCTATTTACTCTGAGCAAGACTCAATCTCTGATTTTTATGCTAAATCCTGGTCTATATTCTGAGCTAGTGTCTTTCTTGTAGGATTGCTTGCCTTTGGAGCTCATTGTGATCTTTGTCGTGTCAACCACAGGCCAGGGTGATGTGCCAGATTCCATGAAGGTTAACTTTCATTTGTGTTTTATTGAAGTCTGGACTGTGTATTAGTGTAAAAATTATAGCTTGGGTTTTTTTTTTTTTTTTTTTTTTTTTTTTTTTGATAAATGTGGATAAACCATGTTTTATTTATTGATAATAGATAGTTGTAATACAGGTCGGAAATTATGACTTGAGCTTTAACTGTAGGAATTTTGGAAGTTTCTTTTGCGACGAAATCTCAGTCACCAATGGTTGCATGAGCTTCACTATGCAGTTTTTGGACTGGGTGACTCTGGCTACCAGAAATATAATGTAAGTCTCTTTAAGAAAATTACCAGTTTTTTCAAACTGTCTGATATAGGTCATAGTTTTTGTTTTTTTTTTTCCTTCCGTATCATATATATATATATATATTGGAAATGTTAGTATAGGACCGGCCGGATTACTTTTCACTTAAGGTTGCCTCATTTTGAGGCACTTGGAGAGTATTTTTTCCAAATCCAACCGTATGGATGGAAAGAATATCGAAAAATAAGCTAGCATGTCGATTTTCATACATTTTTGTGATTGTATGATCATTCATCTTAAATGGGGAAATTTTATAAAAATCTTAACGGGTTTTCACCCTTTAAGATGAATGATCATACGGTCACCAAATTGTATTTAAAATTGACATCTTGCTAAACATTTTTTCGATGTTTTCATCCATGCGGGATTTGAAAAAATACTCTTCAAATCTTTCAAAATTAAGCGAAATACAATGAAATATTAATCCGGCCGGCCCCATAGTAACATTATATATATATATATATATATATATATATATATATATATATATATATATATATATATATTGTATAATCCAGGATCTACATTAACAGCAACAATTTACAGAAATATCTGTATAAATTTTGCTTTACCCTGTATGTTACCATTTTTAATGTAAAAAGCATGATTGTTCATGGAGGTTATATACATCATGACCTTTTTCTATATGAGAAATTCTTTGTTTCACTATGACATTCTAGGCCAATATAGTTAAGATATTGTTTGATGTCTCTGATTACTAATTAAGGTTTCATGTAATTTAGATGTTTTTACCTCAGTATATTTTTCTGTTCCATTTAGCCAATATGTACGGCCTTATATTGCTATTGCATGGCTACCATAAAACATGGATCTTTCATTTCAAATGAGATTCCTAATTAAGGCCCTAACACCTGCATTTTGCCTTTGAAAAGGTATGACCATATTATTTGTTCAGTTTATTTGATGGTTCTTCATAATTGGACGCAGTTTACAGCAAAAAAGCTGGACAAAAGGCTCTTGGATCTTGGGGCAACTCCAATTATTGAAAAAGGTCTGGGAGATGATCAACATCGTTCAGGGTATATATGATTACCACAACTTCTTCAATCATTGGAAACTTTGACAAATTGTATATTATCTGTCACTTTTTCTTTTTTTAATGTGGTGGAAGATCTGTACCTGATATGATAAAACATGTTTGTTATGCGTAAGCTCATGTTTTATGTTGTCTTCTTCTTTACCTTGAACTACTTGCTTGTTTCCATGGAAATAGTTTGGTCATCAAAGTTTCTTGATGATTATTTTGCTTTCTCTGAAACTTTAAATTTGCTCTGCTATTGAATTGATTAAAAAATACCATAAGCATTTCTTCCGCAGATATGAGGGTGCTTTGGATCCTTGGTTATCATCTTTGTGGAGTGCTTTGAGTCGAACTTTTCCAACAATTATATCTAGTAATTCAGATAGTTATGATTCTCAAGGTGGAATTTTGGATCAACCAAAATTTGAAGTCACTTTCCATGGTATGGACAATATGCAATCATCAGTTTCATTCATGAAAGGTACTGTTATCTAACCAATCAGCCTAATAGTTGGATATTTTGTAATCACACTATATCTTTATCTGCATATTACAATGTGAAAGAGAAACAAAATTTTCAGCTTTTATGGTAACTTTTATAGAAAAAAGCAACAGCATAGTTGGTTGTTAGATTGATTTTGCAGTATCAAATATTCAAAATATTCATTGACATTGTTGTCTGCTTATGCTGAGAGAGATGCTAATTGCCAAGTTCAGATAAAAAGAGAGTAGTGATCCAGTGGTCTCTGTTCCACTGGATCATCAGTGGAACCGAGCCCACTTTGAATCACCACCATAAAATACGCTTCGGGATGTGTGCCACTAATGATCCAGTGGAACCGAGACCATTGGATCACTACTCATAAAAAGATGCTAATTGCCAAGTTCAGATAAAAAAAAAATTCCTTAAAAGCGGATAAATTATCAGTAGGGCAGGATTCCAAAAAATTTAAGTCAAGTAGATAATGAGAGACAAACTACTTTTGGTAGTGTCCAAACCAATTAGTTACTTATAGAACTTTTTTATTTATGATACCTATAAGAACAATTTGTTAAATCCTGAAGACCCATTTCCATTAAGGACCCTACTCTGGCATTTATGAATGTGTTTGGTGATTTGTATTACTATAATGCAGTTTCAACGAGCTCCTTTATATTTCAATTGATGAAATGCACGTGTCTCTTTATATAATCCTTATATTTTTAAGATCTGCTATCATCTTCGACAAATTATACTTTTGATATTATGCCAGATTACGAAACTAATGAGAAGGTAGTTGAGAAAGCACGATTAATGTCTTCTGCAAGATATAGTCATGAGGATAGCAGGCCTCATCATTTTTTGAAAATGGTATGAAATTTATGCTCAACCTTTTCTTCTTATGGTGTTAGTCCAGAAAATTGTTAATTCTCATTTAGGTGTAATGTATTGATATAATCTGTCATAATCTATCTAATATAGGACATCGACGGCCATTTTTGTCTCAATACTAGGTGCAACTAATGCACTCTTAGTGAAAACAAAATTCATTGCAGTGAAAGTGTAGGATCCAAAGATATTGCTATGGTTACTTTTGTGTGTTTGATGCATCTCTGCATCTAAACAAATCTGCCAATGTAGGCTTGTAGCTTAGGTGTGATTTAGTGGTCATTTTACTATGTTGTTGCTTCTATGATGTTTGATCTATATTTACTTGAGTATGCTCTCTTAGGTATGCGGCAAATTTCCTATTCTAGTAATGCCTCTAACTGTTTTGTGGTTGACATAATATTATTAATTGCTTCTGTTCCATATAATATCTATGTAGTTCTTTATAATTTGACAGATTGCGAATCAGCGTCTCACCCAAGTTGATTATACAGAGAGAGATGTGCTACCACTTTGAATTTGAAGCACTTTCACCTGTAAGTGTTACCTTGTCAGCCATGCTCAAGAGATCCAGATTTATAATGGCTTGGGATTCTGATTTCAATTGTCACTTATTTTTAGTCCATGGATTATCAAGTGGGCGATGTTCTTGAGATTCTACCAAGCCAAAATCCTTTTGCTGTTGATGCGTTCATACAACATTGTAACCTAGACCCTGAGTGTTATATAACAGTATGCGCTATTCTGCTCTCCTATTTCACGCACTGAATAAGCTTCATCTGTATATGTTATGTATCAAGTGTTTATGCTGATTTATGTTTCCAGCATTCATTTTGTAGCTGGATGTGATAAAATGCTTCTTATTTCCACTAATTTTTTTTGTCCTTTCATGGAAAATGCAATTTTAGTTGAACAAAAATGTGTCATTTAGGTCCAGCCGAAATCTGTTGATAAACGTCTAAATGACATGGTAGTCCCTGTCAAGTTGAGAACCTTTGTGGCGTTGACAATGGATATAGCATCAGCATCACCTCGACGGTATTTCTTTGAGGTAAAACTGTTATATGTTTTAAACTGCCCCAGTAAAATATTACAAAGCATGTGCTCATTGGCTGCAACTTATTCTATTAATAAACAATAGTTCCTTAATTTTCTTGTATGCTAGTTTAGCTATGATATGTAAAGTGGTGCAAGGAATTTTGCTTAATGGCAAACTATTGTCTCCTTATCTTTAGTGATTATTGGATTCTTCAAAATTTTGAATCAGAGAAGACCATATGATACTCCATTTGTTTATCCTTTCAGTGTTATTGTTGTCACGCAGGTTATGAGTTTTTTTGCTACTGCTGAACATGAGAAAGAAAGGCTTCAATATTTCGCTTCTGCAGAAGGTAGGGATGATCTTTATCAGTACAATCAGAAAGAGCGGAGATCAGTTTTAGAGGTAATAGGTAACTCCTGAAAAGTTTTCCTAGCATGTCATCTAGTTACCACATGAAATATATAATAGATGTCTTGCTGTATATGCTGATTATGTGAGATTCTAATCTCTCTTTTCAAATCAGCTATTTCTACCATGGTTTCTTACAGAGGATATTTAGACTTCGTAACAATTGATTAACATGTCAATCAGGTGCTCAAGGACTTTCCATCCGTACAATTGCCATTTGAATGGTTAGTTCAATTGGTTCCTCCACTTAAAATGAGAGCATTTTCCATCTCTTCATCCCCTCTAGCTCACCCTAATCAAGTGCATATCACTGTGAGCATAGTATCATGGATGACACCATACAAGAGGAAGCGAAGTGGCCTCTGCTCAACATGGCTTGCTGGACTTGATCCTCATAGCAGTGCAGGTACGTGTCTACAATTCTTTTAACCCCTGTTTGTCAACTTTGTTTTTTTCAGTCACTTATAAGAATCATATGGCAATTGTCAGCTGTTAATATTCCTGCATGGGTTCGTCAAGGACTCCTCCCCCCTCCCCCACCATCTCTTCCTCTCATACTTGTTGGACCGGGAACTGGCTGCGCGCCGTTTCATGCATTTGTCGAAGAACGGGCTGTACAAAGTTTGAAGCGCCCAAAAGCTCAAGTTCTCTTCTTTTTTGGCTGTCGGAATGAGGACAAGGATTTCCAGTATAAAGATTTTTGGTTTTCTCATGCTCAAAATCAGGGTGTCCTGTCTACAGATCACGGTGGAGGTTTCTTTGTTGCTTTCTCAAGAGACCAGCCCCATAAGATTTATGTGCAACATAAGATTAAAGAAGAGAGTGCAAGGATTTGGCGCCTTCTGAACCAAGGAGCTGCTATCTATATAGCAGGGTCTTCGACAAAAATGCCAGCAGATGTGACATCAGCCATTGAAGAAATTATCTCTGAAGAAGCTGGAATCTCAAAAGAATCAGCTGTTATGTGGCTGAGACGTTTGGAGAAGGCAGGAAGGTTTTACATTGAGGCATGGTCATGAGTTTGAAAAGTTTCTCTTCTCTTTGAACAAGTGTCCTGTGTTTGAAAGGGATGCATTTCTGTGAACTAAAAAGGTCCCGGAATACTCGAAAGCATGTTATGATTTTTTTAGTGCTTTAAATTCTGGTAACATTTTTTTTTAAATTATTTACAGTTAGAGCTACAAGTAGCTTAAAAAGAAACACAGAAAACGAGAGTAAAGGAATGATCAAAACACAGTCCAGCGGCAAAAACCGTATCCTCTAGCCACCTTGGTCGATCTGTTCCCCAGTGGAACAGAGATGGTTCAGGATTCAACCTTCCATGATTTGCGAGGGTGTCTGCAATTGAATTGATCTCCCTGGGGCAATAGTCAATCACCAACATTGGGTTGTTGCTGCAGAAGCTCTTCACATATTGGACGTCATCTTGCACTCTCCAATTACTGGTAGCACTTTCTCCACCAAGAAGATCAGAAACAGCAAGGCAATCAGTATATATCCAGCCAGGTTTGAAGTTCCATCTGATACAATGCTCGAGGGCAGCTCCCACTGCTTTTATCTCGGCCTGAAGACAAGATTCAGCATCTACATATGAAGACCGAGCCAAGAGGATCTTCAAGCCTGAAATAAAAACAAAACCAATACCACTTAGTGTTTGGCCATGAAACGGGGCCTAGTGACACCATCTCGGTCAGAAGAAAGGCTAAAATAAATGATTTATTTGTATTTCTTGATTGAATTTTGTGTCATATAACCTACTTTTATTATCACTTATTATAATTAAAACGTGGTTTATTCAATTTATATAAAAAATACCACTTAGTGTTTGATCTTCATGCCAAGAAGCATCACAATAACAGTGATTAGATTGCTGTGAATTGTAGTATTGAGATACTCCCTGATTTGCTTCTGATTCTTCCAAAAATAGTCCTGAGTGCTTTTGATAGTTGTTTGCACAATTTGATGTGGTTGCCTTCTGCAATTGTTGAATACAAGGTCACACCTAGCTTTCCACAAGCTCCAAGCACAATTGGCCACCAGAGCCATAGAGAAAGATCTATCTCCTCCGGTCCCTCCTTGGCCCACAACCCATTGACCATCCAACAGTTTATCAAAGTCATTGTAATTGATTCCAGTGGCCTCAGAGACCATCCTCCAGGACTGCTTAGCTACAAGGCATTTACACATAACATGTTTCAAGGTTTCATTTTGCAATCCATATAGGGGACATGACAATTGTGGACCAATATTGAGGCTATAAAACAGCTCAAATGTTGGAATTTTGCCGCGGACTAATCTCCATAGAAAAGTTTTGACCCTAGAAGTGATTGAGATGGTTATAAACAATGCTTGCAAGTTTGTTAGAGGCTTTGGGTGACCAAACCCATTGGTTAGAACAAGTGTTTTCTGTAGATTGCTCCAATCCATGCAGTCACCAAAACAAGTCGAGTTTAGAGTGGCCTAATGTATTATCAACCAGAAAATCAGAAATGCAAAGATTGTCAATCTCCAGATCCATGTTAACAAAGGTAGGTTTGCAAAATTCTGGTAACATTATCACAACTACTTGATGTGAATTGGAGTAATATCCTGTTGAACTGGTGAACCGGTCATGGATCCGGTCCGGTTTCACAATTGACTCAAAGTTGTAATTGACGCTGGATTGAACTGGAATGAACTAGATGAACCGCCATTGAACTGGTCTGGTTTTTTATTTTTATTTTTTATTTTTCAAATATTAAATTATTTAAATTAGTATTTTATTATTTATCTATAATAAAATAATATTATAAATAAAAATTTATCTATAATATAAAAATTTATTATCGATAAATTTTTTTATAATACTTGTTGTTGTATTATTTATCTATAATATAAAATTTTATTATTAATATTTATATTGATCTAACATGGACTCAATTGACCTGATGGTTGAACCAATGAACCGATGACCTTGTGACTCGGGATTTTGAATGGTTTAATGTCCGATCCAGTTCTGATAACTATGATATGATGTTACATGCTTTAAGAGTTGATTGTTAATTCACTGTATTGCTAACAGATTAAGATGTATGGATACATATAAATCCGAGTACAAGCTGTGACCGCAGCTGCCAATTGAATGGCTCATATCTTTGGAGGATCCCAGTCAGAATTAGAGACCTGCTCGGTATTGCTTGTTGGGTTGATGTCCAAGACAAGATGTGCAGATCATGATCCGATATGATGTGCAGATATGCTGATCCTATATGGATGGCTGATATGCAGATCCGATGTGGATGGCTGATATGCTGATCCGATATGGATGGCTGATATGCAGATCCGATGTGGATAGCAAGATATGCAGATCCGATATAGATATGTTGAAGCAAGATGTAGATGTGCTGAAGCAAGATGTAGATGTGCTCAAGCAAGATGTGCTGATATGCTGAGCAGTCATGGTGTTGATCCCAAGGTGAAGTACCTTGGGATGATAAAAGTAAGGCAAGTAAGGAAATGACTGTTGAGTGTTACTCAAGTAAAAAAAATGGTGTCTTGGAAAACACGCAAGGATGGTAGAACTGAAAAAGGTAAAAAACATCCAGTGGTATATATAGACACACAGTGAGAGACAGAGAGAGTGTGTGAAGCTTATGAGAGAGCTGTGACTTTTGAAGAAGAAGAAGAAGGTGAAGAGAGATTGTTCTCTGTTGAAGAAGAAGAGCTCTGTAGTTCTACAGGGATGTTTGTCTGAGTATATGTTCTCAGATTTGTGTCTTCTTTATTAGATCTTCTTTTTGTAAAAGGTTTATCTCAAGTTAGGGCATCAACTTGAGATTTTGTATTGTTCTCTCTGTTTTAATGAAATTTCTTGCTTGCCGATGACCCGTGGTTTTTCCCTCGATTTGTAGGGTTTTCCACATAAAATCGTTTGTGTGCTTTTCTCTACTGTATTACTCTTTTCTTCTCCCCTGCACTTCTTCCATCACACGCTTCCGCGCCCCAACATTGCTAAGTAAGAGACAATATGGTAATGCTCGCTAAGCTTGAGCACATGAGTCATTAACGTTTGGTTGGGGAATAACCCCAAGGTTATCCCCAAGTTACATGCACTGTTAGTCCAACTTAAACCTATCTTTACAAATATGGACTATGATTTAAGTTACCCAATGATTGAAATCATAAGATCCTAATAAGTGGAACAACAGATCCAATAAGGATGATAACTGGAGCTAGATCCCAAGAACATCCAGGAGAAGCCTAATGGTTACGATCTATAATAAGTTTAGAGGTGGAGAAGAAGACCTCTTTAGGATAGATGGAAGAAGATGTGGAAGTTTCAGACAACTCCCAAAATTAAGCATTTTTTATGGAAATTGTTGGTATATCTGCACGAGATTATTTATATCGGTTGAATATAGATCAAAGAAGAGTTTAAAGTTATTGAAAAGTTTCCAGTACCATATGTTGAAGGATGAACAAAGCCGCAGGTATCCAACATGGCATTGTTTCAGTTATTAAAGTATAGTTATATGTTGTGTGAAAGAGTGTAAGTGAAAAGGTATAATTTCTTCTGTGAAAGTTGTAACCTTATCTGAAAAGATGTAACCTTCTATGAAAGGGTGTAACATCTATTATAAATATATGTGTTAGTCTCATTGTAAAATCAACTTCACTGAATAAAATTTCTTATTTCTTTCTCTCAAGTTCATCCCCAACACTATATATATATATAAAAGTACAACTTAACACATACATACTATTGAACAAAGAGACATACAATCTTATTCAACGCAAACTATAGCAAGCCATATTTAAAGCAGCAAGCAACGTCTCCAGATAAACTGCATCGTCTTTTATATTCTACTTCCTAACACTCCAGACAACGTGGTCTTGTGGCAGGAAATGGCAGACTGGCACGGTCCCAGGCTTGACCTTGAGCACCTGGAACGCCAAGTACTTAGGGTTCCACGCAGACGTGTCAAGATGGCACACCGCCATGGCCTCCACCTTCGTCCCATCCTTCCCCACTAACGGCACCTTGTACGCCTTGCTCTTGCTCGTTGCGTGGCAATAGAACACCGCGTACCTGTATGGCTGGGCATGGCACGCTACCAGTTTCTCTCCAGCCATTGCCTGCGCACCGGGCGGAGCTACGCTGTAGTACTGTTGCTTCTCAGCACCATCCCTGCTCTCACTCACCGTAGTTGAGATAGCCTGAACGTCTCTTGTTCCAAGGCTCAGCATGCTGAACTCCACCATGGACTCCAGGGATGTGGTGCAGAACTTGCTCTCCCCTCTCATTGCCGGCTCCTCACAGTCCGCAAGCGTATTCTTCATGGCCTCGGCTTCAACCGAGCTGGGCTCAACCTGGAAACGGGTCAGGATCTCAAGGAGCTTGTTTGATGAGAAGGGGATGGTGTTGGCTTGTGAGCGAGAGATGAAGGGTGAACCAGAGGTGGTCTTTATGAAGCGGAGGTCCAGTTCAGCACCAGGACTCAAGTCCTTTTCCAGAAAGAAGAGTCCCACGTTGGGGACGTGATGGATCGGAGTCTCAGTCGCAGCGTAATTGTAAACTGAAGGACTCTTACGTGTCACTGCCACGTTGGGGTCGTCATAGATCTGAGTCTCAGTGGCAGCGTAATTATAAACTGAAGGACTCTTATGTGTCACTGCCACGTTAGGGTCGTCATGGATCTGAGTCTCAGTGGCAGCGTAAATGTAAATGGAAGGACTCTTACGTGTCATTGCCACGTTGGGGTCGTCATGGATTTGAGTCTCAGTGGCAGCGTAATTGTAAACAGAAGGACTCTTACGTGTCACTGCCACGTTGGAGTCGTCAAGGATTTGAGTCTCAGTAGCAGCATAATTGTAAACGGAAGGATTCTTAGGCGTCACTGCTACATTTAGGTCATCATGGATCTGACTCATCTTAGTCTCAGTGGCAGCGTAATTATAAACAGAAGGACTCTTACGTGTCACTGCCACGTTGAGGTCGTCATGGATCTGAGTCTCAGTGGCAGCGTAATTGTAAATGGAAGGACTCTTATTTATCAGTGCCACATTAGAGTCGTCATGGATCTGAGTCTTAGTGGCAACGGAAAGACTCTTAGGCATCACTACGACATCCACTGGCTTTCCTTTGTGGCCAGTGCTCACTCCGACACCTCCTTTCCCCACTCCAACTTGGATATTACCTTTTCCCTTAACGTTCACTCCTACACCTCCATGACCCACGTTGACATTTGTCCCGCTACCTCGATGCTTCCCAGTGTTCACAGTTATGCCACCTTTTGCTACTCCGACATGGGTGTTGTCTTTCCCATTAACGTTCACTCCTATTCCTCCTTTGCCTACGTTCACTGCTGTCCCTGTCTTCTCGTCCACCAATCCATCTGCAGATGATATAACACTGCAATTAAACTAAACTTCAAAGTGTTTATGTTTATGAGAGAGAGAGAGAGAGAGAGAGAGAGAGAGAGAGAGAGAGAGAGAACCAGAGGAGAGGAGGTCGAGGATGGCATTGGGCATGGGAGAGTTGGGTAGCATTATATTCCAATAGACTTTGGGAGGAAGGATTGCATGGCTAGGTGTTGCTGTAATCTGGAATGCATGGCGAGTTTATGATCATCAGTAGAAGGTTAGTAATTAGGAAATAGAGATTTGAATGAGATTGTGGGATTGAATTGCTCACCAGGATAAGAACGAGAACACTTGGGAAGTTATTCATGGTTTCCACAGGCCAGAGTCACACAAACTTTCAGATGGGAATGAATGAAAAGGAGACTGGGTTGGGTTTTATAGAGCAAAAGATCCATCACCACTCACCAGTACGAGTGTGGAACACCAAAGATGGCTGTGGAGATCCGGTGCAGCGATCTCGTGGGTCCGTACCATTCGTCTCCCATTAATAAAGCAGCAGGAGCAATGGATCAGCAAGGAGATTAATTTTGGAAGGGAGAAATGGTACCACACAATAATGACAATATAAAACTATAAAAGGAGAGAGAATAACATATTCATCCATTTGGCAAATGATGGAAGAGGGAGATTAAAAAATCATAAAATAATTTTGTTCCACTTCTATCAATAATGGAGCAAGGAGATTAATTTTGGAAGGGAGAAATGGGACCACACAGTAATGACAATACAAAAGGAGAGAGAATAATATATTCATCTATTTGGCAAATGATGGAAGAGGGAGATTAAAAAATCAGAAAATAATTTTGTTCCACTTCTATCAATATTACTATTTAATATATATATATATATATATATATATATATATATATATATATAAATTCTTTGATATCCTTATATTAATCACTTATATATAGGGTTGTAAACGGGCCAAACTTGATCCGCCTAGGCCGCTTGAATTCGGCTCGAGCTTGAAATTAGCTTGAATAAGTTTGCTCGAGCTTGACTCGATTTTTATTTTGAAAACTCGAGCTTGGATCAATTTAGTTCAAAATTAAGAACTTAATTATAATTTTGAAATCTCAAGTTCAGCTCGATTAAGCTCTAAATTAAAAACTTATTTATAAATTATTTTTTATATTATATATTATATTCGAAATTGAAGCATGAGCTTGGCTCGAAAGTTGGAAATTCCGAGCCGATCTCAAGCTACTCACTAAGGATGGAGTCTCAATTGATCCCAAGAAGTGTACTAACCGGTGTACTAATCGGCTTGCAATCATTCATATTGAACCTCTTGAGAATCTCCTTTGCATATCCTTTTTCCTTGTATCTTGTTGGCTTTGCCTTTGGTTCACTGTGAGAGTAGCATCATCCTATGACTCTTCATAACCTTTTTCCACTGTCTACCAAACATCTTGAGAGCGAAGCAATGCTCTCATTTGTATGCACCAATTGTCATAGTTAATTTTGCTAAGTCGGGGCACCGAAAATTTGATCATTTCATTCGCCATCAAGATTACAGTACTCTACTCTGATACCAGTTTGTTGGAGGGGAGAAATGGGATCACACATAAAAAGGAGAGATAAAAGATATATTGATTTATTTTGGTATAAAGAATGAAGGAAGGAGATTACAAGAACCACAAAATAATACTGCTCCACTCTTCTCAACTCTACTATTCACTACCTATATATATATATATATAGAGGATGCTGATAGCATCCGGTCGGCCGCAACACTGTACAGTTGCGGCCGGCCTCCCATTTGGCCCCCTTGAACATGTATGAAGGATTTCTAACGATATGGATGGGAGGCCGGCCGCAACTGTACCCGAGAGCTCCCCTCGCCTGCAAAGGGTACCGGGAGCTTCGTCTCGGGCTCGCGGTTCGTTTGCACACACCGGTACCACCATCCTCCCCCTTCTGGCGCCGCTCCACTCACGTTTACAATCACCCTCTCCGGCGAGCTCTAATCTATAGTTTAAAGGAATAAAACATGGAATTATAACTGGGAAAAAGTTCCTACCTCGTCTCCGGTGCTTCTGGCGATGTTGGTGGCGACAGAAACTCACCCACGGCTGGAATCCCCTTCTTCGAGCTTTCGTTGGTGTGTCGAGACAGTGGGGCAGAGGCCCCTTTTTATATGCACTTTTAGATTTCTGCAATTATACATGTTGCCTAAATTAACTCCATTTTTTTTTTTTTGGCACTTTTTCAAATTCCGCAACTATATATGAAACCCTAGATGCTCATCATAAATTAAGTTTAATTTTCAACAATTAACAATACATCGCGTGGCTTTTGCTTTCAATCTTTTAAAATTTTCAAGCTCTTGAGAAAACGTGATTGTCATTGTCAGTTGTCACACGATATGACATGACACTAATTAATTATATTTCTATTAGTTTAGTTATAATAAAAAAGTAAAGATCAAATCAAGCACTCAAGATGATTTGATTTGTGATTGTGAGGTACGCTGATTATTTAATCATCTGGTATAGAGTATTGTGGATCTTAATCATAGAGAGGGTGAGATTAGAATAAATAGATATTTTTTTATTATTAGTATTGTTAAGTACAGTGGATCTTAATCATTTAGCAATGATTTGATTAGATTTGCAAGTTTGTCTATTGTTTTTTATTTTGGCATAAATAAATATATTAATTTGTTATTATAAATCCTTCAATTTGTAAAATTTTTCTTGCATCACTCTTGATAATTCCTTTAAATGCAAGAAAAAAATTACAAATTGAGGGATTTATAATAACAAATTAATATATTTATTTATGCCAAAATAAAAAAAAACAATTAGACAAACTTTGTAAATCTAATCAAATCATTGCACTAAATGATTAAGATCCATTGTACTTAACAATACTAATAATAAAAAATATATATTTCCTCTAATCTCAACATCTCTATGATTAAGATGATTAAGTAATCACTGCATCTCCTGTCATGCCCTCGACACATTTTGGATTTGGGACCTCGAGAGCACATTAATCAGACTCGGCCAGACTCAAGCAAGTAGACAAGCTCAACTCAAATACAAGGCCTAAATGTGATAAGCAAATAACAATCCATAATATAAAATAAACTCAAGTTCAAAGGAACATAGAGTTAAAAGGGTCCATAGGCCCTATAAATAGTCTAGTCCCTATACGGGTCCTACACAAAGTAAAGCTAACAAAATAAAAAATAAAGGAGACTCCCAGACCTCAGATCTCCTAGTGACCTATCCTCAAGCTCCACCCCCTAAACTTTGGAATCTGTAAAAGAGAGAAAGAGCAAAAAAGCATGAGTTTTCGAATGGAAAGCCCAGTAAGTACCCCTGCGGCGTCACAAAGCCATAAGAAAACAATATGTCAAATAATGAGGTCACAATCCCAAGAAAACATAATCCTAGGAGTCTACCAGAAGCAATCCAAAGGTACGACCCCTGACAACAGAAGCCCTCAAGCTCTTTGATGAGTTTCAAGAAAACTCAAGGATCACTCCGGCCAGTATGTCCAGCTACTTACTTGTCGTAAAGCATCACCTTCCTCGTCGCTCGACCTCCTGGCGCAATCGGTTGAACTACCTCTCATACGCAGCAATACCTCCGCCGTATTCATGCCCATTGATGGGTAAGACCACCGTGAGAATCGCCTCGTGCAAGGCAGAAGTAAATGCCGGGGGTCTTGTCCCCTAACACTTCCCTATCGGAGCCCTCACGCTCCATCGAAGTCCGGCATTAGACCACAAACAAATAGGGACACCAACATCCCGAAAACAACATACATGCTCAACAGGAATTTAAAGTAGTCAAGGACGCATGTATGATATCAGTGAGCATAATCAAACAAGGCATAAGCAAGTCCAAAGAAAAACCCGAAACCGGGTAGGAACGAGGCAAGTGTACTTACCTCTTGTTTGTTGAAGCTAGATATTCTTCTAGCTTCCTCTTGAGTGCCTACAACTCCCCGAGAGTATCTGGCATATAGAGGTCTTATTAGAATCAATATTCCAATAATTTTCTATGTCTCTAGTTGTACATGCATGCCTAATGTTCTTGTTGGGCTTAGGCCCACTAACAGGACCTAAAGACCATCTCTCCGGTCATAGGCCCTTATTCCCTGTGTCCATGTCCTTTAGTTGACCCTAGACCCAACTTGGTCAAACCTAGTCAACTCTACTCTACTTGTCGAGTCTAAACCCTATTTGGTCATCTTTAGTCACTTTGCTCTAATTGGGTCCATTACTAAGCCCATTTACACGGTTTAGCTTGTCCTTATCCCTTTTAAACTAAGGGAGGACATTTTAGTCATTTGGGTAATTTATGTCCCTATGGTATAAGGTCTTACCCTGTTTAGGGTTTAGTTCCCACCCAGTACCCCTAATTCTTATCCTTACTAACTTAAGAATAAAATTTGATTTATTTGGGCCCAACCCATTGGGCCTCAAAGCCACTGGACCCAAATCCTTGATTAGTTGTCCTTGGCTAACCTAGGTACTTTTGGTTAATCATTTTCTTAACCTCATTAGTCAACTTAACTTGGTTAGCCCACTTATCCGACTCACTTTTCTTGATCATCCCAAACCTTTAGTTGGTTCAACCCCACTTGGTAAACTAACCCAAGTCTATTAATCAAATTAATATTTATTAATTCGATCATAGTACCATGACAACTTTTAATCAAAATTGATTTAATTTCTGGTGTCACACTACCTAGGTCTTTTAAAATAAAAAACCCTTAGTTCACTTTAATCAACCTAGGTTTTAATCACTGATTTTGTCACACTACTATAGTTCCATATAGTTATTGTAATTAATCAATTTAATTGTCATACTACTATAGTTTTATTTTAATTAACCATCCCTAAGTTATCAATTTAAATAAATTAATTAAATAACTTTTCTTTTATTTTTTTCCTTTCTCTCACAGCCTTCTTCTTCTCCCTTAACGCTGACAGGTATCGGGTCGTCAGTAACTGCCAACGACGCCGGAGGGATGCATTGGCCAAGCTTTCTCTGCACCAAGCTTTTCCTCCGGCCAGAATCCCATTTTCAGGCCTTGTTTCTCACTATCCGCATCTCCTTCCTCCTCTGTCTGAGCTTCACCGGAGAAGTTCGCCGGAGACGGCAACTCTTCACCCGAGAGCTCCCCTCGCCTGCAAAGGGTACCGGGAGCTTCGTCTCGGGCTCGCGGTTCGTTTGCACACACCGGTACCACCATCCTCCCCCTTCTGGCGCCGCTCCACTCACGTTTACAATCACCCTCTCCGCGAAGCCTCTAATCTATAGTTTAAAGGAATAAAACATGGAATTATAACTGGGAAAAAGTTCCTACCTCGTCTCCGGTGCTTCTGGCGATGTTGGTGGCGACATAAACTCACCCACGGCTGGAATTCCCTTCTCCGATCAGCTCGCCGGAATCCCCTTCTTCGAGCTTTCGTTGGTGTGTCGAGACAGTGGGGCAGAGGCCCCTTTTTATAGGCCTCGGAACCTAGCCAAAGCGACGGCCATCTGGCCACGGCGCCGATAACGACCGCCCCCGCCGCAAAACGGCTTCGAGTAACGGGCAAGCTTGCGCGGAGCATTCCGTACGACCGGGAAGAAGTGGGTGCTGCCTCGGGATCATCACCTCGTCGATGTAAGGCTGTGATCATTTGATCATAATCAAGGGCTAGGATTTTATCTTAAATCCTCGTATCCAACACCACCTGAGATCAACCGTTGAGATGGCTTGAAGATCGACGGCCAGATCTCGCACCTTTGCTCTCGAATCAGTTCGCGATCGATGGATCTAACCTCAGGCTCACCACGTGGCTCCAAGGCGATCGTTATAATGCCTGAGATTCACAACGATCTGAGATCTCTTAATCTCAGCCGTTCGTTCCATTACTAATAGAGTTTTCTCATGAAAAATTAACCAGAGGTCCCCATTTCTTTTAGGTTACTTTTAAGTCCATCCATGTGAGAGGGGAGAGTTTTCTTTTAGTCCTTGATATTTTACGAAATTACCAAAAGATCCTACGAACCCTCCATTAACCCTAGTTAGGTTTTTTTCGCCTATTAATTCCCATTTTCTCCCATCATTTAATTCCTTAGGAAAATTTCCTCTAATAATCCAATTTAAAAGGAATTTGAGCACATTTAATTTCCATAAAATCCTTGGATTTTACATCTTGAGTACTTGATTTGATCTTTGTTTTTTTAATTAAAACTAAACTAAGGGGCTATTTGGTTACCTGTAAAGAGCTGTGAAGTAATTTGTTTTACATGTAAATTTCACTTTTGGGTATTTGGTTTACTATAAAAGGTTTACTTACATATAATTTATTTTACATCTTAAGCCACTTTTGCTCCATTTCAACTTACGGCCAAATTGGCCGTAAGTTGAAAAGCAATAAAAGCATTTGACTAAAATAACCCCTCAATTTACCAAATTTATTATAAGGGTCTTTTTGCAAAAATGTCAAACTTTGTAAAGTTTTTGTAGAAAAATCCAAAAAATAAAAATAAAATTTATTTTTTCGGAGAGTGTATGTGCAGACTTTCCAAAATTGATATCATTTTGCAAAAAAAAACCCCCTCAATTTATCAAAATTATCACAAGGGTCTTTTTGCAAAATTACAAAACTTTGTATCATTTTTTACCAAAAATTTCCAAAATCCAAGTGTCTTTTGTGGAAAACCCCTACATTTACCAATATATAGTAAAAAATATTAAATATAAAAAAATGGATAATAGGGGTAACCTCACCACTTACTTTACTAGATGTACTTACATTAAACCAAATAGCGAAAAATTAAATACATCATTTTAATTTACAGGAAACCAAACAACTTTGATGTAAGTTAAAATACAGTAATTTAAGGTACATATAATTACTCTTAACCAAACAACCCTTAATAGAAATTTAATTAATCAGTGTTATGTCATATCATGTGATGACTGACAATGACAGTCACGTTTTCGAAACAACTTTAAAAATTTAGAAGATTGAAAGCAAAAGCAGAGCCTACGGCTTTAGGAACAGCAAAGCAACGTATTTTAAGCTATTGAAAATTAAACTTAATTTATGAGCATCTAGGGTTTCATGTATAGTTGTGGAATTTGAAAAAGTGTCAAAAAAAGAAGAGTTAATTTAGCAAACATGCATAATTGTAGAATTTGAAAAGTGCCTATAAAAAAAAACTTTGGGTTTCATTAAGAAAAGTTTGGATATATATATGTAAGTGATTAATATGAGTATATCAAAGAATTTCTAATATATATATAGGTAGTGAATAGTAGAGTTGAGAAGAGTGGAGCAGTATTATTTTGTGGTTCTTGTAATCTCCTTCTTTCTTCATTCTTTATACCAAAATAGATCAGTATATCTTTTATCTCTCCTTTGTATGTGTGGTCCCATTTCTCCCCTCCAACAAACTGGTATCAGAGTACTGTAATCTTGATGGCGAATGAAATGATCAAATTTTCAGTGCCCCGACTTAACAAAATTAACTATGATAATTGGTGCATACAAATGCGAGCATTGCTTCGCTCTCAAGATGTTTGGGAGATAGTGGAAAAAGGTTATGAAGAGTTTTAGGATGATGCTACTCTCACAGTGAACCAAAGGCAAAGCCTACAAGATACAAGGAAAAAGGACATGCAAAGGAGATTCTCAAGAGGTTCAATATGAATGATTGCAAGCCGATTAGTTCACCGGTTAGTACACTTCTTGGGATCAATTGAGACTCCATCCTTAGTCACCACATGACCCAAGAAACCAAAACTGTCAAGCCAAAACTCACGTTTTGAGAACTTGGAAAATAATTGCTTTTGCCTCAGGGTCTCAGGTACCATCCTCAAATGCTCCTCGTGCTCAACATGACTACCAGAATACACCAATATGCCATCAATAAAGACCACCACGAACTTATGCAGTTAAGGCTTGAAGACCCTATTCATCAGGTCTTTTGATGCCAAAAACTGGTCCGCTCCATGCTTTGGCTATCAAGGTTCCTCGCGGATCCGTCTCGACCCAAATTGCACAAACGGGCAAGGTTGAAATTTATAGTTGGTGTGGACGCTTACTTCAACTTCTGAACAGGGAACACAGAGAACGGTTTGGAATTCCGATCGGACTTACCCGCTTTTTCCTTCGGGATAAATCTGTAAAAGGGAGAAGGGAGTGATCGGAATTGGGCTTTTCCGCCCGGATTTAGCTCCGATGCTTAAGTCAGAAAACTTGTGAGAAGGAAGTCTTAGACATAAGTTCGTTCTTTGTGTGATGATTTTTTTGGATCCCCTTCTTTCTATCATTGTTCTTCTTTTATAGCAACTCAAAGGCGGTTTAGGAAAAATGTCCTGAAAGGCGGTGAGTAAGGCGTTGAGTAAATATCGCATGAAATATCTCCTGAGGCGGTAAATAAATATCTCAAGAGGCGGTAAGAAATACCTGCCAACTGTGTAGGTACTACACAGGTGCTACGTAGGTAAGTACTATGTAGGTAAGTAGAGAATATCTGCCCACTGTAGAGGCAAGTGGATAAGATCTACTTACTGTGTAGAGAGACGTTAGATATTTTCTTACTCAGGTGGATATAAGCCCTTATGAAACGGTTCAGGGTTACTGTAATTCCGACGGACTTATTTGCCGAACGGAATTGTGCTAGGATATTTGGTGACATTGCCACGTGGCCCAAGAAACATAGTCCTGTGTATGTGACAGGTGGTAATTTAGGTAGGTGACACGTGTCCTACCAAATATATCCGTAACAAGGTCTATAAAAGCAGCTGGTGTATTTGTCAATCCAAAAGAAATGACGAGGAATTGATAATGACTATAACAAGTATGGAAAGCACTTTTAGGTACATCATCATGCCTTGGTGGAAGAAGACTTTGCTGGGAGAGAAACCATTATAAATACAACCTACTCATATATGGTTCCTGGAGGACATGAACTAATAGATAAAGGGTCGGATATGTAATATTAACTATTACATGGTATTTTTGTTTGGCAAGGGCGAGGAAATACAAGGTGAATTCGGTTTTTGAAGTAGAGGTGCATGCCGTGAATGAGGGTATACTTAAAGCTGTCGGGATGAGACTAGATGACATATGGATCAACATAGATAACTCTGACATAGTGAATATGCTCTAAGAAAGTAAAGAAAACCCAGATTGAAAAAGTGAAGGATAATATATAGAAGTTTATTACAAGGGCTTAGGAATTGGAGGATGAGGATGAGTCATCTGCCAAGGGAAACAAACAACCTTATAGATAGGCAGCTGGTGAAAGAAGCCTTAGTGAATATAGAAGTTTATTACAAGGGCTCAAATTCTTCTATTCACATTATATGAACTCACAATCGAGAAATTGCTTTAAAAATGCCATCTCTTTTGCATCATTGCCTTTCATTAGTATATCATCTACATAAACTGCAAGGTAATTAAGTCACCAGACTGTTTGATTTTTTTAGAAAAGTGAATAGTCATTTCTAGAATTTTTATATCCTTTGCCTTTTAGAAAATAATATAGCTTTGAGTACCACTGCCTTGATGCCTGCTTCAGCACATACAATGATTTTTTAAGGAATAATTCCATGTTTAGTCCCTCTACTTTTGGGTAAGTGCCCTTTTAGTCCCTCATCTTTTTTTTTGTGACTTTTTGGTCCCTCTACTTTATAAAATGAGACTTATTAGTTCGGAGGCAGACGACATTCACTTACGCCATTTCAGATGACTAACGTGTCTGCCATGTGGCTTTATGTTGATGTCCACGTGGCCATCAGAATGCCATGTGGCTTTTTAAAATATTAAACAATTAGAAAAGATTTAAAAAATAAAAAGAAAACATTAAAGAAACCCTCTAATTCAGATCATAACCGATTAGTATAAGAATTTTAGCCCCTATTTACATTCATCCTCTTCATGTGGCATTCTGATGATCACATGGACATCAACATAACGTCACATGACAGACACGTCAGTCATTTGAAACGATTTACGTGAGCGTCGTTTGTCTCCAGACTAATAAGTCTCACTTTATAAAGTAGAAGGACCAAAAAGTCATAGAAAAAAAATGAGGGACTAAAAGGGTACTTTATGAAAAGTAGAGGGACTAAAAAGGGTATTATTCCATTTTTTAAAGTATGCAAACTATGCTCTTATCTAAAATTTTGAGTCCTGGTGGAGGTTTCATATATACTTCCTCGTATAATCCCCCCCTGAAGAAATGCATTGTTTACATCTAATTGGAACATTTTCCACCTTTTTCTAACTACAACTGTTATCAAGCTTCTCATTGTGGTCATTTTAACAACTGAGAAAAAGTTTCATTGTAATTTATCCCTTCTTTTTGTGTGTAACCTTTAACTACAAGTCTTGCTTTGTATCTTTCTACCTCTCCATTGTATTTCACTTTATAAACCCATTTGCAGCTGATGGGTTTCTTTTTTGGAGGTAATTTAACCAATTCCCAAGTGTTGGCTTCTAGAGCCTCAAATTCTTTGTTCATAGCTTCTTGCTATACAGTTTCACTGATTGCTTCTTCATGGCTTTGTGGTTCCTTAAAAAAAGTTTGTAAAGCAAACTTTTTCTGTTCCTTTGTGTTTCAATAATGCAAAGCTCACATGATTTGGTATAGAACAAACATTTGTGACAGGATGTGTATAGGTTGGTGTCAGATAAAAATTTTCAGAGGATTGAGAAGACTCACTAGCTTGGGTATTAGTGCAGATATAATCTTTAAGATATGGAGCAACATCATGATTTCTATTTGATTTTCTGGTAGGTAAAGTGTTGATTTGGGGCTTAAGTTGGATGACTGGTTTTGCATTAGACCTAGAACATCTTATATGGGTTTATTTCTTATTTATTTGTTTGTCCAATTTTGAGAAAACTTAGGGTTTTTTATGAAACTTTTTCCTTCTGTATCTGTGTGCTGCTCATCATCGTGAAATACAAGGGTTTCTTGTTGCCTCGTGGATGTAGGCTTGATTCAAAGCTCAACCACGTTAAATTCGTTGTTCTTTCTTTGTTCTTGTGCATTTTCATTCTTGTTCATTCTCTAATTGTATATTCTCGGTTTGCTTCTACACTACAAAGTGGTATCAAAGCCACGGTTCGATCCTGAAAGGGAATGCCCGGATCTGAATTAATCTATTCCGGCAATGACTAGATCTGGTACACAGGTAGAAATTGGATCTCTTGCGGTACGGATGGCTGTTTCAAATGCAAAATTTGAAATTGAAAATTTGATGAGATCACGAATTTTGGGATTTGGCAGTGCGAAGTGATGGATGTTCTTGTGCAGCAAGGGTTAGACATAACCCTAGAAGATAAACCAGATGATATGGAATAGAATGAGTAAGTGAAGCTGAATAGATTGGCGTGTGGCATTATTTGTCTTTTTCTTGCAAAAAAGGTGAAGTATTTCGTGATGAAAGAGACTGTGGAGAAGGATTTGTGGCAGAAACTAAAAGATAAATACATAATGGAGAGCATTTAGAATCGTATGTATTTGAAAAGGCAAGTTTTCCAGTTTTCATACAAAGAAGGTACGCCGATGATGGAGCATATTCACTCTTTCTATAAATTGATTGCTAATTTGTTAAATTTGGATGAGGAAGTTAAAGATGAAGATAAATCCTTATTGTTATTAAGTTCGTTACCTGATTCGTTTGATCATTTTGCCACCACACTAATTTATGGTAAAGATTCAATAACATTTAGGGATATTACTGATGCTTTGAGGAATAATGAGTTTCGTAGAAGAGATAAACAAACCATGTTTGAGAATTCAGAAGCATTGACAGTAAGGGGAAGAGCAAAGCAACAACAATCTAATAAGAAGAACACATTTTAGTCCAAGTCTAGGGGAACTTTGAGAGGTGTTTCAGCATATGGTAGTAAAATTCGAGCAAAAGATAAGTGTTCATTTTGCCATAAGGTCATTGGAAGAAAGACTATCCAAAATTGAAGCAAAAGTTGAAGGGTAAAGAGAAGAAAACTGATAATGCTAATGTGGCCCGGGGATAACGACTCTAAGTTTGTTTTGGTATCCACGCTTGATAGTATTTTGGATGGTTGGATCATGGATTCTGGTTGATCATACCATATGTGCCCAAATAAGGATCATTTTACCAGTTTGGAGTTATCTGATAATGGGACAGTCCTCGTGCGAAATGATCATGCATGTAAAAAGAAAGGAGTAGGCTCAATCTGTTTGAAGCTTCATGATGGAACTATCAGGGAGCTGGCAAATGTATGGTATGTACTAGATTTAAAGAAAAATATGATATTGTTGGGTGCTTTGGAGTCTAGAGGTTTCAAAGTCACAATGGAGGCAAGTGAGCTGAAAGTGTCTAAGGGCACTATGGTTGTGATAAGAGGAGCCAGACTGAAGAATTTGTATTTTCTACAAGGAAAAACAGTTGTAGGTGGAGCTGCTATGATTGTTGACAAGCAAAGAGAAGGTGTTTCTGATACTTCTAGGTTGTGGTATATGAGGCTTGGACATGCTGGTGTCTGGTGAGAAGGCTCTACAAGGGTTTGACAAGCAAGGCTTGTTAAAGGGTGCAAAAACACTCAAGATTGATTTTTGTGAGCATTGTATATTGGGAAAACAGACCAAGGTGAAATTTGGAACCTCAGTACATTAGACTGAAGGAATTCTTGATTATGTACATACAGATGTTTGAGGGCCAACACAGGTTGCATCTTTAGGAGGAAAGCATTGGTTTGTAGATGACTTTTCCAGAAGAGTTTGACTCTACATGATGAAGACTAAAGATGAGGTTTTCAACTCTTTTTTGGGTTGGAAGAAAATAGTTGAGAATCAGACTGTGAGGAAAATAAAATGCTTGAGGTCTGACAACGGAGGAGAGTACAAGTCTGATTGCATGTTTTCAGAAATTTTGTGAAGATGAAGGTATTATTAGACATTTCACAGTGAGGGGAAATCCACAACAGAATGGGGTAGCAGTGAGGATGGACATGACCTTGTTGGAAGAGGTTAGGTATATGTTGTCCAATGCTAATTTGGGCAAGATGTTTTGGGCAGAGGCTGTGATATATGCATGCCACCTCATCAACAGATTACCATTAGCTACACTTGAAGGTAAAACACCTTATGATGTGTGGACTTTAAAACCTTCTACTGATTATGATTCTTTGCATATTTTTGGTTGTACTGCTTACTTTCATGTCACAGAAAGTAAACTTGATCTGAGAGCAAAGAAAGATGTATTTTTTGGATTTTGTAGTGTTGTCAAAGGATACAGGTGATGGTGCCCAAAGTTGAAGAAGTTGATATTGAGCAGAAATGTTACATTTGATGAAGGCAGATTTCTCAAAAGTACACCACAACCTAGTAAGAAAATTGTGCAAAGTAGGAATGTGCAACATGTGGAGTTGGAGCATAATGTAGTTAATTCTCAGATGGATGCAACCCCTATAGATGATATTACAGATCATTTTGATGAAGGTTCTCAGCATGAACATGAACAACACAGGATAATAGTATAGCTGCAACTAGGAGTAGGAGAGAAATCAGAAAGCCACCCCAGTTTGCTGACATGGTTGCTTATGCGCTGCCCATTTTAGAAGATGACATTCCAACCACTTATAAAGAAGTCATTAGAAGTTCAGAAAATGTGGATTGGAACAAGGCTTTGGGCGAAGAAATGCAATCTTTTTAGAAGAATTACACTCGGTAACTTGTGAAGCTACCAAAGGGAAGAAAAGAGATTGGTTGCAAATGGGTGTATGAAAAGAAGGAACGTACTCAGGGAAAAGATAGTGTGAGGTTCAAGGCAAGACTGGTGGTCAAAGGTTATATATAGAGAGAAGGACTTGATTACAATGAGTTCATTTCTCCAGTGGTGAAATATTCATCTATTTGGATTATTATGGCTTTGGTTACTCAGTTTGAGTTGAATCAACTTGATTTTAAGACTGCATTTCTGCATGGGGATTTGGAAGAGGAGATTTACATATCACAACCAAAAAAAGGTTTCAAGATAGTTGGCAAGGAAGACTTGGTTTGCAAGTCGAACAGGTCATTATATGGTTTGAAAAAGTCTCCAAGGCAGTGGTACAAGAGGTTTGACCAGTTTATGTGAGTTTATAATTTCACAAGTCTTTATGATCCTTGTGTTTACTTCAAGAAGTTGTTGGATGGGACTTTCATTTACTTGTTATATGTGGATGACATGTTAATTACTGCAAGGAATATTGTTGAAGTTGATAGGTTGAAGAACCAGTTGAACTCAAAATTTGAAATGAAGGAATTAGGAGAGGCCAAGAAGATACTGGGCATGGAGATTAGTAGAGACAGAGTGAAGGGTATAGTGTATCTGAGTCAAAAGTAATACTTGAAGAAGGTAGTACAGCGGTTTGTCATGGATGAGCACACTAAACCAGTTGGTACTCCTTTAGCTCCTCATTTTAAATTGAGTGTTGATCAATCTCCTAAATCTGATATTGAAAGAGATTATATGAAGAATGTGCCTTATGGTAGTTTGATTAATGTCTTATGTATGCTATGGTATGTACAAGACTTGATATTTCCCAGGCTGTTGGTATGGTGAGTAGATATATGCATGATCTAAGAAAAAAACATTGGGAAGCTGCAAAGTGGGTATTGAGGTACATTAAAGGCACTATGGAGGTCGGTTTGAAATTTGAGAAAAATCAGGATAATGATGACAAATTGCTCATTAGCTATGTGGATTCAGATTTTGTTGGTGATCTGGAAAAGAAGAGGTCTACTACAGGGTATTTGTTTACTTTGGCTCGTGAGCTTGTCAGTTCGAAGTCTACATTGCAGTCTACTGTAGCGTTATCTACTACAGAAGCATAGTATATGGTTGTAGTAGAAGCTTTAAAAGAGGCCATTTGGATACAGGGATTGATCGCAGACTTGGGGATTAATAAAAAACAAGTGGAGGTATTTTGTGATAGCCATAGTGCTTTTCACTTAGCAAAGAACCAGGTTCACCATGCTCGGAACTAAACATATAGATGTTCGATTTCATTTTGTTCATGATATTGTGAATGGTGGGGTTATTTTGTTTCAGAAAATTCATATAAGGGATAATCCTGCTGATATGATAACTAAGGTCGTTGGTGGTGCCAAGTTCAATCATTGCATGAACTTGGTCAACATTATAATTGTTTGCCTTGTTGGAGGTGCAGCAGGAACTTGTGTGCTTGGTGTGAGATTTCATACTAAGGTGGATGTTGATGATGAGGTGGTTTGTGGTATGGCTTGCAAATCTCGCCAATGTGGAGATTGTTGATTTGGGGCTTAAGTTGGATGACTCGTTTTGCATTAGGCTCAAACCATCTTATATGGGCTAATTTCTTATTTACTTGTTTGTGAGCCCATTGGCCAATTATGAGAAAACTTAGGGATTTTTATGAAACTTTTCTCTTCTGTATCTGTGTGCTGCTCATCATCATGAAATACAAGGGTTTCTTGCTACTCCATGGATGTAGGTTTGATTCAAAGTTGAACCACATTAAATTCTGTGTTCTTGTGCATTTTCATTCTTGTTCATTCTCTAATTGCATATTCTCTATTTGCTTCTGTGCTACATAAAGGACATGTAATAGTGTTCTATGTGGATGGTATATCAGAAATAGTTTCAGGTTGTGACTGATTTTTTGGAACAAAATTTTCTGTGATGCAGGAAAATAATAGTAGGAAATGTGCAGTTTTCTGTAGTTGAATGAAGGTTTTCATGCATAGGGATTGGCATATGACTAGAGTTGTTATTATGAGTATTTTGGAAAGGAAAGATTGATTCATAGAAAACAACATCTCTAGAAACAAAGATTTCAGAATTTTGAAGATCTTGTACCTTATAAGCCTTTTTTGACAAAAGGGTAGCCAATAAAGACACAAGCTCTAGATCTAGGATGAAACTTGTCTTTATTTTTACCTACTGTTGAAGCATAGCACAAGCATCAAAAGGATTTTAAATGAGATTAAGTTAGTGAAGATCCAAATAATCTTTCAAAAGGGGTTTTAAATGTGTAAATTTCACTAAACTACCATGTGGTTTGCTTTATTCTCAATTCGGTGCCAATGATTTGACTTTGAGCACTTTAGTCCTATGCAATCTAACAGTTGGCAAAATGATACCAAAACCCTTAACCCTGTTAATATATTTACTAACGTGGCATAAAAAATTCAAAAAAAAAAAAAAAAACAAAAAAAAAAATTAAAATAATAGGGAAAAAAGAAAAAATTATGAAAAACCGAAAAATCTCATATATTAAAAACATCATAAATAAATTTAGGAAATTACAAAAAAACACAAATTTTTTAAAATCCAAAAAAGGATAATTAATTCAATATCCTGGAACTGTTTGCTTTATACCATGGGGTCCCTGAGGTTGGTGTGTGTGGGGGGTGTAGCAAATCGGGGGAACTTATAAAAAACTCCAGAAAATCGCTTAAATTTCAAAATAAATAAAATAAAATCTTTAGAAAACTAAAAAAATCCATAATCCATGAAATTTTAAAAAAATAGAAAATTCCAAAAACACAAAAAACCACACAAAACTCTTTAAAAAACAGAAATCTCTTAAAATTTTGCAAGAAGTGCAAGAAAATACAAAACAAATCCACAAAATACCCTAAAAACTAAAAAAAAAACCTAGAAAATTTGTAAAATATCTAGAAATTCACAAAAAAATAATTAAAAAATCTCATATTTTGACAAAAATTCCAAAAAATTCCATAAATTTCCCAAAAATCCCAAAATATGAATAAATAAATAAATAAGCTAAATGAAAAAAAAACTGAAGTTTATATACATATTTTGGGTTCTAATTTATTTATTTATTATTCGATATTTTGGGGTTTTTAGGAAATTTATGAAATTTTCTGGATTTTTTTTGGCAAATTCTAATATATATTTTGTGAAAATTTGGATTTTTTTACAAATTTTTCTAGGTTTTTTAAAGTTTTTTAGGGGATTTTGTGGATTTTTTTTTGGGATTTTTTGCACTTTTTACAAATTTTTTTTGTCGATTTTTCTTTTTTTAAAAAAGAGTTTTGTGGTGTTTTGTTTTTTGTTTTTTTTGGGAAATTTCTAAGTTTTTTTTTAATTTCATGGATTACAGATATTTTTAGAAGTTTTTGTAAATTTTTAGGGTTTTTGAAGATTTGATTTTTTTTTTAATTTAGTTTTGAATTTAAGTTATTTTCTAAGGTTTTTATAAGTTTTTATTTTTATTTTTTGAATTTTTTAATGCCACATCAGCAAATATATTAACTGGGTTAAGCGTTCTGGTATCTTTTTGCTAACGGAGTGTATTAAAGTGCTCAAAGTTAAACCACATATACTGAATTGAGAAAGAGGCAAACCACAAGGTAGTTTAGACTCTTGAGGGAAATCTATTTATCAAATATGTTGTTGTTAAGACACACTCTCCCTAATATTTGAGTGGAACTGGAAAAGAAGAGCTCTGGTGGTTTCAAATAAGTGTTTTTGTTTTATCTCTAGTACTGCATTTTGTTGTGTAGTATGAACACAACTAGTTTTATGTAAAATTCCTTTTTCATTAAAACAAGATATGATTTCTGAACTTCCACCTAATTCTAATGCATTATCTAATCTTATTAGTTTGACTTTAGTTTTAAATTGGGTCTCTACCATTTGAATAAATGATTTGAGAATAGTAAAAGAATTACTTTTGCTTCCTAACAGAAAAGTTCAGGTAGCCCTACTAAAGTCATCTACAATTGTGGGAAAGAATTTGTATCCATCATGAGTTGTAGTGTGATATGGTCCCCAAATATCAATGTGTATCAGATTAAAAATTAAATTTGTATGTATTTGACTTAGTGGAAAAGGCATTCTATGTTGTCTATCTTGAGGACATATACTACAAAAAATATCAGAAATTGCAAAATGCTCATGATTGAGAATGGAGAGTTGTTTGATTTTATTGAAGGGTAAATGACCCAACTTGTTATGCCAAAGTTCAATGGATGAAAAATTTACAAAAGATGAAATATTTGGTAAAAGTAAAGAAGATTAATGCAAATCTGCAGATGATTTACATTTATATAAATTAGCAAGACAATGGTTTGAAGAGGAAATATCATAATTTGTAGAAAAACAAGGTGATGCTCCCTTCTTATCTAGATTCAACATGTATAACCCTTGAAAAAAATTTACCAAGTGTCAGTTGCCTACTCAGTGAAGGTGTTAAATCTTTCCAGGTTGGATCCTACTGGGCCAGCCATAATCATTATTGGGCTAGTCTAAATCTCCACATTATAGTGATATTGTTTGCTTTGTGCTTGAGTCCGCACGGTTTTGTTCTTAGGCTTAACCCAAAAGGCCTCACTACTAATAGAGATATACTTATTACTTAAGCCCCTGCACTTTTTCTTCAATAGTCGATGTGGGACTATTGTTTGATTTCTAACATCCTCCCTCAAACAAAGGCCTACATGCAAATTCAATCAAGGTCTACCACCTAGCTACCAACTCAATCCAGGTTTACCACCTGGCGACCAACTCAATCCAAGTCTACAACCTGGCTGCAAATTCAATCCAGGTCTATCTTCTGGCTACCAACTCACTAAATCCAAGTCTTCCTGCCTGGAACCTCACTCAATCCAGGTCTACTGCTTGCCTGCAAATGCCATTTTTTTTTTGAAATTCATCACAGGTCTATTACTTGGCTCTGATACCATATTAAATATTTTCAGGCTGGACCCTATTGGGCGAGCCATAATCATTATTGGGCTAGTCTAAATCTCCACATTAGGTGATATCGGTCTGCTTTTGCCTGCAGCCAAGCGATTTATTGTTCTTGGCTTTAACCCAAAATACTACCTACTAATGGAGATATACTTATTACTTAAGCCCTACACTTTTTCTTCTATAGTCGATGTGAGACTATTTTTTGATTTCTAACATAAGGGGCTTGTAGAATTCAAAAGTTATTGGTGAAGATAATTTTGCAATTTAATTGTTGAGTCAACTTGCTAATAGAAAGAAGATTAAAATGAAAAGTGGGAACAAGAAAGACATCTGAAACTATAAGCTTTTAAGCTAATTTGACTGATCCTATGTGTGTAACAACTATTTCAAAACCAGTTGGCAGAGTGATTTGGTAAGGTTTTGGTAGAGATATGAGAGTTTCAAAAAGTTTTGGGTCATAACACATGTGATCAGTTGCACTACTATCAATTATCCACTCTTGAAACTAAAATTTGTTTGCATTTACTATTGCTAGCATATGATCCTTTAGAATTAAAAGAGTCAGTTAGTGTATCTGCCAAGGCAGTATAAGCACACTTTGTTGTAGCCATTGCATTCTCTAAATTCTGAGAGACCTTTGGTGTTTCATCCAACAATTTCAGCAATTTTTCATATTGTGCAACCGTTAATTCTGGAATGTGATTCTGAACTGTATTAACTACTAAAGATTCTGAAACACATGCTTGTAGCTGTGCCACATTTTTTTTTGTCTTTGTTTCCTTTGGAATTATTGGGAAATCCATGTAGTTTATAACACCTTTCTTTAGTGTGGCAAGTTCTTTTGCAATAATCACTTTTCTTGTGATCAATCTTGTACTTAGAAAACTCTTTCTGATTATAGTTCCCTGATGAATTATTGGGCCCAACATTTTTTTTTGACCAGATAAAGCTTTCAACAAGCTACATTTAAAAGAAAGAAAACCAAAATACAACTGAGAATTAAAGACTGAAGCTAATAAAAAACTAATCCAAATGTAGTAGATATGTCATCCAACCAACGAGGCCTGTCATTTCCTCTGTGGAATAGCAATAATCCTGGATTTTTGATTGCATACTTGGCTAAAGCATCAGATAAAAGATTGAGTTCTCGTGGGCAGAACTTGAATTCCATTTCAGGTTGATCCACCATGAGCTGTTCAATATTATGTAGGCTCTCCCTAAGATTTTGTGAATTTGGGTCAGTACCATTTCTGATGATTTGAAGTGCTTGAAGGCACTCTGAAAAAAAGATGTCAATCTTCCATCCTAGCATTCTGCACTGCTCCATTGCTATTTGTATTGCTTGAAACTCAGCATGGAGGCTTGAATCAGCCCTTTTTGTAGCACATCCTGCCATGATAATAGAGTCTCTTCCTTTGATTATCACAAAACCTACCACAAATAGAATTTTAGTCAATCCAAGCTGCATCACACAGCTTAAATAAGGAGCAATGAATATACTCCCTGAACTGTCTCTGGAACCTCCAAAAGTGATCCTGTGCCATTGTAAGGGCCTGCAGAAAAATGTTATAGGGCTGGTGCTTTTTGTGATTAAAAATTATGTCACACCTAGCCTTCCAGATATTCCAAGCACAAGTAGCTATCAAGGCTTTGGTAAACATATGTTTAGTATTCCCTGTGTCCATGGTGACACAAAGCTAATCACCTGATAGGATATCAGTTGTATGATTTATATTACATCCAGTGAAATCAGTAACAGAGGTCCAACAGATCTTTGCTGAACTGCAATTCACCATAAGGTGTGTGATAGTTTCACTTGACAGACCACAGAAAGGACATGGTGTTTGTGGACCAATACCTAGAGAATACAGATATTCGTAAGTTGGGATTCTCCCATGCAAGAGTCTCCATATAAATGTTTTCACTCTTGGTGTTGCAGGGAGGCTCCAGATAAAATGCCAACCTTTCCAGATTGTATTTCTTGGTGACTTTTTTTTTATTAAGCATGCTATAAACTTCCTTGGATATGGCTACAGTAGTACCAGAATAAGATCATACCCATTTCTTATCCAACCCTTCGGCATAGATAATTTTAGCAAGTTTACTCCAGTCAATTGATTTACCAAAGCAGGTTATCAAATGAGTATGATTAAGTTTATCCTCTTGTAACAGGTCAGAGATGGACATTTCCTCAAATGGTAGTTGCATATTTATAGAAGTGGGTTTACAAGCCAGGGGTATATCAAAAAGCCATGGGTCCTTAAAAAAGCTGGTATTACTTGGGTCACAATCATTGATTCTAAAATTAGATTTCACCAATTGGGCAGTCTTACATAGTTTTCTATAAAATCAGGATGATGAGTTTGAGTGTTAATGTCTGCTCTGTTCTGCCCAAGGGTTGAAGGAACCATATTTTAAGGTAGTAATTTGTACCCAAAACTTGTTTTCCCCATTCAATAGTGCAAAAATATTTTTTGTCATAAGAGCCACTTTAGAGATTTTTAGGTCTTTGATCCCTAACCCTTCCTCAGATCGATCAAGTGTAGTAGTTGACCATCCAATGGAGTGAAAGGAGCCCCCAACAGTACCACTATACCATAAAAACTTCCTTGATAGTTTGGAAATCTGGTCTATGATAGAGTCAGGCAAAGGATACCATGACATAGGATATACTGGGATGGACATCAAAGAAGTGTTTACAAGGATAGCTCGACCAGCCAATGAGATAGAAGATGGGCACCAGGCCTTAAGGCTATTTTGCATTCTGGTAATCAAGGGGTGCCAGTGAGATACAAGAATTCTTTTAGGGGAGATCAAGGCTCCAAGGTATTTGAAAGGAAAGGATCCTATTGTCATCCCCAGAATAGATATAATAGAATCTCTAACTCTATGATTGAACCAAGATGGAACATGTACAGAGGACTTGTTAAGGTTAACTTTTTGACCTGTCATTTGGTGGTATAAGTCTAAACATAATTTGCAATTTCTTGCTACAGCCCTGGTTGATCTTGTAATAATGAGGGTATCATCTGCAAAGAGTAAGTGATTGAAATTGCATTGTAATCTATCATCAAAACCAGGGATAAGTTTTAAATGCATGGCATAGTTAAGCATGGCAGACAGGTTCTGTGACACAAGGAGAAAAAGATAGGGGGAAAGAGGATCTCCTTGTCTAATACCCCTAGAACTATTAGTCCACTATGTTGGATTCCCATTGACTAGGAATGAGAAAGTAGATGAAGTTATGCAAGCCCGAATCCATGATATCCAAATGTCTGGAAATTTCATAATATGGAGAGTGGCAAGGATGGCATTCCATTCTAAGGCGTCATAAGCCTTTTCTATATCCAACTTGAGAATCATCCTGGGGAGGGTTTGAGGATCATATTCCAAGGAGTGAACTACTTCTTGAATGGGAAGGATATTATCAAAAGTAGACCTCCCAGCTAAAAAACCAGCTTGCTCAGGGCCAACCAGTTTGTTAATAACCCCCTTCAATCGATTACTTAATATTTTAGAAAGGATTTTGTATGACACATTGCACAAGGATATGGGTCTGAAGTCTTGGACTTTGTTGGCTAAATCATGCTTTGGAATCAGAGCCACATATGTTTTTTCCCATGCCTTAGGGAGGTATGCTGATTGGAAAAAATGTTCTATGGCATTGAAAAGATGTTCTTTAACAATGTCCCAATAGAACAAATAGAATTCAACATTAAATCCATCAGGACCAGAACTCTTACCCTTAGACATGCTTTTTAAAGTTTGGAAGACTTCAGAAAGTGTAACTGGTTGTAACGCCCTGACCCGGATTCCGGGACCTCGGGCACGTTCACAGACCGGCCGTACCCGAATGGAGACGATCCCCACTCGAATACAAGGCCTAAATGATACATGAGCAGATAACCAAAATGTTCAACAAATATTTTCAGAGTTATTATACAACAGAACTTAGTTCTTAGTAAAACAAATATTGGCCCTACAAGGGTCCTACAAAAAATATATAAGGTCTCATGTAAAGAAGGCTGGAGTCCTCGAACCTCTACGCACAACTCCTGGTTGTAATCACCTAAACTTTCAAACCTGAAAAGAGAAGAAGACAAGTGGGATGAGCTTTCGAAAGGAAAGCTCAGTAAGTACTCCCGCAAGGAATGCGAAGAGGTCGTGAGCACATTCATAAAATAGTGATCCACACACACAGTAAAATTATAGGAAGAGACCAGGCTCAAACATAAGGAGATCACTATCACAAAGCACAGGCTTAAAGCACGAAGTCAAATCAAACTTGAATATCAAACTTGTTATCTCCCTGGCAGCCATCGAACTAAGCCGATCTTATCTCTTATAAACCAAACCCTTGAGTCCGTGGAGCTCTACACGTACGTATTACCCGGCCAAATGTGATCGTCCACTATTAACGTAATGCGGTGGCCCGTAATGTCCGGCACCACAACTTAACACAATCAGACCGAGCGGAGAATCTTCAACAAAGAAATCGCGACATCGCCAGACTGACGGGGAAAGCAGGGCTCACGCGTGTTTCCACGCCACGCGTGCCGATCAACAGGAAGGCGTAATCGATACACACACACATGTCCAACAAAAGCTTATACACCAATATGCATACACTACCACGGAGCTCAATAAAGAAAGAATCTCGAACACGTGTATGCAATCCAAAACATAGCGATATCAAAACCAATAATCAATGAAGAAATAGCTCAAAGGTAATCAATAGTATCGAGATCAACAAAGAATAATAGCATACAATCAAGAAATCCCAAAACTGGGTGGGTACTAGGCAGGTGCGCTTACAAAGAAAACAACAATCAAATGAGGCAACAAAGCAAAGGTACTTACATGCAAAGCATGCAATCATGAAAGCAATAATCATTCCAAAGAAGGAAGATACACAGGGCAAGAGTACTTACAAGAAACATGAATCAAAAAGTCAAGAACGCCCATCACTGGGTGGGTACTAGGCAAGAATACTTACCTCAATCGATATCACAAGTCGGCTAGCCCGAGTCCCTCCTGACGCGACTCAGAGCTCCACGTCGACACCTGGTAACCACAACCTAGTCTCAAACAATGTACATGTGTTCATAGACAACTAGTTTTACGATGCATGTCTACCATCACTAATAATGACACTAATGCAGAATCCCTGAATCTGTTGCGCCGTTCCAAAGAAAACCCCATAACTTTTGATCCAGGAACCCGATCGAGTTGATCTAAAGCTTATTGAAAAGATCTCTTCTTCATCTTTCCAATGATATATTATACTTCCCCATCGGATAACCACAGACTGCCCAGCTGTCCCTTGAAGGGGACAGTCAGGCTGCAGGCCCATAAACTTAACTCAATCCTCAAGTAACTAATTAAACCCCTAATCGATGAGTTATTCTCGCCTAAACCAAACCCAATCGATTAATCAACTCAACATTGACTTTATTAACTCTCACACTTGCACTATAATAGATTAGGTCCAGAAATCCTCCACTATGTTATCACTACTTAATAACATACATAGGAATGTTTTAAACTACTGATCACACACTTGCAGTTGTAGCTTATCAACACAGAGAATCACATTAGCATGGTTAACCACTCTAACATTACGGTTACTGCATCAACCAATCATCATCAAGACATTAACAAATTTGTATCCCATTTAAGCATGCATATATACTTCAGAGGATACCATCATCATTGAGATCACAATCATCAATAGGTCCACACTCTGATTTATCATCTACAACAATACCATTATTATTGCCTAAACCAACATCTCCTCCTTTCCAAGTTCTTGAGAAGCCCTCCCACAAAACTCAAACTGTGAATCTCTACTCATGCTGCCCATGTTCCAATCATAGACAACCCAGAATAACTACACTACAATATCAACCCACAAGTAATGCATCAGCAACCCTCACAAGCTCTTACTACAGTACTTGTTGTGACTTGCCAACCTAGTAGCTAGGCTCAAACTCATCATTCCTTCATGCAATCCAAACCCATTCCTTCATGCAATCCAAACCCACTGCGAACTCAACAATTCTTCTCCTCATTGAACCCATGCATGCATGACAGTAACTCATCACTACTGACAGCCATCTAAAACCTTCCCAGATTAGTACTAATGAATGTCAAGATCCAACACTCGTGCACTGATCATGCAAACTCAGTCATGCGACAGACGCTCATAGAGCACCCATGCACATTAATGTCTAAAACTCACACAGGCAAGGTTCTCTAACAATATCAGAAGAGGAGAGGCTTACCGACATCTGAAGAATTTTCTGTCGTCATAGCCGCTTCCCGGGAACCACCTACTTGCTCCGGCGTGCTTGGTGACCGTGCAGGATTGGTCGTCATCCCAGTTAATCCTCCCACTCCATCCCCTTCCCTCTCCTCCTCTGTCTCTCAACAAGGGTGGCGCTGATGGCATACGAGAGGTTGTACTAGGGTTTAAAGATGCCCCCTTTTTTTGACTTCAACTTGCCTGGTTCTTATACAAACCAGGGGACTCGACTTCCCTGGTTTGCGGACCAGGGAAGTCCCTGGTTTTGGTGACGTGGCTGGCCATCATTGGCCAGCATGTTGACTTTAGGGTGGTGGGGCCCACCACCACCCAAAAAAAAATAAAAAAAAACCCAACCCTACCCCATCCAAAGAAGTCAACCCCATGGCTAATCATATTGTGCCACGTGGCATACGTGGCACAAACCAAGGACTTCCCTGGTTTGGACTTCAACTTGCCTGGATTCTTATACAAACCAGGAAGTCCTGGTTTGTGCCGCGATGGCGCCACATGGCGCAATATGATTAGACATGGGGTTGACTTCTTTGGATGGGGTGGGGTAGGGTTGGGTTTTTTTTATTTTTTTTTGGGTGGTGGTGGGCCCCACCACCCTAAAGTCAACATGCTGGCCAATGATGGCCAGCCACGTCACCAAAACCAGGGACTTCCCTGGTCCGCAAACCAGGGAAGTCGAGTCCCTTCTAATATATATATATAGATATATATATATATATATATATATATATATATATATTATATAACCAATAAATTCCATATTTGGGGAAAATTTTAAACACCAACATGGCTGCCATGCACGCCCTCAAATTCCTACCCATTCCACATATATATATATATATATATATATATATATATATATATATATAACTTTATTTTATTATTACCTTTCAAAATACCAATCAATCATCAAATCAATTCCACTTATCCTTATATATATAATATATTATAAAAATTCATATACAAATGAATATAGCCATTCATCCATAAATTCTCTTTATTTTGTAATCAAGTCCCTGTTTCCCAAATCCTTACATGCAGGTCTTTCCCTCACAGAGTGTAGCAAATTTCCTTTAAGTCCTCAAACTTTCCAAAATTACATATTGGTCCCTGACAGCCCAATTAACCCTAAATAAGGCTTAATAAACTATTTTAATCCTTATTTTCATAAAAAAGTCCAATAAACTCCAAATACAAGGACTTCTCTAATTATTGAATTAATTAAAGAATTTAGAAAATTTTTCTCCAAACAAAATTTCAACTAGATCCAACCTTGGGGGCTTTCTCATATTAACCAAAGGAAAAAAATTTCCCTTAAAATCATGGATTTTACAATTAGATTAGTGCCTTCTTCTTCTGACAGTGTAGGTAAATCAGGTGGAAGTCTATGGATCAAGTCATCAACTGATTCAGTGTTTCTTGAAGTCCAGAGATTACTATAAAAATCAGTAAAGGTTGGGCCCAACATTTAGTGACATTGCTTCTAGAATAAAGGATGAACCGGAACAAATTTCTCTATGCTTTTCTTCTTGAATCAACAAAGAATAAGCATGTCTAATGGGTTTTAGAGGTCTCATCATAAGAATACTTCCTCTAACGGTAGCATAGGTTTCATTTAATCTCATGAGTAGCTGCATGAGTCTTTGATCCTCTTCAAACTTTAATAATTCCTGCACTACACCACATGAACATTGAGGTAAATTGCTCAAAGCTTTGATTTCATCCCAAAGCTTTTTAATTCTTGTGTAGTATGATATGATACTACTAGCACCTTGACTAATTTGATTTAATTCCTTCTGAACCTAAAATAGTTATGGACCATATTTGATTGTCCAAACCTCTCCACTAACTCCAACCAAATTTCTGAAGCAGTTGATGTATAAACCACACTTTAACCAATCTCCTTTGTCAATGCACTCAAGATCCAGGATATCACCATACTATTACATCTCTCCCATTTTGATAATTCAGGAGATCCAAAACATGGCTTCTTGCATTGACCATTCACAAAACTGATTTTATTCTTGGCCGATAAAGCTATTTCCATAGCATTTTTCCAGGATCCATATCCAAGACCATCAAATGGTTTACTAACCAAAATCATTACGGGATTATCTGATGGACGTAAATAGAGAATGTCTGAAGGATCAACGGTAGTTCTTGCAGCATTTACAGGGATTTCAGCTATTTCGAAGATAAAGAAAACAACTGAGAAACTCCACTAGAAAACTCATGAGAAAATTTGATCTCAACTCTTGATTGCAAGAAGTAGAAGGAAAAATTGATTACAATCCTTGATTGCAAAAAGATCAAGGAACTGATATAAGAAATCTGATCACCGAGAGAACTACAACAAGCTTGATCACAGAAGTACGGAGATCATAAATAGAACAAAATTCAGATGATAAACTTTGATCACCTGCTTTAATACTATGATGAAGACTTGATGAAGCACTCCTCAGCGTAATAGAAGAACCCAAGATGATTCGCAAGGTTCTACTGATGTTGAAGATCCAGTGAAACTCTTCCCAAAACTTCAATATATGTAAGAAAATGACAGAATGAAGAAGAAGAAAATGCACATGAAGTGAAGAAGAAGATCATGCTCTTGTATTCACTTATTTGAATCAAAGTGTAAAAAGGCTTTGAAATTGAATACATTGTTCTCCTTTTATACCAAACTAAGAGAACTTTCTTAACTAACAAGTTAACCTCCTAATTAACTTGTTGATGTGGCAAGGTAGTTGTAACAACCATCTTATGTGGCAAAATTGAAGTTAATTCAGTTATTTCAGTTTGAGCTTGATGAGCTGGATCTTCTCCTCTTTTTCAAATAATAAACCCCTCATTTAAGCTCGGTTCTGTTGGAGTTAATGTGATGTTCTGCTGGAATTGTTGCAGTATCGGCTGAAGTTACAGCGAGATCTGATGAAGTTGAAGTTCAACTCATATGAAATAGAGCTACAATGATAAGTGTTAAAGTTCATGTGTGAAAGTTCAAGTGATGTGTGTTAAAGTTCCAGTGGTGTCTGGTAGAGTTACAGTGAAGGGTGTTAGAGTTACAGTATTTTGAATGTATGAGTCTGTTAGTAAGAAGGGTAGTTTGGTAATTTAGCTATGAGTTTGTGTTACTTAGTAGAACGAATGTAATGGGTCTGTAGGATGTATGAATGAATGTGTGGAAAAAGGAAAGAAGAGTGTGCCCTAGTTCTTGAGTTCTTGAAGAAATTTCATGTTTTCACTTGTTTGATCTTGTCAAAACCATCAAAGTGGTATCAGAGCTAGTCGATCATCGACAACAACTGGGCGTAAAGAAGAGTGGAAGAGATTTCAGCGAGCTATGGCTTCTTCAAGTTCCCAAGGTTTGAACATCCAACAACCATCTATTCCTATTTTTAGTGGGGAAAATTATGATTTTTGGAGTTTGAAGATGAAAACTCTATTTCAATCCCAAGATCTATGGGATTTAGTTGAGAATGGCTTTGAAGAACCTGCAGCTACAGTAACTCTCACAAATGCCCAAAAGGAAACCTTAAAAGAAAGCAAGAAGAAGGATGCAAAAGCCTTATTCTTCATTCAGCAAGCTATTACTGAAGAGTTGTTTCCAAGAATGATGAGAGCTTCTACATCTAAAGAGGCATGGAAAGTGTTGCAAGAGGAGTTCCAAGGAAATGCAAGGGTAAAAGCTATTAAGCTCCAAACTCTTAGAAGGGAGTTGGAAAATATGAAGATGAATGAATCTGAAAAGTTGAAGGAGTATTTCTCCAAAGTGACTGAAGTAATTAATCAAATGAGCTTGTATGGTGAAGTAGTTGAAGACAAGAGAGTTGTGGAGAAGATTCTCATCAGCTTGCCCGAAAAGTATGACAGTATAGTATCTATTATTGAAGAAACAAAGGATATTGCCACATTGAGTGTTAGAGAGCTGATGGCATCACTACAAACTCATGAGCAAAGATTGATGAGGCATTCTGAGAAATCTGTTAAAAGTGCTTTTTAGTCCAAACTCAATTTGGCAACAAAATCAAAGGAGTCTTCATCTCAAGAACATCAAAAAGAAGAAAGTTTTAGAGGAAGAAATCAAAGAGGAAGAGGAAGAAGTCCCTATGGCAGAAATTCAGGTGCAGAAAAGTTTGAAAGGGGATGCAGTATTTGCAAAATGAATAATCATGTTGATAGAGACTGTTGGTTTAAGGGGAAGCCACAATGCTACAACTGTAAAAGATTTGGGCACTTACAAAAGAATTGTAAGTTTGGGAATCAAGTACAAGCTGCAAATGTGTCTGAAGAAGAAGAAGATGATGAACAAGGCAGTATGTTTTATGCTAGTTGTCAAGTAGCAAGTGAAAGAAGAAATGATGTTTGGTTACTTGATAGTGGATGCAGTAATCACATGACAGGAATTAAGGATCTCTTCACAAGAATAGATGATGGCATGAATATACAAGTGAGAATGGGTAATGGAGCTTTAGTTCAATCAAGGGGAAAGGGCACAATATGCATCCAAACAAAGGAGGGAACAAAATTTATTCACAATGTGCTGCTAGTTCCAGGTTTGGATCAGAATTTGCTAAGTGTTGGGCAACTTGTGGAAAATGGATATTCTGTCCACTTTGAAGATAATGGATGCATTATACATGACAAAAAAAGGGGAAGAAACTGGTGGCAAATGTAAAGATGAAGAGAGGAAGAAGCTTTGAATTGACTTTCAACTATTGTGGAAATATGGCATTGAAAGCACAAGTTAAAGATGAGTCTTATATGTGGCATAAAAGGCTAGGACATTTACATTTTCAAGGATTGAAGCTACTTCAAGTGAAGAATATGGTACATGGGCTACCAAACATTGAAGACAAGCAAAGCATATGTGAAGGTTGTGCATTAGGAAAGCATCACAGAGACTCTTTTCCAAGTGGAGGAGCATGGAGAGCCAAAAGGATGTTGCAACTGGTTCATACAGATGTATGTGGACCAATGAACACTTTATCCCATGCTGGAAACATGTACTTTATCCTGTTTATTGATGATTTTACAAGGATGACATGGGTATACTTCATGGAACAGAAATCCCAAGTATATGGTATCTTCAAAAAATTCAAAAACTATGTTGAGAAGCAAAGTGGCTGTTATTTAAAGGCATTGAGGAGTGACAGAGGTAAGGAGTATAATTCAAGAGAGTTTGACAAGTTTTGTGAAGATGAAGGCATTGAAAGACAACTTACAGTTGGGTACACTCCTCAGCAAAATGGAGTATCAGAAAGGAAGAATCAAACAGTGATGGAAATGGCCAGAACAATGCTAAAAGATAAAGGGTTACCAAATTCCTTCTGAGCTGAAGCAGTTTGGACTGCAGTTCACTTGATAAATAGAAGTCCAACTAAAGCTGTGAAAGATGTGACTCCATTAGAAGCTTGGAGTGGGAGAAAGCCATCAGTGAGACATTTAAAAGTTTTTGGAAGTGTGTGCTATTCTAGAATTCCAAAAGAAAAGAGGCACAAGCTGGATGAAACAAGTGAACCTTGCATTTTTGTTGGGTATGCATTAAATGCAAAAGGCTACAGATTGTGGAGTTTGAAGAGAAACACAATTGTCATTAGTAGAGATGTGTTGGTTGATGAAGAAGCTACATGGAATTGGGAGGAAAACAAGGTACAAAAACAAGCTGCAGTTCTAGAAGAAGAAGCTGAAAATGAAGACAGAAACGCTGAAGAATTATCACATTTGGTACCAAGGGCTGATCCATCATCATCCTCAAGTAATGGTTCAAGCTCTAGTTCGTCAAGTCCAAGTAGTACTCCAAGAAAAATGAAAGGTATTGCTGAAATTTATGAATCATGTAATTATTGTATGGTAGAGCCAAGAAATTTTGAAGAAGCCATTAAAGATAATGCTTGGAAGAAGGCTATGGAGGAAGAACTTCAAATGATTGAAAAAAAAACAGAACATGGGAGCTGGTAGAAAAGCCAAAAGATAGAGAAATTGTTGGAGTGAAGTGGATTTACAAGATAAAACATAGGCCTGATGGGTCTATCTTGAAGAACAAAGCAAGACTTGTAGCAAAAGGGTATTCACAACAACCAGGAGTTGATTTTCATGAAACCTTTGCACCTGTATCTCGCAAAGACACAATTAGAATTCTAATTGCATTAGCAGCTCACAAGGGTTGGTTGTTATACCAACTAGATGTCAAATCAGCCTTCTTGAATGGAGAGTTGAAAGAAGAGATTTATGTTGATCAACCAGATGGTTTTGTCATTAATGGTGAAGAAGAAAAGGTGTATAGGCTGAAGAAAGCATTATATGGGTTGAAACAAGCACCCCGTCAATGGTACAGTCAGATTGATAATTATTTTGTGTGCAATGGCTTTGAGACACTACAAGAAATTGTAACTATTGCGGCGGATATTAGCGACGGATTTCGAAATCCGCCGCTAAATTCAATTGATATTGCGGCGGACCATGTTATACGCTACTATAATCAGGGATTGCAGAAATGGCTGATGTATAGCGGCGGATATATTATCCGCCGCTAAATAACTATGCGTAGATCCGGCCAAAACATCTATTAACCGCGAAAATACTTAGCGCGTGCGAGCTTCCCGCCGACTCGATACTTTGCTTTTTTCTCTCCAAAACCTCAGCGCACGCGAGCTTTTCGGCGATAACTCGATCCTTTGCTTTTTTTCTCATCCATAGGGTTTTCACCTCTTCCTCTCGATGGCCGGCGATCTTCTCATCAGGTTAGGGTTCTCATTCCTCTTCTACTCTTCGATTTCCTATTTTCTCCTCCTCCTTCCTCCCATCGGCTAGGGCTTCTGAGTCCTCTCATTAGGGTTACTTATTCTGATTTTGCAAAGGGAATTGATGTGCAGTGATAGGTTAGCACTGCTTTGAAGTTGGGGACTGCGAGATCCGTGCGGATTGGTTCTAGTTATAGTTATTCATCTCTCTCTCTCAATCCAAAGGTTTGTTTTCAATCGTTAGTTTTCGAGCTTTGCTTTTGAATTGAGGTGATTTTTTTTCTTGTGATTTTGGGATAAATGAGTAGTTCTCTGAGTTGTTTGATGGATCATGGATCTGGTTTTATTTAAGTTTTTTTTTACATCTTTTTCTTTGCTTCCATTGGATTATAGAAATTAGATCCCTAATCATTCCATTCTCAATTCATGTGGGTTTTAATTTGGGAGCTAAATTGTGTCTAGAATGTGGAAATATGTTGCAGAGTTGCAAGACAAACAAGAATTCATTGGAATTGAGAGGGAGAGGGAGGGGGTGGGGTGTTGGTCCAATAGAGGCTTTGTATATGATCGGTATTCCTGTAGAGTGATGTTCTAATGTGGCCCAACCAAGGATCATGGTTTATCAGTTGATTCTTTTTGGTGGATGCTTAGCTTGTTCTTAATTCTTTCTTTTTTTGGTGGTACTTTGTTGTTTTGGGTGGCATTTGTAGGGTACTGGAAATTATCGTGCAAATACTATTGATATCGGGCCTTCTCGTTCATTTGAAGATGAAAGTCAACAAAATTAATATGGAAGGTAAGGAAGAAGGCAATTGTCCCTGTAATGTATCAAAATGTAACTTTTTTTTACTGCTAACTATCAATTTAAGCTCTTTGTTCGTGTGGCTGGTAGGTTTATGTTAATAGTCTCTTTTTTCTCCTTATATAGGATGCTGATATTCATCCCAATGCTATCTTCTTTTTCAATGTTAGCCCCTGCTTGTAGATATTTGAAATCAGGTGATGATGAGCTTATTATGCATGCTTATCATAATAAATCTTGTGTTTCTAAATCTTTATTTCCAAGGAAAAGTGCGTAGTCTCAAGCAGTCTGTATCCCCGTGGCATATGCTTCAGGTTCTAATTGCATTAATCTTTATTTCCATTTTACCCACTATTTTACTGAATTTTATTTCTATCTCAAGCTGTTCTAACAATTTGTTGTTGTGATGCATAGTTTCTTTTATAATTAAGAGTGAAGATTTCTGTAAAACTTTCTTTTTAAAAATCTATTGCACTCTTTCTGTGATCTTTGTTAACGTTCTTTTTTTTCTTGGATATTAATACTTTATTTACATTCTTTGAAATTATATTTTAGTAATGCTGTCCAGAATGGTGAACAATACTTTAGATAGAAGCAGAAGAGAGATTTCAACTAAATAGAAGCAAAAACCTATGTATGAAAACTTTGGTGATTCGGTCAAGAAGAAAATTAGTTTTTTCAACAAGTGACTCTACACACGTACTAACCCAATAATAAAAGCAAAGACCTGATTGGATTACACCAATTTTTGAGCCTCTGACTTTTATTTAAATTAATTTATAGGTTCAAAGTTTACCCTGAGCTGGAAACTGGAAAGACAATAAGACTACCAACTTGTTGCCCATCAAAGGTATATTTGGTTGCCTTCTAATCTCAGTTGTAAGCATTTTAATCTTTTTAGTGATGTATGTGGAAATTGAGATGATTGTAGTGATGTTCTAAATTTCAAAGGCTTGGACATGGCATCCCCTTCAATGGCTACAACCATGGTCAATCTGGCCTGTCCTGGCAATAAGACTACCAACTTGTTGCCCATCAAAGGTATATTTGGTTGCCTTCTAATCTCAGTTGTAAGCATTTTAATCTTTTTTTTCTTGTGAACTTAATAATAGAAATAAATGATTGTAGTGATGTTCTAAATTTCTAATCCTTAGACACTAGAAACCTTTATTGTGAAGGCAGAGATATGCAAATATTATTCATTTGATTGAAAAAATTAATTCTTGGAAAAAACTAAAATCTAATAGAGAAGGAATTCTGATAATTCAAAGACAAATTCTTCGTACTAAGGGAACCAACATTGTTATTGGTGTATTTGTGAGAAATATAATAAATCAGTTTTAGATTAGAATAGTTTAACAGTTAAACTTGTGAAAAGATAATGGAATTATAGGGTTATATTATCAAAAGTTATTTGATAATTTCACCTTTTTATTTTTTATTTTTTATTCATCTGATCTATAACTTGTGGATTAATGCTTATACACACAGTTACCATTATCCAAGGCCAATACAAGTAACCCCTCCCCTGTTTTCTTGCAGTATAAATATGAGAATTCCAAAAAATGACTTATCTATTTGTATTTTGCAAATCTAACTAACATGTAAAAGAAGTGGAGAAGAATGCAATACAATAACCTTAGAGCATGTCCTAATTTTCTGTGATTTAAATAATTATATCATATTTGGAAAGCTATGCCATAGATTAGTTATAACTATGAAAACTTTTGTTGAGTAACATGGTCGTCGAGAACCCTTTTCATCAGTAACATGCTCTTCTTTGATGCTTGGATTGATGAGTTATTTTTATATAATTTTTCTATAATTCTAAGATAGATTTTTCTATATTTGAAATTTATGATTCACATTCTTTTGGAAGTTGGGTTGTTCTCAAAATTGTTTCCAATAAATATTTGAATTTCAAGACTACTAGCCTTGTATTATTTAATTGCACATGCACAAATCACTCACTTCATTGATGTTGTTGCAAATTGATCAGGCCAAGGACTTCTTCATCAGGCAATCAAGAATGCCGTGGACGGTGTTGATTGATGCGGACCGAGCTCTTTACTTCATTCAAGTTGTGAAACTTTGAGCCAGTACTTCTTTCTCCAAGGCTTTTTTTTGAAAGTGTAGCTTCTGTTAACTAGTTGACCACTTCATTGTTTGAAAGAAAAATCACATTATATTAGGTACCTGGCGGCCGATAGCTTATATATTTACATTTTTGTGAAAAGTTTTTGCTTCCTATAATCCCTGATCTGTAAAAAAAATGGATTGGATATTACTTTATGTTAGCATTTGAGTGCAAAGTCAAGAGACTAACCCACTTTCTTTCAAATGGTACAATGCGGAGGAAGAGATTCTTGGAAAGAAAATGAAGGTATTTTTTTTCACATTACTCATACAGATTGATTTCTAGTGTACATTATGCACATATGGATGTGTGTAAGGTGTGTGTGTGTTTCTTATGGTTTTGGTTATCAATCATTGTGGCTTTTGCTTGTTTTCCTTAGGATTGGACGAGATTTAGTGTTGCATTTTGGCGTGTATTCCGTGGAAATGGAGCTGACCCTTTCGGTGTGCCAACAAAGATGTGGCCTTGGGAGGATGGAACAAATTCACTAGCTATGGCCAAATGGAGAAGTAAGATTAGATGACTACTACTTTTTAAATGTTAGGCAGCCAGGAAGATGTAATATTGGTGTTTGTTGAAGGTGAATAAACAAATATGATATTTGTAAGGTCGATGTATAAGTATTTTTTAGATTACAATAAATCTTATTGAACTCAAAATGTTTCATTTAAACAACATTATGTGCATTGTGCATTGGAATGGAAGAGAAGGCAGGCTTTTGCTATTGTTGTTCATTTATAGGGAGTTAAAAAAAAATAAATTCTAGTTTGCAGCAATGGGGAATTGAACCCAGGTCAATATCATGGAAATCTACCATTCTACCAGTAGGCCACGTTTGCTTTTGTAGTTAGACTCTATAGCGGCGGATTTTTAAATCCGCCGCTATAGGGCAAGTACAACTGGGCCTTTTAGCGGCGGATATATCCGCCGCTATAGACCTTTCACCACGCCATTCGAAAGTTTTAGCGGCGGATATATCCGCCGCTATAGCCAATTTACCGCGTTATTGGGGACTTTTAGCGGCGGATATATCCGCCGCTGTTGATGGATTTTCCGCCGCTATAAGCTATACCGACCGAGGATTCAGTGGCGTTTAAAATCCGCCGCTATATAAATATAACGGCGGATAGATACCCTATAGCGGCGGATATATCCGCCGCTATAGAGCATCTTTCTTGTAGTGAGAGAAGCAAGAGTGAGCCAACTCTTTATGTTAAGAAGCAAGGTATGTCTATTCTTCTTGTTGCAATATATGTTGATGATTTGATAATTACTGGGAATGATGAGAAGATGATTGATGTATTCAAAAAAGATATGATGAGGAGATATGAAATGAGTGACATGGGGATGCTGTATCATTTTCTTGGTCTTGAAATCTATCAACATTCATATGGAGTGTTTGTTTCTCAACAAAGTTATGCTGAGATGATATTGAAGAAGTTCAATATGTATGGTTGCAAGACAATGGCAACACCAATTGCAGTTAATGAGAAGTTGATGAAAAAAGATGGAGGAAAGAAAGTTGATGGCACTATGTATAGAAGCATAGTGGGAAGCTTGTTATATCTTACTGCAACCAGACCAGACATTATGTATGCTTCAAATTTGCTGTCCAGATTTATGCAAGATCCCAGCCAGTTTCACCTTGGAGCAGCAAAAAGAGTTCTGAGATATATAAGGGGAACATTGACCTATGGAATTAAGTATACAAGGAGTGAAGAAACTAATTTGATTGGATTCTGTGATAGTGATTGGGAAATTTTGGATTCTATGAGATGACATGAAGAGCACAACAGGATTTGTTTTCTCACTTGGTTCAGGTGTGTTTTCATGGCAATCAAAGAAACAAGAAACAACTGCACAGTCTTCAGTAAAAGCTGAGTATATATCTGCTGCAATGGCAACATCACAAGCTGTATGGTTAAGGAGAATATTAGAAGATGTTGGGGAAAAACAAGAGAAAGCTACAAGAATTGCTTGTGACAATAAATATGCAATTTCTATGGCAAAGAATCCAGTTTATAACAGCAGAACAAGACATATTGCAGTGAAACATCACTTTATTAGAGAAAAGATTGAAGAAGAAGAAATTAAACTTATCTATTGCAAGTCTGAAGATCAAGTGGCAGCCATATTTACCAAAGCTCTACCAAAGGAGAAGTTTCTGAAGCTCAGAGAATTAATGGGAATTGAAGAACATCACATTAAGGGGAAGTGTTGGAGTTAATGTGATGTTCTGCTGGAATTGTTGCAGTATCGGCTGAAGTTACAGCGAGATCTGATGAAGTTGAAGTTCAACTGATATGAAATAGAGCTACAATGATAAGTGTTAAAGTTCATGTGTGAAAGTTCAAGTGATGTGTGTTAAAGTTCCAGTGGTGTCTGTTAGAGTTACAGTAAAGGGTGTTAGAGTTACAGTATTTTGAATGTATGAGTCTGTTAGTAAGAAGGGTAGTTTGGTAATTTAGCTATGAGTTTGTGTTACTTAGTAGAACGAATGTAATGGGTCTGGTAGTATGTATGAATGAATGTGTGGAAAAAGGAAAGAAGAGTGTGCCCTAGTTCTTGAGTTCTATGAAGAAATTTCATGTTTTCACTTGTTTGATCTTGTCAAAACCATCAGGTTCCTCCATTGTTCAGCAGAAGCATCACACCTTCTTTGACAATCCATAGCCTTGATTTACAGATCTTCCAACAGATAGCAGGCCTAATCATTTTGTGAAAATGGTATGAAATTTATGCTCAACCTCTTCTTCTTATGGTGTTAGTCTAGAAAATTGTTAATTCTCATTTAGGTGTAATGTATTTATATAATCTGTCATAATCTATCTAATATAGGACATCGATGACTGTTTTTGTCTCGACACTAAGTGTAACTAATGCACTCTTAATGAAAACAAAGTTCATTCAGTAAAAGTGTAGGATCCAAAGATATTTCTATGATTACTTTTGTGTGTTTGAGGCATCTCTACATCTAAACAAATCTGCCAATGTAGGCTTGGCTTAGGTGTGATTTTATTGAGACCAAGTGGTCATTTTACTATGTTGTTGTTTCTATGATGTTTGACCTATATTTACTCAACTATGATCTCTTAGGTCTGCCACAAATTTCCTATTCTAGTAATGCCTTTAACTATTCTGTGGTTGACATAATATTATTAATTGCTTATGTTCCATGTAATATCTGTGTAGTTCTTTATAATTTGACAAATTGAGAATCAACGTCTCACCCAAATTGATTATGAGAGAGATGTGCGCCACTTTGAATTTGGAAGCACTTTCACCTGTAAGTGCTACCTTGTCATCCATGCTCAAGATCCATATTTATTATGGCTTGGGATTTTGATTTCAATTGTCACTTATTTTTAGTCCATGGATTATCAAGTGGGTGATGTTCTTGAGATTTGTTGTTGTTTGTAAAGTTGAACCGAAAAACAAGACAACTAGACAACTTTGGAGCAAAGAATGAAAGTAGAGAACTATAAGATTATGTGGAAGAAGAGATGGTCTTATTTTCTATTCATGAAGACTTTTTTTTTAAAAAAAAAAAATACATAAATCATGTTCTATAATCAGGCCATGATTAACCACAAAAATAGGACAATAACCATCTCCTAGAAACTAGGAAACAGACTTTAAAATATTCAAAACATTTAAAAAAAAAACATTCTGCACATGTGACAGCAGTCCTAAGCAGAACATCTAACACTCCTCCTTGCTTTAGAGACTGCAAACACCAAGTTTCATTCTCAGGAACTCAAACTTGCTAGCTGGTAATGGCTTAGTAAAAACATCCGCTATTTGCTCATCTGTACTGCAATAAATAAGAGTTACACCATCCTTCTGCACCTCCCTCAAGAAAAATAGCTTGATGTTGAAATGTTTAGTTTTTCAAGAAAAACTAGATTGTGAGAAATAGCTATGGCATCTTGATTATCAACAAAAATCTTCGTGTCTTCTTTTTGCTCATGATGAAGGTCACTCAATATCTTCCTTAGCCACAAAACTTGATTTACAGCATCAGTTGCAGCAACAAACTCTGCTTCAGCAGTAGATTGAGCTACTGCTTCTTGTTTTTTCGAACTCCATCAAAAAACACCTGATCCAAGGCTCAAGTAGTACCCTGAGGTACTTTTCATGTCATCAATGGATCCTGCAAAGTTTCTATCAGAAAAACGAAACAACTTGAACTCCTTGCTTTTCTTGAACTTGATGCCAAAGTTGATTGTGCCTTTGATGTATCTAATCACCCTCTTAGCAGCCTTCAAGTGCATTTTACTTGCACAGTGCATGAACCAAGATAAAACACTCACAGCGATCAGGATATCAAGTCTGGTTGCTCTAAGATACATCATTCATCCAATCAAACTTCTGAAGTATGCCTCATCTACTTTTCATGTTCCATCTTCCTTGCTCAACTTTTCCTTTTGATTCATTGGAGTGCTCATTGACTTGCAATCTTCCATATGAAACTTCTTGAAAATTTCCATTGCATACTTCTTTTGACAAATGAAAACTTCATCTTGACTCTGCCTGATCTCCATTCCGAGAAAGTAAGTCATCAATCCAAGATCAATCATCTCAAATATTTTCATTATTTCTAGCTTAAATTCATCAATCAAAGCTGCATTATTTCCAGTCACTAAAAGATCATCAACATAAAGTGAAATAACAAGAATATCAATTTCACAGTGCTTAATATAAAGAGTGGACTCAGATAGGCTTTTTATGAAGCCTAAACTTAGTAGATGATCATCAATTCTCCTATACCAGACTCTTGGAGCTTGCTTCAATCCATAGAGAGCCTTCTTTAGGAGATAAACTTTGTCTTCTTCTCCTTTCTTCACAAAGCCTTCAGGTTGCTCAACATAGATTTCTTCTTGCAAGGAACCATTTAGAAATGCTGATTTAATATCTAACCGATATACTTTCCAGCTCTTCTATGCTGCAACAGCAAGTAGCAACCTGATGGTGTCTAACCAGCTCCTTCTTTATTGCAACAATCCAGTTTTGATCAAGTTTTGCTTCTTCAAAACCTGCACGCTCACAAACTGCAATGTTGCATCTCTGATAAATATCGGACAACAATCTAGTGCCTTTGACAGGAATGTCATCCACCATCTCATTTTGCCAATCTTCATTTCTCTACTCCTCAACATTTCTGACTGGAAAGTTAAGCTTCAGTTGATTTAAGGCTTGATTTGAATCCTTTGAATTCTCTCAGCTCCATTCTTCACTTTCCACAAAGTGCACATCTCTACTTATGACAATATTCCTCGTTTGTGGCTGAAAGACTTTGTAAGCCTTGGACAGAGTGTTGTAGCCAACGAAGATGCTTGTACTACCTTCTTGTCTAGTTTATCACGCATAACTTGAGGAACATAGGTGGAGCACAAACAACCAAACACCTTAAGGAAGTTTAGAGATGGTTTATATCCATACCAAGCTTCAAATGGTGTCTGATTCTTCATTGACTTTGTGGGAAGCTCTTTTGAAGAAAAACGGTTGTATTTACCGCCTCAGCCCAAAATTGCTTTGGTAAGTTTTTATCATGTAGTATGCATCGTGTCATCTCCAATATAAATCTATTTCATCTCTCATTAACTCCATTTTGTTGTGGAGTGTATGGAGTGGTTAATTGATGTTGAATGCCTGCCTCCCGCAAAAATGATTGAATGCTTTTGAGGTGTACTTCTTGCTATTGTCTGATCTAAGAGTCTAAATTCTACACCCAATCTCGTTCTCAACTCTGACTTTAAAGTTCTAGAAGACTTGAGCCACCTCTGACTTGTGCTTCAAAAGAAGATCCAACACATACGGGTGAAATCATCAATAAATGCAACATCATTAAAACAACCATTCAAAGAAGGCGTTCTTTCTGATGGCGGTATTAGAAGTGATCTGAGAAAAGAATTTTGGAGACAACCATGCCCGCTCAAGACAAAATTATTCGCATGGCTGGCACGAGAAAACAGACTACTTACCCTCGACAACCTGCACAAGAGGAAGTGGAGAGGAGACCGCACCAAATGTTACCTGTGCGAGATGGAGGATGAATCGATACAACACATCTTCATTTCCTGTCCCCTCGCAAGACTGATCTGGAACCACTTCCGGACAATGTTCGGATCGAGCTGAGATCTAGATATTGGGATTTTATAGGGCGCCAGGGGAATCTCCCCGGGGGTGGACATTACCCTACGGGAAGGATGGGACATCGCTGCTATGGCAATCACATGGAGCATTTGGGGGGAAAGAAATAAACGATGTTTTCAAGATAAACAACGCGTTTTTTCTAGAATTATTCGGGATATTTCCTTCCTCATCATATCTTGGTTGAATGCAGCTCCGCTGGCGAAAAGAACTAAAATTTGGAAGGCGGCGGAGAATCGAGCAAAGCGAAGCCACGGAATTCGTGATCGTGACACCGCCAGTCGAGGTGAAGAAGAAGGAGACCAACCGAGGGGAGACACAGCTCAAGCATGAGCTAGGGAGACGATCGAGGAGATTGCTGACAGATAGGATGGGTGCTTTCAACTATGTATTCTTTTTTAATGTCTTACCTGTCGAGCAATGTAACGAACTATCTTAACTAATCTAAATAAAAACGTGGTTTATCCACTTCTTCAAAAAAAAAAAGAAGGCGTTCTTTGTTGGTCTGCAATGTCAGTATGAACTAATTGCAGCTTCTTTGTGGCTCTCCATGTTGCCTTGGGAAATGGTCTCCTGCTTCGCTTTCCAAACTGACATGCTTTGCAGTTTGGAATGTGATCATCAAGTTCTGGAAAATCATTTTCCATGTTCTTGGATTTCATTTGCAGCAACCCCTGGTGATGATAGTGCCCCAGCCTCTTGTGCCATAACTCAGTGATATTTTCTTTGATTGGGTAAGCAGTTTGCTCCTCCTCAAATAGGTTAAGTGTGAAGCTCTTTCCTCTCATCTTGATGTTGAACATCTCTTGACCTGATGCATCTTTTATCAGGCAGTATTTGTCTTCAAAATGTACTTTGAAGCCTTTTTCTATCAATTGACCAACACTTAACAGATTTTGATCAATTTCTGGAACATAAAGAATATCAGAGATAAACTTTGTACCTAAACAACTTTCAATTTTAATGGTGCCTTTTCCCTTGACTGCTATATGTTGTCTATTACCAATTTTGACTTTTGAAGTCTCTGTGCTTCTTAACTCCTTGAACAACTCCTTGTCATGTGTTATATGGTTAGTGCAACCACTATCAATTAACCAGCTCTCACTTGAATCACTGCCTGAGAAGCAAGTAGCAACAAAGAGCTGATCCTCCTCCTCTTGTTTGGCAACTTGAGCTTCTACTTCTTGCTGTTGATTCTTACTTTTGCAAATTACAGCTTCATGACCAAGTTCGTTACACTTGTTGCATTTTGCATCAGGTCTCCTCTAACATTTGAAAGGAGGATGACCCTTTCTGCCACAGTGTTGACATGGAGGATAATTTCCCTTCGGACCACCGGTCTTGATCTTGCTTCTATTTGCTGTAGCATCGCCACTTGCAGCAAAATTCTTCTTGATCTTCTTCTTCCTCAATTTCCCTCCTTCTTGATGCTTGACTGGTAGTGCTACTTCAACAGCTCCTTCTTGCTTCATGACCCTTCTGTGCTCTTGTACCTGTAATGCATTTAAGAGCTCTGCCAAGGTAAACCTGGACAAATCCTTGGTGTTCACCAAGGTCGTAATGGTTGCCCCAAACTTTTCAGGCACCGTTACTAGGATTTTTTCAACAATCCTCGAGTCGGGTAGATCAGAACCGAGCAGTCTTACCTTATTGGCAATGCTTAGAAGTTTGTCAGAATACTCTTTAATGGTTGTAATTGATTCATTTTTTGCAGTTCAAAATCTCTGATCAAATTCAACACTTGCATCCCTCTGATCCTCTCATTTCCTTCATACTCTGTTTTGAGATAATCCCATATTGCTTTTGTTGATTTGAGTGACATGATTTGGATGAAGATAGTCGATGAGACAGCAGCAAACAAACATGCAATCACTTTTGAGTTCCTCGTATTTCTGTCCTTCTGATTCTTGATCTGGGCCATTGTGGGGTTGTTCGGTAGAGGAGGAACTTCGTAATCCTTTTCTACAGCTTCCCAAAGATCCAGTGCATCCAGGTAGGCCTCCATTCTCACAGCCCAAATCTGATAATTTTCTCCATCAAAAATTGCAGGAGAAATCGATGAAAAACTTGCTTCTACGTCCATGGCGGCATCCACTTGAATTCAATTTTAGATTCTCACAGGTTCCTTAAGAAGACAACTCTAGTACCAATTGTTGTTGTTTGTAAAGTTGAACAGAAAAACAAAGACAACTAGACAACTTTGAAGCAAAGAATGAAGTAGAGAACACTGAGATTATGTGGAAGAAGAGATTGTCTTATTTTCAATTCAGGAAGACTTTTAATAAAAAAAACACACATAAATCATGTCCTATAATCAAGACATGATTAAACACAAAAACATGACAATGACCACCTCCTAGAAACTAGGAAACAGACTTTGAAATATTCAAAACATAAAAAAAAAAAAACATTCTGCACGTGACAACAGTTCTAAGCAGAACATCTAACAAGATTCTACCAAGCCAAAATCCTTTTGTTGTTCATGCGTTCATACAACATTGTAACCTAGACCAAAGAGTGTTATATAACAGTATGTGCTATTCTTCTCTCCTATTTCATGCACTGAATAAGCTTCATCTATGTGTTATATATCAAGTGTTTATGTTGTTTTATGTTTCCAGCATTTCATTTTGTAGCTGGATGTGATAACATGCTTCTTATTTCCACTAATTTTTTTTGTCCTTTCATGGAAAATGCAAATTTTTTTGACCAAGGCGACAGGCACCCCCTATGAGGAAAGTAAGGGGCAACAACGCGGCACCCGTGTGAGTGTGCCCCCACCTTGTAGTCGTGGGGTTTCGAACCTGGGTTTGTCCCAACCAACGAAGCCCTTTACAAGTGAACCGATAACAATAGACCAAAAGGCCGTTGGTGAAAATGCAATTTTAGTTGAACAAAAATGTGTCGCTTAAGTCCAGTTGAAATCAATTGATAAATGTCTTAATGACATGGTTGTCCCTGTCAAGTTGAGAACCTTTGGCGTTGACAATGGATATAGCATCAGCATCACCTTGACGGTATTTCTTTGAGGTAAAACAGTTATATGTTTAAAACTACCCCGGTAAAATAGTCATGAAGCATGTCCTCTAGTATTGTGTCTGCAACTTATTCTATTAATAAATAATAGTTCCTTAAATTTCTTGTATGCTGGTTTAGCTATGATATGTACAATGGTGCAAGGGATTTTGCTTAATGAGAAACTATTGTCTCCTTATTTTTCGTGATTATTGGATTTTTCAAAATTTTGAATCATATAAGACCATATTGATACTCCATTTGTTTATCCTTTCAGTATTATTGTTTTCATGCAGGTTATGAGTTTTTTTTGCTACTGCTGAACATCAGAAAGAAAGGCTTCAATATTTCACTTCTGCAGAAGGTAGGGATGATCTTTATCAGTACAATCAGAAAGAGCGGAGATCAGTTTTAGAGGTATTAGGTAACTCTTGAAAAGTTTTCCTAGCATGTCATCTAGTTCCCGCATGACATATAGAATAGATGTCTTGCTGTATATGCTGATTATGTGAGATTCTAATCTTTCTCTTTTCAAATCAGCTATTTCTACCATGGTTTCTTATAGAGGATATCTAGCTAGACTTTGTAACAACTGATTAACAGGTCAATCAGGTGCTCAAGGGGGTAAATTTTCAGGTGGATACCATAATAAGGTCGAATTTTACTTTGAGCATCAAACTTCAATTTAATTTGTATCTTTTTAGTTACTCTAAATCAATTTGCTTTTACCGGACGGGTACCCGAGGGTTTCCAACAATTAGATGCTGACGTGTATGCTAGAATAGCCATGTAATGGCTGGCGTGGCACGTTAGTAGCTAGCGTATAATGAAGACAATTTCAAACAAATTGATTTAGGGTAACCAAAAAAAGATACAAATTGAAGTTTTATACTTAATATGAAATTCGGCCATAGTACGGTACCCACCTAAAATATTTACCCGATGCTAGATGACTTTCCATCTGTACAATTGTGATTTGAATGGTTAGTTCAATTCGTTCCTCCACTTAAAACGAGAGCATTTTCCATCTCTTCACCCCCTCTAGCTCACCCTAATCAAGTGCATATCGCAGTAGAGGTGTCAAAAGGGTCGGCACAGGCTCGCCATGCAAAGCGGACTGCATGCTTGCCGTAAAGACACCGGCGGCATGGGCATGGCACGCAACAATAGCGTGCCAGTGCACAGTCGGTCGCCGACCACTGCTTTTCTTCTTTTTTTTTAATTTTTAAAAAACCTTAAACTTTTATTAAAAAAAAGGAAAAATATAGAAAATTTCTAATATATATATATATATATATATATATATATATATATATATATATATATATATATATATTACTGTGTAATCTGGTCGGCCTTATAATATCACTCACGTGTATATATATATATATATATACTATGGAAAACATATAAAAATTGTGGAAATTTAAAAAATTAATCAAATTATCAATAATTGTAAATAAATCATTTTTAAAAACAAAAACCCCCCAAAAAGAAAAACTTATAGAAAACTTATAAAAAATTTTATAAAAACTTAGGAAAACTTTTAAAAAATTTATAAAATTTAAAAATATATATTGCACACAAACACAATATTGCAAAAGTAAATAAATATATTATATTGATGAAAACAATATGTAATTATATTAAGATTCAAAATTAACTTATAAATTACAAATAATCAAATTATAAAGAATTTTATTTTATTGAAAAAAACTAATAAAAATATTATATATGATTTTTTTGAAAAATATGACAAGAAAATGTTTATGTCATAAATTTCTAAAAACAAATGTCTTCAAGTGTCACGGGGTGTTATGTGATAAAAAGATGCCTAACAAAATAAAGGGAAAATTTTATAGGACGGCAGTTGGCCGGCCATGCTATACGGGAGCAAGTGTTGGGCAACAAAAGTTCAAAATATGCATAAGATGAATGTGGCCGAAATGAGGATGTTAAGATGGATGAGTGGCCATACAAGATTGTACAAGATTGGAAATGAACACATCCAAACCGATGAAGGTGCATATTTGCCAATTGAAGATAAAATACGAGAAAGGCGTTTAAGATGGTTTGGACACGTACGTAGGAGACCCCCAGGTGCTCCAGTTCGAAAAATGTGATAGTTTAGTTGTAGAAGGTAAGAAGAGGGGTAGAGGTAGGCCTAGGATTACGTGGAGAGAGATGGTGTCTAAGGACCTACGTATGTTAGATATTGAGTCGGATCTTGCTTTTGACAGAGCGACATGGAGACAAAGAATTCATATAGCCGACCCCGCCTAAGATAGGATTACCGATAAGTCGGCTAAAAGGTTTTCCTTCATTAGCTTAGCTTTGTTTGTAGGGATACTATTCTGCTTCTAACATCCCAATCTCTCATAGAAATTATCTGATGTTATTATTATTTATTTATGTATTTTTATTTTTCATTTTATTTCAGTTTATTTCATTTCCTTTTATTTTATTTTTATTTCATATTTGAGAGCGACATGAAAACAGAGAATCCATATAGCCGATCCCATATAGTATGGGATTAAGGCTTAGTTGTTGTTGTTGTTGTTGTTGTTGTTGTTGTTGTTGTTGTTGTTGTTGTTGTTGTAAATGTCTTCAAGTATTCTAGGTATTTAATCTCCATTGTCTTCATCGTCTTCATGTCTTCAACGTCAAGTCTTCAAGTTAGGTCTTCAAGTCTTCATGGTCTTTGTCTTCATGTCTTCAAGTTTTGAAGTATGGGTCTTCATGGTTTTAATGCCTTCAAATCTTCTATGTTTTACTCCCAAGTCTCTCTGTCTGATCTTTCTGTTGTTGTATCTTCTTCAGCGTCACTGCTTGTGTCATGTCCTCCTCGATCTTGAAGTCTATCTTCAGCATCTAACCAATCCTTTAAGCAAATGCACATCTCCAAGGAAGCTTGGTTCAACAGGCTCCTTTTATCATCTAGCACCATGTTCCCTGCACTAAAACATTACTCTGATACGACTGTGGACACTGGGAGGTTAGTAGATTACGTGTCATGCCAGCTAACACAGGATAATTATGCTTCTATTGTTTCCACCATGACAAAATATGATAATTATTAAATTCCTCCGAAGTGAGGAATGCACTAAAATTATTTGATAAGTACAAGTTTAATTCATAGTAGGAGAAGCGGAAGAAGAAGTAGAAGAGCTACCAATTTTTTTTTTCTCATCATATTCAATAATTGTAAAGGAGTTTTAGTCTTAGATTTTGTTTGAGAAATATTTTGAACATCATCATCACCCAATTGGGTTGATCTTCTACTACCATAAAGTCCATTATAAATTTCATACTTTCCAAAAACATGGATTTATATTCCGCTTTTAAATGACTATGAACTAAACCCATATTTTAATCAAATAAATCTAAAATAAAATTAGCACCTTCAACTTTAAATCTAGGATCTAGCAAGTAAGATAAAATATAAATTGGATCAATTATACTCAAATATTTTTTGAATTTTAGTTCCATAGAAGGAACAATAGATTCAAAACCATGATGAAATCTATATTTGTTTAAAACTTCACTAATAAAATACAAATGAGTTATGGTTAAAAAATATGTAGGATAATAAACACCAGAAAAAAAAAATTGTTGCATTATAAAAAATTTCTAAAAATTCCCTTATCATGTTTCCTACTTCCCAATCAAATTCCCAAATTTCAATTTCTCTAAAATGTTCATTACAAAAATAAGTGATAATGTCCTTATACTCATAAACACAATCCAACATTAAGTAAGTAGAATTCCACCTGTGCTCAACATCAACAACAAAGTTTTTATATCTTTTTCCATATTGAAGACAATAATTTTTAAATTCTTGTCTTCTATTAGACGAGTTTCTAATAAATAAAATACAACTCCTAATTTTTTTTATGTGAGGTTCAATAATTTTAAGTCCATCTTGCACACACAAGTTTTAAATATGGCATGCACATCTAATATGAAAAAATTTACCGGAAAAAATAGGTTCTAAATGGTTTTTTGGAACATCAATTGCGACATTATTACTATAAGCATTATCAAGAGTAATAGAAAAAATAGAATTTTCAATTTTATATTTTAAAATTGTGTTCATGATACACCTGGCGATGGCACTACTAGTGTGCCTATATTTTAATTCATTAAAACTTAAAATACGATTTTGTAAATTCCATTCATTATAAATATAATGCGGGATTACACAAATATAGCTTGCGTGATATTTGGAAGTCCAAATATCCGAAGTTAGAGAAATCTTGGAAAAATAGTTAATAATTCACAAATTAATTTTTTCTTATATTCATTAAAAATCAAAAATGCAATTTTCCTCATTGTATTTCTAGAAAACTTTTTAAATTGGGGACAAAATGCACCATGAATCATTTTTTCAAACTTAGAATTTTCGGAAAGACTAAAGGGTTGTTCATCATGCACAATAAATTTACCTATTTCTTTTCTTGCATTTTCATTAGAAAAATGGAAATTAACTAAATTGGAATTGGAAAGATTTCCTATTTGCGCTTGAGTTAAATCATGTTGGGTTGAAAAATGCTTGTCAGCATGTCTTTTGAGATGGTCGATGCTACCCTTATCTTGGCATGAAAAATCATTTTTGCATTTTTTACAAATAGCCCTTGGGCCTTTGTTTGCAACTTCAAAAATTTCAAAAAATTCCCAATCCTTCAAAGTTCTCTTCCTAGAACCAGTACCGCCACTGGCACCAATAGATGGTCCCGCACAGTCACCGACATCAAATTCATCAACACTAAGTGTTTTCATAAAAATAAAATGGGGTATCATCACTTGGGAAATTCGATGAATCGGACATTAATTATACAATTTAAAATACAAGTTTCTAATTACCTAAACGACTTGTGGAAGAAATTGAGAAAAGCGGAAAAATAGAGAAAAATATACCTGGATGATCTCCTTGAAAAGCAGTTGAGGATTAGTGAAGACTTGATGAAGGTTGATTCGGTTGAAGGCTTGAACTTTGAAATTTAGAAATAATTTGATAAACATGAAGAGTTGAAGCCTTGATGATGCCTTAATTGTTTGAACTTGAATGAGAAGAGCCTTGAACTTGAAAGTCTTGAACGAGAGAATTAAGAGCAATTAGAAGAGAATCTAGAGATTAGTTCTTGGTATATGGAAAAAAAAATTGAAGAATGAGGGCTCGGGGTTTATTTATAGATTTTCCTCTTATATGTTTTAATATCCAAAATACCCTCATAAACTAGCCGTTTATAGTTGTTGAAAAGAGTAAATATGTCATTTTACTAAAAAAAACACAAATACCCTCTAATATAATCATTTTATAATTGTTGGAGGGGCTAAAAGGGTCTTTGAACCATTAAATGAGCTTTAAAACAAAAAAAAAGTTGTGGGCCGTGTTGGCACGACCCACAATGGCAATAAGTGGTCGTACCTAGCACTGCCCGCCATTTTGCATGTTGGGCCAGCATGCGGGCCAGGATGTGCCAGACCGCGTGCTACGGGTCGGAACAACATGCGCGGGCCATGTGTCGTGCCGGCCCACATGCCGTGCGGAGCCAGCCCAGCACAGGCCCGCTTGCTATAGTAGTAGGCTGTGCCGAGCCGTGCCTAGGCCGGCGTAACCCGTTTGACACCTCTATATCACTATGAGCATAACATCATGACACCATACAAGAGGAAGTGAAGTGGCCTCTGGTAGACATGTCTTGTTGGACTTAGTATTAGTCGTTGGCCGCTTGACCAGCGGCTCTTCATGTTAAAAAAAAACATGGCTTGCTGGACTTCATCATAATAGCAGTGCAGATACCTGTCTACAATTCTTTTAGCCCCTGTTTGTGTCAGTTTCTTATAAGAATCATATGGCAATTGTCAGCTGTTAATATTCTTGCATGGGTTCGTCGAGGACTACTCCCCCATCCCCCACCATCTCTAGAAGGAAATTAAGCAAGATCTCCTAGCATGTATTAATCTAATAAGTCATGCAAAGAAGATCTATTCCAAGATCATTGTAGAAGAAATCAGAGAAGATATTAAACACTTACCTGAATCCATTGCAGCAATTCAGAAAGAGAGATAATTGATTCCACGGGTTTAGGTCTTCAAAAACTAGAGAGATCGTTGTTTAGCTGTTTCCTAGATGAGAAAGAAAACAGAATGGTGTATCTCTGGTTTTGGGATCACAACCCTATTTATAATTAAAAATAAGGGGTATTTCAGTAATTATCCATTAGCCCATACTTTATTTAAATGATATTTCTAGAAACCCTTTTAAGATGTTCCTGAATAGATCACTATTAAATAGGGCACATTAATTAATTGGATAACCTTTCATATACAATTGATAAGATAAACATATGAGTCCACATTAATGAAATTGCTAACATCTCTTCCTCTCATACTTGTTGGACCGAGAACTGGCAGCACGCCGTTTCATGCATTTGTCGAAGAACGGGCTGTACAAAGTTTGAAGCGCCCAAAAGCTCAAGTTCTCTTCTTTTTTGGCTGTCGGAATGAGGACAAGGATTTCCAGTATAAAGATTTTTGGTTTTCTCATGCTCAAAATCAGGGTGTCACATCTCTGCATCACGCGGTGGAGGTTTCTTTGTTGCTTTCTCAAGAGACCAGCCCCATAAGATTTATGTGCAACATAAGATTAAAGAAGAGAGTGCGAGGGGATTTGGCCTACGACGAAGGAGCTTCTATCTATATAGCAGGGTCTTCGACAAAAATGCCATCAGATGTGACATCAACCATTGAAGAAATTATCTCTGAAGAAGCTGGAATCTCAAAAGAATCAGCTGTTATGTGGCTAAGATGTTTGGAGAAGGCGGGAAAGTTTTACATTAAAGCATGGTCATAAGTTTGGAAAGTTTCTCCTCTCTTTGAACAAGTGTCTTGTATTAGGGTTTCATGTATTTATCTCTTTAGATGTCTAGTTACTATTTTATCCATGTAATGGTATTATATATACCCCAACATATTATCAATTATATTAAGTTTTCTCCTATTATAGTATCAAGAGCCAAGATCCAAAAACCCTAAATTTTTTCTACCATCGTCAGTCGCACGCCGGCCACAATGCGCTCGCCGCACGCCGGCCTACCCGCTGCTCCAAGTCTCCACCGCACTCCTGCTGCACCCCGCTCACCTCGCACGGACCACCTCAGCCCGTCCCCGTCAAACCCACAACCGGTCAAACCACGTTCTCTTTCTCTTCTCGCGCAGGCTACCACACACGGTCAAACACCGGGTCAATCATCCGGTCAACACCAACTAAGCCATGCCACTAGCCACGCACTGTTGCTCCACTTCAACGCTCTCACGCAGCCACGCTGCCCAGCCCGGTTTCCATCAATTCAAAAGCCTTTTTTTTTTCTTTTTTTCTTTCAATTTCAACACCAGCCTGTTTTCAATTCCAATCGAAACCAAGTTCCGGTCAACACCCAATTCTAGTCAACACCAGCCGAAGGTCAACATCAGCATCAACACCTCATCTCCACAATTGCACACCACCAAAGCCGATCACCAAGTTTTTTGTCAGATCCAACCATCACCATGGTTGCACACTCCTCTACTTCCTCCTCCTCATTCGGCCCCGCCTCTCTTCCTCTTCTCTCCACCACCTCTGATCTCTCTCCAAATCTTATTTCTATCAATGTTGCGACGCAAGTTCTTCTCAAGTTGACCGCTACAAATTACTGTACATGGCGCGCCCAATTTGATTCTCTGTTGATTGGGTATGACCTCTATGGTTATGTCGATGGTTCTTGCCCACCTGGTACTATTACTGTATCTGACTCTCCTGTTTCGATTCCCAATCCGGCCTATTCTCTCTGGGTTCGCCAAGATAAGCTGTTGCTCAATGCTCTTCTTAGATCTTTGACTGCCAGTCTGGTTCCTTTTATTGCTTCCAAGAAGACATCTATGGAAGCTTGGAAGACTCTTGAGAAGACTTACGCTTCCCCGTCCCGTGGACGAATCATGGAATTGCGTCGCAAGCTTGCTACTCCAGTCGGTCTCGCACCATCACGGAGTATATGCAAGACATACAGTCTTGTATTGATTCTCTTGCTTTCATGGACAAGCCTGTTGATTTCAATGAGTTTTCCATTCAGATTCAAAATGGACTGGATAACTCCTATAAGCATCTATCCAGTGTCATTCAAGCGCGGGAGATACCTATCACTTTTGAGGAATTGTTTGAGAAGCTGCTTCATGAGGAAGCTCAACAGAAATTTCTCACTACATTGCCAATGGCGCACACGGCTATAGCTTTTGCTGCACAGCCCCATCGGGGTTCTCTCCCTTCCAAGCAAGGTACTTCTGGTGGTCGTTCTCACCAAAACCGCCTGTCCTCCAACTACAATCGACCCTCCCCGCCTTTGTTTTCTTCCTCTCCTTCTGTACCATATTTGGCTCCACATCCGCCATCTCCCGTGCTCACTACTGGTGGTGGCTATCAGGGAAAGTGCCAGATCTGTGGCACAACCGGTTACTCTACTCATCAGTATCGTCTTGTTCCACCACATACGTGGGATCACATTCCGGCGCCAGCTCGTGGTTCTCCTGGTGTGAACACCGCTACTCACTACCCTGCTCCAAGTGCTCCTTCTGATTGAGTTGTTGAATCTGGTGCTTCTCATCATGTCACAATTGACCTGTCCATCCTGTCACTTTATCAACCTTATACTGAGTCTGAGATTGTCGTCATTGGTGATGGTACTTGTCTTCCCATTAAACATACCGGATCCATGTGTCTTTCGACATTACATAGCTCTCTTTCTCTCACAAATGTGTTACATGTTCCAACCATGCACTTGAATTTAATCTCCGTTTCGACTCTTTGTGCTACTAATGAGGTGACAGTTCTATTCTTTGATGACTCTTTTCAGGTACAAGATCGTCACACGGGGCAATTCTGGTCATGGGATGGCGTAAGGATGGTGTCAACCTTTGGTCGACCACTCCACCACATCTATCGGCTACCAAACCCCGCTTCCCCTCCCTCAGTTTGCTTGGTTCGTCTTCGTCTTCTCTTTCCTTGTGGCACAATCGCTTTGGTCATCCTTCTGTTAAAGTATTTAGAAATCAGTTGTTATCCTTTGGTATTTCCTTTTCGAATTCCCAATTACTTAACTTTTCTTGTACTTCATGTTATATTAATAAAAGCCACAAGCTTCCTTTTTCCCAATCTTCAATATCTTCATCTGTACCACTTGAAATAGTCTATTCTAATGTTTGGACATCCCCAGTACTTTCTCTTGATGGCTACAAATATTATGTTATTTTTGTGGATCACTTTACCAAATATTTATGGTTTTATCCTCTTGTACGAAAATCCGATGTTTATGCAACCTTTGTTGCCTTCAAAAACCTGGTTGAAAAACATTTCCAACACCCCAACCATACCTTGTACTCTGACAATGGTGGGAAGTACATTGCTCTTCGCCAATTTCTAACTAGCAATAGCATTACTCATCTCACCACTCCCCCCCACACTCCAAAACACAATGGGTATTCTGAACGCCGGCATCGCCACATTGTCGAGACCGGCTTGTCATTGCTTCATCATGCTTCTCTTCCGACTAAGTTTTGATCCTTTGCCTTTGCTACTGCGATTTATCTTATCAATTGCATTCCCAAAGCAAACTTGCAGTCCCGCTCTTCCTTTGAACTTCTATTCAACAAGCACTCCACTCCCACATCTCTTCAGGTTTTTTGGTTGTTTTTGTTTTCCTTGGCTTCGTCCGTACACTACTCACAAACTTGACCCTTGGTTCAGTGCTTGTGTCTTTTTGTGCTACTCTCTGTCTCAAAGTGCCTATATTCGCTACAATCTCTCCACCCACAAGCTTGTCATCTCCTATCATGTTCGCTTTGTTTGGGATGACTTTCCTTTCTCTTAGTCCTCTTCCACCTCTGCAGAAACTTCTGTCCGGACATTCTGCGCCCCTCCTCGCTCCCGCGACCATCGCTATTCTAAGTGACCTCTCTGCACTGCATCGCACCTCTCTGTGTTTGCCTCCTTCCGAGCCGGATTAGCTCGCCGCAGCTTCTGTCACTTCCTCTATTCCGGACGCGGCTTGTCCTGACGCGTGCACCGAGCATTACACACCTTCCTCAGGTCCGGGTTCTTCCTCTGTTACTCCTAGGAATGCTACCAATATTCACCCGATGACCACTCGGTTCAAAAATTCTATTTTTAAGCCCAATCTGAAGTACACTCTCTCTCAAGCTCTGATTACTCCCCGATCGAATCAACACTCTGATGACTCGTGCTCTTCAATATCCCCAATGGTTTCAAGCAATGCAAGCTGAATATGCTGCTATTCAACGTAACAAAACCTAAGTCCTTGTTCCTCTAGCTCCACATCATAATCTAGTTGGAAACAAGTAGGTGTTCCGTATCAAACGCCGCCCGGATGGTACCATTGAACGATATAAAGCCCATCTTGTTGCCAAAGGGTTTCATCAGCATCCCGGTGTGGATTTTCATGAGACTTTCAGTCCTGTTGTTAATCCGGTCACTGTTCGCACAATCTTGAGTGTAGCCCTGCATCACAGATGGTCTGTTCGACAGCTTGATGTCAACAATGCATTTCTCAATGGACATCTCACTAAGGAAGTTTACATGGTACAACCCTCTGGTATGCTTGATTCTCATTTTCCCAATTATGTTTGCGGTTTGCAGAAGGCTCTCTATGGTTTGAAGCAAGCCCCGCGGGCATGGTACCAGAAGTTGAAATTATTTCTTTCGTCTCTTGGTTTTGTTACTTCTCGAACAGATATATCCCTCTTCATTCTGACAGCTGGCTCCACTATTATCTATTTTCTGGTTTATGTTGATGACCTTCTGATTATTGGCGGTGATCCTCAACTAGTTGCTCGTATTATTCAGCAACTTGACACTAAGTTTTCCACCAAGGATCTTGGTGTGATCTCCTACTTCTGTGGTGTTGAAGTTACATCGACATCTGATAGTGTGCTTCTTTCTCAGCACAAGTATATATTGTTGATCTTCTGCAGAAACACAACATGCTTGACTCAAAACCGGTTTCTACATCTCTTGTTGTTGGTGCCTCTCTTCTTCTTCATGATGGGTCCTCTCTTGTTGATGCTACCAAGTATAGACAGGTTGTTGGTGGTCTTCAACATTTACGCATGACTCACCCTGACATTTCCTTTGCTGTCAACAAACTTTCTCAGTTTATGCATCAGCCAACTAAGCATCATTGGGGGGCTATTAAGCGCTTGCTTCGGTATTTGAATGGCACCAAATCTCTTGGCATTCGGCTTCGGACACATTCCCCTCTTCAGCTTCATGGCTTTTTCGATGCTGATTGGGGGGGAAATCCGGATGATCGCACCTCCACGGGGGCCTATGTTATGTTCTTGGGTGTGAATCCCATCTCCTGGAGGTCTACCAAACAACACACTGTTGCTCAGTCATCTACTGAGGCGGAGTATCATGCTATTACTTCTGCTGCGACCGAAATCCAATGGATCAAAACACTCTTCATGAACTGCATGTCCCTGTCTCTTCAGCACCCACTATTTACTCGGACAACCTTGGTGCAACTTATCTATGTGCTAATCCTGTGTTTCATTCACGAATGAAACATCTTGCCATTGATTATCACTTGTTCGTGATCTTGTTCAGTCCTCCCTTCTCCGGATTGTTCATGTCTCTACTGCTGATCAACTTGCTGATGCACTAACAAAACATCTGCCTCATCCTCAGCTACTTGACATTTGTGACAAGATTGGTGTTGCCTCTCTTACACCATTTTGAGGGGGCCTATTAGGGTTTCATATATTTATCTCTTTATATTTTTGGATTTATCTTTTTATATGTCTAGTTACTATTTTATCTCTGTAATGATATTATATATATCCCAACTTATTATCAATAATATTAAGTTTTCTCCTATTATCCCGTGTTTGAAAGAGATGCATTTCTGCGAACCAACCTTGAAAAGGTCCAGGGAAACTTGAAAGCATATTATAATTTTTTTAGTGCTTTAAATTCTAGTAACATTATCACAACAACTTGATGTGAATTGCAGTAACATCTGATGTTACATGCACTATTAGCTGATTGTTAATTCACTGTATTGCTAACAGCACACTGTGTTTGATATTGAAGGACTGACGTTGATATTTGCTTAATTGCATTCCCTGCTTGGTGGATTTTCCAGGTCAAGTGGCAGACTAACATGTTCAACCCTTTTTTCTTTCTTTATTTATTTATTTTTTTAATAAAAATAACAAGCACCCCACAAAAGAAGTAAGGGACGGACAGAGGTGTGAAGTCCAACTCAACATACTTGAGCTCTCACCTGTGTGAGTAAAAGTTTAGACTTGATTCATCGGAGTAAACACACCCTACACACAAACATGAAGCTGTTGGTAACATAACCAACTTGAGGGTTGAAACTGATCATTCAGAAGAAGAAAAAAACCAACAGAACTGATATTGAAGAAAAGTTTCCAGTAATATATATATATATATATAGAGAGAGAGAGAGAGAGAGAGTTGTGATATTACACAGTTGATTGGATCTGGCTACATCGCATTTCCGCCGCTTACCTTTTCTATTTGGCCTCGGAAGCGTTTTGAAGATTTTTTAATCAGACGGATGAGAAGATCGTAGAAAAATAAAAATTTAATATGTCTATTTTCATACAATTTAGCTTGTTTGGTTATATCCCACTTGGTTAAAATAAAAATTAAACTATTAAATGGGAGGGCCAAACAGCTATCAAATTATATTTAAAATGGGACATACTAAATTTTATTTTTCAATGCATCTTCCCATCCATACTGAAATGCCTTGAAAATACGCTTTCAATACCAAATGAGATAATCTAAAATGTACATTATTATGATCGACTATATTTATAATATCACGACTCTCTCTCTCTCTCTCTCTCTCTCTCTCTCTCTCTATATATATATATATATATATATATATATATATATATATATATACACACAATGGGGTCGGTGGGACATTTGGCCGCCCATTGTACCATGTCCCATAGATTATACATATAGTTTTATATATATTTAAAATTTTATTTTAATTATATATATCCATTAATATTTATCTATTAATTTTTTATAAATTTATATATATAAATATATATATACATAGTTATTATATATATATAGATATATATATATATATATATATATATGTATTTTGATGAATCGATAGTATAATAAATATGTATGTATATATAAAAGTTATAAAAAGTTTATAGATAAATACTAATGGATATATATAATTAAAATAAAATTTTAAATATATATAAAACTATATATATAATCTATAGGATATGATACAATGGGGCGGCCATTGTATCATATCCCTATATATATAAGTTTAACACACATACATGCCATTGAACAAAGAAACATACAATCTTATTTAGTGACCGATTCAAAGTCCTGCCCGGTATTGCTCAAGTAAGAGACAATATAGTAATGCTTGCTAAGCTTAATGAGCACATTGTGTTACATGCACTGTTAACCAATTTAAACCAACATTTATAAATATGGACTATGATTAATTTATTGATTTAGTAACAGATTTATTCAACGATGGCCAATGGGACACTGATATAATTATATATTTTTTTAGTAACTCAATGATTGAAACCATAAGATCCAAATTAGTGGAACAACAGAATAGAGATGATAACCGGAGCTGGATCCCAAGAACATCCGAGAGAAACTTAATAGTTACAATCTATAATAAGCTTAGAGGTGGAGAAGAAGAGCCCTTCTAAGATGGATGAAAGAAGAAGAGTATGCAGAAGTTTCAGACAGCTTCCAAATTAAGTATTTTTTATGGAAATTGATGGTAGACTATTCACAAGAAGATTATTTATATCGGTTGAACATAGGTCAAAGAAAAGTTTAAAGTTATTGAAAAGTTAGGGTTAATTTTATTTTACACACCTGAACTTTACTTTTTTTGCACTTTGGCACCTCAACTTTTTTAAGAATGTAAGATACCCCACAACTTTTTTTAAGTGCCTAAATGGCACCTATGACTGATTTTGCTAACTAACAGTTGTTTAACTAAGTTAATTAAATCTTAATGAAAACCCTAATTTCTAAAATCCTATGTTTCCCAAAATACCCCTCCCATCTTCCTCCTTCCCTCATGGACGGCTTGGGACCAAGGATGAAGATAGCTCTACTCTCACGGAGGAGCCGGGTGGTTTTTGAGGTGAGGCCTGAGGGGCGGTGGTGATTGGGAGGGTTGATTTATGCTTATAAATCACTGGAGCGACGCCTTAGGAGGAGGCTGGGCGCTATGAGGAGAGCTTGTACCTTAATAAAATTTTGGTTTCCACCGGTGCCAAGGAGGAAGAAAGAAGGGTATTTTGGGAAAAAGAGGATTTTAGAAATTAGGGTTTTCATTAAGTTTTAATTAACTCGGTTAAATAGTTGTTAGTTAATAAAATTAGCCATAGGTGCCATTTAGGCACTTAAAAAAAGTTGTGGGGTATCTTACATTCTTAAAAAAATTGAGGTGCCAAAGTGCAAAAAGAGTAAAGTTCAGGTGTCTAAAATAAAATTAACCCGAAAAGTTATATATATATATATATATATATATATATATATATATATATATAAGTACAACTTAACACACATACATGCTATTGAACAAAGAGACATACAATCTTATTCAACGCAAACAATAGCAAGCCATATTTAAAGCAGCAAGCAACTCCAGATAATTAACTGCATCTTCTTTTATATTCTACTTCCGAACATTCCAGACAACGTGGTCTTGTGGCAGGAAATGGCAGACTGGCACGGTCCCAGGCTTGACCTTGAGCACCTGGAACGCCAAGTGCTTAGGGTTCCACGCAGCCGTGTCAAGATGGCACACCGCAACGGCCTCCACCTTCGTCCCATCCTTCCCCACTAACGGCACCTTGTACGCCTTGGTCTTGCTCGTTGCGTGGCAATAGAACACCGCGTACGCATATGGCTGGGGATGGCACGCCACCAGTTTCTCTCCGGCCATCACCTGCGCACCGGACGGAGTTACTCTGTAGGACTGTTGCTTCTCAGCAGCATCCCTGCTCTCACTCACCGTAGTTGAGATAGCCTGAACATCTCTTGTTCCAAGGCTCAGCATGCTGAACTCCACCATGGACTCCAGGGACGTGGCGCAGAGCTTGCTCTCCCCTTTCACTGCCGGTTCCTCACACTCCGCAAGCGTATTCTTCATGGCCTGGGCTTCAACTGAGCTGGGCTCAACCTGGAAACGGGTCAGGATCTCGGGGAGCTTGTTTGATGAGAAGGGGATGGTGTTGGCTTGTGAACGAGAGATGAAGGATGAACCAGATGTGGTCTTGATGAAGCGGAGGTCCAGTTGGGCACCAGGACTCAAGTCCTTTTTCAGAAAGAAGAGTGACACGTTGGGGTCGTCATGGATCTGAGTCTCAGTGGCAGCATAATTGTAAACAAAATTAGGACTCTTACGCGTTACTGCCACGTTGGGGTCATCATGGTTCTGAGTCTCAGTGGCAGCGTAGTTGTAAACGGAATTAGGACTTTTAGGCGTCACTGTCACGTTGTGGTCGTCATGGTTCTGAGTATCAGTGGCACCGTAATTGTAAACGGAATTAGGACGCGCCACAGCCACGTTGGGGTCGTCATGGTTCTGAGTATCAGTGGCACCGTAATTGTAAACCGAATTAGGACGCGTCACAGCCACTTTGGAGTCGTCATGGTTCTGAGTCTCAGTGGCACCGTAATTGTAAACGGAATTAGGACGTGCCTCAGCCACGTTGGGGTCGTCATGGTTCTGAGTCTCAGAGGCACCGTAATTGTAAACGGAATTAGGACGCGTCACAGCCACGTTGGGGTTGTCATGGTTCTGAGTCTCAGCGGCACCGTAATTGTAAACGGAATTAGGACTCTTAGGCCCCACTGCGACAATCACGGGCTTTCCTTTGTGCCCAGTGCTCACTCCGACACCTCCATGACCCACGTTGACGTTTGTCCCGCTGCCTCCAGGCTTCCCAGTGTTCACTGTTATGCCACCTTTGGCTACTCCGACATGGGTGTTGCCATTCCCATTCACGTTCACTCCTACTCCTTTGCCTACGTTCACTGTTGTCCCTGTCTTCTCGTCCACCAATCCATCTGCAGGTGATATAACACTGCAATTAAACTAAACTTCAACAAAGTGTTTATGTTTATCAGTGACAGAAAGAGAAAGAGAGAGAGAACCAGAGGAGAGGAAGTTTAGGAAGGCGTTGGGCATGGGAGAGTTGGGCAGCATTCTATTCCAGTAGACTTTGGCAGGAAGGATTGCATCGCTAGCTGTCGCTGTAATCTGGAATGCAGGAAGTTTATCATCAGTAGAAGAAGGTTAGTAATTAGACAATAGAGATTTGAATGAGATTGGGGGATTGAATTGCTCACCAGGATAAGAATGAGAACACTTGAGAAGTGATTCATTGTTTCCGCAGGACAAAGTCACAAACTTTCAGATGGGAATGAATAAAATGGAGGGTGGGTTGGGTTTTATAGGGCCAAAGATCCATCACCAGTACGAGCGTGGATCACGAAATATGGCAGTGGAGATCCGGTGCAGCGATCTCGTGGGTCCCTACAATTCATCTCCCATTAATAAAGAAGAAGCAGAAGCCAAGGGATCGGCTGGGAGATTAGTTTTCGAAGGGAGAAAATGAGAAATAGGACCACAAAATATAAAATGAGAGATTAAAAGATGGAAAAATTAACATACAATCCCTGACATATTTCTAATTTTTTAAACAACCCCTCTGATCTTTCAATTTATTTGTCAATCCCTGCTTTTTAAGATTTTTCTCCGTTGGGCTCTCTTGTCAGTGGACTATTATGTTTTTTTTTTTTGAAAAATATTAATTTTACCACTATCTTTCTAGGTTACTTTGTCTGGAAATCTCCTGCTCAGTCAAATCGCCTTTCCATTTCTTTTGCTTGGCTAACAAGTTTTCTATATTTCCATTATATTTTTAGCAAGCTTGGAGGGAGATTTGTGTTTTCGGTGAGATTTTTGCATTTCCATCTTGCAACCCACTTGCAACCCACTTGCAAGGTTTATGTTTGTTTTGCAGGTTGCCAATGGAGACGTTCTTTGCTCTTGCAAGGTATAAATAAAAAGGTCATGTTGTAGAGTTTACCGTGTTGTATGAGTGTCAGTTTGTGTTAGATGAAATCCCTAGTTTCCGTTGCTTCTCTCCATCTTCGTAGAGTCCAGTCTCCATCGACCAACTGTCACGCCCCGAACCTAGATGGAACATCGGCAGACCGGCCGCATACATGTGGGGATGAACCCCACTGTGTATGCAAGGCCTCATAACCTGTTCACATATTCTAAAAGTGCCTGAGTAATATAATTTTTATTGAAATAAAAATAAAAGTCAAATTCTAAGTTTATCATTCGAAGGCCACATAACACATGGCAAGGTCCTACAAAATACTTTGAACTTAATCCACGAATTCAAGCTCAAGTTCAAAATATCAAACGAAAAGCATTAATAACTGAGGTAGGGTTCCGGCGCTCTATCTGCCCACAACTACCTACTCCTCGGGATCTAAAAAAAAAAAGTCCAGAGATTAATAAGATTGGGAGCTCAGTAAGCATCCACTAAAAATAATGAACCACACAGTGTTTTATATCATAAATAAAGCTGATTCATGGTAGGATAAAATAGTAAAAGAAACAATTTAGAAATAATTCAATAAATTCATAAGAAATACAATCTCCAAAAGTATCATAAAATCATATTATCAGAAAGTTTGTTTTATAACAAAATACTAGAGTCTCCCAAACTTTCTATGACCACTAATAACCCTGGTGGTACGGGTCAGAAACAGATGACTATTATTATAACCGACAAAGATGCGGGGAAGCGGTATGCTATTGTGGCCATAACACGCGTGTAAGCAATTATCGCTATTATAACCGACAGCACGGGTTGAACTAGTTCACAACCAAAACGTGTCAACACGGTCAATGTATAAACCCCATTGACATGGGTCAAAACATAGACCGTTTGGAGACGTACACGAAAATCAAAATGATTCTTGCAAAATAATAAACCATAGCAAACATAACATCTATGTTAGAAGGTGTTTCAGGCAAATAGATGTCAATAGTTCTAAATCCAAACATACGTGCATGGTTTAGTTTCGTATAGAAAATAGATCGATTACGGTTTCTTTGAAATATCAAAAATAATTAATAAATAATTTAATTATAATGAAAGTAATTTTTGTAAATATGTAAGATAGAGAATACTTCGCTTAATTTAGTTGGAATACTTACCCGGCTAAGTTCCACCCTAGTTTCCACTAAAATTTCAAGCTTCCTCAAAAGGTCCTAAAAGAATAGAGAATCAATCCTATAAGATTCGGACACTCTAATTAAAATTTCTAAAATATGAGAATTCCTACAACCCAACCCAAAGCACTAGAGTTCAAAAGACTAAAACCAAGTAAATAAATAAAGAATAATTTAAAATACAAAAATCACTAAATAAATGATTAATTAATTAAAACAAACAAATAAATAAACAACCAAAAATAAATAATTGAGCAGACAAAAAGAAACAAATAGATATTTTTAAATTTTTAAACAAGTAAATATCCAAGTAGATAACTAATTAAATTAATCATCATAACTCAAAATAGATCCAACTTATAAAACACTATAATTCAAATTAAAAAATATCTAAATCAATTTAAATACAAAACCATTATAAATTCAAAAACTATAGGTATAAATCTATATCCAATTAAATCAATGAAATTCAATGAAAATGGATCAATAAATCAATATTTAATTTAAACATCTTTACAGACATTTGATTTCAAAACACAGATGATAGTAACTCAAACAAAAACATTATCTCATTCATAAAACAAAAGCATCCAAAGATATCCAAGAAACAGTGGAAACACAAAATCCCTTCTCTTATGATAAATTGAAAGAATATGACAATTTAAAATACAATAAAATCAAAACCAGAAGTATGAACAAATTGAAATCAATCATAAATCAAAACCTAACAAATAATCAATATATAAAAGAAAAGCAACACCAATATACAGATCCATTAAACAATCAAATCCAACATAAATCCCTACAGTAAAATGAGAGAACCTTAGATCTACCCTTCTAACCCTGATTCCAATAAAAATTTCATCTAGAACCAACTAGTATACATGGGAATTAATCGAGGGCTCACCTTGATGGCCTTCCGCTCGGGGTCTGGGCAACAGAGGGAGGGATCCACGACAGAGAAAGAGGGAGAGGGAGAGGGAGAGAGAAGGAGAAAAAGAGAGCACGACCACCGATGAAACAAAAATAGCGGCTAGGGTTTTCATTCTATTTAAATAATATTATAAGGTCAATTTTCATCAAAGCCCCTCTAAGAATATATAATTATATTAAGGCTTTCAATGGAGAGTTTAATAAATAATAATTTTTTTTAAAAAAAATATCGGTGTCTTACACCAACGAAAAGACCATCTTATGAAGCTTCCAACGATCATCTTCAAGGCAAGCCTCTTTCAAAGAAAAGCTCTTTGATTTTTGTGTGTGTTTATTATTTGGCTAAAGTGTGTATTTTCCAGGGGGTTGCGTTTATTTTAAAGCTGGAGTTTTTATTGGTCCAAGTGTAACAGTGGCACATTTCTTAATTTGGCTAAATTGTGTATTTTCTAGGGTGTTTTGTTTATTTTAAAGCTAAAGAGTTTATTGGTCCTGGTGTAATAGTGGGGCATTTATTATTTGGCAAAAGTGTGTATTTTAAGGGGTGTTGCGTTTATTTAAAGTCAAAGCGTTTATTGGTCTGGTTGTAACAGGGTGTTTCAATTATATGTTCATACACTTAACTTGTTTGCTGTAATGTGTAGTTCTCTGCTTATGTGAAACTGTCCATCCACTCATAATGCATGTATACAAAAGTAATATTACTTTAATACTTCTCTTGTACACATGCCTTTTTGAGCTCCTAGATTCTCCAAGAGTTCGTCAATAGCTCGTCCTCGCCCTATTCTCCTCAAGAATGTCAGAGGTTGGCTAACTCGTCTCGACACCTTGGATGCTCGGCTCAGCACCTCGTCTTGACTAGATTGTCTTGGAACAACGAAAGCTCTGGTCCTCGGAGGCTCTGCTTGGCCACCTCGTCTCGATACCATAGAAGCTTGGCTTGGACAGATTGTCTCGGAAGCTTCACAGACCATCTCGGAGCTCGGCTCGACCAGCTCGGTAGGTCATTTCGGAGCTCGTCTCCTCGGCAAGGTCGGCACCTCCGCACAGCTCGAAGCTTAATGGCTTGTCTAGGAATCTCGGATGCTCGGCTCTTCAGAAGCTTTATCGGCCAACTCGTCTCGGCAACATGGAAACTCAGCTCGGTCAGATCATCTCGAATGCTCGACAGGTCATCTCGGAGCTCGGCTCGACCAGCTTGGTAGGTCATTTCGGAGCTCGACTCCTCAGTAAGGTTGGCACCTCGGCACAGCTTGGAGCTTAAAAGCTCATTAGCTCGTCTCGGCACCTCGTCAACTAGGCTTAGAAGCTCGACAGGTTCCTTTCCTCATATAATAAACATACACCCTTACTAATAGGAAAAGATCTTAATATTATTGATAAGAAGTTGGGGTATATATAATACCACTACAGGGGTAAAATAGAAACTAAACATATATAGAGATAAATACAAAATATAAAGAGATAAATACTTGAAACCCTAATAGGCCCCCTCAAGATGGTGTACGAGAAGCAACACCAATCTTGTCACAAATATCAAGTAGCCGAGGACGAGGCAAAGGTTTCGTTAGTGCATCAACAAGTTGATCAACAGCAGTGACATGAACAACCCGGAGAAGGGAAGACTGAACAAGATCGCGGACAAAGTGATAGTCAATGCCAAGATGTTTCATTTAGCACATAGATACGTGGTACCAAGATTGTCCGAGTAGATAGTGGGTGCTGAAGAGACAGGGACATGCAGTTCATGAAGAAGTGTTTTGATCCATTGAATTTCAGCAGCAGCAGAAGCAATAGCACGATACTCCGCCTCAGTGGATGACCGAGTAACAGTGCGATGCTTTGTAGACCGCCAGGAGATGGGATTGGCACCCAAGAACATAACATATGCACCCGTGGAGGAACGATCATCCGGATTACCCTTACCCCCAACCTGCGATCCTAAGCCGTGAAGTTTAAAGAGGAGAATTTTCGCCCGAATGCCAAGAGATTTGGTGCCATTCAAATACCGAGCAAGAGCTTAATGTTCCCCAAATGATTCGCAAAGTAGGGTCAGATTCATGAACCGAGAAAGTCCGCTGGATCGCAAAAGAAATGTCAGGGCGGGTCATGCGCAAATGTTGAAGACCACCAACAACTTGTCTATATTTGGTAGCATCAACCAGAGAGGATCCATCAAGAAGAAGAAGGGATGCACCAACAGCAAGGGGCGTAGAAACCGGTTTTGAGTCAAGCATGTGGTATTTCTGCAGAAGATCAACAACATACTTGTGCTGAGAAAGAAGCACACCATCAGAGGTCGGAGTAACCTCAACACCACGAAGTAAGAAAGCAACCCAAGATCCTTGGTGGAAAATTTGGAGTCAAGTTGCCGAATAATACGATCAACTAGATAAGGATCACTGCCAGTAATTAGAAGATCATCAACATAAACCAGAAAATAGATAAGAGTGGAGCCCACCAACAAAATGAAGAGTGATGTATCTGCGCGAGAAGTAACGAAACCAAGAGACTAAAGAAAGAGCTTCAACTCCTGGTACTGTGCTCGCGGGGCATACTTCAAACCATAGAAAGCCTTCTGCAAACGGCAAACATAATCGGGAAACTGAGGATCACGCATGCCAAGAGGTTGAGTCATGTAAACTTCCTCAGTGAGACGACCATTGAGGAAGGCATTGTTGACATCAAGCTGTCGAACAAACCACCTGTGATGCAAGGCTATACTCAAGACAGTGCGAACAGTGGCCGGATTAACAACTAGGGTGAAAGTCTCATGAAAATCAATGCCGGGACGCTGATGAAATCCTTTGGCAACAAACCGAGCTTTATACCGGTCAATGGTACCATCCGGGTGTCGTTTGATACGGAACACCCATTTGTTCCCAACAAGCACTACAAGAAAACAAGCGTTTTGCGACGAACATTTAGCGGCGGTTTATTGAAAACCGCCGCTAAATTCATCATTAGAGGCAGTTTATGCGTAACGGCCGCAAAGTGCATAAAACTAGCGGCGGTTTGTATAAACCGCCGCCAAAATATACATTTAGCGGCGGTTATTATAAAACCGCCGCTAATGTTTTTGAATTTAGCGGCAGTTTAGTTTAAAACCGCCGCAAAATAATTGAAATTTTTTTCCCATTCGCGCCTGATTTTTAATTCAAGGCCCCTCTTTTTAGGCGATCCCACAAATGCACAAGCAACCCCTTATTCGGCCCCAATCTCGCCCTTCTCTATCTCTCCCTTCTCTATCTCCCTCAAGGGGCCGGGGAGGAAACCTAGGGTTCCTGAGGTGGAGCCAAAGGTCGGCGAAGACGGAGCCGGGCGGAAGTGGTGTTCGAAAGCGCCTCACCCATCTCTTCTCCGCCACCGAATCATCGCCGTCGCCACTCTCTTCCCATCTTCCTCCCCATCCCTCCCTTCCGCCTCCTTCACCGTCCTCATTCTCGAAGCTCTCCCCATCTCCCCTCACCGGATCTCAACCCCTCATTCTCCCCGATCGTCCATGAGGTCCATCTCAAATCCCCAATCTCCGATCCCGAAGCCGAGGCCTTGCTCTCTCGAATTTGATCTAAATTTGATGTTTTTTTTCTAGGCTGTTTTTAGGAGATGGATTTGCACACCAAGAGGACTGGGCATGCAGAGTTCGCCAATAAGACTTCAGAGACTGCAAAGCCGATTGATTTGGAGAAGCCGGCTAAAGCTGATGGCGGACACGAGGGAGAAGTCTTTGCAGGGCCGAGAGTAGCCGGGCCCGAGGGTATTTTCTTCTTCGATCTAAAATTGCATTGTTTTGGATAATTTATTCTTTGATCGAGGAATTGCGTGGTGGATGTGATTGATTATACTAACTTGATCTTTCTACATCTACTTTAGTGATGGTTGTTCCGGAGGTTGATCAAAAGATGCTTGCGGAGCTTGAATCCATGAGTTTTCCAATTGCCTGTGCAACAAGAGCACTACATTATTCTGGTAAGATAATTGAGAATTTGTTCCACCTCCACTAGTTATTACTTTCAGATCTGGTGATCATCTATCCATTCATTAATTTGTTGAATTAGGTTGTGTAATTTCATAGTTGTTGTTACTGCTACGAAGATATTGGTTGGTTTTTAGTATTTCGAAGCTTTACTGCAAAGACATGATGATGTTATCTATTCTTTAAATGCCATTGTGCTGAAATATCCTACGCTTATAGATGTGAAAACTTGAATCATAGTTCCTTTGAGTTCATTATTTGTAAAACATTGGGGATTCTGGAAATTCAGTCTCCAAATTCAATGGAGAGTGTGCATTATGGTTGGTTATTTGTTTATTATACTACCTGGTTAATTTTTTGCTGGTTTGGATCTTGTATTAGGTTTAAATAAAGTTAAATTATGTTATGCAATAAGGATCACATCACTTTCAATTATTCAGTATTTAGGTAACTATAATATTAATATTGTGACATTATGTGAACCAACCAATTAACTATGTTGGTTACAAGTCGCTGCATTGTCCTAAATTTTTTTTCCCTCTTTCAGCTTCATATTAACAGGGTGCTACAATGGTTCTGCAAGGTACAACCTTATATGAGCTTTTGTCTCATGTTCTGTTTGTGTGATTATGCATACAATGTTTCTTATGTCTTCATCTGTTTATATTGTGGAAAGGTGGAGAAGCTTGTACACACATTCTTGATGGACGCAGCTGAACCTTTATATTCTTGTTCAGGGGACTGTCATTCTGTTCTGTCTAACAAAAGCTTATAATGCTGGGCAGGAACACTTGAGCTGCACCACACCATCCTTAGTTGGGATTTGAGCATGTATTTCACTTTTGAGTAAAAATTTTGTCTTAGATCTTCTGGGTTTTCATCAGGATGAAGCTTTATTATTTTTCTTTTAGGCTTTAGCTATAAAAATATGTGCGCACACTTTTGTGAGTTCACAATTTATGCTTTTGGCATAGTCTACATGTTAATTCTGGATTTATAGGGATTAGGATGATATAGTATTGATGTTTTTTTTTTTTTTTGAAATAAAAGCAAAAATTTGACTAGTTTATCAGAGGAGTAATGTCTTATGCATGTTATTGTCCTTGCTATTAAAGGAGGTACGTGAGAATTTTTGTTCCAGTGGCTTTCTTGAGCATTTGCATCGAGGAGAATGCATCCACAACATTTTTAGTGCTTCCATTGTACATGACATAGTTACTGTATGTTGCTTTTCTTTTGAAGTTAAAGTAGCCCTTCCTTTTCCATGATATGCAGCTTTCTGTATTTTTGTGAATTGCTCAGTTTTAAGTTGAAAATTGTAATTGCAATTGAATGCTTATGCATGATGACATACATACCCATGGAACTTCTAAAATGTCTTTTTGATTCAAAGTCGTTCCTATTTTCATTTCTTTCGATTTGTAAAAACGTGAAATAGAATTTATGGTAGCTTTTGGGTATGCTACTTTTGAATTTATAGGTCGAGTTCCACGGTTGTTTTTGAGACTCACTCTTTTTCTCTTTTCTTTTTAGTTCCTTTAATTCCCAATAATTTTTCATGTCTGCGTTTGTTCAATCTGTTCAATTTATTTCATGAAATAAGAGAATGATTTGCTATCTTTGCCTTTAATTATTCTTTTATGCTCTTTTTCTTGATTGGTTTTATAATGGGTGGTGGCAGTGGCACATATATATATATATATATATATATATATATATATATATATATATATATACATACATGTTATAATATATGGTCAAATTTGTACTCCAGAAGTTGAGTACCACTGGAGTGATTATGCTTATTAATTGACCTCTTGCATTATATTTTTTGTTGATATTTCTTTTTGTAGCTCTTTGATCGGTTTTATTTATTCATAAATTACTTTTGCCAAGACAATTGTGATATGCCAGGCAGTGTTCTCAAGACATTCCATGGCAAATAAGGGGAAATTCTCCTTCCACCACACTTAATTGTCATTACTTATAGATTTTTTTCTAATGCTTATGAAACTATTTGAAAAGGCATTGTGGGATTTTCTTTTTCCTCTAATGCTTACTTATTTTTTCTTGGCAGATTGGAATTGTGAAACTATTTGATAGCATTGAAAGTTATGGTATGCTTTTCCACCTGTTCTTTTCTTGTGTTACTACCATCTATACACTGTCCTGTTTTTTTTTTCCCCTTTAAGCATTTGGTTCTTGCTTTTAAGAGATTGCTCCATGAGAAATTGATAGTTTATCTAAATGAGAAACAATTTGTGATTTTTATGCTTCTATGTGTATCATGTTTCATTGTTATCAGCAAAGAAATATTTATTTTCTTATAATAGAGAACTTTTCTTTTATCTCTTTTGTTAAGCTTGCTCATTTTATTTTTAACTTATTGTAGATGGTTTAGCCCAACAACTTGACATGAAGTTTACACGATGTGAAACCCTGTTATTATTTTATCTTTTTGGAAGTGAAGTTCACCCTTTAAACACCTTGAGAAAGTTTATCACATGTGTTAGTAGGGAGGTTGTAATTATGTCATCAGAAAGTTTATCTTTTTATGTATGCAGAGCTGTTCTATCTTCCAAATCTAGGGCATTGTTATACTTTAGATTCTGATAGTAAACTCTTGGTATTTTTTTACTTGATGATTTATTTTCCTGTTCCAAGCCACCTTGATTTGAAATAATGAGATTGCCTTCAACAACTATCATAATTATTAAGCATTGTTAAATGTTCCTGTGACATATTTCACCAATTTATCTTCTCTCATGTTTTCACCTCTCATTAGGTATGGCATTGTCAAACTAGTTGATGAACACCACCGCCACAAATACGAGGTTTGTCATTACATTCTATAGTAATAAAGCAAATTTTGGTTCAATACCATTTGCCTTCTGAGGTTTTTTAAGTGCTTGGTATCCAATTTGCTGTTATTTATCATTAAGCTAATATTTATATTTGTTGGAGTATATGACTCATATTTGTCATGCGTGATGCAAGCAGGCGGAATCTTGAAAGCAAGCTGAGCGGAATCTAAGCGGAGTGGAGCGTGTGCAGATAAAGATGGAGGGTATTTTTGTAATTTTCATACATCTAAACAGTGTTGTTGAATATTTGGAAGTAATTTTTGTAAATATTTTTTCTAGAATTTTTGTATTTGAGAACAATTGTACAATTTCTTTCATTCATATGATCGATTAAATTTATAAATATATTTTTTTGAATTATTTTGAATTATCAATATTTTTTTTATATTTAAAATAGATGGAATTCAATAGTAAATATTTGGATAAATATTTAAAAAAAATAAAATAATAAAAAAATCAGATCAGCTTCTTATATGGGTTTATATCACGTGGAAAGCATGGCGAAGATGATACCAAGCAGCATTTAGCGGCAGTTTTAAACCGCCGCTAAATAATGTTAAACCGCCGCTAAATGCGATATGCATTTAGCGGCGGTTATACCGGCGGTTAATAAAAACCGCCGCTAAATGTGTCTCGGCGCCCGTATTAACAGCGGTTTTTAAACCGCCGCGAAATCATTTAGCGGCGGTTAAGACTGTGAAACCGCCGCTAAATGGTAGTTTTCTTGTAGTGAAGGTTCTGATGGGGAGTAGGAGGAACAAGGACCCAGGTTTTGTTGCGTTGAAGAGCATCATATTCGGCTTGCATGGCTTGAAACCAGTGCGGATGGCGAAGAGCCACGTACATCAGAAGTGTGTTCACTATCGTAAGAAACCGTAGCGAAAGTGTACTCTGATTAGCTTGAAAATAGAGTTCTTGAACCGAGGAGTCATCGGGTGAACATTAGTAGCAGCACTGGGAGCACCGAAGGAAGATGCGGGAACTGAGGAAGGAGGCCGACTGGGAACCGCGGCGGGGGAAGAGCTCACACTGACGGGGAGCGGGAGTAAAGCTGGGGAGGAGTCATCGGCGGAGACGGGCTGCGAAGCTGGACAGGCGGGGCCGGGGGTGAGACAGACCTCAGCTGGGGTGGAGAGTAGACCCGGAGGCAGGGCGACGTGATCGACGAGGGCGCCGGGATGGGCCTTGGGTGGTGTAGGCCGCACAGAAGGAGGCTGCACAGGAGGTGAAGCCAGAGGTGCCTGGAGGCCACTAGGGGGCAACGATGGTCGCGGTAGCCAGGATGATGCGGTGAAGGTCGGATCAAAAGGTTCAGTAGGGGCGGAGGTGGACGAGGACCGTGAGAAAGGAAAATCATTTTCAACAAAGCGTACATGACGAGAGATGACAAGCTTATGGGTGGAGAGATCATAGCAAATAAATGCACACTGAGTCAAGGAATATCCTAAAAAGACACAGGCACTGGACCGAGGGTCAAGTTTGTGAGTAGTATATGGACGAAGCCAAGGAAAACAAAGACAACCGAAGACATGAAGAGATGTGGGATGTGGTTGTTCGTGGAAGAGAAACTCAAAGGAAGAACGAAACTGTAAGTTTGCTTTGGGCATGCGATTAATTAGAAAAACTGCAACAGCAAAGGTGAAGGGCCAGAACCGAGTGGGAAGAGAAGCATGATGAATCAAGGACAAGCCGGTCTTGACAATGTGCCGATGCCGACGTTCAGAATATCCATTGTGTTCTGGAGTGTGTGGAGGGGTGGTGAGATGAGAAATACCATTGGCAGTGAGAAATGGGTGAAGAGCAATGTATTCCCCACTATTGTCAGAGTACAGTGTGCGGATAGGTAGCTGAAATTTCTTTTCAACCAGGTTTTTGAAGGCAACAAAAGTCGCACGGACATCAGACTTCCGAATAAGAGGATAAAACCAAATATATTTGGTAAAGTGATCAACAAAGATAACATAATATTTGTAGCCATCAACAGATAGGACAGGCGACGTCCAAACATCAGAATATATTATTTCAAAAGGGGAGGAAGAAGAAATGAAGGATTGAGAAAAAGGAAGCTTGTGGATTTTATTAATATGACATGAATAGCAAGAAAAATTGTGTAAGTCGGAATGCTAAAAGGAAATACCAGAGGATAACAATTGTTGTTTGAAGACTTTAACAGAAGGATGACCAAAACGATTGTGACACAATGAAAGCAAAGGTGAAGAGGAACGAACCAAACTAAGGGCGGGGAAGCTGGGAGGAGAAGCTGGCAGATGTGGTGGAGTAGTCAGCCAAACATAGACACCATCCTTACGCCATCCCGTGAATTACCCCCGTGTGACGATCCAGCACCTGAAAAGAATTAGCAAAAAACTGAACTGTGACGGCATTAGTAGCACATAGAGCCGAAACCGATATTAAATTTAAGGACATAGATGGAACATGCAACACATCCTTGAGAGTAAGAGAGCCATGTGACGTCGAAAGAAGCATAGATCCCATATGCTTAATGGGGAGACAGGTACCATTACCAATGACGGCATAGCCTCGTGACATCGTGTAAGTGCGGTGAGGAAGCGTCAGGTTGGACAAGGCGGTGGTGACATGATGAGAAGCACCAGAATCAACAACCCAAACAGAGGGAGCACCTGGAACAGGGTAGTGTGTGGCAGTGAGCACACGAGGAGGGCCACGAGGTGGCATCGGAATGTAATCCCATGTGGATGGGGGAACAAGACTGCACTAGCGAGTAAAGTGACCGATAGTGCCACAGATCTGACACTTGCCATGAGAGCCACGACCATAGTTGAGCAATGAAGATGGCGGACGTGAAGCCCAAGATTGTGGGGAGGGCAGGTTGGAGCTGTTGGACCGGCGTTGACTGGCCATGACGAACCAAAATTGGCAGGGAAGATCCAGGGACGCAGGGGAGCGCCGAGAGCCGGGCACGCTGAACCGAGGGGCTTCAGGCGTCGCAGGTGGCTTCTTGGGGTCGTAGGGCGCGCTGGGGAAATAGGAGCTTGAAACTTGTTGATGGTGACCGGTTATAGATTATGTTGACCGGCTGTGAAAGAGTGGTGTGGACCGGTTGTTAATTGAGAAAACTCAGAAAAGGTGAGGAACGGCAGGTTAACAGAGGTCAACAGCGGTCAACATAGGTTCCGAGGAGAAGCGCATGGGCGCTGTGCAGCAGATTAGTGGCTGAGGTTTTTGGTGACCGGCTGGGCTTATAGAGGGTTATGGGTTGGGATGGTGTTGTGATTTGGTGATGATTGGGGTGATGGTGTGGTGGGAGAGGGTTTCTATGGGTTGTGGTGATGATGTGATGTGATGATGATTGTGGTGATGATGTGATGATGATGTGATGGTGGTGATGTGATGATGATTGTGATGATGATGTGATGGTGGTGATGTGATGATGATTGTGGTGGTGATGTGATGATGATGTGATGATGATTGTGGTGATGATGTGATGATGATGTTGATTTTGGTGATGATCTTGGAGGGATAATGGACTTGGTGGTTGACCAGATGTGGTGGCACAGTTCTGCGTAGGGGAGCTTGGCAATAGTTCGGCACGTGAGCACGGAAGGGTGAGGCCTTGAGGTAGGCTGTGTGCGATAGGACGCCTGTTGCCGCTTGAAGCGGCGGTAAGTGGAAAAGAAAATTTAGGGTTTTTGGATCTTGGCTCTGGATACCATAATAGGAAAAGATCTTAATATTATTGATAAGAAGTTGGGGTATATATAATACCACTACAGGGGTAAAATAGAAACTAAACATATATAGAGATAAATACAAAATATAAAGAGATAAATACTTGAAACCCTAATACTTACAACTAAACCAATAAATGGAGATTACAATCTTGTTTGGCTAGGAAATTGAACCAATCAAGAAGGATTGATATACACTCTACAAAAATAGGAAACTGAATCAATCACGGTTTTTATATGGAAACTGAATCAATCACGGAGAATTGATATATCTCTTTAATTTATATGGAAACTGAATCATGTTGTGGAGGTTTAATTAGGAATTCAACAGTAAATTCTTTATTTCATTCATCTAATATATATAAATTTACACGTTGACGAGATTACAATCTTGTTTGAATTGGAAACTAAATCGATCAAGAAGGATTGATATGCACTTTACAAGTTTGAAAAGGTCCAATGGAAACTTGAAAGCATATTATGATTTTGTTAGTGCTTTAAATTCTGTTAACATTATCACAACTACTTGATGTGAATTGGAGTAATATATGATGTTACATGCTCTAATAGCTGATTGCTAATTCAAGGTATTGCTAACATCACATTGTGTTACGTGCACTAATAGTCCAACTTAAACCTATCTTTATAAATATGGACTATGACTTAATTGACTTGTAAGTGACGTTTATTATTTTATGATGGCCAACGGGAAACATATGTGCACTAATAGTCCAACTTAAACCTATCTTTATAAATATGGACTATGACTTAATTGACTTGTAAGTGACATTTATTTTATGATGGCCAATGGTAAATAGTGGTAATTACAGATTTATTTACTAACCCAATGATTTGAATCAAGATTTAAACATGTGGAACAACAGAATTGGGATGGTAACTAGAGCTGGATCCCAGGAACATTCGGGAGAAGCTTAACAACTACAATCTATGATAAGCTAAGAGGTGAAGAAGAATAGCTCTTTTGGGATGGATGGAAGATGTGGCTTGTGGCAGTGCCCAAACCAATTAATTACTTATAGAACTTTTTTATATATGATACCTATAAGAATAATTTGGTAGATCCGGCCCGATGACCCATTTCCATTAAGGACCCTACTATGTTCTATGAGGATATTTCTGTTGCCTTTACACTTCAAGCATTTATGAATGTGTTTGGTGATTTGTACTACTATAACGCAGTTTCAACAAGTTCCTTTATTTTTCAATTGAAGAAATGCACATGTTTCTTATAATCCTTTATTCTTAAGATCTACTATTATCTTCATTTTTTGTGGCAAATTATACTTTTGATCTTATGCCAGATTACAAAAACAATGACACGATTAATGTCTTCTGCAAAATATAGTCATAAGGATAGCAGGCCTCATCATTTTTTGAAAATGGTATGAAATTTATGCTCAACCTTTTCTTCTTATCACAACAAGAAAACATGGCATCACAGATGGAATTTTATCCGTTGGTGAAAGCAATATCATCGACGAATTTTGTGAAAGAATTCCAACGGAAAGGATTTGGCACCTCAGAACATATTAGTGACGGAATATTATATTATCACCAATGGAACATTCCATTGGTGATAGTTTCCGTCAGAAATTTCGTTGGAAAAAACATAAAACTTCCCTCTAAAAAATATTTAACAATTCAACGATGAATATTCAGTGGTAACTCTGTTGGTGAAAAGTATTATTTTTTTTAAGATTAAAAATATGTTGTTATATATTAGGGACACAATTTTTTATTATCACCAACGAAATTTTGGATTATCACAGACGGAATTTGATACAGTTTTCGATTATCAATCACGAAATTCGGTACTATCACCAACAGAATTATAATATATTTATACAATATATAATTTTTCAGATACATAGAAATTCTTTTTTTTTACTTTTTTTTTTTAAATTAAGAACAAAACGCTACTAGTTTTTTGAAGAAAAACCTACTAACCTAGATATGCAAAACAATTTCAATAAACCCATATTAATATTAATATTAACTAAATTTTTATTTTTAAATCAATAATAGATCTTATTCGAATGCCCCATCATCTTTTTCAATTGCTGTTTAGTTCTTAGGATAAATACAAGAAAATGACCCTCGCGTTGCTCATGAATTTTTAAATAATATTAATTTTTTTAAAATATGGTATTGATTTTCTAATATTGATATATAAGGGTTATAATTTTTTATATGTATATGTGTATAACTTCTGTAAATTACATTAAGCAATACAACTTTAAAAATATAGTTTTCACATATATAAAACCGAAGAATTGTTTTTTTTTTAATTTACTTAAAGAAGCTGTAAATTAGATAAACAAAATTTACAACCTTCATATACTTGCAAACAAATTAGGTGTAGTACAGTGCAGTACATGTGAAACAAATAAAATTAAACATTACATGCCTAAAAATTTGTAAGATGTTAGTATTTTTTATATATAGAATATGAAATATAAAAGATACAGAAGTTCTACCTTTTTTTTTTTGTTTGATTTCCATTTGATAGGTTGCTTCCAAATAACTCTACTTATCTTCGTTATTTAATTGAAATATTAAAAAAGATACATTTTCGAACAAGTAATTTAGAATGAAGTGTTCAATTATTTGGATAATAATTTTTTAAAGTTATGAAATATATTAATTAAATAATCTTTGTATTTTTTTAAAAAAAGGATATTAATATGGTTTGCGGGGTTAAAATAATAGAAATTTATATTTTGTTTGATGTGAAATTTAAATCTTCTTATTTGCACCTTTGAATAGATTTTCTAAAGGGATTAAATATTCTTCATTTTTAAGTAGTAGTTTTAGACTTAAAAAATAAATATTTCAAATATTCCTTTTTTCCATAACCAAAAGTTCTTCCATGGTTAGAAGCATCACAGGAAAAAATTTACACATTTCAAGAGATACATGTAATAGGCTAGTTATTTATTTATTTATTTATTTATTAAGAAAATGCTTTATTGGTATTAGTTGCAGACACATCAAGATTTTAGATATTCATACCATTTACTTCTGCCTTAAATGATAAATCCAGTAAGTCATGAATTTAAATTATAAATCCAGATAAAGGATGTTGAGGTAGCTGAGAGACAAAGTTGCAGAAAGAAGCAATTGAAAGTAAATTTGGAATAGGTTTGAATTGATTATTTTTAATAAGAATGTGTAGTAATCTTATTCCAAATATATGAGAGAATAGTTAAATCATTGTAATTCCCCGACCTGATCCCGGGACCTCGGACACGTTCACAGACCGGCCGTAGCCGAGTAGAGACGGGCCCCACTCGGATACAAGGCTTAAGTGAGTAAAGCAGATAATGTAAATAAACAACTTAATTTATTCAAAATAACAGAGTTTCAGCGGAAAATATAAAAGGGTTCAAATACCCTACAATTACTAGGCCCTATAAGGGACCTACAAAATAAAATGTCTCACTCAGAACAAGAAAAGTTATCAAGGTCCCCTGACCTCCTAATCCAATTCGACCCACGATCGGCTCCTACGTACTAGAGTCCTACGCCTCAAGATCTGTAAACAGGAAGAAAACAAGTGCATGAGCTTTTTAATGGAAAGCTCAATAAGTACCCCTGCAGGGTTAAAGAAAATATGATATCAACAAATATGAATATCAAAATCAAGCTCGGGGCACGCCCCTCAAAACAATCCCTAGGAGTCTACCACAAAAACAAACAAGGTAACGACTCCTAGCTACAGAAGCCCTGGGGCTCTGATAAGAGTTCCAATGGAAGCTCCACAAAAGTCTCCCCCGGTCAGTACCATCAGCGAACCTGCTGAGAACACGACCATCCGGTCGCTACGGCCCTCAGGTCGTATGTCGGTAGCGCCACCTCTCTACGTGTCGACACGGCCAGCGAATCATCCCCACTGACGGGCAGGACAACCAGAGTATCGATCCCTCTGGCATGGCAATACCGGAACATCAGGGTGTCCCGTCCCTGAACGTCCACAAAGGAGCTCACCTGCTCCATTGAATCCGGTCCGAAGAACAAACAAGTAGGGATCCCAACATCCCGAAACGATCAAACATGCTAAATAAAGATTTCAACAAATTATAGAAGCATGAATGAATACCAAGCAGTATGTCACAACAAAGAGATATCAAGAAAACTCCGAAGAGTGGACCAAGGCAAGTGTACTTACATGCTCAAACATACAATCAAGAATCATCAAAAGTCAAGAAACCAATCAATAAATGACTGGGGGTACAAGGCAGAAGTACTTACCTAAAATCGCAGAGTCTCGTATTCCACGGGACTTCCTGACGCATCCACCTCAATATCTTACAAAGACAATTCTACTCTTAATAATTATACATGTCATGCCCCGACCCGGATTCCGGGACCTCGAGCACGTCAACAGACCGGTCGTATTAAAGTAGAGATAAACTCAACTCGAATACAAGGCCTAATAATGTGATAAGCAGATAACAATCCATAACATAAAAGTAAACTCGAGTTCATAAGAACATAGAGTCATCAGGGTCCGTAGGCCCTATAATAGTCTGGTCCCTATACGGGTCCTACAAATAACAATGCTCATAAAATAAAAGATTAAGGATAAAGGAGACTCCTAAAAACCTCTGGTCTCCCGGTGTCCTCCTCTCAGGCTACTCTCCCTCCTAAACCTCGGAATCTGTAAAAGAGGAAAAGAGAAAATACATGAGCTTTCGAATGGAAAGCCCAGTAAGTACCCCTGCGGGTCACAATGACAATAACAAGAAGTATGTCAACCAATGAGATCATAACAACAATAGTATAGTCCTAGGAGTCTACCAGAAAAAAAAAAATTCAAGGTACGACCCCTGATACAGAAGCCCTCTGGCTCTGTAATGAGTTTCAAGAGAACTCAAGGTTCTCTCCCGGCCAGCATGTCCAGCTATTTGCTGTAAGTACGACCTTGATGGTCGTTTGACCCTCCGGTCACATGTCGGTAGAACTACCTCTCCTACGTGTTAACACGGTCAGTGTACCATGCCCATCATGTAAGACCTCCAGATTTGCTTCTCGGTAAAGGCGCGGGGAAAGTCGAGGGTCCTGTCCCTGAACATTCCTTTATCGGAGCTTCCCTAGCTCCACTGAATCCGGGCAGTAGAACATAGCAAACAGGGACACCAACGTCCCGAAAACAATCATACATGCTCAACAGGAATCGAAAACAGATATGAATAGCATGTATGGCATCAGCAAGGCATGTAATAAGAATACATAGCATGTCCAAGAAAAATCCCGAAAACCGGGTAGGAACTAGGCAAGTGTACTTACCTCCTGGTGAGACTAAATGTCTTCCTAGATTCCTTTGAAATGCCTTACGTCTCCCCTGAGAGTATCTGGCATACACAGACCCTTATTAGAGTCAAGTTTTCAAGCGAGGTTCCTAGGTCTCTAGTTTCACAAGCATGTCCCAAGCGTTCTGTTGGGCTTAGGCCCACTAACGGGTCCCGAGGACCGCCTCTCGGGTTACCGACCCTTATTCCGTCTCTATGTCCTTTGGTTGACTTTTAGACCTACTTTGGTCAAACCTAGTCAACTCTAGTCTATTTATCGAAGTCCTGTCCCTTATTCAGTCATTTCAGTTGAGTTGGGCCTATTCAAGACCATTGTACCACCTATCTTGACCTTAGTCCCTTGAAGGGCTTTTTGATCACTAGGTAGTTTATGTCCCTAAGGTCCATCTTATTTAGGATATTTCTAGTCCCTTTGAACTTATTTAGCCACCTTACTAAGTAATTTTCCGTAATTACACTCGAACTACTTTGATTCAATTATCCAAAAGATTATACTATTCCATATAGGATAATTAGACCTTTTATGTCACATTAACTAAGTTTCATATAGCTATTCTAGCTATACTAATTAATTAATTATTTGTCACAAGCATTTAGTTAGAGACAAAACATTCGAATCAATTAATTTGATTTCATTTGTCACTTTTCTAAGTTTCCATGGAGTTATTAACATTAATATATTCAAAACAAATAACCAACTAGTTATCACTTCTCCATAGTTTCCAAATAAATATTTCAACTATCTAACTATTGCTTGTCACACTAATTATTTAGTATTTCAGCCCATGGGAGAAAAAAAATATATAAACTTTAATTAACTTTAATAACATGTCACACCTATGTAGTTTTTTTTTAAATTATCTTAACTAATTAATTAACAACTGAATTAATCAATTAAAAACCTTTTTTTTATTTACTATTCTAAACCTCATCTTCTTCTTCGTTACTTTCTCTCTCGCGACCGACGGCCCCCCATCGACAGTCACCACACCTAAGACGCTCTGAAAGCACCGCCTCAGGCTTCTGATCCTCGTCATGAGGGTCTCACGACCACGACGAGCTTTTCTGGAGCGTCGTCGGCCTCACCCTCAATGTTGCGACCCTTGAAGCTCACGGCCGACCTCTCCTTCACTTCCGGCGAGGTTCTCACAACGTAACAAACACGCAACGACGGTAAATTGAACAGCGCGAAGTAGGGAACTTACCAGGGGTTCGAGCAGCTCCTCAAGTTACAGCTTGGCGAATCCGATCTTCTCCGGCGAGCTCGGCGGACGCCCCTGCGTGCTATGCTCCTCTCTTCCTCAGCGTAGCAGCCTTCTCCTTCCCCCGGAGTTTTTCCAGAGTAGTCCCGAGCCTAACAGAAAACCGAACCACCGCTGCCCTTCCCTTTTCTTCTCCGGTTGCGACCTGCATGCGGTGCCACCCACACTCACTTTCGCTCGATGGTGTCTAGAGACCGTAGGAAGGCTCTATTTATAGCCTCTCAACTCCCAGGCGAATCAGAGCGTCTGTTACCGCCTTCGCCCAACGGTGGCCTCCTCAGCCAGATAGCGGGCGTTGCAAGTGGCGGTGCTTTCAGCCGCGTATTCGAACCGCCGGTAAGGCGTCGTATGCCTTGGGATCTGGTCTCGCGAGTTGGCGGTGAGGATAAACTTGATCCTTTCCAGCGGTCCACGATTAAACCATCTAATCTCGGATCAAGCACACTCTAGATCTACGGCGCAGATCTCATCGCATTCAATGGCTTGATTACAACTTTACGCCTCGAGATCTAAACCATTAGGGGATGAGCGGCTGACAACAATTCGCACAGTGGGGTCACCTTCGGATTAACCACTTCTTTTGCCTCGTATCCATCTACGATCAGATGGATTTACCCTGAGCGCGCCACGTGGCTCCTCCGCGACCGTTATAACGTCTCGAGATTTAACACGGTATGAGATGATTTAATCTCAGCCGTTCATTTCCTCTCTATAGAGTTGTTCTCGTGGAAAATTTATCAGCGGTCCCTGATACTTTTAAATTTACACACAGGTCCAAGACTGAGAGAGGGGAAAACTTCTTTAAGGTCCTCATTTCTTTCAAAATTACTATTAGGTCCCTACAGACCCCATAATAATTTAATTTCTATTTAATAAATCATTTAATCCCTCATCAACACTAATCGCGAGAAATAATTTAATATTTTTCTCAAGGAAATAACAAAACATTTATTTCCAAAAAAAATTCATGGATTTTACAATACATGTCTATGTACTTAATATCTATAATGCGTGCTCTAACGACCCATGTCTAACTTGCGAGCCTTCCATTGTGTTCCCGTGTTATTTTTAAATAACTATGCTTATTTATTTCCATTTCCAAAATATGATTAGTCTAGCTTATATAAATATCCCAGGTTCCTTCTATCATTAAAGAGGTTTGGGCCCTGGTGGTTAGAGTTTGCCAAGCCCATGAGAGGGGTCTCTAGTTCAAATCCCCTCTCCTACAACCCTTTTTGATTTTCCTTTCCATTTATTTACTTTTCTTGACTAGTCATTTTCTATACTTGACTAGACCCAACCCATTCTTGTTTGACCCAAATTCTAGACTTAATCTAATTTGATCAAGCCATCTTGCTAATTGGTTAGCCCGAGCACAACTAATCGAGTCAATTTATCAATTAACTAACTAATTATTTTACTTTAATACTAATTGATTATTAAATCAATCAATTAACTAGTTACTTAACTAGCTAGCCCAATTAATTATTCACCAATTAATTGCCTGAGTAATGAATTAGCCTCCTTAATCATTTAATCAAAACTTCTTGATTAATTAACTAATGTCAACCTGATTTTACTTAGTCAGCTGAAATTAGCTAGGTGTAACCATTTGGCCAACTATTCTTGATAAATCAACAAATATTTAAATAATTAAATCTCCATTAATCCATTATCTAATTCCTGTTTAATAAATTAAATTTTAATTACTCACTTTCTAACCCACTCTCCCTCTCTCTCTCCGTCTTCTCTTTTCTCAGGCCGAGACACTGGCCGGAGGACAAGCATTTTGTCGCCCGTGAGGCTGTGGTGACTCACCGCCCCACCTACTTAGAACTCATCTCTACCGTAGGTGGAAACCTTAGTGCAACGTGGCGACTCCAAGGCTTACCCGCTCCCCCTTTCCTCCCGCCGGAGTTTTTTTTTTTAAACAACATGTCACCTCCGGCGAGCTAGTGGCGTTCCTATATGCTACTAAGGAACCGAAAACTGACAGAAGAGGAGCATACCTGTTAATACGAGCCCTGGAGGTCTCCAGGTGATGCTCAGGCGCCTGTGTGATCATCGGTATTCTCCTTCCCTTCTCTGATCACCGCCGCTGGAGAGGAGGACAGCACCCTATCCGTTCCCAGTTACTGTCTCAGTGAATTCCTCTACTCAACGCATAGTGGAACTCTCTGCTCCAGGTCCCTCCCTGCCCCACCGCCGCCTGTGGTCGAGTTCTCCTTCTCCTTCTCGGTGGAGGTGGTGGTTGCTGGTACAGTGGTTATCACCCCTCTTTATAGGTCTTGTGATCGAGATCAGGATCCCACTGATTGGGATTCTCAATCATCTATTACCATATCAACTCAGCGCTTGAAACCTTCCATATGAGGCCCGCGGTGATCACGACGGAGATGGGCTGATCCTCGGTCGCGCACGCTGGGGGAAGGTGTACAGTGCCAGCCTCGGGATCGGTTCTCCATTCGATCGAATGGTTGATGGTTTGACCGCACGGTGAGGGCCCACGTTCCTTGGTCTCAGCTGGAGAATCGAGCGGCTGGATGGATGCCTCAGGATCGGTTCATCACGGATCATCAAATCTAGGCCGTCCAACCGTTTGTATAGAGACCAACTCTGGTCTTTTTGCGCAAAGGTCCTTCCTCTTTACCATATGTACCTTCGGGTCCCTGGACTGTGAGAGTGACACTATTTCTTTTAAGTCCCTCGTCTTTTCTATTTTTCAGTTGGGCCCCTCACCAGAGACACTCACTATTACTTCGTAGTCTTCAACCTTTATAAATTTACTATTAGGTCCTTGGAAACCTAATAATTCGAATTTAATCAATTAGATCAATTAATTTGAACTATTCTCCCCCTTTCCTTTTTTTATTAATAATAACATTCCAACTTAGGATTTTCCTTCATTAATCAAACTTGATTGATTTACCCATTTCTATTCTTAATCCAATCATGATAAATCACCAAGTGTTGCCAAGTTTAATTAATTTGATCACTTCCAAAATTAAATCAATCACTATTTTACTTAAATAAATTATGAAATAATTTATTTATTCTTTTGAACTCTCTCATGCCCATTTTTACCAAAATGCCCTTGGGATTTATACCAATCCCCAAATTGCCCTTTAACAAAATTAATCAGAAATCAAATAGAGGAAATGAAAAATCCTCTTTATTCGGTAAAATCTTGGATTTTACAATCATAAAGAAGATTAGATAGATAGTATCTGCTATCTATCTATTCTAACTCCCAAAGTAAAGCTATTTACTGAGTTTATTTTAAAGTGATATAGATAATGGCCTTCTGTTTGTCATAGATGCACTCATACTATACCACTCAAAATCAAATCTACTATAAAGCTAAACTCCATACTCACAATTGTATAATCAATGATTCTACCATATTCTTGTAATTTTGACTAAAAGAAAAGCAAGAACATCTATCTAATATCATGTTTTTGTTGTCCCCGATGAATTTTAAGATCTACGAAACTTGCCTTGTTTCTTTATTTTTTGAATTCTGATGGAGCGAAACTCTTGCAACTTTTCTCAACAACTAAAATAAGCTCAAACTGCATATTAAGAATAATATGTTCATCAAGACTATACAACTATTGAAACTTTTAAAAAAAAACATTTTTGCATAGTTGCCAAACAATTAATAAGTTGATATAAATAGTTTAAATAATATCATGATAAAATAAAGCTAATTACAGATTAACATGAGGAAATAGGCAATATTTTTGCAAAACAATTTTTTTTTGTTAAAGTAGATAAATCACATTCATTTATTGATGGCAAGAAACAATAAGATACAAAGTGGGACAACAGCAGCCCTATAGCCAGCCACAATTACTCTCTGTGGATTACCCCTGAACATCATGCCCTGTCATCTTATCTTCGAAATCATCCTGGTTCCTAGCCCCATTCGGGGGTCCTCCAGGATCAAAGGCCAGGGATCTGTGAGCGATGGATTCCATCTGCATCAAATTTTGTTGCTTAGTACCAGTAGCGGCTTCAAATCATGCTAATAGAAAGAAAGCGACCCCTCGAATGATCCGAAAACAAATGCGTTGTTTGTTATGGAAGCATCGATAGTTTCTTTCCAGCCAAGTGCTCCAAGTTATGTCCATGACCGCTAGATTCCACCCCCTACGCAACTCTTTGTGCAAGATCTTCCTTAGGCTGTTGTGTCCCCATAAATACCCTATTGATTGAGGAAGCACGTTCAAATTAAACATTGGGCAGAAGTGAAGCCAGATTTGCCTTGTGACTGTGCAAATGGTAAGCAAGTGCTGCACTAATTCCTCTTGCTCATTACATAAATAACAGAGGGTGCGGCTCCCTTACCAGCATCGTTTAGCCAGGTTATCTAATGTGAGTATTTTGTTGTCCATTGCCAACCAAGCAAACAACTTGATCTTCATCGGGTGCCTCTAATAGTTCTCTCAATTCATGATGTCCCTCCCTAGTAAGCGCGCCTTGATTGAGGATAGGGTGACCCTGGGTTAAGCTATCCCTTGCCTTCTTTTGGGTTAGTTGATGATCCCTTGTTGAGCCTATGATCAAGGGGAGTAGTGTACTTGGCGCGTGTCCCGGGATCCACCTACCATCGTTGTTATCCCCATTTATATCAAGCTTCATTGCTCCGTCATCCCCTTCCAGAAGTGAGATGCCCTAGTAGGAGCCTTCTTACGCGGGTTAATGTTAGAACTCCGAAAGTATTTGTTCTGTATGATGTTTTTGCAAATGCATGCCTGCCCATTGAATATTTTTCACCACCATTTACCTATCCATAATCCTGTTGAAGTAGTGGAGATCTGTTATTCCCCAACCCGAAATTCCTTGTATCTACATAACCGTTGCCATTTGATTAGTCTATAAGCCTTCCCCTTCATCTCCGGACCATGCCATAGGAAGTCTCTTATGAAGCTGTCAATCAGCTTGATAACCCAGTCCGGTACCTTGTAGATAGCAAGCCAGTAATTCAAGATATTAGAGATAACCAAGTTGATGAGTGTGATCTTGCCTGCCATGGAAACTAACCAACCTTCCATGTTCCAATTCTCTTGCGAATATTATCAATAAGTTGTTCCCATTCTGGTCAACGGGGCTTTTGGTCTGAGATTGGGATGCCCAAATAGTTTATCGGTAGCTCCTTCCTAGGGCAGTTGATGGTATTCGCCAGCGCCTCAGCTCTTGTATCCTCCATTCTTAAGGGGGTGAGATGGCTCTTAGAATAGTTGATTCGGAGACCAGATAACCCCTCAAATAGATAAAATATGAGTTTTAAGATTCTCATGTGATTAATGTCTCCTGAACCGAAGACTAGAAGATCATCCGTATAATGCAACGTGGTAATCTCATCTTCGTCCTGCACCCCATACCTAATTCCCCAGTAAAGATTCCCCTTAGATGCTCTCATGATCATAGTGGTAAGGGTATTCGCAGCAATAACAAAGAGGAGAGGGGAGAGGGGGTTCCCCTGTCTGAGCCCTCTCTTATGCCTAATATATCCCCCTACCTGTCCATTGATCAAGATCTAGGACTTTGAGGATACCATGATATCACGAATCCATGCTATCTATTTGTCTCTGAAGCCTCTATCTTGTAGTATATCCAATAGAAAATCCCAATCCACCATATCGAACGCCTTCTTGAAGTCAATCTTGAGCATCACCCCTTCTTCATTCCCGGTCCTCATCATGTGGATAATTTCCTCGGCCACAATGATATTGTCTTGAATGGAACTTCCCATAATGTAGGCGGTTTGGGAGTCGTCTACCACGCCTGCAATGACCGCTTGATGCCAGTTGGCAAGCACCTTGGTTATAATCTTTATCGAGTACTTGATAAGACTGATCAGCCTGAAGTCCCCGATTCTGGTCGGAGCCTCCTTTAGTATGAGTATTATGTGCGCCTAGTTCAGTCTTTGCAGTTGCGCTTGCTCATTGTACAGGTCCCGAAATAAGCACATGAGGTCCTCCTAAATAATCCTCCACCCTTTCTGCAAAACATTTTGAAAACTGTTATCCAAAGATATGGTCATGATAAAAAGTAATACAAAAAACCTCCGAAAAATACAGGAAAAAACGTAATTAAAATTGTAAAATTTTAAAATCCAAAATTCTGAGAAATTTCAAATGCCCCAATCAAAATCATGGAAATGGGAAACCAAATTGATTTGAAATAACATTTAAACACAATTATTTATTTTTCGACATCATGTCTATCTATATTACCCAAAAACCACTATTTAAATTTTAATAAGAAAAAAAAATAGATTATAAAAAAGTTCATGGAAATTGGATAACACTAACATTTAAATGACATTATATATTAGAAAATATTTAAACTTGAAATTTTAAAATAAATCTACAGTAAAGGAAAAATTTAGAAAGTATGTGTATTATCTTTCTCCCAAACCTTTTGGGATGAATGAAACCCCCTGCATATAAAACAAACACAATCTTTTGAAAAATATCACTAAAATTTAAACAACATTAAAATAATAGAAAATAGAAAATATTACCTAAATATTAGTAATTTTCACAAATAAATATTACCTCAACATTAAAAACTAAAAGTATCAATATCCCCTATATATATATATATAGAATATATTAAATTCCAAAACTCCAACAGGATAATTATTAAAATTTTAAAAAAAATCAAATTTTTGAGATATTTGTATTATTTTAAATTCAAAATTATGAGAACATTTTAAAATCTCAATTTAATTATCAATTTTTAAAAATTTTTCAAAATTGAAATTATTTTTTAAAAATTTAAAGATAAATCAAAAATTTTGAGATATTTATATTATTTTAAATTCAAAATTATGAGTAAATTTTAAAATCTCAATTTAATTATTATGGATACATTTTAAATTTTTTAAAAAATCAGAAATTTTGAGATATTTGTATTATTTTAAATTCAAAATTATGAAAAAAAATTTAAAATCTCAATCGAATTATTATGGATAATTTTAAAAAATTTTAAAAAATCCAAAATTTTGAGATATTTATATTATTTTAAATTCAAAACTATCATGAAATTTCATAATCTCAATTAAATTAAATAGGTAGTTTTTGAATTTTTTTCAAAATTACATAGACTTCCACAAATATTTAAAGAGATGAATCTATTTTAAAATTAAATATATTCGTACTTAGTAATATAAATAGATAGATTTTTTATAATTAAAAATTCCAAGAGAAATTCCGAAACACCATTCAAATTTTCTGGTTTTTTTAGATTTTTTTAAAATTAAAATTAGACACTTTTTGCTTAGTATTATATAAATATATATATATATTTAATAAGTTAATTTTAATTTTAATTTTTAATTATTTACAATAACTTAATTATTATTATTTATAAAACACAAACAGTAAAAACGAATTAAAGATCCAAAATTAATTAACTACTTGTAATATTATTATTTGTGAATTTTTTATTTTATTTTCTTAAATAAACTGAAAAACGTATAGATTATAAATTTGTATAGATAAAATATATATATATCTAAAATAACAACTCTTTTAAAAAATAATATTATTATATTATTTAAATTTTTATGGATTATAAATTATAAAGTATAAACCTTACAAAATTAAAAGATTTGGTGGTTTTTTTTAAAAAAAATTACAATTTTTAAAACGTACAGATTAAAAATTAAAATATAAAATTAACAAATAATATTATTATATAATTAAAATTTGTATAGATTATAAATTATAAAGTATAAATCTTAAAAAAAAATTAAAAGATTTGGTGCGTTTTGAAAAAAAATTAAAATTTTTAAAATGTATAGATTAAAAATTTAAATAACAAATTAACAAATAATATTCTATAAATCTTAAAAAATAAAAGGAATTGGTGGTTTTTTAAAAAAATAAAATTTTTAAAACATATAGATTGAAAATTAAAATAACAAATTAACAAATAATATTATGATATCATTTATATTCGGAAAGATTATAAATTGTAAAGTATAAATCTTAAAAAAAATTAAAAGATTTTGTGCTTTTTAAAAAAAAAATAAAATTTTTAAAACTTATAGATTAAAAATTAAAATAAAAATTAACATGTAATATTATTATATAATTTAAATTTTTATAGATTTTAAATTGTAAATTTTAAATCTTAAAAAATTAAAAGTTTTGGTGCTTTTTTTTAAAAAAAAATTAAATTTTTGTAAAATGTATAAATTAAAAATTAAAATAACAAATTATCAAATAATAATATTATTTAATTTAAATTTGTATAGATTATAAATTGTAAAGTAATAACCAATGGTTGCCACCCACTTCACCAATCTGAAAACCTCATCTCGCTACAATTCTAGTCGTCCATTTCAAATCACACAGCCATAAACACTTTCCTCTCCATATGATAAAAAAGAAGCACAAATCCCCATCTACCAGACACGTCACGGATCCAAGTACCTCCCAAATGCCAATCTCAACTGCCCATTCATCACCCACCAACTAAATAGGTCTCTAATATTAAAAAAAAAAAAAAAAACCATCATCTCCTCTCCGAGCCACAGAAATAGCATCAAGCAAACACCTATCCTCCTTTACTTTTCTCTCCCAACAATGACCAAACTGAACGGCGACGAGGTCCGGCGCAACACTGGTGATGCAGTAGAGATCAAGTCAGTTGGTCTCGAGTTGGCGAATCAACGTAAAGGGCGGGAAGTGATCGAGTCTAGTCATTGTTGGCGATAGTTTTGGAGTGTGATTCAATTATTTGACCATAACTTTGGCTACATGTGTCAGAATCACGCATTTGACCTCAATTAGGGAAGCTCGTTGCGGCGCACACACCAAGTGGACATCATCTTCATTGGGTTTTTAGTTATTTTTCACTATTTTTAGAAATTCTTATCCGTCGAATTAGGGTTTGATCTGAGTCATGTTTGATCTAGGATTTGGATAACTATTTAGTTTGTTTTAAATTTTAATTCGGATAAGATTAGGTTTGCTTGTGGGTTAGTTTTCATTAACTTGGATTTTTAATAAATTTTCTTTGAGAAGTAATCTCTCTTTGGTGTTTTCTGTCGTCTTCTTCCTCCGATCCGTCAGTTGGTACCAGAGTTTCAACATCTTCCTGGGAGAGTCATCAGCTTCAATGGCTGATAGAGGTCGTGATTGTGGTCGTCGTGGGCAGATTCCGAACGAGGAGGTCCAGTACCATGATCATGATGTGCAGGAGATGATGATTACAGATTTGCAAAGGTAACTCGCAAGTTAACCCGAAGTTTAATGATTAAGGATTTACTGAGGCAAGTCACGAAGTTATCAATGCATTTGGTGGCGATCGATTTTGATCGTTGTTGTTGTGGGCAGGTTCCGAATGAGGAAATCCAACACCATGATTGTAGCGATCAGATGTGGTTTCACTACAAGAAAACAACTAAACGCGACGAATATTAGAAAGAGAATAATTCCATTGCAAAACTGAAGAGAGCCAATCCATCCCGAGGATTACATCGTAATCCCTCATGTCCATAACGTGCAGATCGGCCGGTAACTCCCGACCCTCGATCAACACCGGGCATGCCGGGACCATCTTGTTCACCAACCTGGCAGCTCCTATTGGGGTGTCTACACTCAGCTCATAGGATAAATCTACTACTGGTAGTGCATGTCTACTAGCGAATAGGATCAAATAATGTGCCTGCATAAAATGAACTAACAGCAATAGTACCTGCTACGACTTCTGCTGAAGCCTGCGCCTCCTTTGTGGTCAGGTGATAAACATGCCCGTGTATTATGGGCCTCTGCTGGGTTGGCTGCTGTCCAGATGTGGAAGGCTGTCCAATCACTGTTGCCTTCCCTTTCTTGTCTCTCCCATACGGCTTCGACAATAACGGTGCAGACTGCTTGGTGGCTCCATAAGATTGCTGTGGACCCTGAGCTCCTGCCCCTGAACTCTGTCTACCTTGGCGTTGTGGGCACTGCACCTTCTTGTGATCCATACTACAGCAAACAAAACATCCTCCAGTGAGCCTCGGGCACTCTGACTTCGTGTGGGGGCCCTTGTACTCATAGCATCGTACTGTATGCGATCCCTCGGCCGAAGCTCCTTTGCCTCCAGATGAGGCTGATGTCCCTGGTGGCCTGCTGTAAGGTTGGGACCGATGCTTTGTCTTATACTTTCTCGAGCTCTTTCCAGATGTCTGCCCATGTCCAGTGCTCTGCCTCTTTTCCTGTTTATCCTTCTTTGCCGGTCCCTGAGCATCGCTCTGACAAGATGCATCAATGTATTTCACTCTGGCCACCACATCAGCATAACTGGTACACAAATGACTGGATACAATCTTCTTCAGTGAAGGCCTTAGACCCATCTCGAACTTCCTGACCTTGCACTCTTCAGTAGGGACCATATCTGGAAGGAATCGTGCAAGTCTGTCAAATTCTATTTCATATTGTTCAACAGTCAGACCTCCTTGTACCAGAGCATTAAATTCCTGTGCCATAAGAAGGAGTCTGCCTCTGGAGAAGTACTTTGCGAAGAACGCTTTCTTAAATTCTTCCCAGGACTGGAAGGGCACACCCTTCCTCAAGCGTATCTCCCCGAGATACCAATCCTAAGCACAGCCCTACATCAGGTATGTGGCTGTTCTGACCCTCTCAGCATCCTCTGTTTGGTACATTTTAAAAGTCCTTTCCTTCTCTCTAATCCATAACTAGGCCTCCTTCGGATTAGCGGTACCGTCAAACGGACGAGGAGATGGCCTCCGTATCTCTCCCAATAAACTTCTACTAGTGGCAACTGTGGTAGGTGGAGGCGGTGGTGGCATCTGATGTTGTTGTTGTCTCTGTTCCTGAATGTAATCCATCATCTCCGTCATAAGGTTCATCATGGAGACAGAGGGCACCTCCCCCCTTGGATCCGGGCCCGCAGCCTGTGGCCCTGCATTCCCAGATTAAGCAAGCAACTCTTGCTTGACCTCCATCTTAGCTGGCGGTAGAGGAACCATCGCCTCCACCGGTGGTGGGGGTACCTCCTCTACCGGAGGCTGGGAAACTGTTATGCGGCGAGGCCGCCCATGAGGCCGTCCACTGCCACCTCTACCACTCATCCCTCTGTTTCAGACAACCAATAGAGTTAGCTTAATAAAACAATACCCAGACAAGCATTAATGATTAACAAAATCTCATTTATTACATAATGCAATAAAAATACTAGTAGTTTATACAACTCGAACAGTTTGTTAGACTACAAAATTTATTCCCTAACAGCAAATCAAACTAGACTCAATCCTCCCTATCAGGAGACAAGGGGTATAGCTAACGTAAGGTCCATCGTTTGGAGTCAACGGAGTGTAGGTGACATATGGCTCATTATCATCTGGTGGCAGAAACCCTTTTATACTTGCAGCCCTACAGCTTGGTTCGGGACGGTCCACAATTGCTGGGCCTCCACTCCTGACCCTGTATGGGGCCGCAAGACTCCTGCGATAATCCCGAACATTGTTCACACACTGGTGAACCCTCTGGCTCTCTCGTATCTGATGTTGAACCAGAACCTCCACCACAGCATGTATCCTCACGAGACGGTGGTTGGCGACATCGACATCCATCCTTAACTCAGCCAAGGCACTACCAAAGTCCTCAGCTTACGACGATAGAGTATTCTCACGGACCGACTCCTTCTCCTCAGAAGACGGCTACCTCTCGAAATACCTACGTTTGTGATACACGACTCTGGATATCTGCAATAAAGCAAAAATGTCAGTCCATTAATCGGCAAATAAACTACCCATCCCAACACACAGTTTATCTATTTAACTAAGTCACAAGGGCAACTAGGGTTATGCATTATGCGTAACACTGTCTCTGATACCACCTAAATACTGCAGCCTCGACCGGATTAGGGACCCCGAAAGTGCGTGAAGCGGGGCCGGCCGTAACCAAGTAAGACGCATCTCACTCGGCTACAAGGCCTCAATAAGTACAATAGATATCATATAATCAAGATAAATAACTTAATAATAAAAAAAAAGTTCACAGCGGAAACAAAATCAAATAAGTGGGTCCAGATGCCCTATATAAGCCAGGCTCTATAAGGGACCTACAAATGAAAAGTCACACACTCAAATAAAGGTAAATAAGATCCTCGGACCTCTGCTATTAACCCGACCCTCGATCGGCTCTTGTACGCTAGACTCCTACTCCTCAGGATCTGAAAACAAGAAGAAAACAAGTGCGTGAGCTTTTGCATGGAAAGCCCAATAAGTACCTCTGCAGGGGTTCAAGAAAATCATAATGTCAAGTCAGAATGATAATCAAGTCAAAGCTTGGGGCCACGCCCATCAAATAATCCCTAGGAGTCTACCACAAAAAAAAAGCAAGGTATGACCCCTAGCTATAGAAGCCTAAGAGCTCCAATAAGAGTTCCAAAGAAAGCTCAACAAACATCTCCCCCAGCCAGCATCATCAGCAAACTTGTTGCAAACTCGACCCTCTGGTCGTACGGTCCTCAGATCGTATGTCGGTAGCGCCACCTCTCGTACGTGTCGACCGCGGCCGGTGAATCACCCCAGCGGCCAGCAGGATAACCAGAGTATCGTCCCTCTGGCATGGCAAGCCGAAACGCTAGGGTGTCCCATCCCTGATCGTTCCCCAAACAGAGCCCCCACGCTCTACTAAATCCGGGCGAAAGATCAAACAACAGACATGGATACCAACATCCAGAAAATATCCAAACATGCTCAAAAGAATTCCAAACGAATAAAGAAAGCATGTATGGTCTCAAAATAGAGATATCAAGAATATGACATAAGCAAAGTTAAGGAGCACTCCGAAGAGTGGGTACGAGGCAGTGTACTTACCTAAAATCGCAAAGTCTGGTGTCCCATGGCATCTCCTGTCGCATCCACTTCGATATCTGGTAAAAGACAAGTCTATTCTCAATAAACGTATATGTTTATAACGCATCTACTATGCATGCTCACCCCCATTTGGGCCCAAGTCCAACTTGTGGGCCTTCCCTTGTATTCCTATGTCATTTTACTTTAAATGACCAAATTTTATTTATTTTCGTAATTAAAAAAATAGTGGCTTGGTGGTTGAGGACTAAAATACCCTTTGTAGAGGTCTTGGGTTCAATAATCTCCTCCTTCCTATTTTAGACTTATTTCTTTATTTGGTTGAACCAGTTTAAATTAAGATGCTTTTCCTCTTCTATCAAAAACAACAACAAGGCCTGGTGGTTAAAGCCCACCAAGCCCACCTGAGAGGTCTCAGGTCCAACCCTTCCCTCATACATCCTTTCTTTTATTTTATTTATACCAAGCCCAACTCTTTACTAACTTGATTTGACCAAATCAACTTGATTTGAATTTAGACTCGGACCCAAACCAATTTGTCTAACTAGTTCGAAATTAAAATGGACCCAAACCCTTATTAAAGGGAAAAATAAACCCAAGCCTACATTACTTGATTTAGACCAACTAGATTTTAACTTATGCAACATAATACCATCCTAAAAATAACGACTATGAACTAACAGCTACCCATCCTTCTCTCTCATTAATGACTCCAAAAAAAAAAAAAAAAAACAAGATCCACATAGCCTCAACCATGCTCATTGTCCCAACCCAACCTGAAGATCATGGCATACTTCTTCCCTCTAACTGATTACCCAGAGAGTGTAAACATCCATGATCTATAAACTATCATACATATACTTAGAATGGCATCAACCTTTTATAAGTTCTAACAGCAACCCCAAATATCGTCCACCCAACCCTTTTCTCTCTTTCAAACCCAAGCACCTTACTCCTACTAACTCATTCTATACCTTTGTGCTCCTGGATATGTAACAAGGCCGGGTTTGAGTTATCAACCTAATTACTTTTATAGTTAATCTCCTGCAAGAACTCTTGTAAAATCCAAGGATTTTATGGAAATAAAACGAGTTAAAAGTTCTTTAATTAATTTATTAATTAAGGAAATTTCCCAAGTAGTTAAATGATTTAATTAAGTGGGAGAATAATGGAAATTAAAGGTTTAAAACCCTACTAAGTGTTATCTTGGTGAAAGGAGGACTGATATGTAATTTTTTTTAAAGTTTCAAGGACTAAAGATAAATAGCCCCCTCTCTCAGAAGGAGGACTAAAGTGTGACCTAAAAGATTTTAGGGACCTCTGGATAATTATCCAGATCAGAATCCTTATATAAGCGGTTCAACGTCCAAGATTAGATGATCTGAGATAGAAGCAGATCGCGGGGCATTATAGCGGCCCATAGAAGGCCACGTGTCGAGCTTATAATAAATCTAGCCAATCACGATCCAGATCCGAGACAAGTGAAAAATCTCGTGTAAGATGGGTCTTACGGTGGGGGTCAATCTGGACCTCTCATCTAGAAAATCAGGTTAAGTCCGAGGCAAGTAATTAGAATCTGGCCGTTGAACACAAAGTGATCTTGGTCGTTGATCAAAGGGGATGTTAGATCTGAGGTAAAACGGTGGGGTATCCACCGTTGATTACGAACAAGTGGTCCTGGCCGTCGGATTGGATCGAGTGACTATCCCGAGGCAAGCCGCCTCCTTCACCAGTCGCCTGAAACCCCCGCGCGCGAGCTCCGCCGCCTACTCCGCCCGTTACGTGCGAGGAAGCCGGTCGTCTGCCGGCGAGGCTGTTCATGTTGGCGACCGTTCGCCTTGCCTCTTGAAGGCTATAAAAAGGGCAGCCACTCCCTCTGTTTCAGAGCACTGGTGAGCTGAACATCTGTGAGAGGTTCTCACTTTCCGGTGAGGTGACAGTCGTGAAAGGAGAGGTTCTCTTGACAGAGATCGGTGGTTAGTGTCTACTGTTGAGCGCGGGACTGTCGAGATCATCTTTAGGCGAGGAGGAGACCGGGACTGGGAAGTAGGAGAAGCCGCGGCCTGAGTTCGCCGGAGAAGAAGAAGGCGTAGGCTTTTGCGGCCGTCATTGTTCATCGTCGATAAACTACTGGTAAGTGTTGTTTACCTCTGTTAGAATGTTTAGAGTAGTTTGCATGCTCCGTTTAGAGTGAGTGAGCTCGTCGGAGGGGACTGACCACACGACCGAGAGCCTTGGAGCTCCAGCGAGAAGAAGGAAGGCCGGCGGTACTCCGAAGGAGCTGGTCATGGGCGAGAGGCCCTCAGCGACGGGGTCCAAACTCAGGTGGAGTGCCAGGAGAGGCCGACGAGGAGATCGTCGGTGATCGGTGTCGGCTGCGAGAGAGAAAGAAGAAGAGAAAATAATAATAACAATAATAATGTTAATGGAAATAAGTAATTAAGTAAATTACTTAATTAACTCAGTTAATCACAGGTTAGTGATTAGTTAATAAAAAAGTGAATTTGTTTAAATGTGACAAAAAGCTTAGTTATAATAGTTGATATAGTGTATGGGTGAATTAACCAATTTAATCGTTTAATTAAATTGGTAGAAGATTTAATTGAATTAAATAAATTAGCGTGACAATTATTTAGTTGTCAAATTAAAGTAAGTTATGGGATAAATAATTGGGAAAATTATTTAACTAATTTGTTAATCATGATTAGTAGTTAATTAGATAATTAATTAGCAAATTATTTGATTAGACAAATTAATAAGAAGGGATTAATTTATTGCAGTGTGACAATTATTTTTGCTCTATAAGAAGCATGGTCAATTAATCATTTAATGATTTAATTAGATTGAAAAGAGGATTTAAACAAATCGATTTAATGAATTAATTGACATTTCGTATCTAGATATTTAAATAAATAATATCTAGGTTGATTAACTGATAAAAACCATGATCAAGGTTGATTAAATTCGATAACGAATTTAATTAGAGAGATTTGGAAAAAAGTTGTAATTAATTAATTCTGTTGTTAAAGGGCTAAGTCGATACAAGTTAGTTTTAGGGTCCAAGGGTATGGGACCAATTAACTTGGGATGAGGAACTAGAATGGTTGAACCAAATTAAAAAAAAAAACTAATAATAATAAAAAGGGGTAGAGGAATTGGGAGAGAAAGGATTTAAACCCACCAACATTATAATACCCTAACCACTTGGGCATGGCTTGCCACATGATATGGGTTGGTGGCCTTTTGTTCAAATAGTGATAAGCCCGACTTAGCCAAGAAGATTAGACATGACCAATTAGGGGTCGTATCACGGCAACCCAGAGTAGGGTTGACTAGAGTTGACCAAAGTTGACCAAGTACGGGTTGAAAGTCAACTAAGACCTCGAAAGTAGGTCGATACCTAGGTAGGTGGTCTATAGGACCCGCTTAGTGGGCCAAGGCCCATTAGAAGTGAGAGTTATGCTGGTGTGTCTAGAAACCTAGGGTTTCATTGGAATTTTGGCTCTAATAGAAACTCTATCTGTCAGATACTTTCAGGGAGTTCTAGAGGTATTCAAGAGGAGACTAGGAGAGTTTCTAGTTCCAGGAAGAGGTAAGTACACTTGCCTCGCACCTACTTTTCGGAGTTTCTTTGGACTTGACTATGCCTTGTTTGCTTATGCTTCATTGATGTCATACATGCATATTTATTTATTTTAGAATCCTGTTAAGCATGTATGTTGTTTTCGGGATGTTGGTATCCCTGTTTGTTGCGGTCTACTGCCCGGACTCAGTGGAGCGTGGGGGCTCACATAGGAAAATGTTGAAGCGGGACCCCACGACATTTACGCTACTTGGAGTGCCGGCTGATTCTTTGGTGGTCTTACCCGTCAGTGTGAATGATACGCTGACCGTGTTAACACGTACGAGGGGTGGTACTACCGAATTACGACCGGAGGGTCGAACGACCGGATAGTGAGTGTTCCATGGCCCGCATAAATTTGGGTTTCTTGGCCAAGGGAGAAACCTTGAGTTTTCTTCAAAACTCGTCACAGAGCTTGAGGGCTTCTGTTATCAGGGGTCGTACCTTTGTATTTGTTTGTGGTAGACTCCTATGGTTGTGTTTTCTTAGGATTGAGATCCCTTTATTTGACATGTTGTTTTCTTATGTCTTTGTGACCCCCGCAGGGGTGCTTACTGGGTTTTCCATTCGAAAGCTCACGAATTTGTTCTTTCTCTCTTTTACAGATCCGAGGTTTAGGGGGCTGGCGCTGTGGAGAGATCGATAGGAGATCTGAGGTTTGAGGGTCTTTCTTTTTTTTTATTTTGAGAGATGATGTTTTGTAGGACCCGTGTAGGGACTTGTTTCTGTATAGGGCTTATGGACACTTTTTAACTCTTGTTTCATTCAAACTTGAGTTTATCTTATTTTATATTATGTTATCTGCCGATTCACATTTAGGCCTTGTATTTGAGTTGAGCTTGTCTCTACTTGAGTACGGCCGGTCTGTGCACGTGCTCGGGGCCTAGAATCCAGGACGGGGCGTGACAATTCTTCTCCAACAAGCCATATATCCTCAACATTATTTAACTAAATTTCATAAGACTCACCAAACTCATCCTCACATATGATAATAGAAACTCAAAACTTAAACAACCCATGCAACTAACTCAACAGAGCTACTAATTCTCTTGCAAAACTCGCACGACAATACAACACTATTGCCCATGTTGTGACTGAATAAGAAGAATAACTTTCTTATCTAATGAACCCATGCATGCATTATTCCATTCACAGAGTACTTCATCAAGGTTTGTCTGATGATCAAAGAAAAGAACTTCACACGAAGTCAGAGTACTCACCAGAAAGTAAGAAGGTGCATTGTCAACGATGATCGAGTTCCTCCAACTCCACCAATCTCTGGTGAGATGTGGAAGACAAAGTGCATCGTAATGTGTCACCGTCGCAGCTCCTCCCCTCGCTGCTCCTCGTAGCTCCTCCTCGCTGACCTCCCGAGACATTGCCGCATACCCATTGGCGTCCGTGTGCCCTCAGGTTGGTGGTTGCGAGCAGAGAAGATAGAGGTGAGAAAAAGAGGATGACGTCTCACCGAACTCTCGATGAGGCTTTATAGGAGGCTGTTGGTTTCGATGGAGAAGATCGAGATCTCCTTGATTGAGAATCACTGTCTACTTGCCATAATCGGTTATTTCCAAACGTGGAGAGCTAGGGTACCTCACAGCGGCGCGTGTGTTGATACTGGTGGAGAGAAGATGTTGGCTACCTCAGGATTAGCTCTCCGCTGGTGCATGATTATTTCTCTTCACATGCATGGCCATCGTGGCTTTTAAGTATATAGTCCTTGCTTTATTTCTTTTTACATTAGTTCTTATATTTGGCCCCCATTCTTCTTTATTTCTTGTATGAAGGTCCCTGGTTGAGAGAAGGATACAAATTCTTCTGAGGTCCTTCGTAAAGTTTGAAATTTCACCAAGGTCCCCCCTCAGACCCCATAATTTTAATTAGGAATTAAAATTAATTTTTCTTTTCTCTCAAAATAAACCCCAATTACTTCTCAACTTGGGAATTCCCTTTTATGTATTTAATCAATCACCAATCTAGGGATTTGTTCCATCTTGAAGAATTTTCCAATTCTTTTTTTTTCTCATTCCATTCAAAATAAATTCTAAAATTAGAATTTACCATTAATTAAATCAATCAATTACTAATTAACTATTGATTTAATTATTTATTCCCATTTTAGTCATCTATAAGAATTTCCAAACTTGGGTATTACTAATATTTATTTATTTCCAAGTTTCTCAATTTTGCTTTATTACCAAAGTACTCTTGATAATCAATTCCAAGGAATTTCCATGTTTGGGCTAAATCACTTAACTAAATAGACTAGTGTTTATTACTTGTTCACTTCATCTTTTTCCAAACATGCTAAATTACCAAAATACGCTGGATTTTAATATTTAAGCCCAACTAGGGTTTCCTTCCTTTCAAATAATTTGGGGAAATGAATTCAACAACTAAAATATTGAAATCCATTTATTCTAAAAAAAAATCTCGGGTTTCACATTCCACCCTGATTCAGTGGAGCGTGGGGGCTCCGTTTGGGGAACGATCAGGGATGGGACACCCTGGCTTTTCGGCTTGCCATGCGGAGGGGCGATACTACGGTTGTCACCCGCGTCAATGTGGATTATTATTCATTTGGCCATGTCGAAACGCGTCTGAGAGGTGGCACTACTAGATATCTGATCGAGGACCGTCTGGCCTGAGGATCAAGTTTTGCAGCAAGTTAATTGCTAATGATGCTGGCCGGGGGAGATGTTTGCTGAGCTTCCTTTGGAACTCTTATTGGAGCTCGTAGGCTTCTATAGCTAGGGGTCGTACCTTGCTTGTTTTTGTGGTAGACTCCTAGGGATTATTTGAGGGGCGTGGCCCCAAGTTTTGATTTGATTATCATTCTTACTTGACATTATGATTTTTCTTGAACCCCCGCAGGGGTACTTACTGGGCTTTCCATCTGAAAGCTCACGCACTTGTTTTCATCCTGTTTTCAGATCCTGAGGAGTAGGAGTCTAGCGTACAGGAGCCGATCAAGGGTTGGGTTGATAGCAGAGGTCCGAGGATCTCATTTATCTTTATTTATTTAAGCGTGAGACTTTTTATTTGTAGGTCCCTTATAGGGTTGGACTTATGTAGGGCATCTGGACCCACTTATTTGATTTTATTTCCGTTGTGACCCTTTTAATTAAGTTATTTATCTTGATTATATGTTATCTGTTGTTACTTACTGAGGCCTTGTAGCCGAGTGAGATGCGTCTTACTTGGTTACGGCCGGTCTACTCACGTACTCGGGGTCTCGGAATCTTGGTCGGGGATTGACAGAGGGACAACACTCCGTTGCTAAAGTTATGTACCAATGTGTTGTATTTAGCTACGAAATAGTGAGGGACCCTCATATCCATCGCTAAAGTTGCGCGCGAAGATGTTGGCATGGCAATTAGCATGGAATTTGCGAGGGCTATTACCCTAGCTAATTAGCTAGGGACATTTCCCTCGCTAATTTAAGGAGAGATGGGCATATACATGGACATTAGTGACGGATTTGACTGTAGCTAATTCGCTAGGAAAAATCCGTTGCTAAGTATCCACTATGTGTAAGCTGATTGCAAATTATAATTAGTTACGGTTTTTTCCTATAGCTAATTAGCTACGACCTATTCTGTCGCTAATGACTCCTCTACTCAAATTATATTCATGGATATTAGCGACGACATTTTCCGTAGCTACTTTGCTAGGGTATAATCCGTCGCTAATATCATATATACAACAATGATATATAATGAGATTAGTGACGGATTTCACCGTCGCTAATCTCATATATAACAATGTTACATATTGATTGTAGCGACGGAAGTTTCCCTAGCTAACTAGCGACGGACTATTCCATCGCTACTATCATATATAACACAATGATATATAGCGACGGAAACCGCCGTCGCTTATCTTATATATAGCACAATGTTCCATATTGATATTAGTGACGGATCATTCTGTCGCCAATTTCAATATGGAACATTGTACTATATAAGAATAGCGACGGATTGCTCCGTCGCTAATATTGGAATATACTTATAATCATCTCTGTAGTATTTAATTGTATTTATCAGAAGATTTATGGTTGTTCTATTATAGAATTTTGTTAGAATTGGGAAAACACACCATGATTTATATCTTTGTTATAATATACTTATCCTCCATCTCTCTCTTTATCATCTCTTTCTCTTGAGTTTATCTTTCAGTACTTCTTTTAATCCTTACTCTTTCTCTTTCTCTTTCTCAACAAGAAGAGTAGTATTGTGATTGACTGACTCTTTTCATGGCTCCCAAGGCTGGGAGATCAGGCAAAGGAAACAACAACTAGCTCAAGGGAGACAGGAAGAAGAAGGAAGACAAGGGTTCTCTCTCTTCTTTTTTTAATCATTCATTCTTCACTGCTAGTCATCTACTACCATACCATCTTCTTTATTATATTTTCCAGTGTGATTGATGTGATTGTAATCACACCATATGAGACTAATGTCACGGACCGGCGCAGCGGAGTAGCCATCTCATGCACCTCGGCCCACAAACGGTCCACCAAGAGTGCAAACTAGGTCCGTGATGCACTTGAACATCAGTTCCTCCACTGAACTAGTTCAAGTAAGCACCATACAAGCCAGCATACATGCAAGGGAATCGAAGCAAGGAGCAATGAGTAGAAGAATAGGGAGAGTAGAGGAGGGAGGGAGAGAGAGCAAGTAAAATGAATTCAATTCACTATGTGTTCCACTCACTTCTCCTCTCTACTACTCTTCTGCACTATTGCCTATATACATATAGAAACAAAAAAAAAATGATAAAATAATTTTTTGATGGGAATTTAAAGCATGCTAACATGGCAATTTTTTTAAATGTTGTTTAATTATAATATTAATTTTAAAAATTTAAAAATTTAAAAAAAATTAAAAATAATTTTTAAAAATTAAAATTTTTAAAATAATTAATTATATTATTATTTTTTAAAAGCAATTCATTATATTATTAATATTTTAAAAATAATTTTTAATTTTTTTAAAACAAAATAAGATTTAAAAAATTTAAAAAAATTATTGAAAAAAATAAATTTTAAAAAAAATAATTATATTATTAATTTTTAAAAAATAATTTTTTAAAAAAAAAAAATAATTATATTATTAATAGTTTTAAAAATAATTTTATAAAAAAATTTAAAATATTGTTACTTTTTAAAAAAAAAATTCTGCATCAATATGTTTTAAATTCCCATGAATAAATTATTATCATTTAAAAAAATTGTCATATCAACACCGTCAACAAAATACAGCCATGTGTAAATAAAAAATTCAAAAAAATAGGTCGTATTTCATTCATATGTCACCTGTACTGCCACGTAAGCATCAAGATAGTATTTAACAAAATACGCAAAGTACATAGACCGTATTGAACATTTTCAAAGTACAGAGATGTAAATGAACATTGTGGTAAAGTACATGGATGAATAGTAGATTTATCCCAATTATGTTCTAATGAATGTATGGTTGTAGTTTGTAATTTTGTCCACAAGTTGCTTGATACAATGCCACCAAGAGTTAAATATGAAATTAGAGGCCTAAATGGACCTAGTTTATATTTCTAATGCTCGGCCTTATTACGTGATTTGTATAATAAGGAATTAAATCGAGGTCCAGCCATAGATTGGTGAAGCAACTGAATTCCGTTGGTAGTAAAGAAATTAAGAGACGGAATTCCGTGGGTGATAAAGGTTTTCAGTGACGGACATTCCATTAGTATTGATAGTATTAATGACGAAATATGCCGTTAGTATTTTTAGAATTAGTGACGGGAATTTCCGTTGATGATACATAAACATCACCAACGGAATAATTTTTGTTGACGGAATGGCTTCAGCGACTCGTTGTAGGGAATCACCAATGGAACTTAGCCTTTTAGTGCCTGAATTGTTTGTCTGTGTTAGTCCAGAAAATTGTTAATTCTCATTTAGGTGTATTGTATTGAGATAATATGTCATAATCCATCTAATATAGGACATCGATGACCATTTTTGTCTCGATACTAGGTGCAACTAATGAACTCTTAGTGAAAACAAAATTCATTGCAGTGCAAGTGTAGGATCCAATGATATTCCTAGGATTACTTTTGTGTGTTTGATGCATCGCTGCATCTAAACAAATCTGCCAATGTTGAACAAAAATGTGCGGTTTAGGTCAAACCAAAATCTATTGATAAACATCTAAATGACATGGTAGTCCCTGTCAAGTTGAGAACCTTTGTAGCGCTGACAACGGATATCGCATCAGCATCACCTCGACAGTATTTCTTTGAGGTAAAATAGTTGGGTAAATTTTTTGGGGGGTCACTAAACTATGTACGAATTTCATTTTTGTTAGCGAATTTCAATTTGTTTCAAAGCAGTCACTCAGCTTCAATTTGAGTTTAGCGAGGAGTCACCCAAGGGATTCCGACGCCCATTTGCTGACGAGGACGTCGGAGATGCCACATAGACCAATCCGCGTCAGCATCCCCTTCCTCATAACACCTTTCTTCCCCATTTACACTCTCCAATTACACTCTTCATCATCTAAAAACTTCTTCCCTAACGCTTCCCATCATCCAAAATCGGGGAAGAAAGGGCATTATGAGGAAGAGGATGGATCGGTCTATGTGGCTTCTCCGACGTCCACATCAGCAAAGGGGCACCGGAAACCCTTGGGCGATTGCCCGCTGAACTCAAATTGATGTTTAGTGACTGCTTTGAAACAAATTGAAGTTCGGTAACTGAAATGATATCCATACATAGTTTAGTGACCTCCCAAAAAATTTACCCTAAAATAGTTATATTTTTAAAACTTCCCCAGTAAAATATTCATAAAGCATGTCCTCTAGCATTGTACAATTGGTTGCAACTTATTCTAAAAGGGTAGTCTGGTGCTACAAAACTCCAACATTGTACAGGGTCAGGGGAAGGATTGAACCACCTGGGTCTATTGTACACAACTTTACCCTTCTTTTCAAGTAAGAGATTGTTTCCATGACTCAAACCCGTGACCTCCAAATCACAAGACAACAACTTTACCGTTGGCTGCAACTTATTCTATTAATAAATAATAGTTCCTTAATTTTCTTTTATGTTGGATTAGTTGTGATATGTAAAATGGTGCAAGGAATTTTGCTTAATGGCAAATTATTGTCTCCTTAGCTTTAGTGATTATTGGATTCTTCAAAATTTTGAATCAGAGAAGACCATATTGATACTCCATTTGTTTATCCCTTTAGTGTTGTTGTCATGCAGGTTATGAGTTTTTTTGCTACTGTTGAACATGAGAAAGAAGGGCTTCAATATTTTGCTTTTACAGAAGGTAGGGATAATTTTTATCAATACAATCAGAAAGAGAGGGGAACAGTTTTAGACGTATTAAGTAACTCCTGAAAAATTTCCCTAGCATGTCATCCAGTTACCACATGAAATATATGTTGGGGGGAGACAGTGTCTAAGAGGAGATGAAACAGGAAGAAAAAAATGCAAACCAAGAGACAACACACAAGAGATTTATGTAGAAACCCTACAAATCAAGGGAAAACCCACAGAGCACTCGCAAACAAGAATTCTACTAAATCACTAAAAGATACATAATCTCCCAAGTTGATGCCCTAATTTGAGATAACACCAAGCAAAAAAGAAGAAAACCAAGAAGAGATAAATCTTGAGCACAAATGCACAAGGAAACAAGATTCTTAAAAATTGTAGAGCTTCTTTGTCTTCTTGATGGTGGAGACGATCACTCCTTCTTCGTAAGCAATGGCAATCGCCTCTCGAACACCCTTCTTTCTTTTCATTTCTTGCATGTTAATTTCTGTCTCCCTCTCTAAGTATCTATTCGCTCTTGCTTTCCCTAACTTTATATGCCTTAGAGGCTTCTTCATAAAGAGGTTGGCGCCAACTCTTTCTAAAGAACTCTCTAAATAGCTCTCCACAAGAGCTTACCAATAGCTCTCCAAGATAGCTCTTCACAATAGCTTACCAATAGCTTTCCAAGAACTCTCCGAAATAGCTCTCCAAAAGCTTAGTTTGGAATAGGTCGGATCATCTCAGAACAGCTCGGTTGCTACAGTGCACTTGCTACAGTAATCTGTTACAGTAACTTATCTCAAAATAGCTCGTCGAACAGCTCTGTTGCTACATTAAAAACTGCTACAGTTCTTATCGGCTTGGACTAGCTCATCAACACTTCGATTGCTACAATAAATTGCAATAGTAATTCTGACCTTCAGGAGTTCATCTCAAACCAGCTCAACACAAAATCTCGACAACACCTTGTTACACACAAATGTGATGGGTTGAACCCACTCTAAAAAGCTAGCCATTAATATGAGGGTGCCCACAACATATATGTGCACTACATCTTCTTAATTAGTCGATGTGAGACTAAACTGTTACAATACCCCACCCATCGAGAGCCAACACCCTCGTCAGCCCAGACTCTGGGCATCAACTAGCTCCACGAAGGCGCTCCGGCTCTTGACCATAGGGGTCAACACCAACCACGACCCACCTAGCAGAGCGAGTCCCCACATCAACTCGCTCGCCCAGGTGGGCACATCAACTATCTAAATGAAACCAACAACCTCTTTGCGGCCCCACCATTTGGTGACTCTCAAGCAGGTATGCTTCTATCTGGACGAATCCAATTCACCAGTTCAAACCCCCAATCAAGCAAATGAGGGCTCAGGTGTGTTGAGGTGGGCTCCACACTTGTGCCTGGGCCCCCACTTCCCTCATGCCAATCTCCCTTCTACAAAAAAAAAAAAAAAAAAAAACATTTGTTACACACATATAACGGGTAAAACTCACTCTTAAAAACTAGCCGTTAAGAGAAGGGTGCCCACCACTTTAAATGTGCACTACATCTTCTTAATTAGTCGATGTGGGACTAAATTGTTACACACATCGGTTGTTACAGTAAACTGCTACAATACTTCCAACTTTCAGGAGCCCGGATCAGACTAGCTCAGCAACACCTCGACTACTACAATAAAACTGCTACAGTATTTCCGACCTTCAAGAGCCTGGCTCGGGACAATAGCTCGGGAAAACCTCAGTTGTTATAATACCTACTACAGTACTTTAGACCTTGATCTTGGACTATATCTCAACAATATATACTAAATGTCTTGCTGTATATGCTGATTATGTGAGATTCTAATCTCTCTCTTTTCAAATCAGCTATTTCTACCATGGTTTCGTATAGAGGATATCTAGACTTTGTTACAACTGATTAACATTTCAATCAGGTGCTCGAGGACTTTCCATCGGTACAATTGTCATTTGAATGGTTAGTTCAATTGGTTCCTCCACTTAAAACAAGAGCATTTTCCATCTCTTCGTCCCCTCTAGCTCACCCTAATCAAGTGAATATCAATATGAGCATAGTATCATGGATGACACTGTACAAGAGGAAGCGAAGTGGCCTCTGCTCAACATGGCTTGCTGGACTTGATCCTCATAGCAGTGCAGGTACGTGTCTTAGTGTCCATAATTCTTTTAGCATCTCTTTGTGAACATTGTTTTTTCAGTCGCTTATCATATGGCAATTGTCAGCTGTTAATATTACTGCATGGGTTCGTCGAGGACTCCTCCCCCGTCCCCCACCATCTCTTCCTCTCATACTTGTTGGACCGGGAACTGGCTGCGCGCCGTGTCATGCATTTGTCTAAGAACGGGCTGTACAAAGTTTGAAGGGCCCAACAGCTCCAGTTCTCTTCTTTTTCGGCTGTCGGAATGAGGACAAGGATTTCTTCTATAAAGATTTTTGGTTTTCTCATGCTCAAAATCAGGTTGTCCTGTCCACAGATCAGGGTGGAGGTTTCTTTGTTGCTTTCACAAGAGACCAGCCCCATAAGATTTATGTGCAACATAAGATTAAAGAAGAGAGTGCAAGGATTTGGCACCTTCTGAACCAAGGAGCTGCTATCTATATAGCAGGGTCTTCGACAAAAATGCCAGCAGATGTGACATCAGCCATTGAAGAAATTATCTCTGAAGAAGCTGGAATCTCAAAAGAATCAGTTGTTATGTGGCTGAGACGTTTGGAGAAGGCGGGAAGGTTTTACATTGAGGCATGGTCATGAGTTTGAAAAGTTTTTTTTTTTTTTTTTTTTTTTGACATGAAGAGCTTGAAGCAAGCTAGCTGAAACAAAATACAAAAAAACTAATACATCACTAAAGTTCTTTAAAATCCCAATCCAGCAACACTGGCTGCTTCTTCAAGCCACCTAGGTCTGTCAGCACCTCTGTGGAACAATGAGACACCTGGGTTCTGTCTTCCATATTTCGCAAGGGAATCAGCAATGCTATTAAACTCTCTTGGGCAGAATCCTATCTCCATGCTTGGGTTACTTTCCATGTGCCTTCTAATGCATTGAAGTTCATCTCTATATCTCCAGCTGATCTGCAGATTCTCTTTGTTTAGCAGCTCTACAACTGTAAGGCAGTCAGTTGACACCTTCTCCACCTCTAAATTGGATGCTCTACACTGATCCAAAGCAGTGATAATTGCCAGAATTTCTGCATGAGTTTGAAAAGTTTCTCCTCTTGAACAAGTGTCCTGTGTTTGAAAGGGATGCATTTCTGTGAACTAACCTTGAAAAAGTCAACGGAAACTTGAAATCATATTATGATTGTTTTATTGCTTTAAATTCTGGTAACATTATCACAACTACTTGATGTGGATTGGAGTAATATCTGATGTTACATGCACTAAATTAATTCACCGTATTGCTAACAGCACATTGTGTTTGATATGAAAGGACTGACGTTAATATTTGCTTAATTGCAATCGCTGCTTGATGGATTTTCCAGGTCAAGTGGCAGACTAAACGTGATCAACTTTCATAATTCACAAGAAAAATTTGGATATCACAATTCCTCACAGCTAGTCCACATTAAAAAGAAAAAAAATGCTAACAGAACTGATGTTCAAGAAAAGTTTCCAGTACTATATATATAAAAAAGTAAAACTTAACACACATACATGCTATTGAACATTAAGAGACATACGATCTTATTCCACGCAAACAATAGCAAACCATATGTAAAGCAGTAAGCAACTCCATCCAGATAAACTGATCTTTTATCATGTTCTACTTCCTAACACTCCAGACAACGTGGTCTTGTGGCAGGAAATGGCAGACTGGCACGGTCCCAGGCTTGACCTTGAGCACCTGGAACGCCAAGTGCTTAGGGTTCCACGCAGCCGTGTCAAGATGGCACACCGCCACCGCCTCCACCTTCGTCCCATCCTTCCCCACTAACGGCACCTTGTACGCCTTGCTCTTGCTCGTCGCGTGGCAGTAGAACACCGCGTACGCGTATGGCTGGGCATGGCATGCCACCAGTTTCTCTCCGGCCATCGCCTGAGCACCGGACGGAGCTACGCTGTAGGACTGTTGCTTCTCAGCAGCAGCATCCCTGCTCTCACTCACCTTAGTTGAGATAGCCTGAACGTCTCTTGTTCCAAGGCTCAGCATGCTGAACTCCACCATGGACTCCAGTGACGTGGCGCAGAGCTTGCTCTCCCCTCTCACTGCTGGCTCCTCACACTCAGCAAGCGTATTCTTCATGGCCTCGGCTTCAACCGAGCTGGGCTCAACCTGGAAACGGGTCAGGATCTCCGGGAGCTTGTTTGATGAGAAGGGGATGGTGTTGGCTTTTGAACGAGAGATGAAGGGTGAACCAGAGGTGGTCTTGGTGAAGCGGAGGTTCAGTTTGGCACCAGGACTCAAGTCCTTTTCCAGAAAAAAGAGTGCCACGTTGGGGTCGTCATGGATCTGAGTCTCAGTGGCAGCGTATTTGTATAAGAAAGGACTGTGAGGCCCGACTACGACAACCACTGGCTTTCCTGTGTGCCCAGTGCTCACGCCGAGACCTCCTTTCCCCACTCCAACGCGGGTATCACCTTTTCCCTTAACGTTCACTCCCACACCTCCATGACCCACGTTGACGTTTGTCCCGCTGCCTCCAGGCTTCCCAGTGTTCACTGTTACGCCACCTTTGGCTACTCCGACATGGGTGTTGCCTTTCCCATTCACGTTCACTCCTACTCCTCCTTTGCCTACGTTCACTGCTGTCCCTGTCTTCTCGTCCACCAATCCATCTGCAGATGATGATATAAGACTGCAATTAAACTAAACTAAACTTCAAAGTGTTTATGTTTATCAGTGTGTGTGTGTGTGAGAGAGAGAGAGAACCAGAGGAGAGGAGGTCCAGGATGGCATTGGGCATGGGAGAGTTGGGCAGCATTCTATTCCAGTAGACTTTGGCAGGAAGGATTGCATGGCTAGCTGTTGCTGTAATCTGGAATGCTTGCAGGGCAAGTTTATCATCAGTAGAAGGTAAGGAATTATTAGAAAATAGAGAATTGAATGAGATTGGGGGATTGAATTGCTCACCAGGATAAGAACGAGAACACTTGAGAAGTGATTCATGGTTTCCACAGGACAGAGTCACACAAACCTCCAGATGGGAATGAAAAAAAAGGAGGGTGGGTTTTATAGAGCAAGAGATCCAGCACCAGTCCAAAGTTCAACTGCAATAAGGACCAAATTAATAAGCCAACTCAACTGTCCCCTACTCAATATATTGAATGCTGTGGTGTGTTGGCAGGATTCTATCTTAGTGCTTAACTTGTTCTATTAGCTGAGATCAACTTGAAGAATATATGAAAATCCAAAGACAGCACCTGAATCTACTGTGTGACCATTGGTCTGTTTTTTTTAAAAAAAAAAAGAAAAAAAAAATGCTTTGGCATGTCTCACTTCTAATGAGTAATAGAAATTAAATAATGTTGTTAAGGGGGAAGGTACCATTACTCACTCCATCTGATTAATCGGTTAAGATTGATTGCATGCTAACAATAAGTATAGAACTTAGTACCAAACAATCAATTGGATCAGCTCTATGTAGTAATGGGGAAACCACTAACCAGGAAAGCTATCAATTAAACATTCCAACGCTAAATTTATTGTTGGGGGATCTAGAATGAGAAGGGCCTATACTAGATCAATGTAGTGCCACCCCTCCAAACCAGCCTCATGATGTTGTTGAATAGTCTTCGCCCAAGAGTTTGAAAGATTACTGGAATGCTGTTTTCTACTTTTTCTCAATGGATCTGGACCACAGTTATAGCTCTAACTTGACTATTTCCTGATAATTATTATACATCACAAATCACATTAATTTGTTGACCAGTCATATCTCAACCTTTAACTACCAAAGAATTATAAATATTAGACATCTTTTCAGGGGAAATATGACATTTTCTCTCTATCTTCTTATTACTTCATCTCTAACTTGTTTACTATTTCATGATGGCGAGTGGGGGCGGAGGGACAGGAGCCAAGGCCCCAACCCTGCCTACTCAACCTGGAAGACCGTGGTCCCATATGGTCTCAGGCGAGCCTAAATAGAGAGTTTTCGACAGTGAGTTGATCAATACCCGTGAGAACTACGAAAGGTTGAAGAAGCTTAAGCACCTAAGGTACAAACCAGATGAGGATTTCCGCTTGCACGTCCAAGCTGGGAAGTTCTTGGGGAAGGCCTTACCTCTCATCCAAGCGCGGTCGGCTCTGTTAAACCTATGGCGCGACTTCAGTAAGTTCACTATTTCTGACATGCCTAACGGCTTTTACTATATTCAATGCCAAACAACAGAGATGGTGGAGAAGGCGATGTGGGAAGGGCCTTGGACCATCAATGGCATTATCCTCCAGCTCATGATGTGGAGCGAGAACTTCTAGCCTGCCTTCGTAAAGTTGGAGACCGCTGTTGTGTGGATTCATCTCCACTATCTCCCGATGGAGTTCTGGGAGAATGACCAATTGGAAAACTTGGGATCCTTGCTCGCTATGTTGTTGAAAATCTATTCTCATACCCTAAGTGTGGACTCTCCCCCATCAGAGGTCGGCCGTGCTAAGTTCGTTGGCTTGTGTGTGGAACTAGATCTCTCTCGGTCGTTACAGAGTGGGATCTGGGTTGGTGAGGGCGAGGGTGAGGGCGAGGGCGAGGGCGAGGAGGATACCTTAATTAGTAGGAGTTATATATGAGAAAATCCCCACTTTTTGTTTCTGATGTGGTCGAATTGGACACACGATGAATGCTTGTACTATGATTCCTTACAGCCTGGCGGCTGGCGGGACGGTTAGACCACGGCCTGAGGGCTTAATGGCGGAGACGCAGGTCATGCAAATCGCTGTGGCAGGGCAAGAAGTACCTTGGATGAAAATTAGTGTAGAACAGACTTAGGCGAGCACGGAGTCGCCCGGAGAAGAAGATTATGGGAAGTGGTTGGTGGCGGGACCTCGTCGTGGTTGCGGCCGTATGGACGTGACCCCTCCTCGATCAATAGTAAAGTTGACGGGTCAACGTCGAACGCCAGGCAACCTCCTACTCAACCCAACAACCGGCACGTGGGAATTGTGGAGGTTGGTCGATCAACAAGTGGCGGGCGTGGAGGCTTCTCTGATAGGAGGATGAATCGATCTTGAGGCAACACAAGCGTACATCCTGAGGAGCCAGCGATGGATAAGGATTAGCCCCCCTTCCTAACCCTAATCAAGAAATTTTGAGTTATCGCACTAACTCTAGCTCCAGTGTAGCAGCAATCTCCTCCACACTGAGTGTTAGAAATCCTACCATTGGAGTAATGTCAGTAGACGAGACCACCAAGCTACTTTTGCCATGCCTGCCACCTCCTATGGAAGAGCATCTCGAGGAGGGTATCAAAATGGGTCCGGGTCTTATCACATCATCCGATCGAGATCGGAGCTCACTTACCCAGGGAGGGCACCTTTCTCAAAACCATGATCCCCAATTGAGTAACCATGTCGGTTTGGTGGATAGAATTGCTCAGGCCTTCAAGGCTAAGGCACTTCAGTCAGCCAATGAACAAACAATGGAGGAAGCCTTGGCCGAGGAAGATAGGAAGCATGAAATTTTCGACGATGATATGCCAATGGTGCAAATTCAAAAAGATGCTAAATTGGAAGCCCTGGCAAGAAGGGGCAAGTTTAAGGAGGCCGCAAGTCTGAAGAAGGGGTGTGTGGGCAACTAGTCTGAGATTGCTTAACTTCTCCCAATTGTGGAGTCTTTCTATTAATCTTTATCTTTATATTAGTTTTCTAATGAATTCTCTTAAAGTGATTTGTTGGAATTATAGGAATCCTCGAACCCCAAGACACTTGATAGGATTAAAGCTCTCATGAGGAGCTCTCAGCAAAATTTGGTGTACCTAGTGGAGACGAGGACTGATGCTAATCGAGTAGTTAAGTTCTGTAAAATTTTTTCCAAAGGATGGCAGTGGGCGGCTATTCCAGCCCAAGGCATGTCTGGTGGAATCGTCATCCTCTGGAAACAAAGGGTAGGTATGGTGACTTCTATTACTTTTTCCAGATATTCTCTCATTTGATAATCTCATCTGAGAAACCTAAAGAATGGATCCTGTCTGTGGTTTACAATTCTCAAAATATTCAAATTCAAAAAGCTCTCTTGATGGTTTTAAAAGTTTTCTCTACCTTTAACCTCCCCTGGGTTGTATTAGGAGATTTCAATGCCATTTTAAGTATCGATGAACACATGGGGGACATTTTGATCATTATTTTCCAAAAGCAAAACTCTTCAATGAATTTGTTTCTGAAAACCTACTTTTGATTTATGTTTCATTGGGTCGCCCTTTACTTGGTGTAACAATCAATATGGGCTAGCTAGGAGGTGGGCAAGACTTGATTGTGTCCTTCCCAACAATGCCTGGCTGACCAATTTTGATTCCTATTTTAACAAACACTTGCCAAGGACATCTTCTGATCACTCACCTATGTTATTAACTACTAAATTCTTCTCGCAACATAAGCAAAGAATTTTTTGATTTGAAAACTATTGGTTTGATTATGATAAGTGTCACCTTAATGTTGGCAAGGCCTGGAGCTGCAGGACTAGAGCTTCACCCATGCATGTCTTCAATCATTTCATATCTAGAACTAGAACCTATCTCAGTAAGTGGAAAACCAAGAATTTCTCATCTTTAGATCAAGACATTTCCAAAGTTGAGCTTGAAATCTCTCATCTTGAAATTTTAGAAGCTAGTTTGGATTACTCTAATCTTGTTAGTGTTGCTCTTAGGGGTTTGTATAACAAACATTATACTCTTCTTACACAGAGCACCATAAGATGGGCTCAAAGGGCAAAACTTCTGTAGCTTAAGCATGGTGATTACAATTCAACTTTCTTTCATATACAAACTAAAATTAGGGGTCATAAGAATAAAGTGTCTGCTATAATTAATGAACATGGATTCCTTCTGTCTGATCAATCATCTATTGGGCAGGCTTTCTTAGATTTTTATGCAAATCTATGGACTACCAAGACAAATATTCTACTAGATGAACTAATATTAAGATTGCCTTCTGATTTGTCTTGTTTGTTTGTGGAGGATAGAGAGTCTTTAACACATTTCCATGTCTGAAGTGTACCAAAGTCTAAAATCCATGCCCAAAGTGAAGAGCCCTGACCTCGATAGTTTCAATGTAGAATTTTATCCATTTTATTGGGATATTGTTAAGGAGCCTCTTTTTTTTGCTATTAGTCAGTTCTTTCACACTGCCTATCTACCTAAATCCTAGGGTAAGACCTATGTTGCTTTAATACCCAAGAAGGATGCGCCAAATAAAGTTCATGATTTTAGACCCATTTCCTTGTGCAACGTGGCATATAAAATACTTTTTAAGCTTCTATCCAATAGATTGAAAGGTGTTGGCCAGCTCATTTGGTCTTTAGAAGTCTGGATTTCTGGCAGGTAGATTAATGTTTGATAATTTCCCTTCTACACAAGAGATTGTGCATTCTTTAGAGCATGATACCAAAACCCTCCCTAGGATCGATGATAATAAAATTAGACATTGAGAAGGCATATGTTGCCCTGGAATGAAATGTCATCCTTGCTACTCTCCATATCATGAACTTCCATGTTGCTTGGATCTCTTGGATCAAAGCTTGTATCACTTCTCCTAGCATTTCGTTCTTAGTCAATAGGCAGTCACTGATTGGATCAATAGCTCTAGGGGCATCAGCAAGGAGACTTCTTTCCCCCTACCTTTTCCTCCAGGTATCTTAAAATCTTACTGCCATATTAAATCATGCCATGTCTTTAAATCTTATACCTAGTTTTGACAATAGATTAACTTGCAATTTCAATCACCTTTTATTTGCTGATGGTACCCTTATTGTCACAAGAGCAACCAGGCCTGAGGCCAGAAATTGCAAGTTATTTCTGGCCATTTACAATCAACTGACTGGGCAGGAGGTAAATTTAAATAAATCCACTTCCCATTTCCCTTCCTAGTTCAACAGAAGAGTTAGGAATTCTATTATTAATATTTTGGGGATAAGAGTTCAGGCTTTTCCCTTCAAATATCTTGGGTGATGATTTCTCCGAAAAGAGTCCCAATAAATCAATGGCAGCCTTTGATAACCAGAACCAGTAACAACCTTAAATCTTGGTGTCCTACTTCTATATCCCTGGCAAGCAGGGTTGTCCTCATTAATGCCACATTGATGTCCATACCTGTTACACTATGTTTTGCTACCACATCCACGATCTTTGTGTTGACCATATTGCTAAGTTATCTAGAAGGTTCTTATGGGGCGTGGCACAACTCGAGAGCTCCTTCAATCTATGAAATTTTGGACAATTTGCTACACTTGATAAATTTTAGGAAGGGTTGGGAATTAGGATTTAGGAACTTAAGAATTGTCAAAACTGCTCTCATGATTAAAAACATATTTTCACTTTTAAACAATGAGAACAAGTTCTAGGTTAAGATTGCTCTTCTTAAATATGGTCCATTAAATCCTTGGGATAGGTCAAACTTGAGCTCAACTTCTTGGTTTTATAAAAAACTCTGCAATGCCGCTTCTTCTGTTAAAAAACAATCTATGGATCAACAACTGTAATCCTGCCTCTATAAGTTTCTTGAGGATCCATGGTTGTTTGACATCCCAATCTCTCATGCCTACCTTTCTTAATATACAAATCTCTTTTGAGAATTTGAATATCTCTGATATTTTAATTGATCACAAACTTAATTATGATGATGTTATGAACTGTTTCGGATATGCATTAGATTACAATAGGATGTGCAGAAATAGATATAGTGAGGATATTGAAAGCGATTAGGTGTGGTCCCTTAAAGCTCCCAATTATAAACATATTGCTAGGGAAGTGTATGGTTTTCTAAATCTTTACCTCACTAATGAGTGTGATAGATGGCAGGGTTGGCATAAGATTTGGAGGATATCTGTGGCTCCTAGAATCAAAACTTTTGTTTGGAGGCTAACTGCACTTTAGAACTAACTGTTTTATGTATTATGTTTTCATATCTTTGTGTTCCCCTGCAGGTATTCATTGATGGTGGCTATGATGATGCACTTGAAAAATCCCATGTAGCACAATGAGGCATTGATTTCTCAGGTTTTCGATTCCCTCAATTTGTCTTTTGGGTCTGTTTTATGCATGTCCTGGTGCTGTTGTGTGGCGTGGTAGTGGATGGCCATAATTAGGCAACCACTGCAGCCATAGCGATACCGGGCACTTTTTTTGACAATTTTATTTTATATGAGTTCACTTCACTTTGTTTTCATAGTTTCTTTCATGTGATGCACTTGAAAAAACATTTTCTAGCACAAACAGACTCATAGCTCCCAGACTAATCTTGAAGAAGATTAAGAGGCAAAGCATAAGCAATGGGTCCGCACAGAACAATCCTTGAACAGCAGACTCACGTTGCGATCTTTGGAAAAAAAAATGGATTAGAAGATCAGCTAGAGCTACGAGGAAATATTGATGGAATTAATTCTTCCACCGACTTGAGATTTTTCTTTGACTACTAGAACTTGAAGATCTGGCTGATGGTGTGGAAAAAGAAAAGCGATAATAAGGTAATGATACTGGAGAACTTAGCATTGGGAACCAGAGAGGAATATGAGAGAAGGAATGGGGCTCCTTGACGCACATCACTGGAGGCGTGGGCGGAACCAAGAAGAGAAAGATCAAGGGGAAACACCATGTTGTATCCCAAGAAGATGGTGAAGGAGACAAGTGTATTGGTGATGGATTCATGCGGACGAGGCCCTACTCTGCAGGCAAATAAGAGCAGGTGTTTATGCATGACCGGCCTTTTCAAACAATGACAAAGATTGAACTCTACTCCAGGAGCTCCAACTTGCGGGGCATATTGGAGAATCAGATCACAAAATCTGATTTTAGTTTAAGAAAATTAAATTTTCTAGATTAGATTTAATTACTTGATTTAAATTCAGTATCCAAATTCGGTTTGTAATCTATAAGGTGGTGTTTGTTTAGGTGTAGTTTCAAATACAAGGATTTGGAGTTACATTGTAATTATAAATCCTTGTATTTGAAAATACAGGAGAGTCAAATACAATGTTGCCAAAGGCCTCTTGGCCGAGCGGCAAGGTCCTCCGCACACGAGATACGAACCTAAGTTCGAATCTCCTCTGTGACGGAGTGAGTGCGCATGGCGTGGGTCACCTAGTGGGTGTGGCCCACGCACACACGGATGAGATCTGTGTGGGTTTGGTAGACGGGGCCGCTTGAAACCTGCGGGCGGTTTGCACACAGTGCATCCCGTGGGCGGTAAAGCTAAGCCCTCGAGTGAAACTCGTGATAGTCCTCTCCGTGCGTACGTCCTAACTGGAATATAATGGGGTTTATCCCCTTATTTCAAAAAAAAAATAATACAATTTTTGGTTGGATGTAGTTTATAGTGCTGGATTTGGAAAGTATGTGTTTGGTTTGATGTATTTGGAGTGTTGGAATTATGTATATGGTCACTCATGGTGAGGTTACCCCCACCATAGGTGATTATTTGATTTTATTAATGATATAACCCATTTTTTTAATTAATACATAATTAAATAACATACTCATTTTATGTTATTTTCTAAAAGAAAAATATTATTCAAAAATACATAGAAATGTATTTTGTTTAATATTATAATATATCTAGTATTATCAAATAATATTAAAATTAATGAGGATGATTTATAATAGGGTAAGCCTCATGTTTTTACAAATACTTAATTTCATTCATCTCCATTAACCTTAAAATCAGCATTATATATATAGAATTTTCAAATATTTAATTTCATCCATCTCCATTAACCATAAAAAATTAAATATATATTATTATAATATAAAAAGATGTTTTAATTTTTAGAATTTATCCCTTGAATAGTGCTTTAATTGCCACATGGTCCTTGGGTAGGGGTGTTTGGGGACCTAAATAAAATAGTGTTTTGGGTGGGGTGGGGTAAAAGGTGAATAGGGTTGTAATAGTGCCAGGGACTATTTGATAATTTCTCCATTTTAAATTATGGAATAAAACGAAATCCTTTCTCAATGCTAAAGATATATATTAATAATATATATTAATTTTATAAGATATATATTATATTGTACTATATATATAATATCTTAAATTTAAAAAGAAAAAGAAAATATAATAAGATATATATATATATATATATATATATATATATATATATATATAAAGATATACATTAATTTTAAAATATGAAATAACTTAAATTTAAAATATGTAATATTATATTTTAATTTTATAATATATATTATATTATAAAACCTCACTCTACCAATTCCACTTGTCTTAACACATTTCTCAATGTTCAAAAATCCCTCACACGCTAATCATGTGAGGGATTTGAGAGTGTTGTATTTCGTTTTATAGTCGTTTTACAGCCAATTTAAAACAAAATACAGCATCTTGAGGCATCTTACCAAGATGTTGTATTTGGAAAAGCAATCACTTTTTCAAATACACTCAAACAAACATGGGATTATGGTATGTGAGGTATTTGAAATTACATGTTACTCCAAATACACCCAAATAAACATCACCTAAATATTTCTCTTATTCAATGAAAAGAGTAGGCCATCAAATTATCTTTCTATAAATTCAGCTTATGGTATCAAAAAGCAATCGGGGATGTCAAAGAAAAAATACAAAAAAAGACTAAAAAGGAAGTAAATAAACCAGAGGAATTTATTGGTCCCTTTAAAATAGATGATCATTTATCTTTTCATAAGAAATGTAACCCATGGGTTGGAAAGGCCAATACAAATTGGGTCTTTACTGGCAAAGCAATAAATTTTGGCTCAGGAGTCTGCGATCCATGTTTCAAGGAACACCCCACGCCTAATGCCCAATCCACTAGCGAGATTGCTGACACCAATACTTTATAATTTTTTTTATTTTTTAATTCTCTTTTTATTTTTTTTATAGTTAAGTAAATGTATTTTATGGTAAGAGATAAAGAGTAATGTTAGTTCCGTTGAGGGGATTGGGTGATTTCAAGGATAACTATCTCTCAGTAAACGAAACAAACACACACATACAAACACACTACAAAAATAACAAGAAAGGAGCAGACATGACGAAATCGCAGAATCTAATTCAACTACTTCCCAAGCTCATGATCCTGTGGCCGAGATCTCCTAGATAACCATCCACTAATAGAGGAGTAAAGATATGGCCCAAACTGTATAAGCTCATGTTAGGTCGGCCAGTCCATTAAATTAAAAAAACAAAACAAAAAATCTTAGGAAAATTTATAAACCCCCCTCCCCTCAAAACGAAAAACAAAAAACAAAAAAAAACAAAAAAATAAAAATAAAAATAAAAAATTTCATAGAAATCAACCCCCTATCCATTCTTGCCTCGAGATTTCCAGATCCGGTCACCTAAGCCATTAGGCTGCGTTTGGTTGGGGTTATTCCACTTGGGGATAGGAATAAGTTTTGAAAATTTTCAAATTTTTTTGGAGAGAATTTTAAACTAAAAGTATTAATGATAAGATAGTGATGTGTCTACCATGTATTGGTGGGTTATATTTTTAAATCTTAGTTAAAAGTTTTGGCGGAAAAAACTTTTTTATGGGGAATTGTGTTGGGGATAATCCTTGGAGTTATCCCTCAACCAAACATGGTTAAGGTTTTCGTTGCCTGCATCTCTTGTATGCGAGAAAGAGCTTCAGAGATTGAGAGAGGTGAGAGAGATTATGAGAGATTGAGAATGAGATTTGAGATTTAAGATTTGAGGGTAATTTAAAGGATTTGAGTGTTGGAGGGGCCGATCATGTGTCGGTCATGTCGACCCATGGGTCCCATCCAGCATGGGCCTAGGATCAGGGTCGTGCCTAGCACAACCCGAGCAACTACAATATCACCACGTGTCAGGCACAACTCATAATGTGTGGAATTGTGCCAGCCCGCAAGCGGCGCAATCCGTTGGACTTGGACACCTCTATCTTTGTATAACAAAAGCCATTTTTTACTTGACCCAAACATATAATGTCTATATTTGTTTACTATTTCATATATGTGGCTGAACATTGAAAACTTGTCAAAGAGTTGCTCTGCCAACTAGAACACTAAAAAGGATCTCTCATATTAATCACTTTCATTCCTCAGCCACAGTTATAGCTCTTAGTCGATTATTTCGTAATAATTGCTATACCTCACAAATCACATTAATTTGTTGACCAATCGTATTTCAACCTTTAACCACCAAAGAATTATAAATATTAAACATCTTTTCAAAAGATGATTATCTTTTTATTACTTAATCTCTAACTATTTACTATTTACTATTTCAATGTAAAAATATTTATATAGGAAAAATATACTTTTTCCGTAATGCAAACACCCACATGAGGGTAAAAACAACTTGTGGTACCAAAAAACAATTGGGGGATGTCAAAAGGGCAAAATACAAAAAACAAAAGTCTAAGAAAAGTGAAGTAGATAAAGTAGAGGAATTTATCGACCCCTTTTAAAATAGTATGGTCATTTATTTTTCATAAATATAATTATATTTCCTTGAAATCTTAATAAGTTCCAAATATTTGTCCGACTAGTAGGAGTTTGATCTAAGAAAAATAGCTCATGGGCTAGAAAACCCCAAATAAATTGGGCCTTTCTTGTCATTGCACTAGATTTTGGCCCAGGAGTCTGCGGTCCATGTTTCAAGGCACATCCACGGTCCAGTGCCCAACCCACTAGCTAGGCCGCTGACACTAATACTCTATAAATTTTGTTTTTTAATTCCTTTTTCACCTTTTTATAGGTAAAGTAAAAGAATTTCATGGTCAAGAGATAGACTATGGATAATTTTTATCTCCATTCATTCTTTATGTTTTGTATTATCATTCTAATTAATCTGATCCAAACAAAGCTTCCATATCTAGGTGTTCAAGGGGTAAAAACAAAATATCAAAATACATGTGTTATAGAAGCATGGGCTCATACCTCAACACTATATAAGAAGGAGCTCAGTTCACAATGAGAACATTTGGTATTGAGTAATGCTACATGCAGCTCCACTAAAATTGATCACCTACTTGTGCACCACTCTCATTTGGAATCCTTTCAACTCTCTCTCACTCTCTTCTTTGCTCTCCCTTCTATTTGGAGCCTCTCTGATTTGAAGCATCGTGAGACTATTTCGGGCAATAGTAAAGCCACGTGCATCTCCTCTCTTTGTAGATCCCTCTTATGACGAGGTGTGATTTTTGGAAGTCCAATTTCCAAAGAAGAAGTCGATTCTATAAACAAGTAGGCGTTCATTTGAAGAGTCGTCCATATATTCGATCTTTCCCTTCAAATTATTGAAGTCTCTTGATCATCACTAGGGATGGAATAATGGGGGGCTAGCAGGGGCTTTAGCCCCCCTCCTCTTCTCAAACCTTCAACCTCGCAACACCGAGTCCTTGAGTCTTAGTTCCATCCTTGAATACAGGAGAAGATGAGAGTAGCGGCTACGCCAAGGAAACCGAAGAAGGGGACCGTCTCATTGCCACTGAACGTCGTCATGATTGCGGAGATCGGAGGTGCTTGGATGGTCGGAACCCTAGTTTCCAAACTTCAGGAAAAATTTCACTTTTTTCGTGGATTTGGTTTGATCTCTTTAAGAGGAGGATGTGAGATGAAGGGCTCGTGGTGATGATAAAGGTCTAATTACCTAAATACTCTTTACATTTTCATAAAAATTACATCGAATACTGACAAATGAACAAGACTATGTGAGGATAATATAGTAATTTTAAATGAGAAGTTCAATGATGGAGGTCTTTTTTCAGTTAGCCCCCTATAATATTTGAAACTAAATTTTGTAAAACTTAGGGAGTAACAAGAAATTTATAGTTTTACAGGTTTGTAAATGTAAATTTCATACTGGATAATATCACACATATGTGGAGTGTCTCGGTCCTAACAATTGGTATCAGAAACAGGTCCTTCTATCCAATGATGTGGGTGTGATCCTCGGTGCCGAACATGTAAAAAAAAGAGCCTCAAGTATAGTGTGGGATCGTTCCGATGAGGGCTCCGATAATTCACGTAAGACGTGTATTCCAGCGCAGTGATGTTGAGCAAGTTGATGGAGCAAGATAAACAAAGTTCATGGTGTTTTATTTGAGAGGAGGCTATGGTTTTATGTTCGAGGGGAGGATGTTGGGTGTCAAATATAGTTATACATCACTAATAGAGGAAAAGTATGAGGGGTTTATAAAAGATGGATTTATCTTCATTATTGTAAGGTCTCTTGGTTAAATCCAAAAACAAAAGGCCCAAGTGGAGAAGAGTTTTTTATTTATTTATTTATTTATTTATTTATTTATATTTTAAGTTTTGCCCTCAGCTCCTTAACGTGTCCTGGTTCTTCTCATCACCGATATCTCTTTTATCCGTTGATTTGGATATTTTTTCATCCCTAAGATGGTATATATATAGCATTGTCAGTCTGTCGGATAAGATGCAGGACAGAGAGAAAGCAAGGACAATAAAACAAGATTTTTTTGTGTAAATGCTTGGAAGCCCATGCTACAGAAGGGAGGTACAATGAAGAGCTTGGAATTAAAGTTCATGTCGGTGAAGGTACAATGAAGAGCAAGAACGCCCATGCTTCTTGATTCTTGTATGTTTTTACTTTCTTCTACAAAGTAACCAATCTATTTGATGATCTTTATTATTGATGTTCTGTTTATACTTCATCATCCTACGGTCTATTCTCATTTTATGTTGAAAAATAAACATACTTTCACATTCAAAGACCTTTTACTTAGTCTGGTCAAACAAAGACCCTTTCATTCCCTGATTAACGTGCAAAAAAAAGTCTATTATTTTGAAAGCTGAGATTTTCACATCTTGAAATTTTAATTCTAGAAGATCTCCCTAATTCTATTTATTCACACATGAATGTCAATTAAAAACCTTTTGTTGAAGTTGAAACCGATTATTCTTTGGGATTGGGACTGATTTTTTGATCAACGGTTAAATTTATTTATTTTATCAAGACCTTAATGACCACTGGAGAAATCGATCGACACCTATACCGAAACAGGAAAGATGACCGAGACAAGCTCGTAGCCCGAAGGAGCTCTGACGCTCAAGTTAATGAGGGTGAGGATGGATATCAAAGTGAAGGAGTTCTCGCTGGGTTTCAGAGAACTTGCCTTTGCTTGTTCACCTTCTCCTCCTTTTATTTTTGTTTGGTCGACTGTTATCCATCTAAGATTCTTGCCTGATAGGCCATAGGGGGAACCTCTGTCTAGAGATCAATACTGGGTGGATGGAGACTTAGGATTCTTCCACGTGCTCGCCTAAATGGGGGTCACATGTCTTTCCGATTTACCCCTATCACCTTCTATTGTTTTTCTTTTCTCTCGTTATCAAATTAGATTTCTACTTTATCAAATTTGACTTTCCAAAATGACTTGCCTTTTTGGACTCACCTATCAACCAACCAGAGAAGGGGGAAAATGCAAAACATGGTAATTTTCTTCTCTAATATTCCCTATTATCCTGACCCTTCTGTAATCTTCCACTAAGCATGATTTAGATGGGTCAGGTTGCATCAAGTCATTTCAGGTCTTTCTTAGACACTAAGATTCAACTCAAGGGTTCAATCATAAATCTTAGTGTCCCCTAAATTAATCTCATCCATGAGGTTGCATCAATACTAAGACATTTGGATCCCTAAATCAATCCAGAGCAATGTTCTTATACATATGTTTATTAGGATAAATCCAAATAGTCCATAAAATTTAGACTCGGTACTAAGAACAGAATGTGACTCGATTTAAGGGCCCGGTTTTGGGATTCAGTACATATTAATTCTTGATTTATTTAATCAATGTAAGATTAGTATTTTTAAATATGTGTTGAATCTCAAGACTAATCACTTTTTTTTTTATTAACCATTTTAACACTAAAGACTCGGACTAAACCGTGGAACTCAAGCAAGAAAGGTCAACCTATTGGTGGCCGCCGCCCAACCAAATCACTCAATTGATCTTAGACTCTTTAACTTATTAAATAATAGTGACATGATATTTTGGGTGAACCAGTTAACCCTCGCCGACATAACCTCAAGCCGGGGGCATCCGGACAGTGATATCTCACACTGTGCAACTGTGTAGTTCCCTACCGTACCTGACACGTGTTAAATACACAAGACTCACTACACCTGTCATCAACCTCAAGGCATTGCAAGCTTCGATCTTGCAAGTGAAACACCTAAACCAAGCTTTACATTCAACTCACGGGACAAGACCATCAAATCCACCTTATCAAAAAAAAAAAAAAAAAAAAAAAAAAAAGAGACGATCAAATCCAATACACACCTGACCGAATCCAAGAGCCACTGTTAAGTCCGTTGCTTAAACATTATTATTGTCACAAGATCACTGTAGGTCTCCTTTACTGATGCAACTGGAGAGCAAAAGATGAAGAAAAAGAGAAACCTTGTGGGATTTATTATTTTATTTATTATAGTAATAAGAGAGAAGGATCAAGAACATGACACGTAGCTTAAATGACTTCAGCTTACAGCCGCCTTCATTTTGTCCCCATAAGACCAGCAAAGTTATATATAAAAGGAGAAGAAGAGAAGAGCACTCCATGCTTAGATATTTTTTTCTATGTTTGGGAGTTTGTGTTACTCTTATGACTCTTAACTGAAGGGCAATAAAAGTAGCAAGAATACTGGGAAAGCCGGGTTTGATAAGGACTACAGTGATAGCAGTTCTTCACTTTGCTTTGAGGATATATAGATAAGGTTAGTAAGATAGAGAGAGGGGATCGAGCAGAGTTGTTGTTGGGTTATCTATGTCGAGCAGTCAGCAGCAGCAGTAGGGGCAAGGACAGGTGGCGCCATTCGTGGCGAAGACGTATCAGATGGTGAGCGACCGAAGGACGGATGAGCTGATTCGTTGGGGGAGAGGGAACAATAGCTTCTTGGTTCTAGACCCCGCCGAGTTCTTTTAGTTCCTCCTTCCTTCTTACTTCAAGCACTATAACTTCTCCAGCTTTTTTCGCCAGCTCAATACCTACGTCTGTCTGCAAACCCTCTATCTTTAATTATCATGCAGTACTGGTTTTTCATGTGAACTTTGTGATTGATTAATAATATTGTTGTTAATTAATTCAGGGGTTCAAGAAGGTGGATCCAGATAGATGGGAGTTCGCACATGAGTCGTTTCTCAGAGGGCAAGGACATCTCTTGCCATTTATTGTGAGGAGGAGGAAGAAGGTTGAGGAGGGAGGTGAGAGGAATGGATGGATTGAAGAAGAGGAGGAGGATGATGTGTTGCTGCAGGAGATTGGGAGTTTGAGGAGAGAGCAGAGAGCACTGGAGGAGGAGCTGCAAGGGATGGACAGAAGGCTGCAGGCAACTGAGAGAAGGCCTCACCAGATGATGTCCTTCCTTGCTAAGGTCGCTGAGGACCCTGACCTTCTCCCTCGCCTCATCAACTCTAAGAAAGAGCAACAACAACAGAAACACAAGGCTCTTCTAGCTGGGGATAAGAAGAGGAGACTCATCACTGCATCTTCTTCATCATCATCATCTTCTTCTTCTTCTCGTCTTGCTCCTCCTGATCATCCTATGGTGATGAATCAAGGAGAAGTACCATGTTTTGAGTTGATCAGTAGTCCTTCAGTACTGTTTGAACAAAGTGGTCACTGTTGTTTGGATTCTGAGGTACAATTTCCTGCTGCTGCTGCTAGTGATGATGGTGCCAATGTTAATCCAGCTGCATTTGAGACCTCCCAAGTGTTTTACCAACCAGAGTTTGATCATCTGCCAGAGCCTAGCCCAGTTGCTTATCCTTTCTCGTTACTTGGCTATGGATTCATCTAGCTAGCTAGCTTGTTTTGTATTGATTATGGGATTTGTTCTCTTAATCCTATGATTTTTTTTTCCTATCTAATTAATTATTCTTTTGATTAATTTTACAACATATATAATTGAGCAATGTCAATGTAAAATCATATCTGCAAATATGGCATGGGTTGGACTGTAGATGATTCAGAAACAGATGTTAATAAAGGAGTGCCTCTGTGGCCTCTGCTCATACAGCTCACTCTGGAAACATTTAAATTAATTTATTCCCATCAAAGTTTTATATCTAATTTGTTTAATTTCGTATCTCAAAGAAAGATTTGAATGTCTTAAGGATCGATTTATGGAAAAGGACATGTTGCTTTTAAATCAAGTTGTTTATTAGTCAAGAAGAATAAAATACTTATATTGGACAACTTACAGTAATGTATATAATCGGGGAGTTATTCACACATAATGCTTCATGTGTAATATGGAGGATGGGTTGGTATTACACCTATTTTCTCTCCTATCCTTATGCATCAAATATCTTGATCCACTTCTTATACCTCTTTGGAATGTAAAATAGGCTAATGGACCTACGGGGAGCCTATAAAAAAGGAACATTTCCTACAAAATAGACGAAACACTGCACTGGGGATGGGATCCCTCACGATCATGACCATCACATTGTGTATACGAGGCAAAATAAACATGCAATATTTCAAAACAAACAATGTAGTTTTTTAGAAATTATTTATGATATTAAATTTCTTATATTATTTTGATTTGATACAATACGCCCATCAAAGCATCTATGATTAAAGGCAACACAAAGCCGGACTAAGAGAAATCTAGAATCACTAAGAAAACCTCGCAAAGTCACACCAAGGACGACGGGACCTTTGAGGAGGACATGCCTAAGTGGGTATACAATTAATAAACACATACCATAAGCGACTTTTACTTATTTCTATACTTCTTTATAAACCTGGTTGTCTAAAAATATACTGGTTTTTTTCAAATTAATATAAATAAATATAATTTTTTCACATGAAAAAAGGGGGTTTGAAGAGAGTGCAAAATAGGGCAACTATATATACGCTTGCAGCTTGTGGGTGACTTTCTTGGGTGAAAAAATTGGGTTGCAAATGATGAACATAGAGGACAACCAGCGGGCCCCGCAACTCGCTCGTTTCCCCTTCAGGTGAAAGGGAAGACAAAGGCGGTCTTTGCATTGGACTGCGTGTCCATCGACTTAAATTTGAGCTGCTTTGGGCTGCGACTGGCTCGTCGATAGGAGGCGGTATTTCCTTTTGACGAGTCGCTAGACCGATCTCCATCCATGGGGCCCACGATTTGGAACTAGCGAATAAGAAATGGCCGCGTGGAGAGTGTCGGACAATCCACAGGTTGTTGTTGGCCTGGCGTCGGGTTGGGACCGGAAAGATTCGGAGGTTTTAAATCGACATGCGTGTCACTTATTTTTAGGCTGTTCTTTGCCTTTGGGACCATATTTCACAAATTGTGGTGGATTGGGACGGACATGGTTGGACGTGATCTGCTACTTTGGGGTGTTTATTTCCATTAAATTATATTTTTGGTGCTTTTTTCACCCAAAAAAATATGTTTAAGTGACTTTGATGATAAAAAAGATGAAATGAGTTTAAACAAAAATAAGAGAAGTGTAGAAATTGAAGATATGATTAATGATAAATGAACAATCAAAGTGGAGGAACTCAACCTATTTCCGTAACTTTTCATCATTTTCAATGAAAGGTCCTTAATATTAATCAACATTTTAAAGTTTTATATATCGTGTTTGTTTATTTTTGTTTCACCATTTTTTATAAATTAATTAGTAGTTGTGACTTAATTTTATGTATTTTGTTTTGTTTTGGTTTGGTTTTTTAGCTTTTGCTGCAATTTCTCTCTTGAGTTTATACATCAAGAATTTTGATAATTGGTTTTATTAAATTGGGAGCATGCACTTGCTTTTTTTTTTTTTCTTTTTTATAAGAGTGGATAAATAATCTTATGACGTATTCACACAATTTTTTTTTAAAAAATAGTTATTACTTGAGGGCCCTAAATATGAATATATAAATTTATAGTGCACTATTTTTTAAGAAAGTAAATAGAGATTCAAGTGCAAAATGTTAGTTTTTAAGAATGGCCCCAGCTTTCTTATTAATTACTTAATTCGGTGTGAACACATTCAATGCTTAAGGGTTAAGTTTTGATTAAGGAGCTTGTATCTTCAGCCAGTCAGGACCTGCCAGATCATCAGAGAGAGAGAAGGGACCCATGAAAGTTGAAACTGCAGATATTTTCCCATCAGATTTGATAAAAATCAAGTCATTTCAGTGTACCATGACAGTAGTTGTGGATCCAGAGAACACGAGCACTATATATATATGTATGGCTCAAAACCATCAACAATAAGTAGTACACATTAATAATAGGGCAATTTGTCAAAATGGCCCTGCTCTATTTATTTATTTATTTTTTTGGCCCTAGGTCAAATATATTTGCCAAAATGGCGCAGGGCTATGGCGGTCGGCAACCAAAGTCTTTGACTGGGATCAGATAGTAAATCGCCTTTCAGGCCGATCATTGAAAAGATGATGTTCTAGAGCTAATCGGCGCTTTTCAGCGAGGCCGATTAGATCAATCTGGCCGATGAAGAGGACTTTTGAAATTTCGGCCTTCTGAGCGCCGATCGGCTCAAACATAGTGATGCGAAGCTAATCGGCCTTTGAAATGCCGATTAGCTCAACACAACTCAATGTAGAGCACTTCTTTGAAAGCCTAATCGGCCTTTCAAATGCCGATTAGCTCCAAGATGATGTTTTGAGCTGTCGGCATTTCAAAGGCGGATTAAGCTCAACACTAACCGAGGAGGAGGGCTTCTTTGGAAAGCTAATCGGCGCTTTCAAATGCCGATTGGCTCCATAAACTCTTTTCATAGTGTATGGAGCAAATCGGCACTCAAATCGCCGATTAAATTTATCGGCCTTTGAAAGGCCGATTTGCATCTGAGTCGACACTTTGGTTCGGTATGCGGTCAGGGGCCATTTTGGTAAATATATTTGACCTAGGGCCAAAAAAATAAATAAATAAATAGAGCAGGGCCATTTTGGCAAATTGCCCTTAATAATATATATATAACACGAGAGTTGACTTATTAACATTAACACATTGGAGAATTAAGACCATTCATGAGTGTTCTAGTTGATAACTAGCGGCAATACATCAGATGAAAGCAAAGATACTAGTGAGGGTGAGAACAGGACAGGTGAGGACTCTGAGTGACAGAATTGTTCTATATAAATTGAGACAGTTGAATTACAACTCAACCAACGAAAATCAAATAAGGTCCTTTCATGCATGATCTGACATGCATGAAGAAATCATGGAACAAAGATTCACACTGATGCTCCATTAGTTTTTGGAGTACTGAATAGCTGAGAGACAACTCACTAGAATCATAGCCATTATTCCAAGGGATCAGGAGGAGCATATTAATTGGATACCCCCATCCACAAATCTCAGTGGATTCTTAAAAGTTGAAACCTGGAGCCCCAAAGTAAGAGGAGTCATATCATGTCTGCAGTACTAGATGAGCTTTTGCCATAGAAGTCTAGTGTTACTACAAAATCTTACATTTTCACTTTAATGGTGATTAAAGATCATTTTGAGAAAACTTTGTCGTAGAATGATAAAAGGTTGATCACTATAAGTGGGAAGAAACACAAACAAAAAGTGAGAGACGACATTGAATGGATGAGAAGTTGACACCAAGATACAATGGAGGAACAACGTGCATGGGTCTGAAGAAAGGGACGTATCTAATGAGGGAGGAACGTGCTTGGACTAAGTGCTGTTAGGAATCAAGGATGGACAATGACCAGAGCTTTGATCCCATTCTCGGACGTTTGCTAGCTAGCTTGCTAGCTAGCTAGTATCCACCTTAAGATTCCCATGAGATTCCACCCTATACCTGGGAGTATGAGAGAGTGGGTGCTAAAGTGATCACTATCTTTTATCAACGCAGGGATGATGGTGGCTGTGTGGGAGAGACAACAAGATGGAGATACTGAAAGAGTATTGCTTCGTTGCTTCTTTGCATGCCATTGAACATGCATGGAATGGTGTGCACTAACAAAGAAGAGAAACAGAATGATAGTGCTCCTCCTTATCTCTAGACAAACTTTGGTATATGTTCTCATGAGTTGCACCTTAATTAACCATATGGGAGCTAGGTCCCATCAGAATATAATGCATGCATTCTTCTGAGAATCATAAGCTTCATGAGAGTGCATGCACCAACAATTCATATTAAAGGACTAAAAAACCTCCTGAACTTATTTATTTATTTTTTTTTGGAACATTAATTGAATGGAAACATGGAATACTTTATTAACAGTGGAGGAAAAATAAACAAAGATTAATTAACCTGATCTGCTTGCATAGACATTTAATGGAAACTTGTCACAAGCTCCTCTCTCTCGAGTCTCTCCGTCTCTCTAGCTAGTCAATTCCATGATATAGAGTACAATATTATATTATGTATATACACACACATACTAAGTGAGATCTCCAGCCCTATATATATTGTTACTCACTTTACCAGTCCTTCAATAATCTCTAACAATACCAACTCATGATCAAAAGATAGAAAGCTAGCTAGTTCTTATATATGCTTGTGATCAATGGGTTCTTTGCCTCAGCTTTCCAACATCTCTCAACATCCTGAGCAATCCTCCTTGCATCAATGGAGGCCCCATTTAAGCCTCTTCTTGTGAATCCCACTGCATACAAGCCATGTTCTCCTTTCCAACTATCTGGAAATGGCCTCCTCGGCAACCCATCCTTGTCTGAGAAGAACTCTCTCTCCTGCCATTATAAAAAAAAAAAAAAAAAAAAAAAATAGTCTCACATCTAAATCATTTCAAGAGCCATAAATGGTGGAATTGAAGCTGAGCTTTAACAAGACAAAGAATCTAAAAAAGGAAAAAGCTGATAAATTTAGACAAGTTGCACTGATAGTAAAATCAAACCTTTAACCAAGAGGGTACGTTGCTCTTGTAGCCTGTGGCCAAGACGATGGCATCAAAGTCCTCCAACGTGTCGTCCACGAACTCAGCACTGTGTTCTGTCAGTCGCTTTATCGCCGGGCACACCTGCAACACAATCACAGACAATTATTATTCACGTTAGAGACAGCAAAGTTATCTCATTGTGCGATCCGTGTAAATCAATCATGAGTGATATATAGAGACCAACCTTTATGTCCCCAGATTTTATCTTGTTTAGAGTGCCAGAATCGAGTACCGGAGTCTTGCCGGTAAGTGACTTGAGCTCGAGAGGCCCAAGCGAAGGCCGGCGGAGGCCGAAGGGCGCCGTGTCGCCGAGCATGATCCGGGAGACCAGCAGCAAAAGGCAGTCCACGGCCCGCGTTGGAAACCATCTGAGGAGCCCCATGCACAGCCCGAAGGTGGACCAGCCCAGCATCTCCCGGGGCAGGACGTGCACCTGCAATTCATAATTAATAATTTACATAAAATAAAGAGATGGTCATTGCATTTGCACCACCAACTTTGATTCAGAACTCTTTATCTTCAGTGCACTTTTTAATTAGTATGGCATGCCAAACCAATATTGTAATCCTTCATACATCTTTTGCCAGGTTCCTTGGTATTAATTTCTTATATGGAGTATCTGTGATTGAAATGACTTTGTTTGTGGGAATGGGGACCCATATATGCATCAATGAATTAAATAAGAACAAAGAGAGAAAAAGAGTTTCATGAGAAACATACTGTGTCTCTAACTACGAGAGAAGGACGAGCATTGTGATTGCAGAGGTCCAAACAGACCTCCATGCCCGAATTACCACAGCCAACAACAAGAACCTTCTTTCCTCTAAACATGTTTCCATTACCATACGTGCTTGTATGCACAATGGAACCTTTGAACTCATTCATGCCATCGATCTCCGGCGTGACAACCTCCGCATTCTCTCCGGTCGCCACGACCAGCCACCGGCACACATACTCCTTCTTGGCCTCACCTGATGTCCTTATTCTCCACAACGCCAGTCCATTGTCATACTCAGCGCTCACCACTGTCTCATTGAACTGCGGCACGATACCGAACTTCTTTGCATAGGCTTCAAGGTAAGACACAAACTGATGCTTTGTCGGATACTCCGGGAAGCTCGCCGGGAACGGCATGAGAGGAAGCTCACAAAACTTCTTCGGAAGATGGAGGCGAAGACGATCATAAGTCTTGAGTTGCCATAGAGAAGCTATACAATTGGATCTTTCAAGGACCAAACTAGGCACTCCCTTGTCTTTAAGACACGCAGCCACGGCCAACCCTGACGGTCCTGAGCCGACGATGACCGGCCCCGGAACCCAAACACACACTCCGGTGTTCATTCTCTCCTTTTGTTTGTAGTACAAAGGATCATGAACTTGTTTTCCCTCAATCTCTCTCCATGAATCCATGAGACCTTAAGTAGCTATCATAAATAGTTTCTCATTCTCGAGTTCTTTGGTGAGTTGAGTGCGTGTATATATATAACACTGACCCACGTGATTGTGATTTGTGAGTTTGTGAGTTATTTATAATATTGTTCTTTAGCTACAGTTTGCTTCTTGGTTGGATCAAACCAAGTTTGGTTGCCCGGACCTAATCAAGCTAGTTCCATGCTTGATATTTATATTAATGTAGGGCAGTAAGAGCTAGTTGTGTCCTAAACTCATGGCCTTTTCTTGGTGAGGAGCTTGCTTTTGTTTATTCTAGAAGATGTTGTCCTGTTTTTTGAGCACGAGTTAGGTTCATGTCCCTTGGTAGCACCTCATCTATAATTGCTGTTGAAATCTATGGCATTAAGGACAAGAATTGATTATTTATTTGCTCACTTTTCTCAACTCTTGTTCTTCATGCATGGTAAAATGGATAAATCATAATTTGTTTATTAATTAATTTAAAAAATTTCGTTACATTGGCCATGCAGTGAGATATATAAAAATATATCGTTCATAGCATTCCTTTTTACCTGAGATGCCCTCTATTCTCCTTGCCTCTCATGCAGTGCCTTGGGGTGGTGGTGATGGGTCATCCTCGAATGCATCACAGCTCTCGTCGGCTCACCCTGGCGTGTCATTGGTGAATTCAAGGTTGCGTTTCATCAAGTTCCCTGCCGCTTCCGGTTTGAGCCGCTTGGCCAAAGAGGCTACATTCAATCAAGAGATTGTGAGGAAAGAATTAGATCATTTAAGTAAAAGATGGTCTCTATGTCCACGAATTTTTTTCATATATATATACAGCAACTTGAAAAGCATCAGATTCTCGTACCTTTCACACAAAAAGAAGCAACCAAGCTCTGCACTAATTGTTCAGTGTATAAACTTGGCAAGTGAGCATAAACAGAGAAAATTATCCCCAGATTAACAGCCAAATAAAAGATGTTCTAGATAATGATTTTTCATTTTAAAAGAAAAAAGACATTCCAGATGGTGAATAATTTCTGAAAAGAGAGGATAGGTTTATTATAAAAGGAAATTATCGGAAGGAATCCTCCTTTTTTTTTCTGCGGTTAAAGGAACAGGGCGTAATTGCAGGACTTGTGAGGAGGAAGTTAAAAACAGAAGAACAATTTATAATATCCAACAAAAGTTCAAGAATCTAGAATCATTTGGAGCTCTAAAATATCAACAATTTATATCAGGGATTAGTCTCCATGAAATGATGAAATGCATGCATTAAAGAAGGATGATGAATGTCTGAGGCCTCAAAGTTCAGTACTCACAATCAAACTGAATGTTTTTTCATTTTATATTCTAGCAATGGACATAGAGCACAATATAAGCATAAAATAAGAAGATTTATGTCAGTTGGGTCCAAGATAGCACCATGATATTGGTTTTCATGCGTGGAAGCATGATAACTAGTTTCTATCTAGCAAGCTTCATTGAATGCTCAGACATTCCCATGGCCCCTTATTTGGCCTTCTTTTGATCACCATGAATACATATTCCCTTTCGTCATTTCACAAATTAAGTTACTGAAAAATGCAGCATATACTCTTATCAATGGCCTGATGACAGCTTCGAATATCAGAAAATCGGAGTTTATTCCCATGCACTCTGACATTACCTGCATAACTAAATTCCTTGTTTAGAGATTCACTTCAGAGATCATTGCCTCTGTTTCATCTCCACTGACACAGTGAGTCTCACAAATGTTAGCTCAACATGATTATGCTGATTGATTGGACTGTCCAATAACAATTGTAACAAAGAACTTTAAAAAGGTTTCTTTATTCAGCATGACTCATGCTTTGATTGAAATGTACACAAAATGTGTAGGACCCAATGTAAGGTGGTCTGCCTCAAGTTCACCAAAAGTTCAATTAGTACCTCCACTTACGCCGCCCGATTAAAGCATCGAATGCATTATAATCAAGCAGAAAAGAAAGTAAAACTAATAAACTGTGAAAAGGTTTGGTGAAAGATAAATGTGTGGAGTTAGCACTCACTTCCTGCGAGCAAAGCCTGCCGTTGGCGGAGTATCTAGAATAGTAATCACATAAGTAGTGAATGCATGATTAGCCGAAAGCTATGTATCAGATCAATAAGAGAAGTAATAAAGTACACAAAAGAACTATCAGATTTGATTAACTTCGCAATGTAAAGAAGCCAACCATAAGTAACTATAGAAAGAGAGAACGATACCCGATAAAGTAAAAGCGGCACCAATCTATTCGATTGAAAAGTAGAAAGGGATGTGAACAGATTAAACAACTTCTCAATCAACCATTCGAGGTTTTGCATTTTAGTTAATAAAGCATGATGGTTGAAAGAATTAGATGCATGTCCATCAGACTACATTATCATGTTTGACTTAGCAACTATAAGATGATGGCCAGAGAGAAAACAGAGAGCTTGCCTGGTTTCAATACTCAGTTCCTTTATCCGAAGCACCCATCTCTTTCACTTTGAATCAAACATGCCTTCAAGTGGAACTTAAGGCTTACTCTTAACCAAAGATGCTACAATCTCCACTAGACTAGTTTGTGATATAATTGTTTTCTAAGATCCTGAGAAAAGTCCATTTAACAAAGAAAACAATGATAAAATCTCCAAGGAAAAAATATTCGGCCATGAAAAGCATCTCAAACACTCAAATCCTTTCTTCACTTTCAATATGCCAAGTTTGAAGCAACAAAAAACTTAAATAGTAGTCCAAGGAGATGATTCTAAAGTTAAGATGAACCCAAAAATACCTAATGCTTCCTTTCAGTAGTTAAGGTAAAGTCATAAAAGAAAAACAGTACTTCTCCATCTAGTAGTATAACCCCACACATCCCACAAGTGGCAAAGTAAAGAAGATGGAATCCATGTTGACATCATTCCCCCCACTTAACCTGAAACTTTCTCAAGCTAGTAGACCCAGAAGTCCACTTCTTTTAGTTTAATCTATATAATCTTTTTGTGATGCAATAGTTGTGTTACTGAAAGAAGTACATTCTCCTGGCGTTGCTTCCACAGATAAGAGTTGGCAAAAACGTGTGAGTTCCACTTAGAGTGTTCTTGGTCATGGTGGTTACTGAATGTGTTGTTGTTTTAAGGCAAATAAAATAGTGCAGTAATGGAGGAATGAAGGAACATTGTTAGGTAGAAGCATGACACCGAATATAGAGAATTTGAAAACAGAATTAGTAGTGATAGGGATGCAACAGGGCAGGGAGCTCCCAATTGCTTTCCAAAAGGAAAAAATGTGGCCTTTTTGGTAGGAAAAGAGAGGACTGGGGTAGCCAGATGCAAATGAAATGGCTGATCAAGAACCAGAAAGGCAGGTGCTCTTATTTATTAAAATCAAGAGAGCAATGCAAACAAGATGTCAGATGTGTTGCATTCACACAAGCTCATTCAATTGGTACATGATCATAATGGTTTTCAATGTTAGATGAGATGGGCTTATAAGTACATTAGTGCTCTAGAGGATCAGGTGTAAATGGAGATACTGCATCTCAGTACTAATATTGTTAGTGTCACTATATAAGAGATTTAAAATTTTGCATTATTGTGTGTGTTTCTTGGAAAATACCAACAAAGTTATCACTTCCAGACAACTTCCTTTGCTATTCAGATCAACCATGAATGATCACAAATGGCAGCAGACATGTTTTCTTGTATTACATAAGAGGCTTGATTTGAAGACATTTTTGCTGATGTGAAAGATATAAAAATCTTCCTGCCAAAGAGGGATTTTGTTCAACTAAATTCTATCTAATGCACAACAAACTCACAGATTATTACAAACATTTTGAATGGTAAACAATTACAAGATTGAGAAGACCAGTGAATTGCTATGCTTTTCATTGTAGGAAATACAATCTGAATAGCTTTTACAGGCAAAATAATGAAGGGAATGAAATGAATGAGGTCAATCCAAGCTAAATGATAAGCAGCAGACACATTGATGTAGCAATGTGGCAACATGCTAGTCCAAACATAAGTTGGGGTCAGTCAAATCCTCAAAAAAAGAAAAATAAGATCTTCGAATATGCACAAAAGAAACCAAAACAAATCCAACGGCACATATGAATCAAGTTCTGTTAGAACCCTAAACACGACCAGGGGCAAACATCCACACAATAAGGACTATAGCTAACCAGAGACTCAGTAACAGGGAGTTGCTTCACATCTTTTACAATCGATCAAAGTGAGCTAGAAAAGTTGGCACTATATCGCAATATGCAAACCATCAGTCACATCATTAATACAGTTGCACAGATATTAACAAAATTCAGGACAGATCTGTATGCATTGTCCCACAAAACACACACAAAGCAAATCCAGGACCAGTCTCCTGTATCATTTATGACCTGTAGGTTTAAAAGATCGCACCAAATTTAGCATAAAAGGTGATAATACCTTAAAATTCTACCTGCCAAATGCGAGAAATAACTTGAAGAAGAAAAAATACAGTAGAGAAGAGGACATGAAACGGAATTAATATAATGTGAGCATCTTTCATAGAGTTTCACGTTTCAGATATACCGCAACACCACTTTGGGTATTCAATAATTGTTGCTTCTCAGATGTCTGCCTGAAAGTCACCTAGGAAAACATAATGACTCAATTAAATTAGGCTGAAATAATCATCTTAATAAGATACTAGCATCAAAGTTTGTGAATTGAACTTTACACTTAACAAAATCATAGAAAGTTGAGTAATGGTGCTTAAACCATCAATTTTTTGGGCCCAAAGTTAAACAAGGCCAAGAGTAGTAAAATTATCCCAGCCTTAAAAATAAACTAAAAACTGAATCATAAAGCTTCAAGGATAATGACAAAATGCAACATATCATCATTCTGACAATATGCAACCAAAACCTTACATATGATCACATTTTGACCGAAACAACAGGGTCATAATATTGTTTCAATTGAAGTTTGAACCAACTAAAAGTCATTTTTGGAAGGCTAAAAAATTCCTCTCCAAACTGCATGAATTGTAATTCGAATCAGGTTTAATGGGATTAACTAACTCAATGACAGCCTATCAACAAAATCCAATTGAGACATGAAGGGATAAATGGTAAAAAACACTTAGACATGAGAGTGAATAAACAGGGTCTTGAGGATATAGTGGGATTTGCTTGAATAAACAGTAAATTTCAAATTATTTTCCATCTCCCACTTGACTCTCTGGTCCATGATGTCATGACAAACATCTTGCAATAGTAGATTTCATACATACAGGACCAGACCTTCTTAAATGGTATTTGCTTAGATCATTCTCAATAAAAATAGCATCTAATTTAGTTGCTCAAAAAAGAAGAAACAAATTCTGACCTGGTACAAATATCTTCAGGTCAAAGCATGACTCTTCACCTATTTTATATATAAATAAAAGGTACCATTACCATATCAATGGAAATAAGTGATGAATGCATCCATAATATAATTTAGATTTCCCAAAATACAACAAATTAGATGAATCCATTGCTTATTCTGTAATAGCAAATCACAAAAGATTAAAGAATTCATATAGATTAATCAAAACAACTCCATCTATGACAGCTCTTATAAGTTATAATAGTATAATACTATCCAATCATATTCTAAATGAGAGCCTCATTTATCATATAGTTCTTCATACTCAACAACACAGTGGACAATGATCAACAATGAAATAGAGCACTTTTGAAAGTGAGAATTAATAGCCACCTCATCTCCAATGCTAAGAAGATTTCAACCACATAAACAGAACAAAGTTCAAATACGGGATGGTGAACCAAAGAGAGCACCAGCTATTCAAAATGTCAGATTGGAATCAAAACACACACCTTATTGCCTAATGAAGCAAACTTATGACAGAAACTAATTTGATTTCATGATTAAGTAATCAGTGACAAATTCATACTAGGGCAATCTGTTGTTATTCACTAGCAGAAGATAAAGTCATTCAATAACTTGAGTGTATCATGAATAATAAATTTACTTGGTATCATGATCAATGGATATCTGGAGATCAAAATAAAAAATAATAAAAAGACAAGAAGATTTTAATCTAAGCGTACATGTAGCTTTTATTCTACTTGAACTCAAAAGTGGGGATAGGAGAGCTTGGTGCATCGAAACTCTCCAAAATCTCAGTTTTGTTGCTTCCAGCCCCATCTTTAGCTTCATCTTTCTTCTTCCCACCGCCGAAGAAACCCCCAAACCAAGAGGAAGATGTGGTGGCTGAATCATCTGTCATCGGCGACGTGGACATGCCCTGCGGCGCATAAACCCCACCGGCCCCACCCATGGCGGCAACATTGGGCGGCACCATCGCAGCGGTGGGGTCCTCCATCGGGGGTAGGTTCTGGGGCACACTGAGGACACGGTTGAGCATGATGCCAGCGCCCTCGACGAGAGCGAGGAGCACCCCGCCGAAGAGGGCAGATTTGGAAGCCGAGCCAAGGCCCTGGCGCATCTGCAGGAAGCCACCGGTGGCAGCGCCAGCGATGATGGAATTCCACGGGTCTTCCTTCTGACGGACATAGACCATGGTGCAATCGAAGGCGGAGAAGAGGCCACCCCAGACGGCGAAGCTACCGCCGACGCGGGGGGCGTTCATGCGAACGGATTGGACACCGCCGACGAGGCGCTCGCCCTTGGGGTAATTGTAGAGACCCTTGATGAAGTGGAAGGCGGAGCCGCCGACAGCGCCCATGCCGAAGGCGCCGCCCACGTCGTCGAGGATCCTGTCGGGGCACGGCTCTCTCGACGTCTCCGGCGTCCCCATCGGCTGAAGTGGTCGAAGATATGACGGGGACGAAGGAGAGAGAGAGGGGGATTAGGGAAAGAAGCGGCGGCGCGATTGAAGAAAGAAAAGAGGACCGACTTTGTTGGGTTTCTTCGAAGAGGGGTTGGAATAAATATAATTGGAGAAAATTTTATTTTCCCAAGTTTGTAGTTGGTTTTTTTTTTTTTTTTTAAAAAAAATTTATATTGAAAGAAACGGTTGCAAACTTTTTTTATTTTTAAAAAAAATTAAAAAATAATACAATTTTTTAGATCTAGGGATCAGAAACAAACCGAATTTTAAAAACCTATGCCTGAAAACGATGGATCTGAGGTATTCTTAAAAGAAACTGAATGAATCGAGAAGAACAATTAAGAGAGAACGAATGAATGGAGAGGGTGAGAGAGCGAGCTTGCCTGCGAGGAGGTGATCTCCGATGGCGGATCTGAGAGTGAACGAACAAGGGTTGTTCCGTTTGCTCTTGAATAGAATGAGTTTTGGGAGTGCGTGTCACGTGAGAGTTTTGGCCTTTTGCAAATACACCCCTCAAAATCTCTAATTACATCTTTTCATTGGTATGCCCTTGTTAAATCTCTAAATTGTATTTGGATGGAAATTTTACTATGCATTAAGATTAATGAAAAATAATAATAATAGGGTTTTCACTTTTCACAGATATTCAGTGAAATATAATATTAATTTATTATAAAATAGAAGAAAACAAATAAGAGGAATTACTAATTCAGAACTTCTAATTATTTTTCTATAAAACTTGCAAAAGATATGGTATAAAGTATATTTCATACAATTTATTGGGATATTTAAAGTTTTTTATTTATAGAATTTAATTTAGAGGCAATGAATAAATAGAAATTAAACAAGCAAATGACCCTCAGGGTTTAATGAATAATATTATTTAAATATTATTAAAAATTTTAAATATGGTATTGATTTTCATCTTTTGTTTATATATAAAAGTGACAATTTTTTAAATGTACATGTGTAAAACTTGTGTGAATTACATTTTAAGCAATACAACTATAAAAATATAGTTTTTATATACATAAAACCCTAAGAATTGCATATATAACTTAACAATGAACCAATTTTCGTTCAATTAAAAAGATAGTGCTTCATTTTTCAAGTTATAAAACTCCAAATAATCACAAAATCAAAATGGAACATAATGAATGTAAAAAATTCAAGTTACTAATAAGATTCAACCCTTTTCTATTCCACAATTCCCCCCAAAAAATACGACCACTACAACTGTCTTTATTTGACTATATATGAAATTTGAAGGACACTCAAAAGGTATTCATTCATGGCTGCAAAACAAAGAACAAAATTTTCCACTATGGCCGTCCGCTCATGATATATATGGTAAATAATGCATCTAATTAAAATTTACTCCAAAAAGCTGTAAATCATAAAATCAAAATTCACAATATTCATATACTTACAAATAAATTATGTACAATATATGTCAAGCAAATAAAATTAAATATTAACATGCATGAATGTACAACCATTTGAGTTTAGGTCTTCACTCTTTAACCCTGAAAATTTGTAAGATGTTAGTTATTCTTAAAATTTAAGCATATGGAAAAATATGAAATAAAATAAATTAAGAAGTTATACCTTTTTTTTGTTTAATTGTCATTTGATATGCTGCTTCCAAATGACTATATTTATCTTCGTCACTTTAATTGAAGTACACAATACACTGGTGTCTCCAATTCATTTAATATTCTCATTAGGTCATTACTGGATATGACAAAAATATACCTTTACTACATGCGTGAAGACAAATATTCCTCGATGCTCATATGTTCATTTTTTTTGTTATATACCAATATAATTTAATATAACATGGTAAAATATTTAAGATATATTATGAAAATAATTTTTGATTACTTGTTCCATGATGTTGGAAAACTCTTCAAGTGTCTTCCCTAATATAATTTCAACATTTTTGCCATATAAAATAAGTTCTGCAACTCCCGAAGCATCACATATTTGTATATGTATGACATACCTACCAAATTTAATGATGATGTAAGATAAATCATGCCACAACTAAGATTATAGTCTTAAATCTGAAAGCTTCTCTTGTTTTATGGCTTCGACATACCAATAAATAAATGACACAAATAGTGTAAAATAAATCACTCTTCTTTCATATATAGTTTTTAGATTACCTTCTTTTTACTTGAGGGTTAGTGATCTTTGCAACCATTGCATCTATTGTTCTTTTCAGGATCTAATTTCAGTGACACCTATTACATGCCGTATATTGGTAGCCTTTGTTGATGTAAATCTGAGGAGACATCGCATCATCTTTGGGAAAAAAATTTCTACATAAAAATTAACAAACATATTATCAGTTGTCAAAAAGATATAAACACATATAATTAACATACCCCCGATATTGAAGCATCTTTTAGGTATCTTAATCTTCTAACATATATTCTTGTAATCTATCAATTAGATCAGCATAGAGTCCTAATTTTGCATAAAAAAGAATGAGATATTGAGCTCTCGAGTCATTTTCAAACCTGATATTCATAAAGTACAAATTAAAATGCAACTCCAAATATATTTGAATATCAATATTCATTATATTTTGAATTAGAATTCTACTAGTGATATAACTCCATGCTCTCTTTGATAAATGGATTGATGTGGAATTTACTGAACAAAATGGAAGACAACCCATAACCTACAAATATTTTTTTGTCGCCAAAGTTAGCTTGAACTATAAATGAATATATCAAATTAATATTTTTTTTATACCTTTATACTTTGTTGCTTTTACTCCGAGGCCAAGTAAAATCTGCTTAGTTTTAAAACCATCAGCAAGTTTTTTTCCTTCTACTTGTGCATGTTGGCCCCAAAGGGCCAAAGTGATGGGAATATAGCTGTAAGTTACAATAATTGGATGTTAAATTCAATTAATAAAATAATAATGTATTTGAGTTATTAAATTACCTTTTATCAAGCAAAATAATGTCCCTCTTTAGTGATCTGTGAGATGTTGAGATTTCCAAGTCTATCAAATTCCCTACGTGGATGACAATTCTCATTGCATCTGCAAAGTAAGTTAAGTAAAACCAAAATTTAGAAGAATTAACATTGGTGAATTGAATTATTGTTCCGTAAGAAATTATTTAGACAAGTACCTATCAATTGAATATCTCTTGTTGCATATGCTTCCATATCGCCAAAAGAGATAAGATGGTAGTTAATGATACAGGATACTTGGCCATGCATCACTAATTTGTATAATTTTATTCTTGGCCGTGAGGTGTAAAATATATTCATTATTAATCAACCTATTTTTCATCTGTGATCTTCTTGCATTTGCACCCAAAATTTGATAAAGCTTTCCAACTTGAAGTATATCCTTTAATAAATGTATACATTCATTTCTTACCATGACCTCCATCTCGAAACCCTAAATTGAAAATATAACAAATAAGAATAGAAAATGTTGATTAACAAAAAATGCAAACTTCTGAAATAAGTTGTAATATTTTGCGTACCTCAATATCCATAAACACCATCTTCCATACTTGATTAATGCCCCATTTCTTCTCTGTTTTGTGAGGATCTAACATTTTGACGATTCTTCCTTTAATTAAACCCAAGCCTTCATTGCAAATCAACCTGAATGGTGTATATTCCAATTAGTTCATCCTGTAGAATATTTGATTAATACTTTTATTTAAAATAATACGTACATAGCAATAGACACTTCATTCCGGCAATATTTTAGTGTTTTATCAATCTGCTATGAAACATCATTTTTTTTAATTTCTTTAATTTAATCATATACTTAAAATATTCAATACACTATAGACAATAAATATACATATTTTACAATAATAAGGTGAGACATACCTTTGCATATTGTGGTAGATATATCGTAGTTTCTCAAGCTCATTATCATATGTGGAGACATCTATAGTATGTTTCCATCTATTAAAAGGAGTATATTAGTATAAGATAATGAATTCATTGATTACATGGCCAATAAGATAAAAATCGGTTACATCTTGGCATTGAAGCGCATCAATATCAATTTTATATTACGTGGCTAGAAGTCCTTGTACACGCTAAATTTAGAAAATAACTTTTTATAATTATTGATTGGTAGATGTTTTAAAAGATATGTTTATTTATTACCTTTCGTATGATGTAATGCGTGCAAAATGCCTCTGGGGGACTTTTCACCGTATATGAAAGTGAAGGTGAACTCACTTGTATGTTGAACTTATCGCTTATTCGGGCAGTTGATATTTCAGGAGGCCAAAATAAATCATTACTCTCATGAATATTTCTTAGCACGCTATCTTGACTATTATCCATGTCCGTAGCAAACCTGTAAATTGTATATGTAAGTTAAGCACCCACAAATAAATGTATTATCTTAAAAATACACAACACAAAACTCATATTATTTTACCTCATTTGCATTGTGACATAAACTTTTCATTTCTCTTGATACCTCTTTATACACAATATTTTTCGTAGAGATGATGGGACGATTGTTATTGTCCAATATAAGAACTTTTATACCATTTTTACTTGTACATCTTGACAGTGTAACATAGAAATGCCCATGGCTAAAAGGAGGTCTAGATAAATATAAACCGACACTGTCAAGTGTTTGTCCTTGACTTTTATTTATTGTCATTGCAAATGCCAATCTTAATGGAAAGTGTCTTCTTCTTAGTTCAAAGGGCACGCCAACATCCGATGGAGACATAGTTATTCGAGGGATAAGAACAACATTTCCTATATTTTAGGTTTTTAAAATAATAATATTTTTTATAATTATATTTGGTGATTTATTATATTATTTTATCTGCTAAATAGCTATTTATTGATCTTGCTTTTTTGGTTTAATTTAGTTTAATCCATAATGAATTTTTCTTTGATTTTTTTAATATACTATTTGTGATTTTTTTTATACTTTAAACTCACGTGCTACATTTGTTTTTTTTTTTAATTTAGTTTAACCCACAACATATTTTCCATTGATTTATGTTGTATTTCTTATTTCTCTGATTGTTTTTTTCCTTCTTTATTATACATATTTTTTTTTCTTTTCTCCCCCTTTATAAAGGAATGGAAATTGGTAGGAAGGAAATGATATGCTAAATAGCCAAATAGGTATTTATTGATCTTGTCTTTTTTTTGGTTTAATTTAGTTTAATCCACAATGGAATTTTCTTTGATTTTTTTAATATACTATTTGTGATTTTTTTATGCTTTAAACTCACGTGTTACATTTTTTTTTGTTAATTTAGTTTAACCCACAACATATTTTTCATTGATTTATGTTATATTTTTTATTTCTATTTTTTTTCCTTCTTTATTATACATATTTTTTTTCTTCTCTCCCCTTTGTGGAGGAATGGAAATTGGTAATAAATGAGTGATTTTTTTGGGTATTAATGTAACTTTTAATTATTATTTTTTTATGATTCAGACTCCTGTTCTACATTCTGAGGACCAGGTATGCATTGATCTTGCTTTTTTTGTTTACTTTAGTTTAATCCATAATGTATTTTTCTTTGATTTTTTTAATAAACTATTTGTATTTTTTATGCTTCAAGACTCCTATGCTATATATATATTTTTGTTTAATTTAGTTTCATCAACAACATATTTTTCATTGATTTATATTTTATTTATTATTTCTGATTGCTTTTTTTTCTGCTTTGTTATGATGTATGTTGTTTAAATGGTTTTTACTTTTTTATATTTTCTCTTTCGTGGTTTTATTAAGAGATAAGATTCAATATTTTATAAAATTATTTAATTTATACTTGAATTAATAACATATCACGTGGTTTTATTAAAGATAAGATTGAATTATTTATAAATAGTTAGGATGTTTTTTTTTAAAAAAAAAATCAGAAAACGAGAATATACATTGGGATGTTTGAAATTTCTCATATTTTTAAATTTTTTAATTTTAAAATTTTAATATGCTTATTCTGGATGTCTATCTATGTTAGTAAACGGAAAGGAACGGTTACGATGCAGGAAGTTCTAACTAAAAAATCACATTCTTTAAACACACATATCTTTATGCAAAACTATTGTTTATCTCCTTCAGCTAATCTTTAATGGTTTTATTCATTGAAATAACAATATGATAAAAAGGAAAGATATAGGTAATGTTCCCCCTATTTCTTTCTACATTCATTTTTTTAGATCATGTGATGTTTCAATGTTCTCTCTCATAGGTTTTTTTAGAGAGATGATTTGATTAAATAGTAGTTTTCAGCGATTTTCAGATGAATTTTAAAAAACTAACTAACGATGGATGGTTTGAGAGAAAGAAAAGATACAAGTAATTTTTAATTTTTTTTCTTTACTATCTATTTTTTTTAAAAAAAAATCAATATTATATTTGATATAGATTGTTTGTTGTTTAAATATTTTTTAATGTTGCCAAAATGTATGTGTTATTCAATTTTACGATTTTTTTAATTTATCTTTTGTTGATAACCAAATGTTACTTCAATTTGAATTCGAATTGGTTTAAACAATACTTGAATTGGTTTCCAATTTTCAAATATTAAGAAATAAATATTGTTATCCAATTGCTTTTATTTTTTTATTTATCCTTTTTGAATTTCAAGCTCGATTAATAAACGAGCCGAGCTTGAGCTCTTCCTTTTAGTCACGAGCCGAGCCTAAACACACGAAAGCTTGGCTCGGCTCGGCTCGAATACACCCCTAATTGAGGGTATTTGTTTATTATTTAGTGTTGTGTGTGTTTGACTTTAAGGTCTTTGGAAACAATGCCAGTGACCTATAAATAATTTTTCCTATTTTATAATAATAAAAAAATAATATATATATATTTGATAAAATCACAAAAAAATATACTAGCTTCTAATAAACCAAACTAAACAGTTTTTCCATTTTAAAATGGAAAACAAACCAAACACCACCTTAGATATCTTCGATTTTCTAATAATTAATTTATCTTTTTACAATGTTCACATGGAAAGCTAAATCACCGCAGGATTTCAAGGCCATACAAAGTTGAGAATCAAAGAGAAACCATTTCTTCTTTCTTATTTCTCCATGGTACAGCAAATCACTGAAGCAGAACAGAAGAATGAAAATTTTCCAGATTAAAAGTGACACACAAAAAGACCCAAAGGTATGTTTGGCGGTGGATGGTTCAAACTGAGCATTTGAAACTAGTCCTGTCAAAATAGTTCAAAATGAACACTCCAAAATAACTCAGTCATGAAAATTCAACAAAAAAAAAAAAACCCACTCGAAACTAATCAACACATATTGGACTTTTTGGATTTGAGGTCTGGACACCTTCGACCATACAACACATCTATACTGTTTACAACAAGGCTAATACAAGACAGAATTACCATGACTATCAATAGAAGCTTCAGAGTTGGTTTGCTTGCCTTCAAGTTTAAGCTCTAATGTTAGTTTAAACAAAATCAGTCGTGCTTCCAGATGCTATATAGTAAGGCTGTTCTCAAGAGGCGAGGAGGGCCACCATATGCCAAAAGATATTTAGGTTAATGGGAGTTCACTAGTCTGCAGGTACAATGACTGAATCAATCCACAAGATGCAGTAGTGATTACTCAATATCAACTTGTTTCACATCATCTTCTGCACTGCTAGTTTGTAAACATTTATAATGTGGAAGCAGCTAATGTCCGATGAACCAGTATCCTGCAAATAAAAGGTTTGATTGCATCCTAGTGCTTTAGCCAGTAGTTCCTGAGCTGAGCCATATGCAGTAGAATTTCATCCCGGCCTTGATTAGTGACGCTACTGGTCATGATCCAAGGTGGTGTTGACTGGAAAAACTCACTTATGAGGTTCTGAAAATCTTCGACGTTCTCTTCAGGTCTCTTTCCACCATTCTTCTTCTTCTTGCGTTTGTCACACTTTGTGAAAACTAGAGTCATCGGTATCTAAGGGGGCAAGTTGAAGATGGATAGAACATTAGGGAACAAGGAAATATAAGGGTGAACACGTTAATATGATTCAATTAACTAAAATGAGTGTGGACAGTGCTGGGCACATTTAGGCACCTCTTTTTTAAGCTGAAAGAATTTAATATGATGAAATGGTTATCTTTTAAATGCAAAAATGGTGCCTTCATAACTATGACTGTTCAATAAGCGGAAGATAAGACTACTGCATCCCAGGAGGTAATGAGAAGGTTAAAAAGAAAATAAAGTAGTCAACCTCTATCTAAATGATACACAACATTTTCAACTGCAAGACATGTTCTTTTTACTTGCCTTGACAAGTAAGATTGTTTCTGCTTACTCTAGGTGTACTTCAAATTCTCCTTTTTTTAATTAAATTTAATTTTAATTTTTATTTTTGTGGGTATCATCTTGCTAAACTTAATACATAGTTCTACCATTCTATGGAATCTCTATACCACCCAATTCACCATAAGGGTAAGGTACATGAAGTAAAGAGGCAAATGCTGAGAAGGCGACACCACAAAAAGCTTTTAACTCCTGGCCACTTCTGCATTTTCTAGAAACACACAACATATGCAATCAAAAGAAAAAAGATAGAGAACCAATGCAAATAACCATATGATTAGATTGGTATAAACACTTCCCATTGAACAACTTTTAACTAGAGAAACATTAAAAGTTTACCTGATTTTGTCCAAGCCAACTAGCATATTCCAGATCTATCTTCTTTGCAGGGATGCTGGCATCTATAAGAAGAAATACAGACACCAATGACTCTCGTTTGCAAAAGTAATCTTTGGTGAAACCATTCCAGTCTGTTCGAACTTCCTGTGGTGCAACTGCATACCTGCACAATATACACATTACGACTGGCTATTGTAAGGATAAACAGAAAAGTTCCACGAGCAAATGAAAGACTAGTGATATAAGTTGTAGAGCACAAGCAAAAAGCTATTCACTTTTCCGGCAAACACTTGATTTTGGTGGCAAGAATCATATACATAATATTTAATGACTTTTTAAAAAAAACTTATACTAGTTAGTAGGACCAAGTTTTAGCCATGATATAAATGCAAAAATTATTTGGCCTAGGCATGATATCATTATGTTTTAATATCAATGGTTTATATACATTGATGTCTTGTATATTCAAATCATATATTTAATACAAGCATGCTGCTGTTGACAAGTGAGGACATAGATACATAACAATATGTGCTCTTAAAGCACTATATGAAAACTTAATGCGATGACTAACTCAAAATATATGCACTGTAATTTTAGTCTAAGTAGGAGAGATGGAGGGGAAATAAAACTATGTGGGGTGGTAGTGCCTAAGTGTAACCATTTTAAATACCTTGGTTCTATTTTTCAGAATGAAGATGAAACCCATGAAATCCAAACAAGATGGCTACAACAGAGAAGTGTCACGGGTGTGTTACATGATAAGAAAATACTTAACAAAGTGAAGAGAAAGTTCTATAGAACGACAGTCAAACCAGCCATACTTACGAGAGCAAGTGTTGGGCAACTAAAGTTCAATATATTCATAAGATGAATGTGATAGAAATAAAAATATTAAGGTGGATGGGTGATCATATAAGACCGGGCAAGATTAGAAATGAACGTATCTGACAAAAGGTGCATGTTGCACAAATTGAAAATAAAATAAGAGAAAGAGAAGCACGTTTAAGATGGTTTGGACACATGCGTCGTAGACCTCCAGGTGCCCCAGTTAAAAAATGTGATAGTTTAGTAATAAAAAGAAAAAAGAAGGGTAGAAGTAGGTCAAGGATTACGTGAAAAGAGATATTGTTTAAGGACCTACGTATATTAGATATTGAGTCAGATCTTACCTTTAAGAGAAAATATGGAAACAGAGAATCCGTATACATCTAGATATGGGATTAAGGCTTGGTTGTTGGTTGTTGGTTGTTGGTTTATTTAATAAAGATCTCGTTGACAACTCACTAGAAGGCCAATCAAGCTCAACATAATCTGCCCTCCACTTTGAACAAGTCCAATGCAGAAAAATAACTTCACCATCATAATTACTCAATCTTGGTTTAACTCACATTAGGGGCCCTCACAAAGTCCCTATATATATAGTATAATGTAGTATTCGCAGTTCATTATATGGACAGATTTAATAGTTGGTTCGTTCACAAATGTGATATGCCTCCAGACCCCAGACTGTACTAGCAATATGCACTAATATTCTATACACATTAATAATTAAAATTCGTTTATTCATTGAGAAACAACTAGATATTGAGCTTCACCATGATGATTCAAAACAGAAAAAGAATAATTTAATACTTAATAAAAAAACTGAAATTAATGTTACCAATCATAAATACTTCTACCTATTGTTATCAACACAACCATGACTCTCGAGAGCATCATAATGGGAAATACTCTAAATCATAGTCAACCGCCCAAAGCACTATATTTGGAATGCAAGACACTTTGTATGACTTGCTTCATTTGACAAATTAACCAAAGCCTTTAGGGACATCAGACCTAGCCTCCGTCATCAATCTGTGACTCACTCAAAGAGAAGCCAGAATTTAGGTTGAGGCATCCCTAACTTGACTATATTATAATATTTCATCTCATGCACTCCTTTTTTTTCGATCAGAAAGATTGTCTAAGAGATACAAGCCAAAACCTTCACCAGCCATTTTTTCAACAGAAAATTGAATCAAGACTATAAGCCAATTCTAACCCAAAGCAAGTAAAATCAGAGAACATGAAAAGAAACAATGCAGTTCTATCACTCAAACACAAAGCAAAATCATTGCTTTCAATCGGCAAGCTGATTCAAGATAACCATAAAAGTAATGTTAAACTGTGTGGAAATTCGTACCCATATCCCGGCAAGTCCACAAGGTACCAACTGTCATTTATCCGAAAATGGTTGATGCACTGCGTTTTTCCTGCAATTTCAAAGCAGGTTCTTCATTAGACTCTCACCTCTGACTAAAAGCAAAGATCAAAATACATTAAAAGGTCTAAAACGCTATTCATCTACCAGGTTTCTTGGATGTAAGTGCGAGGCGCTTGCGGCGGACGAGCGAGTTCAGCAGGGAGGACTTGCCGACGTTGGATCGCCCGACTAGGGCAAACTCCGGCAGCCCGTCGGCGGGGCAATCCTCTGTTCTTTTACTGCTCTTCACGAAATCAGCCGCGGAGACCTGCGCATCCCGCGCGTAGGGCCCGAGCACGATGTTGGAACCTTTAAGCACCCTGCCAGCGCTCACGAACGGTCCTTCAGGGAGCTGAACGTCGGGAGGGACGAAGAGCTTCTCGAGAGGAAGATGTAGCTGGGGATCGTCGGGAAGGGACGGCGCGTCATCGGACAAGGAAGGGTTGGGGAGGGGGATGGAGATGGAGAGATCGGGAATGGCGGCGACGGAGGGGATGAGAGTGGAGTTGAAGGCGCGGAAGCGGATGAAGAGGCGTGAAGAGGTTGGAGTTGTAGTGGTGATGAAGAGGAAGCGGGGGAGGATGCAGGGGCTGGAGGAGCATCGTATCGCGGGGCGAGGGGGAACCTACACCAAGCTGGAGATTTATCCATTTATTTTCTAGGAAATATTGATTTTTCTAAAATTAACTAAAATTTAAAACCAAAGACAAAATTATCACAAAATAGAGAAATTTAATAGCCAAAAATTGGAATTAGTGGGCAAAGTTTTCGTGAAACAATATCATCTCAATCAATTACTTTTGTAAACCTGTGTTTTTCTTACAAATATGAAGCCTGAAAAAAGACAAAAAAAAAAGGGAAAATCAACTATACAAGCCGCACCATGATCCTCAAGAACATTGCCTATACTGAATGAAGGCATTCCCTATTCAAAACTGAGAAAAAAGATGTACATGATGGATGAGTATCCATCAGAACAATGCTTGATGGTATCACATCTGATTCAAATGAACACCGACAGCACCGACGAGTCTTCGCTATTATCATCTCCTTGTATGGCAATTCCAAATCATTCATTCATAGCAAGCACTAGTGCAAAACCATAACCGCACAATAAGGCATAAAAGGTCATCTATATTCTTCAACTCCTCCAAATTGTTCTTTATCTTCATGAAAGCGTCTAACAACATCATCAAGCTCAGGGAATGCCGCTAGCAGGAGTAGCTCCAGCAGTTCGAATGCTAGTTGCTTCATACAAACATTGGACTGCATAAAAAGACTATATCAGGCCTTTGTTCTCCGGCCAAAGCAATACTAAGGATTGGATGAATCCAAGAATCCCAAAGACCAAAAATCAAATCAATTTCTACAAAATTGTAATTAATCTTGATCATGTATCTCATTTGAATGGTAACTGGTGATTGTTCCAGACTATTTTTATACATATCAGGGTGTATCCTAGGTGAGAGAATCACCTGAAGAAAGAAATAGATATCTTGGGCACATCTTTCATACTCTTTTCGACCAACAAGACTTACAAGAGCTGCTGGAGCCTTATCTGTGAGAAAACAAATGACAAACAATGTCAGAGAGGCAGAAAGCGAAGATGAAAATTGCACAAGGAAATTATCAATAGTTGTGATAGTAAGGTCGATGGCTGCAATTGCCTAGACTAACAATATGTACAGACAATTAAAAGGTAAATTGAACATCAAACACTGTTATGCAGGTTAAACCCCCACATCTGCAAGAGATTATCAAGCTGTGGGGTCGATCTCATAAAGGCAACATTCTAATTAAGCGTTGTCCAAAGGGAAGAGATACCCAATGGCAGATAAAAATGCAGGAACAAACAAAAAAGGGGGCAGAACCATTGGCCTCACCAATTATTAGCTCATGGACAAACTTGGCACGACGAGCAGCCTCTAATTGTTGTTCACCAGTCAACAAGTTCTCCTTTGTTTCCCTCTGATTGCCTCCTGCTTTTGGTGAAGGAACTGGAGTCCGTGGTTTGCGATTTGGATGTTTAGTTAAAAATATTCCATCTGGCCAGAGTATCTATTCCAGAAATTTCAGGACACAAATGCAGCATGTTATGAACAAAAGATACCAAGTATCTTAATATATACAAAATGGAGAATGCTGACCGTTTTAGACCGGAATAAACTTAGTTACTATATTAGTTACTAATAATTGATTGATAAGGAACCAAAAACAACATTTTTTGGCAATATACAAATCAGCTTGTATATGATCAGCAGAGCAATAAGAACATTTAAAAGGAATCAAAGCTATGTAAAGCATCCTAAGATTGATTTAACCTTTAGTTGCTGAGGAAATATGCTCCACACAACTACTCTGTTCAAATACTCATGTAAACCAAGTATCTTTGATTTCTCATCATCTCATTCAGAAATAAAGTATGCCTGTGAACAGAATGATGATTCATTTCAGGCTTACTTGTTCAAGCCGCTTGATTGCAGAAGTAATAACTGATCCGCTCCGCAGAAGTTGGATTTTCTGAATTAACCAGTCATCAAAAGCATCTCCCATTCCCAATTGCAGTAACTGTTTGGCTACCCAAAATGCTTGGCGCCTAAAGTTTGACAAAAGAGAGAACATAAAGTATTTTAACTACAACAGAAATTATGAAAAGACAGTAAATTAAGGCACGTATTCTACCTGATCCAACCACCATCCTGAAGCTGAAAAATTACATCTACCAAATCCAATATTGGAACACTAAGATTCGGTGGCACCCACTGCATGTGAAACGGTAAAATTTCAGTATGTGCATGGGCTACTACTTGCTAGTATTTCTTTCATCCAAAAAATTAGGAGCCAAAGTTTGAATAGGAATGCAGATGTGCATACAAAGATCGGCCGATTATCTTCAGTATGGTGAAATTATATGCACAATTTGAACTCTTAGGGCAATAACTTCTATTATGCTGACATATAACTTACTTCAGTCGGAATGATGGAATCCTCAGAAGCTTCAACAATATGAGATGTCTCCTGCAGATCATCAGCTCTGCTTATTGTATCTGTTGAATTCTTGACAGATTTTGTGGTGGATGACACATAATTTTCAAGCCTCTTCTCTGAGTCACTCCCAGAATAATCGTGATGCGTGTCTTTTTCCTCCTTCCTAACATTCATTACCATAGTTTGGTCCAAGGTTCTTTTTCTCAATCCCAAATTATCTGATACAAAGTAGTTTTGGTTCATGTGGCTTTTATAATCTTCATTACCAAAAGTCAAAGATTCTCCTGTAGGAAATATTTGGCCATTTAAATCATTCTTTGGGTAGGGATCTTTTGAATTCTTTTCATGAAGCTTATCTTCCAGGTGCACTACAACAAAAAATGTAAGGCACATATTAGTCAGAAAACGTGGTTTGAGGAACTTAGCAGATGCTTGAAACATAGACAGCACACAAAGCTTATTAAAAAATAAGCTCAATTTCACCTGATAATGTTTGGATGATTGAGAGAGAATCAGAGAACATATAAGTCTGCACCATACAGAAACATCATGACAGTTCTCTTCCACCAGAAAGAAAAACAGATGAAGGAAATATAATAAAAGCAATTAAAGAAGACAAAATACCAACCTGTGAATCAACACTAAGGAAATCCCAAACCTCTATAGATCCAGAAATGGTTGGAAGCTGAAGAAGTTTCTGAGTAATAGAGAAAGGAAAAAGGCTTATTGAAAGGTTCAAGAGCATGTCCTTCAAAGACTAAAAGCCTATAAGAGGAAAATGCATAATAAGTATGTGCAATCATGAACTAATCTTCATATGGCGGAATTAATAACAGCCTCATGTTTGATTCAGGATGCTATATGAAATTTAACATCACAATCTAAACAATTTTTGGTCTCATCACATCATGAAACAGAACAACCCACCTTGGTGTACCTACATGCTAGTCTAGGCAAATCGTAGGAACTTAATTGCTATATTGAGAATTAAGGATATGGTAAACAGTGCAGCAGATCAGTATAAATGAAAGGCTGAAGGAAGTGACGTTAATTTGAGAAAAGATTTTCAAGGAAGCAATTCCAGTTGCAAACAGTAACCAAAACCTACACCATATCTTCTTTTATTAGTTTTTTTCATTTATTAGTATCAGTTTAAACATAGAACTTGGATAACACAAAAAAATCACCTTCAAATATTTGTCCAGCAATTTACATCTTTCTTGAATGAGAGGCACCTCAAGTCCTGATGAAAGGAAATATTTCGGTGGCAGAGAAAGATTATATTCTGAAAATTCTTTAAGGCGACGATGTAACTCCTCGAAATGACGAAACCTAAGACAAATTTGGTTTACTATCCGTCAGAAAGAAAAATAAATTTTAACAAAGCATGCAGGAGGAAATAGAACCTATCATAACCACAAATTATTGAGGAAGAGTATAGATCATTTTTCTTCCTAATTGCACACCTTCTTTTGATGGACCAACTATTATTGTTTGCATCAGTCACAGCAATTGAGTACACAGCAAATGTTACAGAACCACTCTTCACAATATTGGCCCCTAATACCTGTCAAACAAATAAGGTTGCATTTTCAATAACTTTACAGGTAATTCACAGAATAACAAGACACTTAGATGAGATGAAACTTATTGATTTTATCATAAACTACCTCACATCTCAACTTCAGAAATGAATCTGCCAATACAGAATTTTCAGGAGAAGTCAGAGATGAGCCACAAAATTCAGATGTTGAAGTAGATGGTATAGAAGAAGCAGCAGCTCTGCTACTAACAATTCCCCAGGATTCCACCTCATGTTGGTCAGCTAGTTCCTCAGCTTTCACATCTTTGCTGGACACATTGAGTATATCTTGGCCATCTCCAGACAAGAAGGAAGTTCTTTCAACCTCCTGCCATATAGGCAACTTCTGATTGTTTGACCTAGACCTTTTCCTCCCTGATGAAGTTCTTGAAGTTCTTGGGTGGCGAACATGATTTTGAACATTCTTTTTTGGTAAATGGACCTCCCGAGTTTCAAGAGGGTGCCGTATGTGTGAAACAGGAGCATTTTTCTTATTTTTACTATCCCAAACTTTTGTTCCAGGAGAACCAAGGCCAGTCACAATGTTACTCTCATCGTCATCAGTTGGATAAGAGCTGTCACTGTTGAGTTCAACCTCCTCCTGATTGAAGCGATCTATTTCTGCATGAGATGAAACCATTGAGGTATGTGTTGGACCACTACCATTGGGATGAACCTGCAAATGTTCTACCAAATATGGATCTTCAGCTTGGGAGGAAGCACAGCTTTGATTTTGAACATGAACTTTGAGGGTTTTATCTTGTATAGGATGATTAGATGTAACTGTTGAATAATGTGAAGCATCAGAAATTCCAAGAATTGTATTCTGTGTGACTTTGGCTGCCTGATTTGCAATTTCCTTCCTTATGTAATTTCTTCCTTTTGTCCAAATATTTTCAAAATGCTCTGGTGCCAGAGCTTGGGACTTTCTCTGTGAAATCATATCCAATGCCTGTGCCCACTCACCACCAGAATTACCTGCTACCATCTTCTTTCCTTTCGGATCTAGAGAATTTGAGGGGAAAAAGTTAGCTAAATATGATGAGTGAGTATCTATAAGACTTAATTTAAATGGATGAAGCTACTCACCACTAGCCACATTACCAGTGTAATTAACACTAGATGGAATCTTATTTGCAACTCTTTCATCAGAAGTAGAACCCAATTTGTCGTGCTTAAATTGCACAAGCTCAACACCAACAGTGGAACGATCTTGAAATCCAGAAAATTGAGCAGCTACTGCCTTTGAAGATCCATTTGGTTTAACCACATGCACCTCCTCGGATGAAGGTTTAACTCCTTTATCAGCCTTATTGGTAACAGATAGAACCAATGACTCGATCTTCTCATTGATTACCCTGGCATGCAAATTAAGAAAAAAAGGCTAAAAGAGTATAAGAGCAACAGAAAATTAAAAAAGTAACTGAGCAGGAAAGGTCAACTACCTTGGGCAAGCTAAGTTCAGAACAGGTCGAAACACTGCACAGGCAAGAAGCTCTCTAACTGTATATCTGAAGAAATAGCATTGCAAATCTTCAGGCTTAAAGGTTAAGGAAATAAGCCCATCCATCAATTGCTGCAAAACCTGGGGCATTTTACGCAAATGAATCATCTGAGTGCTAACCATGGAAGTAGTAAAATCTCTCACATAAGATATTTAAAACACAGGCCCTTGATCTGTGAGCTTGTTTGAAGTTATACATGTGTGCTTTTTTGTATGCCTTCTTCACAATATTTATGGAAAATACTAGATCACTCGAAGAAGGAAAAAAATGTAAACAGTTAAGGATAACACAACTTGAAGTTTCAGTTCAACATTATAGAGAACCAAGATAGCATTGCATGCAAGATCAAATAAAACACACAAAACACTAAATTAAAAACAAACAAACAAACAAACAAATAATGTAATCATAAATATGTAGATGCCAGATATTTTATGGTTTTCACTAGTTTCAATTCATAAGATAAGAACAATCTCTAGCCAATGTAGTTGCAAATTTCGGACTAAAAGTTCAGTTTAGACTGAATGTAAGAGTGGTGTGCAAATTACCCAAAGAGATACTAGTTCATGCAATAAGAGAAGTCCAACATTAGTTGGAGACCAAGACTCATTTTTTATCTGTTCATCAGCTTCTTGGACACAACTATCAAAGCACTAGGGAAGGCATTGCTCACATGGAAAAAGGAAGCAAATCACACAAGAGCAGCAAAGGATCCCTCAGTAACCACGAAAAATTGATAACTAATGATACTGAATATGAGATATGACTCGTATGTTGTTTGAAAAGAATTGAGAAGAGCTTAAAAGTTCCGGTAGATGCTACACTCAACAAGCAGGTAGAACAACCTTATGCTCAGACTCAGAAGAAAACAGAGCTGGATGCAACTTTCCATCATCCGCCAAAATTAGCCTCAGTTGTATGTCTCTGTAATCAGTGGATAGCTTTTTCAATTTCTGCTTTTCAATCTTGACCTGACTTAAACGGTACATCTCCAAGTGGTTGCAAAACAAGTTGATAATATCCCTGCAGTGGCAGATATTTACACAAGAAATAAGTTAAGGTTTGGATTCAAGAATTCTAGATGGCTATCCAAACAATAATTATGAGAAGAAAAATATTAAAGCTTGGATTCAAGAATTCTAGATGGCTATCATAAATTAATAACAATAAAGAAATAGGTTAAATTTTCGATTCAAGAAAGTGAGATGGCTTTAAATTAAAAATAACAAATTCCAAAACTCTGACCTTGTGAGAAGAGAAATGAGATTTACATCTCTTGCACGACTAGATATCTCTCCGAGTACACCATTAATGATTTGGACTAGTTCCTCTGGAGCATCCTTATCAGGAGTTATACGGGAGTACCACAGATCTGTCACCCATTCAGAAACCAAATGTCTTGTAAATTGCTCAATCGCTGCCTCAACAGCAGGAGAATTCACCTTTAGTCTCCAATTTGGCCTTTCCAGAGGAAACTTTAAAAGCTCAATAGGTTTCTTTCGTGAAGATTGATCATCTGACGATTGTTTATGATTGACTGAGTTCCTTCTCCGAACATCAAAATCAAGGGAGATATAACGAAAGAATAATATTATGGCAGCAGCAGCAGGCAGGTTAACCCAAACAGAGGAACTTGTTACTGGGAAATAGAATGACATGATAATCAGTGTGTTATTAGTTGAACATCAATAAAAAAAAATACAAAAATTCATTCTTACAAGAAAAGAAAAAAAACTCTCTACTAAGTCAAAAGGTAATGAGAAAAAAAAAAAGATTTTTCTTGAAGTCGTTCAGAATATAAGTGAGCTATGGAAGCAACTCTGACAAACAAGTTCAAGAACCAAGAAGAAATCATGTTGCGAAATCCAACGAATCTAAAAATATGCTAATTTGTCACCCATTTACTCGTATTTACATAGTGTTAGCCAATGAATTCAAGTTGCCAAGGTCCCTATTTCATCATCCATCTACATTGCTAATGACATCCAATAACCAAGAACATAGAAATTTTTCACAATCCACTGCAATGAAACAAAGGAATCGAATTGCAGGCATGCTAGGAACGCATAAAAATCAGCAAGAATATTGCGAGCGGGATTGCATACGGGACATGAGATAGGAGAGGCCGAAGACGCATATCAGCAGAAGAACAACTCGCTTCTTGGCCTCCTCCGCCAAGTCCCGCACCGTCGGCCGGCCAGAGCTCATCCCCTCCGATTCGATCAATCGGATCCGAGGAGAGGAGAAGGGGGATCGATGAGAAGGGGGTCTAGGGATTGGATTCAATACGAGAGAAGAGTGATGTCGGCGCTCTGGTTCCACTCTTGTACTGGCTTTCTCGTTGATCGTCGACTCGGGCTTCCTCTCGTTCGCATCTTCTCCATTCCGGGATTAAACCAATCGAATGCCTAGCCGCTCATCGTTTCCCAGGTGGAAACGTTCTAGTCGAAGTTCCAAAGTGAGACGGTCTTGATGGAATGGTTGGTTTGCTGACTTGGATATTAGATTTATTCTAAGGTTAAATTGTAATTCCTGAGAATAAAATCCTAGAAATTACAGAGAAAAAAATGTAACATTTTTTAATTCAATTAATTACTTTATTTTGTAATTTGTTAATACAACGAATCCACCCCTCTTGGGGATCATATATGGATCTTAGAGCAACAGGTGAGAGAGGTCGGTGAAGGTTGAAGTGCTTAAGATGATTTTAAAGGAGAGATCGATTATGATCAATAACTCTTTTGTTTTGTTTCTTTAGTCCCGCATGATCAACGCCTCTTTCCGATATAGGCCTGTCTAATCTTGCAAAGAGAAGGAACTACGGAGAAAGAAATCCAAGCGTTAATGCTTGAATTATGGATTCAAAATGAAGGGGAGAGAGAGAGAGAGAGAAAAAGGAGATAAAAGTCTTGAGTTTGAGCTTTGATCCTTTTTGTGAGCCGAATACCTCCTTTTATAACTTGGAGACCATTATCTACTGGCTTTAAATGACTTATGAAAAATAACATGGGTTATTTTGACAGTTGGGTTCTCATATTGACACTTGTGATCATACCATAGGTCTTGAGATATTTTATCCCATACCAATTTCTGTTTTCTAAAAATGTGGAAACTGATTTTATGTTGTGTTTTCAGACTGAAAAATGGAAAAGTCGTTTGGTTTGGTTTATTGGAAACTGTTTTTAGAAACAAAAATGAAAACTGTTTGCAGAAACAGAAAATGAAAAATGAAAAATGACAAACATAATATTTTTATAAATTTTAAAATAAATATGATATTTTATATATTTTTATAATAACAAAATTTCAAAAAAATATATTTTAAAAAATAAAAAATGGCAAACATGATATTTTTATAAAATTTAAAATATATTAAAAAACAAACATGATATTTTATATATTTTTATAACAATAAAAGTTCATGAAAATATATTTTAAGAAATAAAAAATGATAAATATGATATTTTATATATTTTTATAATTATTTTTAGAGTTTGATTTATTTACAACTATGCCACCATTATTTTTCAAGAGTCGAAAACTATTTTTTGACATTTTCCGTTTTCCATTTTTCAGTCCATTTCATTTTCCGTCCTTCATGAAAACGATGACCAAACCAAAAGCGTTTTCGTAGAAAATGAAAAACGGCAAAAACATGGAAAACGCCCGAAAACACTCCAACCAAACATACCTTTAATATTTTTTTTTGTTATTTTTTAATCATCCCTCCAATGCCTAATTCCTTTTTTTTTTTTTTGAATACTTGAAAATACACATGTTATCCTATGAAATAAATAATTATGTTGCCACAGGTATTAAACATTTCTGTCTTCAAGTACATCTAGAAGGGAGAAAAAAAGGTAGACAAAGATACTATTATATGTGAGAAATGAAAAAATAATTTAATAAAGCTTGGGTTGATCAACAACTGCCATGTAGATTAATTTAAGTTTTAGTGAAGTATGATGGGTCACGCTGCATGAAAAGTATATTTTGTAGTATGAAACAAGGAGACTTCAGTGTCCTTTGGAATCCAAGGTGCTTGGGTCGTTTGAGCAAGACTACGATTCAATCTCGTGGGCCATCAAGATCGACATGTAAGAATGAGCACGAATCTCAAAGTTCATAATTTAACAAGTGTATTTTTTCTTATTTTTTTTTATTCCTTTAAAACCAGGAGATAAAAAAAGGCAAGAAAATGAGAGGGAAAAGAATTAATAATTTCTTTCTTCTTTGGATCAACTTCACATCAATCCAAACCGAGCCTCAATGTATGACTGCATTCTTGTTTTTTTATCCTAATTAAATTATAAAATAATAATAATATTATTATTATTGTTATTATTATTATTATTATTATTATTGGGACAAGAAATTCGGTACCGGCAATAAGATCCCGTAACGTGGACGGAAAAGCGACGGGACTCATCCAACGTGGACAATGGTGCACGTGGCGGCCATCCGATGGTGGATCAGGTTATTGAAACGTGTGGTTATCACGTTGCTTGCAAGATATTTCTGTTCATAATTCCCAATTTCCCTTCATTTTTGTATATTTAAATACTGGAAAAATCGAGAAGAAAACGTTGTCATATTTCTCGTTCACTCTCTCTCCCGAAGCTCCGCCGTTGGCATGGCGGCCATCGCGAAGCTCCAGATATCGGTGCAGTCCTTCTACCACCCCAGCTCCATAGACTTCTCCATACCCAACTGGAACTCGAGACCCCATCCTAATTCCGGCCCGAATCCGGTGAGGCGTGATGGAGTTTCATCCTATCGATGGTGGAGGCATCGGCAGCCGCTGTCTCCGATGAGGTGTAGATCGTTTAAATCTGAAGAAGAGGAGACTGGACGAGTGCCACTTAAGCGAAAAGGACCTCTTTATTCTTTGAAGTCTCTGATTCGTAAGGTTTCTGGGATGCCTTCCCAGACAGATGGACAGTATAGGAAGGCTGTAGAGAAGGTGGAAGAGATTTTCTTCTCGGTGAGGTGTTAATTTGTTTTTTTTTTTCCCACTTTTTCGTTCGAGTGAATTTAGGATATATAATGCCGTTTTCTGAGAAGATAAAGGTGGAGTTTTGAGAAATGTTAAGCTTTTTACTAGTTTCTAGTTAGAAGTTAGAACCTTCCACTTGCTTTCATGAAATTTGAGTTTCTTGAGTAGTATGACAGTCTTTTAATTGCTTGTAGTAATACCAGCTCTTTTATCTTTCTTCAATGTGTTGGATTAGGTTTAATTTGTTGGTTTTTTTTATGGTAAATGAAGCCTATGTCATATGGAATAGCTAAATTATACCTCATGACTCTGTTTGTCTTCCATTTACTTTTGATTTTATAGAAGTGATAAGGTTTATCTGGCACAAAAATTTACTATAGAGTTGTTGCAATTTAAGTGGATAGGTTTAGTAAGGTAAAGCAAGATGCTTGTTTATTCTTCTAGCATTAGAGGAACTGTTGTTTATTATATAATTAGGTTGGTACGAATATACTCCATTTTTTTTTTTTAATCTCTCCATTAAATTGTGTTTTTCATCTGATGCTGGGATAGATCGCCACACAGTTGGGAAGATATTTGCTGACAATGACAAGCACCGGTGTTATACTTGCAGTTGGATTTCAGTTATCAGGTCTGTGCATGTTGATGTTTTGGTACTTCATTCTGAATTTAATTGGATGAATTTCAATTATGAGATTTTTTTATTTTTTTATTTCATAGGTGGTGACAGTCAGATGAATACTCTGATTTGGTATAGCTGGCTTGGTGGAATCATCATTGGGACTATGATAGGTGCAAACATAGTCCTAGAAGAACACTGCAACGCTGGACCTCGCAATGTTGTTATTACTGGAAGGTAATATAGTTAACCCCTGATATTTGTTTTAGAGAAACTGTAACACACACTTAAAGATGAAAGATGGTTTTGGAGTCTTGGAATGCACAAACATGTTCAAGCTTAGGTGTCCTTATACATTTCATTTGCAAGCAATTTAAGCAATGTATTCACTTTATTTAGCAAATAGCCATGAAATCTAAGATAAGTCTAAGCAACATATGCAATGAAAGATGGTTTTTTTCCCCCATGAAATCTAAGATAAGTCTGTTGAACACTCTATTTCAGTCCTTTAATAGCTATTTTCCATGGTTTTAGTTGCTTGTTTGAATGTTCTATTAGAAGCCAGCTTGATGAATGTTGTTTTATTTTACAGCACGAGGGGATTAGGGAAAGCACTTGCGCGTGAGTTCCTTCTCTCTGGTGACAGGGTGGTTGTTGCTTCTCGCAGGTTGTTTTGCTATCTTGATTTTATCATGGAAGCACTTCTCTCTTATGTCTTACTATACTGATGTGGATATTCACAAGGCAGTCCTGAGTCAGTATGTACAACTGTGGAAGAACTCAATGAATACCTTAAGGAGGGAATATCTATGGCCGGAGAGAAAGGCAAAGCAAAATTCTCACATGCTAAGGTAGTCGGTATGGCGTGTGATGTTTGCAAACCTGATAGTGTTAGGAAGTTGGCCGACTTTGCAATTAATGAACTTGGTTCTATAGACATCTGGGTAAGTGATAATACTTCCAAATTTAACATCATTATACATCATTACATTACTATGAATAAATTTGATCAACATCTGCTAACCTTGTTGCTCCTCTTATCAAAGATAAACACAAGAAAACTAATTTGGCATCTTATGCGTACACTTCACCTTTAGTTCCTGCCCAGAGCAGTCCATTCCAACAAATTCCTTGTTCATTGATTGCAAAAAAGTTTAGCGTTAAGCAATATACTGCATGTCACTCTGATTTCCAGCTAAATTCCTTTTCTGATGATTCTTTATGTAAATTGACAGATAAATAATGCTGGGACCAACAAAGGTTTTAGGCCATTAATACAGTTTACAGACGAGGATATTACTCAGGTATCTTATTCCTGACAAGGAAGATTGCGTTATACCACATTCTCAATAAATGCTTTGTTTCATTACATTTTCTGAAGGATATCATTTGACTAAAATTTATTCAACTCATAATTGCTCTGGAGGGTCTTCCATTCTGAAGAGTTCCAAAAACATTAACTCTCCACCTGAGAGACTGGTGTTCAAATCTTAGATGAGTATAGGTTGAAAATATGTTTTGATGGCAGTCTCAATAAGCTAGACCGTTTTAAGTCTAGAATGAAGTATACTTGTTTTGTAAAATTCTGCAATGTAAAACTAATGTATATTAGGAAACTATGGATTTGATTACTAACTTTATGCCAATTGAAGGAGTATGTTCTCTGGTCAATGGATAACCATTAAATTGGTCCATACTATAAACAGTAAAAAGCAGGGTTGTATCCTTTTCTCGGCATATTGCAATATGCTTTAAATTATATAGCATTAGGCCTTGTCAGAATTGGCTGAGAATGATTCAATACTTCACTGCAATCAATTCTTTAAGTTGACTCATTTGACATTGTTACGGATTTTATAGTCAGCTCGGCCTTATTTATAATCTCAATTTTGATCATTGGATCTAACATATTATTGAAATTTCTCTCAATGACTAGATTGTGTCGACAAATTTAATTGGTTCTTTGATCTGCACAAAGGAAGCTTTGCATGTCATGAAATCCCAGGGCAAGGGAGGCCACATATTCAACATGGATGGGGCTGGTTCTGGGGGGTCTAGCACGCCACTAACAGCTGTGTAAGTTGTACAGGATTCTCCCCTTTAGGTTCCTTCTTTTTTACCTACTATTTCCATCTCAGTAAAGCTCAAACTTCAATTATAAGTGCAAATTGTCATGCAGTATCTGTAGGCTCTTGAACTGTATAAGCTTGTGCAACGTATAGATAGCATGCTTGTTCTTATAATATCTGGTTCATTCAGCTGTTCTGCTTTCCAACCAAAAATAATAAAAATAGACAAGATAAATTTGTGCTTGTGGGGTTACATTGTTCTGCCCATCAGCAGCAATTCTTGGCTCTCACTCCCCAAAGTTTGACATGCAGGGCAAGAGCCTAGTTTTGATTCTTTTCAGAAATATGTGTTTTACATTCTTGTCCCTTTTGTGCACTCAGCACTGAATTTGTTCACATTGATCTTGTTCCTTTTTTTTTTTTTGTAGTTATGGATCAACGAAGTGTGGCCTCAGGCAACTTCATGCATCACTTCTCAAAGAGTGCAAGCGGTCCAAGACAGGAATACACACAGCATCTCCTGGGATGGTTCTCACAGATTTACTTCTAAGGTAAGAATGGATTAATTGTAACCTTGAAACCAATTTTATAATTTTATTCATGCATATGCACACTTCTGCCAACAAAAAATGTCATTGTTGTATGAAAGTTAAACTAGTTGCTTAACTTGGTGGTCTCAACGATTCAGTGGTTCCACTCTGAGAAACAAGCAAATGTTCAATATAATCTGTGAACTGCCGGAAACAGTGGCAAGAACATTAGTACCAAGGATGCGAGCTGTTAAGGGTAGTGGTAAAGCAATAAATTACTTAACACCACCTCGAATATTGCTCGCTCTGGTCACAGCATGGCTCCGTAGAGGCCGATGGTTTGATGATCAGGTAAATTTTCTGTTAAATTTTCATGTATTGAAAATAATTCAGTATTTTCAGCTAATGACTTTGTACATCTCTAAAAATCATTGAACTTCAGTAATTATTTTGATATGCTAGATCAGAGTGTTGTTTCTAATGTTGCCTTCTTTGATCTCTAGGGGAGAGCATTGTATGCAGCAGAGGCTGACAGGATACGTAACTGGGCTGAAAGCCGTGCACGTTTCTCCTTCACTGATGCCATGGATATGTATGCAGAAAACACCTGGGTCTCTGTTTTCTCTCTTTCTGTCGTCTGTGCCTTCATTATACTGTCCAGTTCCAGTGGAGCTTTTCCAGGCACATAGAACCCAGCAGGCATGTCTGAGAAACATGAAAGCATACATACAACACCTCTCAAGCATGAATCCAACCATCTCAGGCTTACATCTTAATTCTTGAAAAGGAGAGCCAGGGATGCAAGAATGACTGAACAAGGCCCTATTAGTTTCATCATGCAGTCTGGCCTTGTGAATTTCCCAAGCAAGATTATTTTTAGCATCTTTCATTGATCGCATTGATCTGTTGCTACTCATTTAAATGCCTAGTGATGTAATCTCACACGTAAGGTTACAGACATTAAGGTAAGTAAAAAACAAAAAGTAAAATGTATATGTTAAACCCATGCTTCAGATGTTGCTGGAAATTTGATGATCCCTAAAAGAAATAAGGGGGTTGTTGTATTATACATTTATACTGTATGCATTGGCTGGAAGGTCCTCTGCGGCACATATAGAACATGAGAAATGGATCTTGTACGTTGAATAGAATCATTATCCACTGTTTAAAATTGTAAAACTTAATTTGTCTAGGATTGAGGATAAAAGAGAAGTATTAATATGAAAACAAATTCAACACAACAGCTCAACAGAGCAAAAATATGCAACAAGCATCCAAGCTCAACACAAACATGTATGATACAGCCATCGATTGGAAAGATAACAAAAAAGTCATTTTATGAAACAACATTCAGAAGATCAATGTTCAGTATCCATCCAAATTAGAACCAAGTGGCACTGCAATACCACAGTTAGGCAGTGGAAAATCATGAATTTGCTGCACCAGAAGTATAATAAGAATTCATAGACCAACAATAGTTTTGTAGATGATGCCACCCTCATAAATGATATGAAGCTTACAAAGGCTTTATGATCATAATCTACTACTAGTATTTGTAATCTTTGATATAAAAGGAGAAACTAGCTTTAAGAAACATCATCAAAACAAGCAGCTGATCAAAGCAATCAATGAGATGATCAAACTTGCGAAGTGATAAACTTATACACATTGTCATGCTTGATGAGATGATTAAACTTGCCAAGTGATAAGCTTATATGCATTGTCATGCCCGACAAAATGACAAAAAAGTTAAACACACAGCCTAGCCAATGCTGATGAATGAGACATTGCCCTCCTATATATGATGATGATCATCAATGTCCAAGTTTAGTTTAAGCTCTACTGTTCATAATTAAGTCATGTCTACTCCAGAGTCCAGAGAACCACTGCTTCCATTGTACAAGACAACACTATACTTCCAAACAAACCAGCAGGCAGTAGTAAAGCCTTCTCATGTGAAATTTAAGCTAAGTTATTTAGGGTTTGTAAATCTAAAATCAACCAAAAGACCCACAATTCAGGCTAAAAATGCAGAGCTACAAACAATCTAAATTTACACTTGGCCAAGAACAATATGAAGGAACATAAACCTCAGCACCATCAGAATCAAAGAGGAAAAAACCAAGACAAGCTAAAAAAACCTAACTTCCTCAGCGTAATCAGCAAACAGAAACAAAACCACGATCCACGCTTTATTAACTGAATCTAAATCGAATCCAAAGCACCAAACAAAGCAAGACAGTGAATGTGAACAAGCAACTCAACTATTCTCATGTGAAATTTAAGCTAAGTTATTTAGGGTTTGTAAATCTAAAATCAACCAAAAGACCCACAATTCAGGCTAAAAAATGCAGAGCTACAAACAATCTAAATTTACACTTGATCAAGAACAATATGAAAGAACATAAACCTCAGCACCATCAGAATCACAAGAATCAAAGAGGAAAAAACTAAAAAAACCTAACTTTCTCAGCGTAATCAGCAAACAGAAACAAAACCACGATCCACGCTTTATTAACTGAATCTAAATCGTATCCAAAGCACCAAACAAAGCAAGACAGTGAATGTGAACAAGTAACTCAACTATTCTTAAACCAAAATCCAAACTTCCTTTTTGTCACCACTACTATATGAAAGATAACAGGTAAACATCGCCAAAGATCTAAATCGAGACGTAAACCAGAGTATAGTCGACGCATAGGCGAAAGACCAGGCGCCAGATCTCCGATGATCCCATCCACCATTAGACGGGGGAGAGGAGCTGCGAGAGCTGAGGCTTGGGCTCGGAGTTCATACCGATGACGATGATAAGGGGAATGAAGCCGTAGTGCGTGACGACCTTAGCCTTCTTCATGGCCCAGGTAGTCCACTCCTTCACGCAGCGGCAAGCCGATCGATCCCCTGCAGCACCCTTCCCGGGCTTCCCCTTCCCCTTCCCAGAAATCCTCGGCGCCATTAGAGCTTTCGTTCTGATCACGAAGCCGCGCTCTAAAACCCTAGCGAACGAGGAGGGCTGAGGGCAGTGTGTGTTTCTAATTGGCCCGGGATATGGTCATTTACGGTGAGCTTACCGCTAAATATAATGAAATGAAAGGCAATGCAAGGTTTAAATCAACGAATATTGAAGATTAAGAATTTTAGTTATTTTGCTACAATGGATTTAATTAAGATGCTACTTCAAGGCATATAGATAGGAGTGTTGGATAAAATAAAATAAAAAATAGTGGAAATAAAGCTTATTCCAAATATTATACACAATTATATAATAATTAAGTTCCTCCTCCAATGGCAAGTACACTACTATAGGATTATTGAACGAGATTACATAATTTACATTGTTAGAACCTATTTATCGGTTTGTAATTAAATGAAAATAATATATAAATAAATAAATTTACATAGTAGTACTTTAATTGAAATCCTGGAAACTTAAAATTAATAACTAAATAAATCAAAATAATATACGATATATGTTTTTTTTTTTTACAAAGGCAACAAGCACCTCCTAATCAGGGGTGGACAATGCAGCACCTGTGCACATGTGCTCTTATCTTGTGATCGTGGGGTTCGAACATAAGATTGCCCCAACTAATGAAGCCCTATATAAGTGACCCAATACCAATAGGTCATGAGACCGATGGTAATATACAATACATGTTACTTAGAAGCATAATACTATCCATATTCTAAGACTGACATATTTCCATCCCCTTCATGGATTGCATAATTTTATGGAAATACTCCCCAATAATTCAATTGAATGTTATCTCTCCCGAGAACATGAATATATAGAAAATCCATAAAAATGATAGAATAAAAAAAAAACTTTAATCCTTACCATTCTCCATACTATCAACTCTCCACTCCATAGTTTATATAGGAATCAAGTTGTATCTCCTTAATAATAACTCATAAAAAGAGCCCAAAACTATAACCTCCACCATAAAACTCTAATTTATAAAATAGAAGGATAATTAAAATATAATTCTAACGTGTATGTACAACATAGAAGGATAATTAAAATTTTGTGCATAATAAATTAATTTCTCCCTCGAAAAAACAGATATGTTAATGAAGACCTTATATGCTCAATCAAGCTATAAAATGTCAAAATTTTATTATTTAATAGTGGTTGCGGGAGAGTCTTGATAAAAAGGACAATGAGGTAATGTGACTATGAAAAATTTTGATAAAAAAAATCATTATGACTTAAAAAATTAAAAAGTTGATAAACACAAACTCTTCAACTAATTCACAAATTTAAATTACAATAAACAAATAAATCTTAAAATTCAAATTTAAAATCAAATTATAACACATTATTGGGATTGATATTCTATAAGGGGGATTAAGAAAGCAAATCCTGAGGCAAGAGATAGCAAAAGAGAGGAGGGTATATAAAGAAGCTTAGGGCTTGGAAAAGGAGATCGAAGATCATTGACTAGAAAACCTAAACATTGTTGAGGGGAAGACAACGCCCGAGAGAGTGAGGTTCATTCCATCGGAGTTGGTGCTCGGCAGGAGAATCATCTTCCACTTATCTTACTAACTAGTATTCCTGAAGTTGTTAAGAGCTTGATCAGCTTTACTGATTTGCTTGGCTCTAACATTGCTTGTTGCTTATTAAGAGTTGCTTCTCTGTGCTTACTGTCTTCTTGGTTAATTGCTTTATAATGAGATGGTTGGCATGCTTCTACTTCTCTTTTAGTTGAGTTCGGGTTTCTCTTGGTAATGAGATAAGCATTCATTACATTAGTGCTTTCATTGTTTGAGCTCTTTCTTTCTCCATTGGATTGCATTGATTTACAATCCCAGCTCCTTGATGGCCGCCGACGAGCTCTAGTTGCTGACTGCTCCCCCGAAGGCGTACATGTTAAGTTTCCATGCCGGTTTGATGTCAAGGAGGCACTGTAGTGGCTCTCTAAGACCAAACAATTCTTCCGTTACTATGAGCTCATAGATCCTTATCGGTTGAAGATCGCATCCATCCATTTCAAAGGACCAATGGTCCCATAGTTCAGGAGCTACAGAAGTCCGGAACTCCATTATCTTAGTCGGTTTTGGCCAAAGCCATTGAATCCACCTACGGACCTTTTGATTTTGAATGCCCATGCGTTGAAGCTCAAGCATTGGAGTGTACGAGGTCCAAATCCAAGGCAGTAGTGGAGAGCCTGCCGAAATGATTAGATGCACCCCAGGTGTTTGCCACAATGCCTCAGCAAATGGTTGATGTTACTCCAATATACATATCAACGATATTGGCAAACCGAACTCATGAAGTGTTTGAAGAAATGCAGGAACGATCTCAAGGGACTGCAGAGAGGGCGAAGTTGGCATTGGAGTAGCCGTTAAAGCTTGTGAAAGTTGCCCTTGGGGTGTTTAATGAAATGCTTGAAGATATAGTTCAACCTGTTGAAGTTGTTCTAGGTTTTGATTCTCGGAACATGACAATGTCTGATGGAATTGTTAGTTCTCCATGTCATGATCTGTATGCTATTTCTAGTATTGAATGTGTTGGTGACAGGCTTAGAAGAAATTGTGATTTGAAATTAGAGGTTGTCGAGCCAAAGCGTATGAGTAGTAATTTGAAGACTGAGGAAACTACTAGAGATGACTATATTGTAATTGACGACATTGCTGAATTTGCTACTGTAAGGGTCCAGCTTGAAGTCTTGGAAGAAAAGCTTGAAGGAATGGCGCAACCTGTTGATGTTGTTCCAGTATACACAGTCGGGATCCAGGTCGGGAATGCTTGTTGGAAGTTGTATTGCCTCGAGTACGGGATGCAGCCTGATGGAAACATGTCTAGTGATTCATTGATCGAAACTGCACATGAAGTTTTCCACACCTTCATCAATGAAACTGGTGTGGGGAAACATGTCCCACGGACTATATTTGGGGATCTGGAACCCACTGTTATGGATAAAGTTAGAACTGGGAATTACATGCAACTATTTCAACTAGAGCAGCTCATCTCCGGCATGGAAGTTGCTACTAACAACTTTATTAGAGCCCATTACACAGTTGGGAAGGAAATAGTGGCTCAATGCCTTGATCATGATAGGAAATTAGCAACCAATTATACTGGCTTGCCAAGAATTATGGTTTTTAATGCTATAGATGGTGGTACAGAATCTGCTTTGGTGCTTGTAGAGATCGCTTGTTTGGGGATTATGGAAAGATTGAGGATGCTCTTGATGTTTTGACAAGGATGGAGCTAACTGGATGTGAACCTGATGCTTGAACTTATGGGTTGTTGATTAATTCTCTCTGCAAGGAAGATAAGCTTGAAGACATAGAGAGATTGATGAATGGGGTTTTGGAGAAGGGTTTAGTTGCTAAGGCCTTCATATATAATGCTTTGTTGGATGAGTATGTCAAACAAGGGAGGATGGAAGATGGCTTTCAGTTAATGAAGCTGATGGAATCTAATGGATGTATACCCGATATTTGGACATACACAAGGGTGATCGCTAATCTCGGCAAGCAAAATAGGCTTCAAGATGTTGACAGATTGCCTAATATGTTATTGATGAATGGTTTGGCTCCCAATGTTGTCACATACACGGCTTTGATCAATGGGTATTGTACGGGAGGAAAGGTCGATGATGCTTTGGCGGTTATGGAGTTGATGGAGTAGTAGAGTGGTTGTTGGCCCAATGTCCGCACAAATCATGAGCTGACCTCTGGATTCTTAATTCTTGTTGATGCGGAATTGATGCAAATAGCCATAGTTGATGTGAACAAATTCTTTTATTTCTTTAGAATATAGGCTGCACACATTGAATGAGCTCTTCCTTCTTGTTAAGTCTATTTATAATGCAAATGATCATGATAGACTTGGTGGCCTTGTTGCGGTAGTTCAGGGACTTCATGTGTAACACCCTTATCCTTTCTAGGACCCAAGTGTCACACCAGCCAGGTCAGGGAGTGAACCCCGGCCTAAGGCTGTATAAAAGAATTATTTACTCAAAAGCAACGCTAATATTAGGAAATATAAAGTCGAATAAAGTACTATTACAAACCATACTGTCTCAAATAACACACCAAGTCTAGATGGGAGTTAACAAGCTCCCCAAATCATACAGCAAGAAATAAGATAAATGACGCGGGCCAGGTGGTCAGAGCCAACTAAGGGGATCCAAACCCTAACTCCCACTCTAAGCAGAGCCATGACCCTGCTTACTACCTGCATAAGATCATAACACAGGGTGAGCTACAGGAGCTCAGTGAGGGACTAACACTACTGTCAGGTTTACATACCTGTATGTCTTCAATTTTCAATAATAAAACATCGAAGATTAAAATACAAAGTCTGAACAATAATTACAACACAGATAACAGCATGCTGATCATAATAAAAACCATGGCAATGTTCAATCAAAATATATAACATGCTCTTAATTAGTTCTTTAATCCTTTTATAATCAGAACGGGAATTGATTTCCACATATGTCCTGGTTGACCGTATCATGCCAGTAGCCTTCCAGGTTGGACCGTATCAACAACCGTGGAGGTGACAAGCTATGGAAACAAATCCTCGTCTGTGGGAAATAAATTCCACAAATGTCCTGGCTGACCGTATTATGCCAGTAGCCTTCCAGGTTGGACCGTATCAACAACCGTGGAGGTAACAAACTATGGAATTAAATCCTCATCTTCTATCATATTAGTGTCATCTACACTTCTACTCTCATACAGCGGCACCAGAGTGGAATAAACCAACACTCAATATCTCTCCGGTCGAATCAACTCATCGACCGTGAGCTATAAGAGTATATACGTATACTAGGCACTCGAAGAGTATGGGAAGGGGGTTTTGTTTTCTTGAAATCAGAAGGGTTTGAAAACAGATAGTTGGACGAGTAAAAAGAGAATCGTATAAAACCACCCCTTCCCTACCTAGTACCGTACTCTCTGGCTCTATCGTAGAGCCACGTCTGGCGCAGACATGTATTCGAGTATGATGCAATGCACTAATATGTCTATCATGGCAATTTCTAAGAATGTGCAATGTTTTCACATGCTTTTCATAAACATAAATTCAAACTCCGAATAAATCGGCAAACCATGCTTGAAAACTGAAAAGCATTTCATGAACATCATGACGGTTTCATAACATGAAATCTCCAAAGATCAATATGATCAAAATACAATAAATTGCGAAGAATTACAGTTGTGTTCCCTCACCTTAGTCCAAATGATTCCTAAGGCTGGCTAGGTTCTTCCACAGCAGCGGCCTTGCCTTTGCCCTTCTCTTGTCCTTAGATCCCAATGCACAGCCGTTCGCCGGGGGTTCAGACCTGGCCGGAGGGGGAAGGAACGGGCAGCACACGACACTATTCGCAGGTAGAGAAGGAGGGCGCAGGGTAGACTGCGACTGCTGAAGAAAGAGAGGTGCAGCCGGTGGCACGATGGAAGTCTTGGCGGCGGTGCTCACCGGCGCCAAGGCCTCTGGCGGATCGTGCCGCTGACCCACTTAGAGGCGAGAGAGGACAAATTGCCAGCGTAGGAAGGGGAAGACCGCACTGCCTCACGGAGTCGCCGGTCTCGCTCGAAGGTCGGTGTCGTCGTTGAAAAAGAAGGCGGCACAGGTGCGACCGTCGCCGGAGTCGTGGTGATGGCCCGTTGCGAGCGAAGAGAAGGAGATGGAATCGTGAGAGTGAGGGGATGAAAACCCCTCTCTCTTTCCCTCACTTTCTCTTATAAAAACAAAAAGTAAAGTTACTTTAATTAAAATAATATTTCTCATTTGAATATTATATATATTATTTTCCTCACCGTAGCATCACGAGCCCACACTCGTCCGACCAGATCCATTTAACACGGAGCTGGTTGAACGAACTTTTAATATTTTATTAATTTTTTTTATAATCGTTATCTACTTTAATAATTTGTTGCACTATACATATAATATTGTAATAAATATATATGATCACGGGCGATAATTAACCCGACCAGATCCACATTATCCGGCTTTTGACCGTCCAAATTTACTTTATTGGGACTTACATTTTGTCCTGTTTCCGCAGCTAGACGATTGGAATCAATTAACATTTTCTAATCCTTCTAATTATTAAAACGGAATCTCTCTCTCTCTTCAATCCACCTCTGACTATATATATGAAAGTGACCCGGCCCAATCTGGCCTTCACTGGGCTTGATAGTCGCAAGGTCGAATCTTTATTCAGTTAGGTTACCGTTTCTCCTTAATTGAGTTGTTAAAGTAATTAATCTCTTTTATATGTTAATAAATCTCAGTGATTTACTCCAGAAATAATTTATTTAAATCGTGAAAATTTTCGGGGCGTTACATCATGATTTTGAACTGGAAATTAAGACATCATTTGCTGGATTCTTCGTAATGCCGGTCAAAATAATGCAATTGTCCAAAAGCATATTCTGCAACATGGAGCTCTTACAAAATTGTTAAAGATGGTGAGTCAAGTTTCATGGAAGAAGCCATTAAGTCATTATATGTCATTTCAGCTCTCGTAAAAAATAACAATGTTGGTCAGGAATTGTTTTTCTTTGAGAATGACGAATTAGTGCTTCAGGACATAATGTGCAATTTTAGTGTTGATATCCGGGTTCATAAGAAGGTTGTTCTTTTAGTTTTAGATTTAGCCGACGCTCAATTAACAAATGTGGTTCTTACTGGGAAGGTGTTGCTGAATGGGAAGAAACAAAGGCTTGATTATGGAGTTGTGGCTTATGTGACACATGAAAATGTTCTACTTGGGACTCTCACAGTGAGTGAGACATTCATTTCCTTTACTCATCTGCGGCTTCCCACCACTATGAGAAAGAAGCACGTGCAAGCCACGGTGGAATGAATCATTGAAGAGATGCGTGGGATTGCAAGAATGTATTGATTGGCCAATTAGGAATTGGTGCTTGAGGGGGATCAGTGGGGGAGAACAGAAGAGACTCAGCATCACCATGGACGGATCTAGAGTGGGGGCAGCTGCCTCCACTCAACTTTGAGAAATCCATGAGATAGTATTAATTTTTTTTGACATTTTCAATTTGCCCTCACTAAAACTAAGAAATAAAATCTATACAAAAGCAATTAAAGAATTATCTAAGGGCTTATATGAAAAAAAATCTATTTTAAAAAGTTTAATTCCCTTTCAAATTTCTCATTTTCTAACCCTATCATGCAAGTGCGAGTTCGCCCCTTTTCTCAATTTCCCTGGCTCTTTCCTTTATTTGTTCAAATCGTTCAGCTTTCTTGCCATTCAACTGCTGTAAGTCTATATTTTTCTGAATTTTGTGCATGTTTTTTTATATCATAGTTATCTCTTGTTTCATAATATTGTTTTCTTTGACATATACGGCCAAGATAGCATCTTCACATCATATGGACAAATATCATATCAAGAGGATGACAATTTTGGAGGAACCATCTATTGACACTCAACCTTATGCAAAGAAAGATTGTGTTGAATTAAATATATAGATTTTCTTATACGCTAATGAAAGAGACAAGGTTCGAAGAGCTTATTTTCAAAAAGGTCCATGTCAACCTTACATGCATAATTTTCCACAAAAGAAAATTGGTAATGGTAATGCACTACATAGTTTTAATCCCTCATGGTCCAAAGATTATGGTAATTGTTTGGAATATAGTATAGTGAAGGATGCAACATTTTGCTTGTGTTGTTATCTTTTTATAGACCTGATATTGGAGAGTAAGCAAGGGGTGATTACTTTGTATTGGAGGGGTTCACAAATTGAAAAAAAGAAAAAAAGATTTGATATTCATATGGATGTAAAAAAATCATTGAAAGAGTTTTTTTTTGCCATGAAAATTGTAAAAAATCACTTGCACAACCGAATGAGAGATTCTTGGATGAATGATTGTTTGATTATTTATATAGAAAAAGATATATTTTATAGTATTGATAATGAAAAATATCTTGCATCATTTCAAACTATGATAATACGCAGAGAGCAATTGTAATATGTTACTTTTATATGCCAAAAACTTTTGATACATTTGTGTTTCATTATAATTTTTTATATTTAATATTAATTTGCCCCACTGAAGAAATATCCTGGATCCATCCCTGAGCATCGCCTTAGAGATACTTACCGGGTCTCGTCTCTTGTTCTTGGATGAGCATGAGCCAACCAGTAGCCTTGACAATGCCTCTGTTTTCTTTGTGATTTAGACATTGAGGCAGATGGCGAGAAATGGTGACAAGACCATTATCTCGTCCATTCCTCGTCCTAGTGGTGAAGTCTTTGCTCTTTTTTATGCCTTTATCTCTTGTTTGGTGGGGAGGCTGTTTACTTTGGAGATGCTAAATTGGCTGCCAAGTTATTTTGCAGAAGTTGGATTCCCCTGTCCCAACAGAAAAAATCCTTCAGACCACTTCCTTCTATGTGTTAACTTTGATTTTGATCGTGTTAACGCTACATTGAACGGATCAGTAAAACATCTTGTAGAAACAAAATCATCATCGAACCCTTTGTCAAAGCTAGGTACCTTTGAGATAAAAGCAATTCTGATTGAGAGATACATGAGTTTAGAGTACGCATTAATGGCCAGGCAAAGAATTCCAGAGATAGCCTATATGGAAAGACTAATAGTGGAATCAGACAAGGGGAGCCAGGCCATGTGGATGAAGCATCTCACTACACTGACAAGAAGATCATTTGTCAACATGTCCACAGATATTTGTTACTATTGGTTGCGAATCGTCATATATATAGTTGTTTCTATTGGCGTGGGCAATGTTTATTACAATTTGTGGGCAATGTATATTACAATGTAGGAACAAGCTATACAACTATATTGGCAAGAGCATCTTGTGGTGGTTTTGTCTCAGGCTTACCCCAAGCATTTTTTCACATTGACCTTGAGGGCAAGGTCAAGCTTGATGGGCGGGGTAATGTAACACATCATTGGGATTGGTATTCTATAAGGGGGATTAAGAAAGCTAATCCCGAGACAAAGAATAGCACAAGAGAGGAGGATATAAAATGAAGCTTAGGGCATGGAAAAGGAGATCGAAGACCAGTGACCAAAAAACCTAAACCTCATTAAGGGGAAGGCGGCGCTCGAGAGAACGAGGTTCATTCTACCAGAGCTAGTGCTCGGCGGTAGAATCATCTTCCACTTACTTACATTCTAGCATTCCTTAAGTTGTTAAGAGCTTGATCAACTTTACTGATTTGCTTGGCTCTGTGTTAGGTTTCTTGTTGCTTGTTGCTTATTGCTTCTTAAGAGTTGCTTCTCTGTTTTTTCAAAAAAAAAAAAAAGAGTTGCTTCTCTGTGCTTACTGTCTTCTTGGTTAATTGCTTTGTAATGAGATGGCTGGCATGCCTCTACTTCTCTTTTAGTTGAGTTCCCGAGGGTTTCTCAGAGATAAACATTCGTTATTGAAATTAAAAAGTTGATTAAACACAAACTCTTCAATTAATTCACAACTTTAAATTTCAATAAACAAATAAATCTTAAAATGCAAATTTAACACCAAATTTAATGGAAATTTAGCCATGGTTGAAAATATCTAAAATAAATAAGGCCTTTTGCAAGTTTACCCCTAAAAATATTGAAATTACGTGTATATCTTTGAAACCATAATTACATGTATATCCCCGAGTTTTCTAGTTTTATTATGTACATCTTTGGAGTTAACATCAGTTCAACCGTAAGTTAACAAAACGGTAGCTGAATGAAAAGATTACTATACTCTTTACATATATACCCCTAAAAAATTCTTATAAATTTATAAATATATGAAAAATATTGATATTATAAGAAAATATAAAAAAAATTTATAAAAGGTATTCTTGCTCCATGGTTAAAATTTAACTATTGTTAAAGAACTTTTGATTAACATTAATTAACAAATCTCAATAACAATAGTAGCATTATATATGTAATTAAATAAAAAATTTGGGGGTATATCTGTAATTATGATTTTTTAGGGATATATACAGAGAGTTTTGAGATATATATATATATATATATATATGCAATTTTCCCAAATAAATAAATAAATAAAAATTATTTGATAAATAAAATTAACTTTTATCTGACTATGAAATGAAAAAGTGGGAAACAGTAGTGTTAATTCCACAGGGCGGTGCCGAGATCTCCGAAGCAATCTATCCAGCCATTCGCACTTCGCAAGACTAAGCGACCCGAATTCGAAGCTCCGCACCAACAGAGAGAGCAGCAGAGATGGGGGGCGGAATGGAGGTGAATAAGAACAAGTTCATCGAGGAATGGAACGCCGGCCGGGAAAACCTTGAGTTCAACTTCCGCTGGACCCGCCGGAATCTCGCCATCGTGGGCCTCTTCGGCATCGCCGTCCCCATCCTCGTCTACAAGGGCATCGTCCGCGAATTTGTAAGGCTTTCCCCCTTCTCCTCGATCTTGACGTCTGGATGTGAAATCCCTAATCGATCTGTTCTTTGATCTGGTTTTGGTGGCAGCATATGCAAGACGAGGATGCCGGAAGGCCCTACAGGAAATTCCTGTGAGAATTACGGCGAAGGATCTTGATATTTAATAATGGCAACGATTGGCTTCCGATGGTTTGTGGTATCCCCGGATGGTAAAGCAGATCATTGGAGGCCTGTTTGATTTCCGCGTTCTTACTACTGAAATTGTTGCTCTATAGTGAATGCTTTCGAGGAGTTAAACCTTGTTTGATTTCATGTTGTGAGTCACATGGTTGAATCTCATGTTTGGTCATTGAGATGCTGACATTGTTAGGATGCTTTGCTTGTTGCATTGTATCACTTTCAGGTCAAACTGAATCATGTTTTCTTTCTGGTAATTTATATTGTGTGTATATTTTTTCTGCTGCTTTTGATAAGGAGTTTGGTATAAGTGACAAGCAATTGTCCTCTCTCCATATGTTCTAGGTGTTCTTAGGTTTTCTTCATGGTTGTCTTAGATGGATAGTGCACTGAAACTTTTATCTGAAGCATGACATGATGATAATGCACTGGCCAGCTATTTTTACCTTAGTTTTGATAAAAAGAATGGAAGGGGAGGTGAAAGTTGAATCATATGGGCTATCCATTAGGATTTGAAGCATATTTGGGGAGAAAGTTGTTCAAGGATCCAAGGATGTAAGTCTATAGAAGATATGATTGAGATGTGCACTTGTACTCTGCAATATCTTGGGGAGAAAACAAATATGAACTTATCAGTCTTTACGGAAAAGAAGAAAATTTCTGGGGTCATGAATTTTCTCTTTCTAGTTACTAAGTGACGCATACTCATATATATGGTCAGAAGATAACTAATAACTTTAGCTTTGAGCCAGTATTTAACTTCAAGGTATGAAGATGGACTATATGAACTAAAAGGTATGTGATTTAGAGTCAAAGCATCTAAATCAGTTATTACATTGCGATCTATAAAATTTTCAGTATCACCTTAATAGCCGTTTTTTGTCAGAACCATGGTAAATTACATGATGATATCCCTATAGGGTGTAAACTTGTTACTGTTTGAATTTTAAATGAACTCCAAACTGTTGGGCTTCATCTTTTATAGTTACAAACTCATTGGAAATATGCTGCTCAGATTTTTGGAGTAGTCCAGTGTTCATTAGATTGAATCAAAATTGTATGAAAAATAATTTTTTTGTACCATATGCTAGCTTGATATTTAATGGTATATCCCACAAAAATTGGAGTAAGTTGTAATGAAAAATTTTAGAGTTTATTTGTTGCAAGGCCAAGAATAAGCTTAGAACTAATGAGCTTTAAAGAAAGTTGATGGTTTCTCAGATATTAAGGATAAGAGATATCTGATCATTGATTGCAGTGGCCCATTTGTGCATTGGAGGCTAGAGTAATTCTGATAAGAATTCCGCTACAGATACCAGCAATAAAACTTGGAGGAAGATGCTGATTATTATTATTATTATTATTATTATTAAAACATTGAAAGTTATAGAAAATGGCTAGAAGGTGGTTGACTCAATGAACTTAGCCATTAATTGATTACATCACAGAAAATGCGTGTTGATCCATCTGAAGTAGGTTGCTCTGAGTTTGGGTTGTATAGCTTATTGGGTTATGGTTTGGGATGTAGAATTATTCTTGTGGTCTATGATTTTTTCCTTTTATATAATTAAGTTGTTGAACCACATTAGATTGCAAATACAACGGATGTGTGTGAACAACAAAGATTGTCTTATAAATAGCAACCCAAAGCTTATTTTACATGAATTCTTTACTTGATTTCACCAATTGTCAACCTCCTGGTCTGAGTTGATTATGTAGTTATGAAATTAAGCCATGTTCTTGTCCTTCATAGAGAGGCTTGTTTGTTCGAATGGGTCATGTCTCATCATTATTGTTTTGCCTTCTAAGTAAAAAGATGATTCTTAATCTTGAACTGAATAAGAATGGTTGTTGTTGTTGTTGTTGTTAATCTCGAACTGAATGATTGTATTGTTAGAGATGAACTTCAACATATCCTGAAGAAAGCAAGAATAAGAATTGTTCCAGCAGTGATTAGTCAAGAAAGTGTGTTGGATGGAATAATGGTTTAGTTTTGACCTTTTAGGGAAGCTAAGTTTTAAATCATCCAAGTTGTACATCAAAACGAGACTCATGCCAAACATTGATTGATGCACCTAGGCTTCTTTAGTGAGAAGGCTTCTAGTAACAATTCCGAGATGATTTCCTACCTTTTGTTTAGTTAGCTGAGATTTAGTCATTTTTGACATTTCTTGCTTTAAAATTAAACTCATTCCTGGGGGTGACAATTGAATCATTTGGCGGGCTTTTGCAGAATATTGTATTTTACTGTTGATTCTAAGTTAAGGATCTTTCAGATTAGAAAGGGTGTGCGAGTTCAAGCTTGATAGAAGAATTGATTATCTTGCAAGAACTCAATGCGAAACATAATGTCAGAAGTGAATGTTCTAGAGAGGTATAAATGGATAGGTTCATAGGTGGATATACTTAGATTTTGCCTTGGTGATAATCATGTGCAACAATGAAAGTAAAAATTGAATCATGGAGATTGGAATTGTTGGCTAAATATTGCTTTTATTTTATTTTATTTTATTTATTTTGTGTGAGAATGACTAGATGTTGGGGAAAGAAGTTCCATATTCTATCTAGGAAATTTTCAGATCTGCAAATTAGGTATGTTGACATGTTAGAAGAGTTGAGTGAAAAGGTATGCATGCACCACTATGCTTCCATCAGTACTGTATTATGCACATCGCTCAAGTATCAAACTTATGAAATAAAAGCATTTGGTGGCTATTTATAACAAAAAAGGACTACGTGCTAACTATCAGGGTGGTAAACTCATGATTCATGTTATGAGAATTTGGTAGAGAATGATCAAGGATAAATTAAGGTTGTGAATCATGTTTTCAAAGAACCACTTCTGTTTTATGTTTAGAAGTTCTGCTGCAGAGGATATTGTTTTACTTAGAAGCTGTTTAAAATAATTTTAAAAAGAATTGAGATTTTTCACCTAATGTTAATTAATCTTTAGTAAAGAAAGTTTATGATAAGATGCGAAGGGGTAATGTTGTGGCTTTAGCAAAGAAAGAGGTAGTGATGGTGAAAGAAATTACTGGATCCATATGATGAGAAGTCCTTGTTGGATGCCCAATGAATTTAATATGGTTTCATTTTTTTTTAATGAATGAGAGGGGTAAATGCTTGCTAGAATTTTGGTGTCTTTAGAATGTTGAGGTTTTTGGTTAAGTTGAAGTAGTCTAAGTATATGGAATGTAAGTTCAGTATACATCGAGATAGTGGTTAGTGAATATTAATTGCCTAAATGTCATTTTTGGTATCTGGAATTGATTATTTGGAATGATAGGGAGAATGAGGAAGATGTGGTCATAGAATAAAGACATGGCAGATGAAGGGAAGTGTGATTGGAATTCTTCGTGATCATATTTCTTTAAAGTTAATGGGTGGATTTTGCATGAACTCTATCAGAATTGTTGTGCTTTATGGGTTTGGAATGTTTGGAAGTTGGTCATTGAGACATTATTAATAAAATTAGAAGTAGTTTCAATTAAATATAATGTAAGGGATTAGTATTTCAGTGGCTTGGCCTTGTTTAGAACAGGCCAACTGATGCAGGGTGATTGACTCTGAAAGGTTTTTCTCAGGAGATGCTTCTAGTCTACAATGTGTATGTTTTTATTGAATCTTAGTTTTTGTGGTTCATGTGTGAGATTCTTTTAGGCAGCTCACCTAAGGTTCTTTTGCTTTTCTTCCGACAATATGAATTGGCTATGTGGTCCCTGAACTTATCAGATGATACAAGTTATATTTTGGGGCATCACAAACGTCATGATACAATTTCTCGCGTCCTCCAAACAGAGTGAAAATTATACTGCCTGTTTGGTTCAACTTCAATATTTTAATTGTTTGGATGAATGAAATCAGATCAGCCAGAAGTATTTGGGTTGGTGAAACTCCTTTTAACTCTTGATTTAAGCATAAAAAAGTTATTGTAGTTTCTATTTTTGTTCTTGCGGGTGGAAAGATTCATTCTCACATCTTTCCCTGACTGGAAACTTGGTCATTCTCTCCTTGCAGATGAGGACCATCTAGAAATCTTAGTTGCCACTTGCCATCTTCAAAGGGGAGGCCGCTAGTGCTATAGGCTGCTTTTAACCAAGGTCAAAGTCAACCACGCATTACTTTGCTTCATTAGTTGCCTGGAATAGCATGCCAGACTTGATTGCAACTGGTTGTAGAAGTGTTTGATTGAAATTGGTATAGAATAACAGTGTTATCATACCCCCTCTGCTCAAATGCAAACATTGCTTTAGACTCCAAAAAGATATCATCCATCCAATAAGCTTTTGATTAATTAATGAATATTGTCATTATCCTGATTGACACCCTTTTGAATGTGATTTTAGACTTTTTAGTTATGTGCGTAGGAATCTGTTAATTATGGATTACAAGATATTTTGTCTGGCATTATCTTTCCATCTTGTCTGGCATTTCACTTTACATAATCATACTCTATGATATATGATAAATCTTGAAGAAGTGACAGAAACTTGCGCTTCTTGCGCTGCAAAGATGTGACACAAATTGCGCTTATTACGGCATTGTCATTGGATCATTTTTCGCGCTGTTGTGCGCGTGCCGTGAGTTACGACTTAGAAATGATGCAACGCGGTGCTAACCTATGGCAATCAATTGAAGTAGTGGATGTACCTGCTGACCTTGACATTTTGTTTTTTGTTTTTTAAATTATTATTTTTAGTTTTAACTTAAATTAATTAATGGAATTTTATGGATAGATTCATTCACTTAGTCTAACCTTGTTTTATGCATTACAGACACTTATTTGCTGTTCTAATGACAGATTCAACAAACTTGTTTGTTTCCCTTGCATAAATGATAAATATTTGACCCTGTGTTCATTATTTAATGAACTTATTCCATGGAGTATATAAACTTAGAATAAAGGGTTGTCCCTGCTATATAAAGGACAAACGTTGGTAACGTCTTTGTCGGGGCTTTTCCATGTGTTGATTATTGAAGACACTTCATACCAAATTGTGTGACCAGTGACCATCTTTGTTTTAATATATTATTTTTTAATATCATATATGTGACACTGTTATTTTTTATTTGTACATAACTCTTACGTGGATGCGAGTCACAGTAAAATCTTAGTCACATGTAAGTTGTAGTGATTTATAGTGTAAGATAAAAAAAAGTTATATAATTTTTTTATATAAGATACAGTGTTTTTATATAATTTACACCTATTTTTATTAGTTGGTGCTGAGAGAGTCTCCCACAATAATCTAAACTTTAAGTTGGTGAGAAAATTATTTATATCTACAGCCTGCAAGACTGCATATTTATTTATTTATTTATGAAAAAAAATGCTCTATCATGTTTGAATTGAAATGGCTTTTTAAGAATTATATATTTAATGATGTAGGGGCCCTGGATGGCCTCTGCTGTATCCTGTGCTTGTCTTTCTAATTATTTGTACGCTATGTAATAAAAAAAAAACATTATTTGTAGCTAGTTAACATCATACACAGCATTTGCCAGTGCCTTTTCATCGAGTATTTTGCTTCAACTTTAAAATAAACCAGGCTCAATATTTGTTCAACCAACCACTGATGAAACAAAGACTCGCTTTCTCACTTTTGTTCAAGCTTTATTAATTACAAGGATGAGTTAATACCAGTAAATCATAGTATTATACATTTGTTCTTTGTCCTGCTTAATGGGAATCTTTTGAAGTAGGTTGAGATGGATTAGTTCAAAAGTAAAGCAGCTAAGCTTGCATGTGAAACCTTGTGCTTGATTGGTTGCAAGTCTCACTTTAGCAGAACACCACATAACAATGCCCATACTGAAAAACAAGACAACTGGGACAGCTACTATATATTCTTGATCACAGATCACCCTTCTCTCCTTCCTTCCTGAGTTTTCCACCCACTCACACTATTTTTAGTCTCCAAGTTTCCAACCGTTAGGTCCCTCTGTCCACTCTCTCTATATAAAATAACACATTAGCTTAAACCTATAAGCTTGTATTTCACTTGATATTAAAGATTATGTATTAAGGTTAAGAATTTAGTTTATTATTTCATGCTATAAGTTAACATCATATTCCCTTTTTTTATTCTTTATCCAAACACAATTTAAAGGTAAAGGTGGTAGGTATAACCAAAACAAATGTCTATTCATTTCTAATGGTGCATGATGAATGTCCCAAAACTTTTAACCAGTGGCCGATGCCTTTCAAACGCCATTGAGTGCTCTCTGCACGAGTCATTAAAAAAAATTCACACTAATACTGTAACACAGTAATACTAAACATTTTATCCAAATCTTTTATGATATTTAAGAATTTGTGCCTAAATTTAAAATAATGATCTTAAATTTTGGAAATTATAAAAAGATTTTTCTCTCTCCTTATCTATTTAAGAAGGAAGCATCATCAAATCAATCCCATTCCAACAACTTATTAAATTATTCTCCCTGATTTCCTCTAATCATCTTTGTTAATACTTAACATTTTTATAATCTTAGCCGCAGCGTCAAGAGAGGTTCTAAGACGCGGATGGGCCGTGTGGGCCCTCCTCTACTCGCTGGCAAATCCATTCTTGAATCCATCTCTCCGAGTGCTCTTCGGTCTCGATCTGGTAGCAGCGTTGAAAAGATAGAAAAACTAAAAAGAGAGAGAGAACTAAGAAGAGGAGCTCTTCATTAGATCTCTCTTTTGGTTCTCGAACGCCGCCGAACCGGACCGAATACTCCGGCGAGATGTCAACTTCCTCGCCTCCGGCGCCGACCCCAACCTCCCCTCCGGCCCCACCGGCCACCCTCCGCTCCCCCTCCCTCCAATGCCACCTCCCCGCCTCCCTCCGCTCCTCCTCCAGCGCCATCCCCTCCGGCGTCGTCTCCACCGCCATCTTCTCCCCCTCCCTCCCCTCCTTCCACTTCTCCGCCCCAGGTGTCTCCATCCCCACCTTCGCCGCCATCATCCTCATCCCCGCCCCCAGCGTCCCCATCACCACCTTCGCCGCCATCATCCTCATCCCCGCCGCCGTCGGCGTCGTCGTCCTCGCCTCCGCCGCCTCCTTCGTCGACTATATCTCCACCAAAGTCCCATTCTCCGCCTTCGGTGAAGACCCCACCTTCGCCTCCGCCGCCTCCACACTCAAGTTCGAACTCCATCTCGACTCCGCTTGTTGTGGGGATTGCGGTGGGTGCGGTGGTGGTCCTAGCGTTACTGAGTCTGCTTTGCATCTGCTGCAAAAGGAGGAAGAAGCGACACCCAGTTCTTCCACCTGGTTATTATGGCGGCCATCCGCCACAGCAACAGCAGCCGCCGCCGCCAGATAAAGGTATTGTTTTTAGGGTTTTCCCGATTGCTTTGTGATTGGTGACGTGTAGATCTGGTTGTGGTCAGTGATTTAAGTGTTTGTTTCTATTTTTGGAAGGTCAGTTTCAACACTGACAGTATGCCCAAATTTTTGTGAAAATTTTAATCTTTTATAATTTGGTAATATGGAATATAGTAATTGATTTTTTGTTCATAGTGCTGATCCAGTATTTAAGATCAAAGGTTGCTGGGGTATGATAATTTTAACTGTTGGGCAGAGATAAAGTTTGTGGCACAAAAGACACTGTTTGAAATGTTCCCTGAATGCTTCAGAGTTTATGAAACAAATGTTGGAGGAATTACATTAGCAACTCTGTCATTGGTTGGTCTTGGATTTCACGCCCTTTTCCACACATGTCATGTTTTCTTAACTTGGCCTATCATGATATAAATCTTTATTTATATGAGTAATATATAATTGTAGTAGTTGCCATGCCATTTCATATAGCTGATGTTATATTTTAAGGACCTAAATTTTAAAAGTTGTTTTTACATAACTATAGAAATTTCTCTCATCTTATTCATCTTGCAATCTAATTTCTTGGGTTTGATCTCCCAGTCAATTGTAAAATTTTTCCACTTTTGGCTGTTTGCCTGCAGGAGTTTTACAATTTGTGTCATACATATTGGTTGTTACTACTTGGGTACTTTTTCTAAAACTTCTTCTAGTTCTATATGGCTCTTGTACTTATCTTTTCATGAGGTTGAAATCCATAGTTTTAGGTAGCATTAAGATTATTGTTAGAGGATGTGTGCTTTCATCTCAAGTGATCATTTTTTATTGCGCAAGAGTATCCCTTGGTTACTGGATGTGTTGTGTTAAATTATCTAATTCATTGATAAATGACCATCTTTTTACTTAATAGTCATGGCTATTTGCAGATGGCTTCTATGGCGGTCAGGTTCAAAACTGGCAACATAATACCCCTCCGCCAGCGGATCATGTTGTGAAAATACCTTCAGAACCTTCTCCTCCGCCACCATTTGCTTCACGTCCTCCAAAGTCACCTTTCTTTCCTCCACCACCTCCACCTCCCCCTATGATGAGCAGCAGTGGAGGCTCTGGATCAAATTACTCTGGCTCTGACAATCCACTGCCTCCTCCATCACCTGGTATTGCTCTTGGCTTTTCTAAGAGCACGTTCACATTTGACGAATTGGCGAGAGCGACCGATGGATTCTCTGATGCTAATCTCCTCGGGCAAGGTGGTTTTGGATATGTACACAAAGGCATTCTGCCTAATGGTAAAGAAGTTGCAATTAAACAGTTGAAGGCAGGTAGTGGACAGGGAGAGCGTGAGTTCCAGGCAGAAGTTGAAATCATCAGTAGGGTGCATCACAAACATTTGGTTTCATTGGTTGGATACTGCATTTCTGGTGGACAAAGGCTTCTTGTTTATGAATTTGTTCCTAACAGAACAATGGAGTTCCATTTGCATGGTAATGCCTCTATGATTTTCTTTTTTCTATTGCAGAATACACAGTTTCTGCAGGATCATCATCTTAGTTCATCTGGAAAAAATTCTTACCTACTCCAAATACTTGGAGCATTTTTTTTCCCAATACTAAAGCCTTGGCGCTAGTAGAATTGGTTGATCTATGAAATATTGCAATATGGTATTGTTTTGACATGAAAAAAATCACCACTCATAACTAAATTACAATTTTTTTCCATATGATTTTGTTCAGGGAAAGATCAACCAACTATGGACTGGTCCACCAGATTAAAAATTGCTTTGGGCTCTGCGAAGGGGTTGGCATATCTCCACGAGGACTGTGAGTTTCTCCTTTGTGTGTATGTGTATGCACACACTGAGATAGTTGTGTCGTCACCGCTTTTAACTGGGATTGTCTCTGTCATTTGTAGGCCATCCGAAGATCATTCATCGTGATATTAAGGCAGCTAATATCCTTCTTGATTTTAAGTTTGAAGCAAAGGCAAGTCATGTGACTTACTATTTTTTCCTCATATGTCTTGATCTCCCTTCCTTGAAGTCTTATTATCCAAAAATGTGACAGGTTGCTGATTTTGGACTTGCAAAATTTGCATCTGATAACAACACCCATGTTTCTACTAGAGTAATGGGAACTTTTGGGTAAGATCAAATTTCTGCTTGCTTATCTTTTGTTTACTCCATTCCTATCTATGTTGCAATGTCTCAATTATATATGCATTTCACTCTATTCTAGGTTTCTTATCTTTAGTTTAATGGCCTGCATGCTGAAATAGTGAAATTTATGTGGGTTTTGTATAAGACGCACCATGAATTTGGAAGTACTTGTAAATTTGTTATGATAGACATGCTGTGTTTTATGAAAAGTACTCTTGACTACCAGCCGTACTAACCTTTTAATTGTTTGAGTGTCAATTTATTTTTCTGGCTTGCATCATGCTAACCAGTCTTAATTATTTTTTATTTTTGTTTTTGTCTTTTCTTTAACAAGCTAGTTTGTTCTTTCTTAAGGTACATGGCACCAGAATATGCATCTTCAGGAAAACTGACTGACAAATCTGATGTCTTCTCTTTTGGAGTGATGCTTCTGGAACTAATTACTGGAAGGCGACCTGTTGACTCAACTTATGCTTTCATGGATGATAGCTTGGTTGACTGGGTGAGTTACTTGCAAAATGTGTATCTTAACCTGTTTCTAATTTGAGGGCTTGCTTGTCGTCATGGTTATTTGCTATTCGCCTTTTCTTCCACATTCTCGTTTTAATTGTCTTGTTTTTTTGTTGGTGTTGTTCATTTCATATATGCATGTTGCATATGCTTGTGAGTGGTACTAATTGGATAGTTTTCAAAGGTCATCCTGCTGTTTCCTACTGGATTTAGGCACACCTATTTTAGTATTGTTATGTTCTTTATATAATTTCTGAATGTAAGTAAAACTATGGCTTTATTCCTTCGAGGGATATGGTTTTACCTGTTGATTATCATAGTATTAGAAGATATCATACGGTTGTTTCTTAATAATTTTTTTAATTAAAACACTGGCTTCCATATGATCAAGATTCTTAGTCTCTTAGTCACTGAATATCAAAGCAGCGCAAGCTGGCCATCGTGCAACTTTTATTCTGCTCTATATCCCTGTCATTTTTCTGTGTTTTATGTTTTGCACTTGATTGATGGAGCTTTGCTGATTGTTATCTCAGGCAAGGCCTTTGATGGCACATGCTCTCGAGGATGGTGACTGTAGTGTTCTAATTGATCCAAAATTGGGTAACAACTATAATCATAATGAGATGGCATGCATGGTTGCTTGTGCTGCTGCTTGTGTGCGCCACTCAGCAAAGCGTAGGCCACGAATGAGTCAGGTACTGCTTCTTCATATCCTTAGGATTCTAAATCAGGTTACTTTTACATATAATCTATGACTGGAAATCATAATAAGCCTCCTTTGTCTCTTTTAATTTTCAAGTTCCACGGAAAATGGCTTGCCAATTATTATTATTCTGCATGATCATCGATCTATGTGAGATTTTCCTTCTGCTTAGCCTCGGTTCTGATTGGTTAACTCGGTTTCCTCTCTAATCAGTTCCATTTACTTCTCCAACTTAAAACTTTACAATATTGAAAAACCTTCAAATATAGCGTCAGTCTTCGGTCTAAAATCACATTCACCTCTTCCTTTAATCAAAATTGGTTTGCACTTCTGAAGCACATCTCTGTTAAATGCGGAATTGAGCAGGTTGTTAGAGCATTGGAGGGGGATGTATCCCTTGAGGATCTCAATGATGGTATCAAGCCTGGTCACAGCTCAGTCTATGGTTCATATGGTAGCTCTGATTATGATTCTAGCCAGTACAATGAAGACTTGAAGAAGTTCAGAAAGATGGCACTGGCGAGCCGGGACTACACCAGCAGTGAGTACAGTGCTCCAACCAGCGAGTATGGTCAGAACCCTTCTGTCTCCAGCAGTGAAGGCCAGCAAACACGCGAGATGGAGATGAAAAACAGGTTTAAGAAAGACGGCCAAGGTTTTGACAGTGGTCTATGAAGAAACTCCAGTGATCAATTGTGAAGGCTAGCTTGATATCAATGGAGTGCTCAAATTCACCTCTATACACCCATCATTTTTTTACCTCTTTTTTTCCTTTTTTTGAGTAACATGAGGTGGCTTACAATTCTTTCCAAGCATTATTCTTCTGAGTTTTGCTGTAAATAAATTTTATGTGGTGATTTAAAGATGTATTTCATGAAAGGCTTTGATTGACACTTAAAAGTACTAATTCCAAATGAATTCAGATGTGATGTGGAATTATAAACACAAACTGCATTCTGGTCATAGTTTGCTGATCCTCTCAATTGTTACAGTTTACATTCATAAAAAGAAACACACAAACCACTGGAATCAATTGTATTGATAAGGTTTAATTTTACTGGTAATGAATTATAAGTCCCTCCAAGTTTTTGAAATGAGCAAAAAATCCCTCCAAAGTTTCCTTTTTTCAAACCATCCATCTTTTTTGAAATAATGAATGTTACACCCTTCCACCCACTACTTCTGTCAGATTTTTAAGTCTATTGGTCAAAATACCCTCACATCATTAATGGTGACATGACCGGCAGTATAAGCCCCTCAAGGCACCTAATATAAAACTAGTAAAAATTCAGTGAATGAATTGACGAAAATACCCCCATCTTTCCCAACGAACTCATTTTGAAAACCCAACCACCGTGACACCACCTCGCCGGAGTCCTCCAGCCGTTGTTTGTCGTTACGTTGCTCTGCTCCTCGGAGTCCTCTCGATGTTTGTTGCTGTGCTACTCTGCTACTCTAAGGTATTGTTGCATGCTTGGGAACCCTAGATTTTGGTTATTGGGTTTATACATGATTTTCCTGAGTTCCCACTTGATTTTCGTGCTTTATATGAACTTGGGCGATGGAAGATTGAACACATTGGTGAGTGATTTTGGGTTGCTCGAGTTGCCGGGACATTGCAAAAAGAAATTTAGGGTTTTTCATTTCTGTCTTTTTGATTTTGGGTGGGTGTATGCAGAACGATGGGTTTGTTATACAATTATTACGAATTATATCTACCAGTGTTAACTATGTTTCCATGTGAAGTATGGTGTTTCCATTTATTCTTCACAATTTCCATTTAAGAATTATAGAATCCACCGTAATAAATCTCTCTTAGTGCAAGCTACAAAAAATATGGCACATAATCTAGTAAACGGTAGGTGCTACTTGGTGCCTGTCCACGAAACACTTGCTGAGTTGAAACCCCGTATGTCTAGGAGGCACTGGGAACTCATCAGGGGGACACATTTTGCCCCATTATTGGATATCAAACCCGTTCTACAAGAGAGATGGCGCTTTCGATGCTATGTTCTGAGAGGTATGATGAGCGCACCCAAAAATTTAGGATTGGAGAGAGCCTGATGCCCTTCAAACCCCAAGATATTTCTCTTATCCTTGGCCTTTGCTGCAATGGGGAACTGGAGGTCTTCAAAAACCAAAAAAATCAATCGGCTTTTGAAGGCAAATACCTGGGCAAAGTCTATGACAGGCATAGAGATGCCATAAAAAAAATCTTCTTCAGCTCGTTAAGATGAAAGGAAGGGAAGAAGAAAACTTTATCAAGCTAATGTTGGTGTACCTCCTGGGAACAATGTTCTTCCCAAGTACCTCATGTGCGGTTCCTAATCGGATTGCGCATCACGCTGACAATCTAGTCAGATTGAACCGCTTATGCGCAAGCCACTCATAAGTGGCTTATGAATGACATCCCAAAGACAGTCGCACGTGTGCAGTCTAGGTGTTCTGGGAATGAAACACAGACTGGCTATCTGAGAGGGTGTGTTGTCGCCCTCAACATATGGTTTTACGAGGTCACAGGGACCATAAAGAAAGTGCACTCTGGGAGAACACCAAGGATCCTCAGCTATGGGGAGACTAACTTCAGAAAGCAAGCCTCCCTTGATACCCTACTGAATTCCATCAAAGGAAAGGAGGTACTCTAGCTTTTCTTTCAGTTTGTTATCGTTTCCTTTAAGTTTCCATGTTCTCGTTTAATAACGTGTGTTTTCGTTTAATTATAAGACTTACCATTTACTTTAAGGCTTTTACGCTTAATATCAGGAGTTATCGTTTAATATTCTTGGATTGAAGCAATGTCGAGAGTTCCTATTTACCATACAACATTTGATTGTTCACAGTTTTCTGAGCTTGTCCCCGTTACACGGGAGGAAGAAGCCACCGTCGCAGCCATGCGGAGCAGGCACGATCAGTGACCCCGACTGGAAAGAAATGAACATGCTACCACTGCGCCACCAACCCGTAGTAAGGGTAGGAAAGGGAAGACAGACAATGCACAAAATAGGGTCTAGGAATGCTCCCAGTCCAGCAACCCCCCGCATACCTCCCGATCCAGGGTCAGCATCATGTCCCGTCTTGATGAAATTGAGGGACATAGGCAACCCGTTGAACCACCGGCTTCGCCACATGAGAAAAAGGAACCGGCGCCGGCACCGGTATCATCCCTTCCCAAAGGGAAGCGATTAAAGAAAAATGCCTACAGGCCCCCTCGGTCTGACAAGCGGATGACCCGATCTCAGTCTGTGGGGGCCGCTCTCTCCGAAGATAAGCTGCATAAGTTTTCCGTTTAATATCTTTAGTTTCCTGATAATATAATGATTTTTCAGTTAATCTTATACGTTTCTGTTTAATCTGTGGAGTTCCCGATTAATGTATGACGTTTTCACTTAAACCTTTTTGTTTTCGTTTAATATGCATAACAAGCAGCAGCGCCGGTATCATCCCCTCCCAAATGGAAGCGATTACAGAAAAATGCCTACAGGCCCCCTCGGTCTCACAAGCGGGTGACCTGGTCTCAGTATGTGAGGGCCGCTCTCTCAGAAAACAAGCCGCATAAATTTTCCGTTTAATATCTTTAGCTTCCTGATAATATAATGATTTTCTAGTTAATGTTATACGTTTCCGTTTAATCCGAGGAGTTCCCGATTAATGTATGACGTTTTCACTTAAACCTTTTTGTTTTCGTTTAATATGCATATTTACCACCCAGAACCAACGTCTGGAGGAACAAGTGGTCGTTCACCACCCGAGACCATCTATACACACGGATCAACGAGAAGACTATGGTAATAACGGGTTGTTTAACAAACATTGTTTCCGTTTAATGATAATGTATATAGTTTCCTCGTGTTAGAAAGTATTAACTGGTCGTTGATAAGAGATTCCTGAAAAAAATACATTCATAAACTAAGAAAGTAAAACAATACACTACAAAAGTAGAAAAAAAAAGAAATAAAAAAAAGGGAGAAAGGATGATGCAAACAAAGAAAGTAAAAAAGATAAGGGATCCAAAACCAGTGGTAGCAGCAACATCTGTTCAATAAGTATCTTCATTAGATGAACTAGGTGGGAGATATTGAAGGACATTTTTGAAATCCAATGAAATCAAGTCTAGCTCGGAATAACGACGAGAGATATCTTGGAAGATTTTGTAACCTTCCTTGACACCTTTTCGCCCCTCCTTGCAGACCAGGTCCTGGAATTCGTCGGATTCCTTGAACTCGGCGACAACACGAGAGGCGATCTCGCGTTCTCAGGCGAGGTTCTCATCTGAAAGCTTGTAGAGCTCGACAGCTCGGCGAATATCCTTGCAGAAGAGTAAAAATTATACACAGTGCGACTAGCCTTGTGCGGTGACTCACTGAGAAAGAGATGGTGGCAGAGCTCGTCTCACCGGTTCACCGAAGAGCACATGGATGGTAGTAGAAGAGACAAATTTCTCCAAACCGGATGAAAACAGGGAACAAACTAGATAGAGGAAGAAGAAGAGCTGAAAAAGCTGGCAAAATAGTACATAAGTAGGTGAAAAGTTGCCAAAAAGGTGAGGATGTGATGGGTTGTGTGTATTTTCAAAATTCGTGATGAGACTTGATGGGAATATAGGAGGGCAAAGTTGGCATTTTATCAAATAGTAACTGATGAAGTGATGTTCAAGGACTGGAAAGTAAGTCTGGCAAAAAGGAGGGATTGTCTGTGTAATTCTAAAGTTAGAGGGACTGTCTGAGAAGTTTGTAAACTTCCAAAGACCTAAAAATAATTTTCCTTTAATTTTATCTCCCAGTTCAAGCTAAAGCCGCCCAACATCTCATCTGTTGGTATTAGGAAGGCCTCCTCAAGATCCTCAATCTCAAATAATTTTTAAATGTATTATTTCTATCGAAATCTTGAAACTATAAATGTTATCTCTTAATACCTGGAAACAAACTTAAATATTCCAAATATTAAATTTCAAATCAAGTGAATTAAATCTAAATCATAATAAAAAGAATTTGAATTTGTTTAGGGGCTTTATGCCTTTATCTTTTGTTCTTATTTGTCGTAAATTTTTTGAAAACTGAGTGCCAAATTAAGATCCAGGAAAACTCTAATAATTTTTTTTGGGACCTGTATATATATGGGCATTGGGATTATCTGTCACAATCACTGTTTATACTTCCAAAAATACAATGAGTCGATTCTGAGACCTTTCGGTTAATAGATTTGGTCAATAGACTTCTTGTAAAGACCGAGTTACCAATAAACCATTTGGTCATTAGTCATCCTTTAAATAAATTTTGGCCGGCCGCGTTTTTGCTACTCGGGCGTGTTTCTCGACCACTCGGATTTGGGCATCTTTTAGGGCTTCGATTGTATCGGTTGTGCTCGAAGACCCAATCCCCTTTGGATCGGAGATTTCGAAAACCCTAGTTTCCTAGGGTTTTTAATCCATGGCGTCTCGTAGGCGAACGCTTCTCAAGGTCATCATTCTTGGTGACAGTGGGTAAGACCCAGTCTGGTTGAGTTCTTGTTTTATTGATCATAAAATTCACCATAATTTTATCGTTGAATTAATGATCTGATCGTCGAGTTTTAATGTTTGGTAGGGTTGGGAAGACATCTCTGATGAACCAGTATCCTCGAACCCCCCATAATCATTCTACTATTTGTGTGTTCTATATATTTGAGTGCTAATTTTAGTGGTTTGGCTTTGATTGATGGCTTTTAGGTATGTGAATCGTAAGTTTAGTAACCAGTACAAAGCCACGATCGGAGCTGATTTCTTGACCAAAGAAATACAATTCGAGGATAGGTTATTCACATTGCAGGTGAATTGCTTCTATGTTTTTTGTGTTTTTTTCATTTAATTCATTTTATTGCTCTAAATGGTTATGTTGCTGAAAGATGAATGCTAAGTTTTAGTGGTTAGATTTTGAAGTGTGAATTGAGTGGCTGTAATACTGCTTGGAATTGGAGATATAGTTGTTCTTAATAGTTTTAAACTTTCGTCTTTCTATGTTTAGTGGGTAACTAGGTTTTTTTATGGGGCTATGTCCCCCTACCAACCTTATCATGTGCAACCATAGTCATATGAGGTTGCATCAGGCTTGTAGTCTCTTGATTAACATGTTTTTTCCCTCTAAAGTCATATGCATAGTTAATTGACTTGGTCAGTTGACTTATTTATGTTTTGGGGGCTTTATTTCTCCATGGTTTGAATCAAATTTTCCCTGAAACCAGCAATTTTTCTCATGAGTGAGGTTGTGCAAAAACATCTCTAGTTTCTAAGAGGCTTGTGCTAACCTTGAAGCTTGAAAACTGAAACCATGTTTTTTTTGAGGTTAGGTGCTTGAGGATGGGAGTCATAATGGGAACCATTGAGGAATGTAGGTTTTATTGTGTTCAACAAGTTTAACAATATCATAGGAAATGAGAATTGGAAGAGTAGGATCTACTAAGTGAAGAAGTCAAATCTGAAATAAATGGAAATTGGGTGGCAAATTTGAAAAGCATAACTTATGTAATGCCTTGTGACTTGCACCAAGCTGAAATTAGCAAGCTACGCTTTAATTGTCATACAAATCTGTTTCAATTATATATTTTTTTGGATGATACTTAGTTTAACCGTGGAGGTTTTTTGAGTGTTATTCTTTGGGTGTTCTTATTCTTGCACCTGAAATGGTGTTTATCTTTTGTTTTCTTTTGGGTCCCTAAATATTCAACTTCCCACTTGAACAGCCGCATCATAAGACAACTTACTCTGTATCATATGGAAAAAAAATATAGTAAGGGTGTTTTGTGTATCCATCATAACATATTTTAGACAAGCTATGGGTAAATCAAAGGACAAGGAGGTATTCAAATATGATATTCTGTTGTGCATTAGAACCAAATATTGGGTAACCTATGCTTTGTGGTGTATCAAAATACAATATTTGTTTCCTAAGGAAACATCTTAGTGTGTTGGAATGTATTGTTTGGAAATAATCATCACCATGTGATGCTGATCTAAAGCACAATGAGCAAAACACTTTTCCAGTTTTTACTCTCTTTACCCTACAATGAACATAACAAGTGTTTTCCATTTGGACCTATGCACACTAAATATTTTTACGGTAAGGTATAGGTTTTTCTTTTTATCTATTTTCCTTGTCTCTTTGCTGCCAGCTTGATAACAGTCATTTAATTTTTTAGTTCATACTTCAAATATATTAAGTTCATTTTTTTATTGTTGATATTTTCCCTGGTGCTCTTTTTGTTTCTTAGTTATATTTTTCTCATTTTTGTGGGGATAATTAGAGAGTTGTTATCCCTTGACTTTAGGCTCACTCTACTTGTTGTTGCATTTTTTCCTCCAGATTTGGGATACAGCAGGGCAAGAAAGGTTCCAGAGTCTTGGGGTTGCTTTTTACCGTGGCGCTGACTGCTGTGTTCTTGTTTATGATGTTAATTCCATGAAATCATTTGATAATTTGAACAATTGGCGGGAAGAATTTCTGATCCAGGTGGCCATCTTTACTTCTGTCCTGAACTCTCTTGTACATGAGGTTTCACAAGCTATTCTAATACATCAACATTGATGATCATGTTTCAGGCAAACCCATCAGACCCCGAGAATTTTCCATTCATTGTGCTGGGAAACAAGATAGACATTGATGATGGCAATAGCCGAGTGGTATTATGCTGTCCTATATCTACCATCTGAGATCTCTGAATCCATTAAGTACACTCTCCAGTCACATTCTTTATACCCTGTTCCTCTTCAGTTGATCCTTTTTGTGTTTGATCTCTAGGTTTCAGAGAAGAAGGCAAAGGCATGGTGTGCGTCAAAAGGGAACATACCCTACTTTGAGACCTCTGCAAAAGAGGGACTCAATGTGGAGGCTGCATTTGAGTGTATAGCAAAGAATGCCCTTAAGAATGAACCTGAAGAGGAACCGTAAGACTTCGTTTTTGCTCATCCTTTGCAATTAGTTTTTCAAATTCTTGATTTCTCATCATTCTACTTGTCTACCTTCCCCAATGTTGCAGGTACATTCCGGACACCATCGATGTCGCCGGTGGGGGGCGGCAACAAAGATCATCAGGTTGCGAGTGTTAGAACCACGACAGGAATCTGCATTTTTACGCAACCACAATAACTGGACCTAGTTTCTATTACTGCATTTAGTGTTCTGTCCGGTGATCTTCAACACTAGCATTGCTTATTGCTATGGGTTTGCTGTTTATGTTCTTCATGGTTCATGCCCATCCCTGGAAAAATTTGATTCATTATGTAATGAAGACTTGAAATTAATGTTTTTTTTTTTTTTTTATCACTTATGCTCAGATACAATTAGAAGGAAATTTGTTAGAACAATGTGGGAGTGTTTCGATCTGGATTTATCCTATATTTATTTCAGATTAAGGATTCAAACATCTGGATTAGTATGGTGATAAGGGATAACTATATCCTGATTTAAAAATCAAGACATCCACGTTTAAATAATGCATCCAAACATTATCACTCACGAGGCGCTATCAACGGCTGAGATGTTCCCTGTTGTTTCCCGGGACTTCTTGAAAGTAGTATCTACGTTTGTGAGGATAGAAGCGATGGAGGAGAGTCTCGGGGAGATGCTGAAGGGGATGGCGATCCAGCCGCCGAGGCTGGAGGACGCCGGCCTCGAGGACTGCGCCCTCCCTCCGGATGCGATCAGGGAGGCCTTCGCCCGAGCAGCCGATTCCCTCAAATCTCGCCTCATCGCCGCCACCGAAGAAGATGAGAGCGACGATGATGACGGCCAGAGGACCAAAGACGAATCAGACGTCGCGGCGGCATCTTCTAGGGTTTTGGTTTTGGGGGGAGATGATGGTGTTGTTGGAGAAGAGAAGAAGGAAAAGGGGCTTCGAGAAGAAGACGATGATGGGAACGACGATATTGAAGGTGATCATAAGCCGACCTAGATGAGTTTGAAGGTCAGTCGTCCTCTCCTTTCCCACTCTAATTCAGTTCTTCTAGTGATATTCACCATTTGTATGATTTATGCTTGTATAGAACTCTGGAAAAGAATCATCTTTAATTAGGGTTCATGAATCTATGCTTGACATGATTTCAGGTGAGTGGGAATTTGTGGTTCTTTATTGAATACTTGCAATCTTTTAATTTTATGTATGCATTACTTATTTGTTAAAAAACAATGGCCTCTCAATTCATCACATCACTTGATCAGTGGAAAGAGGAAAAACATGCTTAGATTTATGCATATGAAATAGAAACATGAATGAAGGAAAAGAAAAACTTTAAGAATGAAGAGTTCAATTGGCAGGAAGGGGGCTTCTTCTGGTTTTAAGACCAACTCAATAGCTTCCAAGTAGTGAAGTTGATTCTAAGATTGTGTGTTTGTGTCAGTATATATTAATATTACAATTGAGTGTATCCTTCAGCAAAAAGTGGGCCATTGGCAGTAGAGGTGCACTAATTTATATCATTTTTTTTCTTTGACATTAATTTCTTGTATCAATTGCTTGAGGCCGGTGCAAGTCAAGAGGTGGAATCAGAAAGATCAGATAATTCGAAGTTGGCTTGTTCATAATTTCCATGACGTTTACAATCTATTGCCATGAAATCTTGTCCCTACATGTTCAAATTTTACAAATATTTTATTGTTTTTTTTTAAAAAAAAAATTTGTGTACTTACTTATATTGCATTGCATAATGTAAAATAGCAGAGAGCTTCTGTTCATTTCGTCCAGAGTCCTTAATTATGAAATTCTGTACAATTTTCTAGTGCTACAACCATCTTTGCAATGATATTCTTGTCATCTATGCTCAGTGCTCATACTTACATGGATTGCTTTCAGTTCTTTTAGGTCTTGTTTGTTTTATGGGTTCCCATAGTTTCATAATGTATGGTATGATTCACATCTTTTTGTTTTCACTTCCATTTAGATGGTATAGTTTTTTATAATTTTTTTATAATTTAAAAACCACGATTTTTGATAGATTTTTCAAACACAAATTTGGTGGTTTCTTATGGTTCTAAATTTTATTTTATCGAAAATATTTATAATAATTTTTGTAAATATCAAGTTTGTCATTGCCCCAATCACCTTTTTTCTCCGGCAATTAGAGAACACAACCCTAATCTCCACCCAACAAAAGTCACAGCTGCCACTTTTGATCATCGTTGCCATCTCCGTTGGCCACCGGTATCTTCTCCATCGCCATCAGCTTAGACTCTTTCTCTCTATTTTTTTGATTATTTTGAGGTAAATTTTCTATCCTTGCCCAATTTCATTCTCCTCTTTGTATATCAGAAAAAATCTTTTTTCTCTCGTTGCATTTTTTTTCTTTGATTTGTGGTTAACTGATAATTAGTATTTAGCAAAACTCCTTAATTATTCCAAAACAGTAGAATTTTTGGATTTAAAAAGTTCAAAAGTTTTTTGTGAATGATTTGTGTGTTTTTTTCACTTTTGGTTGAAAATATATATGGCATAGCCATTATTTATACTATTCAAACAACATTCATTGATTATTTTTTGAACACATAATCGGTTCTTGATAATTTGTGTCTGTGTATATAGATAATGTTTTTGTGCATCATGTTTTGTTGATGAATTTGTTCAATTGATTTTCTTTGTGAATAAATGATTTGTTTTGTATAAATGATTATTTAATTTTCAAATTTTTAGATTCTAATTGTATTTTGTTTTAGATGGATTATGAGAACACATTGTTAATGCAACACCTATGCGCTATAGTTGTACAAGTTGTTTGCTTTGTAATTTCTTGGTATTACCTATTTGTAATGGAAGAGGAGAATGGTATAAAAAGTAAAATTACATGTGAATTAAGACGGGAAGGAGAAAGACTTGGAGATAATGAAACATTTAGTCTCAAGTGATTTTTGTTGGCACATAGTAAGGACGAGTGCCCCATCTTTTATGAGATTATGTAATTTATTAGTCAAAGAGAGTGGTCTTAGGCCAACCATTCGTCTAACAATGGAAGAACAAGTTGTTAAAATATTTTACCTATCAGGACATAATGTAAAAAACCAAGTCTTATCTTTTATGTTTCGACGGTCTGGTGAGTCAACTGGTCGTCATTTCCATAATGTGTTACGAACTATATTAGAATTGGTGAACAAATTTATCAAACAACCAAACGAATCCCAAGTGCCTTTGGAGATAACCAACAATTTAGATTCTATTTATATTTTAAGGTGATCAAAGTTAAATGTTAGTCAATTTTTTCATTCAATGTTTTTTTTTACATGTTAATTATCATGATTTGATGTCAAGATTGTGTTGGTGCAATTGGTGGCACACACAAACGTGTGCAAGTACCTAAAAAAGATGCTCCCAGGTTTCGTGAGAGAAAATAATATCCCACAAAATGTGTTGGCAGCTTGTATGTTTGATTTAAAATTTACCTGTCTTAGTTGGGTAGGAAGGTGTGGCATCTAATTAAAAAATTTATTAAAGATGCATTAACCATACAACATGGCTCAAAATTCCTACTCAGAATGCTCGTGAATTATTAATCTTCGACCTGCATCCTTATGTAATGCAATTGAACGAGCTTTTGGAGTTGTTAAGAAGAGATTTCCTATTATTGCAAGCTTAACCGAACAAGTATATCGGTTTGAAACTGAAAAGCACATCATTTTTGCATGTTTTATTTTGTATAATTATTTAATCAATGTAGATCCAAATGATGAGTTACTTGCAGAATTTGAAGATGAACTTGTAGATAATGAGAATGAGGAAAGTGAAACCCCAAGACTGAAACTTTTTTGGACCATTTTGTCCTGGAGATCCAAGCTCAATGACCATTGATGATATTGATCAAATAATGTCTCACAATGCTTGTACTTTGGAAACTTTTGTTGAATGTGATATTGAGGCTAAGTATGATGATGCTCCAACTTTTTTATACACCTACATCACAAGCACAATCTGAAGCTCGTCTTTGGGACAAAGAGGTTCAAAAAAGTTACAGCCTTAAGATGTTCATCTTCCTTATTCTCATAATCTACAAGTTCATCTTCAAATTTTGCAAGTTGCTCATCATTTGGATTTATATGATTAAATAATTATGTAAAATAAAACATGCAAAAATGATGATCTTTTGAGTTTCAAGCCAATATATTGGTTCTGTTAAGCTTACAATAATAGGGAATCATTTTTTAATACTCCAAAAGCTCGTTCAATTGCATTATATAAGGATACATGTCGAAAATTAAATAAATAATTCATGAGCATTCCAAGATGGAATTTTAGAGGCATGTTGTCAGGTTAATGCATCTTTAATAATTCTTGAATCAGATGTCGTATCCTCCCACTCAGCTAAAACATAGGTAAATTTTAAATCAAACATACAAGCTGCCAACACATTTTGTGTGGAATATTCTTTTCTCCCACGAAACTGATAGAGAGGATTCGAGCCAGATAACGTGTTTCAGTCGTTTGGTTATAACTTTGGTTATTAGTGTCAGAATCACGCGTTTGAACCCAATTCAGAAAACTCGTTTTTGTGCACACCACGTAGTCACCTAGCTTTGCTCAATCTCGAATTCAAATTCCGCTATTTTCCTCCTCAAATCTCCGTTTTTAGTTTTTTTTAAACTATTTTTAGTAATAATTCGTCGTTTGAATTAGGGTATGATTTGAGTCCAGTTTTACCTAGGATTTTGGATAACTATTTGGTTTGTTTTAAATTTTAGGTTTAGATAAGTTTGGATTTTAAATAATTATTTGTTATTTTTGACTATTTAATCCGACTTGTGGGTTAGATTTGAAGGAAGCTTTGATTTTTATGAAATTATTTTTCTCTCTTGTGTGGATGTCTTCTTGTATTCTTCCTTATGGTCTTTAGATTACGGCTAACCAGGACGATAATGGCTATACTGTCTGGCGTCAGTTGGTATCAAAGCTCAATATCTTCCTGAAGAGATATCTCATCGGATTCAATGGTTGGTGGTCATGATCATGGTTGTCATGGGCGGGTTTTGAAGGAGGAAGTCCAGTACCATGATCGTATCATTCAGGAGGTGCTGATCAAGGATTTACAGAGGCAAGTCATAGAGTTGTCTTGGTGTCTGGCGATGCGCGATTTCAATCGTGGTTGTCGTGGGCATGTTCCGAAGGAGCAAGTCCAATACTATTATCGTAGTATTCAGGAGGTAATAATGGAGTTTGAAGACGCTATTGTGAATTCAATGGCGAGTTCTTTCCAACCCATGCCGACTGATGCAAGAGAATTCGAGCCCGATGATGTGTTTCAGTCGTTTGACTATAACTTTGACTACTAGTATCAGAATCACGCGTTTAAACTCAATTCGGAAAGCTTGTTTCAGTGCATACCACGTGGTCACCTAGCTCTACTCGGTGGGCGTCAATCTCGAATTCAAATTCCGTTATTTCCTACCTCAAATCTTCGTTTTTACGTGTTTTTTTTATGCTATTTTTAATAATATTTCATCGTTCGAATTAGGGTATGATTTAATAGTTTTATTTAGGATTTTGGATAACTATTTGGTTTGTTTTAAATTTTAAGTTTAGATAAGTTTGGATTTTGGATAATTGTTTGATATTTTTAGTTATTTAATTCGGCTTGTTGATTAGATTTGAAGGAAGCCTTAATTTTTATGAAATTGTTTTGAATTTGAGAGACGTTTCTTTCTTATGTGGATGTTTTATTGTGTTCTTACTTGCGATCTTTAGGTTATGGCTAGCTAGGAGGATAATCGTTATCTTGCGCGGCCGTAACCTAAAGATCGCAAGGAAGAATACAAGAAGACATCCACACAAAGAGAAAAACGTCTCTCAAATTCAAAACAATTTCATAAAAATCAAGGCTTCCTTCAAATCTAATCCACAAGCCGGATTAAATAGCTAAAAATAACAAATAATTATCCAAAATTCAAACTTATCTAAATTTAAAATTTAAAACAAATCAAATAGTTATCTAAAATCCTAGATAAAACTAGACTCAAATCATACCATAATTTGAACGACAAATTATTACTAAAAACAATAAAAAAATATCTAAAAGCGAGGATTTGAGGGGAAAATAGCGGAATTTGAATTCGAGATTGACGTCCATCGAGCAGAGCTAGGTGACCACGTGGTGTGCACCGAAACGAGCTTTACGAATTTGGTTCAAACGTGTGATTCTGACACTAGTATCCAAAGTTATAGCCAAATGACTGACGTACGTCATCTGACTTGAATCCTCCTGCATCAGTCACCTCGGGTTGGAAAGAACTCGCCCTTGAGTTCACAATAGCATCTTCAAAGTCCATCATCACCTCCTGAATACTACAATAATGGTGTTGGACTTCCTCCCGGAACCCTTACCTACCTAACCACGACGAAATCATACCGCCGCTAGACGCTAGGATAACTCTGTGACTTGCCTCTGTAAATCCTTGATCATCACCTCCTGAATGATACGATCATGTTGTTGGACTTCTTCCATTGGAACTTGTCCACGATGACTATGACCACGACCACCAGCCGTTGAAGCAGATGAGATCTCACCCCAGGATGATATTGAGCTATGATCCCAACTAACGCATGATAGCCATTATCCTCCTTGCTAGCCGTAACCTAAAGATCGCAAGGAAGAACACAAGAAGGTATCTACACAAGAGAGAAATGGCTCTCAAATTCAAAACAATTTCATAAAAATCAATGCTTCCTTCAAATCTAATCCATTAGCCGGATTAAATAGCAAATAATTATAAAAAATTCAAACTTATCTAAGCTTAAAATTTAAAACAAACCAAATAGTTATCCAAAATCCTAGATAACACTGGACTCAAATCATACCCTAATTCAAATGACGAATTATTACTAAAAATAGTAAAAAAAAACACCTAAAAACGAAGATTTGAGGGGGAAAATAGCGGAATTTGAATTTGAGATTGATGTCTACTGAGCAGAGCTAGGTGACCACGTGGTGTGCACCAAAATGAGCTTTCCTAATTGGGTTCAAACACGTGATTCTAACACCTGTAGTCAAAGTTATAGACAAACGATTGAAACACGTCATCTGGCTCGATTCCTCCTGCATCATAAACCTAGAAACATCTTTTTTAGGTACTTTCACACGTTTGTGTATGCCATCGATTGCACCAACAAAATTCTAACATCAAATTATGATATTTAATATGTAAAAGAAGAACATTGATAGATAAATTGACTAAACAATTAACTTTGGTCACTTGTAATATAAATAGAATATAGAACTGTTTGCTATTTCCAAAGGCGCTTTGTATTCGTCTGGTTGTTTGATAAATTTGTCCTCCAATTCTAATATAGCTTGTAACACATTATGGAAATAACGAATAGTTGATTCACGAGACGGTCGAAACATGAAAGCTTACTCGGTTTTTTGCATTATGTCATAATAGGTAAAGTGTTTTCGCAACTTGTTCTTCCACTGTTACATGAATGGTTGGCCTAAGATCACTCTTATTGACTAATAAATTACATAATCTCATAAAAGATGGAGCCCTCACCCTTGTTATGTGCTGACAAAAATCACTTGAGACCAAATGTTTCATTAAGTTATCTCTAACCCTTTCTCCTTCCAATCTTAAATCATGTGCAATTTCACATTTTTTTTATACCATTCTCCTCTTACATTACAAATAGGTAATACCAAGAAATTATAAAGCAAATAGCTTGTGCAACTATAACGCATAGGCTTGCCTTAACAATGTGTTCTCATCATACATCTAGAACAAAATATAATTAGAATCTAAAATTTGAAAATTAAAGTCATTTATACAAAATAAATCATTTATTCAAAAATAAAATCAATTGAACAAATTCAACAACAAAAAATATGATGCACAAAAACATTGTCTATATATATACAAGTTATCAGGAACTTATTTTGTGTTAAAAAAATAATCAATGACTATTTTTTGAAATTATATAAATGACAACTGTCATATATTTTCAACCAAAAGTGAAAAAAGAAATCACAAGCCATTCACAAAAAACTTTTCAACTTTTAAAGTCCAAAAGTTTTATCATTTTGGAATAATTGAGGAGTTTTGTTAAATACTAATTATTAATTAACCAAGGGTCAAAGAAAAAATTATAGAGAGAAAAAAAAGATTCTCCCAGTATACAAAGAGGAGATAGAAATTGGGCAAGGATAAAAAGTTTACCTCAAAATAATCAAGAAAGTAGGGAGAGTAGGCTGGTGGTGACGGGGAAGATACCGATTACGAACGGAGGTGGCGACAACAATTAGAAGTAGTGGCTGTGACTTTCGTTGGGTGGAGATTAGGGTTGTGTTCTTTGGATTGTCGGAGAAAAGAGGTGACTGGAGTATTATGTTCTAAGGACAAACTTGATATTTATAAAAAATACTATGGAATTTTTTTGGCAAAATAAAATTTAGAACCATGGGAACCTACCAAATTAGTGGTTGAAAAGTCTACCAAAAATCATGATTTTTATATAATAAAAAATCTTTAAAAAAAACTATATCATCTGAATGGAATTGAAAACAAACCAGAAAATAAATTATATCATATATATAAAATCATGGGAAATCATGAAACAAAAAGGCCAAGATGTAAATCTCCCTAGTTGCTATTATTTTGGCAGTTGTTCTTGGATGATCTTATTCTCATAATGGCATTTTTTTCACTTTGATTTTGACTTTCTCCTACTTTTACTACTTTCAATAGTGGGATTACGGCCAAATCTTGTTAAAAATAAATAAGTTGAAATTCCTTCATCTCAAATTCTCATAACTTAGCCATATAATTTATAATTTTCTTCAAGAGATACAAATCTAATCTTTAAATAATTCATGAATTATATATTTTCTACCTCATTTATCAAATAATATGAATTTTTATTTTGAAGAAACAACAACAACAACTAAGCCTTAATTCCATACTAGATGTGATCGGCTATATAAATTCTTTGTCTCCATATAACTCTGGTAAAGACAAGATCTGGATCAACATCTAATAAACGTAGGTCCTTAGACAGTACCTCTCTCCATGTAATCCTCAGTCTATCTTTTCCCCTCTTTTGACTTTCCATTATCAAACAATCACATTTTTTTTTTTTTTTTTTGAAGAGGTGGATAAATCACATTCATTGATAGTATTTAGAGTGTTATAGATATTACAAGGCTGTATGTTTTGCATAAGTATGGGCATTGCAACAGTGATGTGGCATACAGTGTGTAAGTGTTATGGAGATGTGGTTGGTCTTTGGTGACCTCCTACATCTCCCTGCCCTCTTGAGTCTTTTAGGTATTTGGTGGCATCATATCTTCTCCTTCCTCCTCAAAGTCTGCATTTGGTAGACGTTGTTGGTCCCCCTCGGCTTCTCGTGTAATTGCTAGACTTCGTTTTGCTAGTTGCTTGGCCGGAAGTAGTTTTGGTTTCTTAGAGTGGTGTGCTGTTTCCACCCAGGAGAGTATTAGGAAATCGATGACACGGATGAGTTTCTTGAAAACAAGTTGTTTGTCTTTGAAGCATCTCCTGTTCCGTTCCATCCATACTGCCCAGGTGATTGCCATTGTCAGCAGTCGCCACCCCGGTCTGACTTCCTTTTCCATTAGATTGGAGAAGGAGCCGCTGCCCCAGATGTCCCCCACTTGTCGGGGTATTTCCAGCTTCCCCAGGAGTTGGAGGTAGTGCTCCCAAATTTTGGATGTGTAAGGGCATGTTGTTAATAGGTGGTCTGTTGTTTCGTCATCATGGTCACAAAGGTAACATCTGGTTCTCTCCCCTCTCCATTGTTTCTTTGCTAGGTTTTGTAGGGTGAGGATTTTGTCATCCCACGCCAACCAGGCAAAGCATTTGATCTTTGTTGGGCACGGAGTCTTCCAAAAGCCGTTTCCAAGTGGGCATCCTAGTCCACCATCCACTTTGAAAGAATATAGTGATTTGACAGTAAAAGTCCCATTGCAAGTTAGAGTCCAGGTGCGTGTATCGGCTCTCGTCACCTCCCGATTCATTATTCTTTGTGTGATGGTGTGTATGCGTTGCGCCCCTTCTTTAGTGAGTGGTCCTGGTTTGATGATTGGTCGGCCCTCTTGGAGTAGATGGTGTGCTTCAATTACTGTCATATGCTCATTTAGGACCATCCCTGGGAGGTCTGGGAAGGCGTTAATCGGAGCTTGTCCATCTGCCCATTTTTCGAACCAACAATTAGTATGTGTTCCGATGCCAATGTCCACCATTGTGTTTAGTAGTGTGCATTCTTTTTGCTCCATGATGTCATGCCAGAATGGTGATTTCCTTCGTGCTTGAGCTTGGAAGGGATCAATGTTGGAGTAGTGTGAGTAGATTGTTGCTAATACCTTTTTGCATAGGCCAGCCCCCTCTCCCAATATTCTCCACCACCATTTCCCTAGCAGTGCATCATTGAAAACTTTGATGTTAATGATGCCCCAACCCCCCTGTTCTTTAGGTCTGCAAATTCTCTTCCAACTTACTAAACGGTATGCTTTCTGGTTTTGTTCCGCCCCTCTCCAGAGGAAGTCCCTTCGGATGCGTTCGATTTGGTTTGTCACCCATACCGGTAACTTGTATCTCGACATCAAATATGTGGGGATGGTGGTTAAGACTGCATTGAGGAGGGTCATCTTTCCCCCCATTGATAGCAGTCGCCCTTTCCATCCGGCCACTCTTTTGCGGATCCGATCAATGAGATCTTGTCATTTCGCCTTCTTGGGTTTGGCCCCCGTTATCGGCATTCCAAGGTAGTTTATTGGGAGCTTTCGGATTTCACAGCTCATAATTTCCCCCAATATTTCTGGTGTGTGGCTTACTGCGCGTATTGGGATGATAAAGCTTTTGTTATAGTTTACTCGGAGCCTCGTCAAACCTTCAAATAGATAGAAGATGAATTTGAGAGTTTGGAATTGCTTTCGGTCTGCGTAGGAAGCGAGTATTAGCAAGTCGTCGGCATATTGCAGGGAGGATACAGTCTCTGGTGCTCCTGGTCTTCTGGATATGCCATGAAATAGGTTTGCCTCTTCTGCTTTAGATAGCATAGCGGTAAACACATCTGTGACCAGTACAAATAGAAGTGGGGATAGGGGGTCATCTTGTCGCAACCCTCTCCTATGCCTCACATACCCGGTGGGGGTCCCATTGATGAGGAAATTGGCCCTTAGATGACTGGAGGATGGCTTTAATCCATCCGATCCATTTTTCCCCAAAACCTCGGGCCCGCATATTTTCCAGGAGGTTGTGTAACGCCTCGGTTTTCTTTGTGAATTTTGTATAAATTTAGTAATTGCCGATGTTTAGTGGTGTAAATTACCACGAGGAGTACTGAAACGGAATGGAGGAATGCCCTAAGTGGTAAAATAGATTTAGAAGGGATTATTTGTATTTCTGTTAATTATGTGACGATTTAATCAACTAATGAGAGCTAGGTATTATTACTAAAGGAATCAGTTGGGCTCAAAGGTTAGGTATTTATTTAAAGTTGAGTTGGGCTTGGATGTCTCTCTCTATTGGACCGAGCCTATAAGAATGGCAGCATCTTGGAGTGGAGTGGAATATGAAACAAAGGAGGAGATGGAGCTGTCTTTCTCCGGTATGACAGGGAGAGGCCGGGAAAAGGAGGGAAGCTGCTGCTGTTCGTGGGGAGCTCGAGCAGGAGCTGTCAGCATGCATGCTAAGGAGGACGCGTGGCCGCCCCAGGCGCTCCCAGGTGCAGCTGGGCCTGGTGCGTCAAAGGGGAAAAAGGAGAAACAGAGGGGAGCACGCTCGGGAGAGGATCAGTGCATTGGCTGAGGACTGAACGAACACCGTGTTGAACCCTTGCCCCAGCCGTCGCTGCAGCACCGGCCAGGCCTGCAGTCGGGTCCCTGTTTCCCTGCGTTCTGGCCAGCTTCGGTGCAAGGTCCTGCAGTGTTTTCGGCAAGCATCAAGGACGGGTTGAGCCACCATTGGTTGCATTCTCGGCGAGCGAAGGTTCTCCTGCAAGGTATCTAATTAGTGAGAAGACAAGCTCAGTGTAGTGTCTAGTTAATGTGCTTGTTGTTGATGTTGTTTGTGTTGTTTTGTCTAGTGTCGCATGTTTGTACTTAACTGTAATTCAAGATTCAAAGTAATGAGATGTTCTCAGACCTGATTCATGCTTGGTAGACTTTGTATTTAGTTGGACTTCAGAATTCAAAGAGAAGAGTTGTTCTTTTGCATTTTATTATGCCTATCAAGCGTTCGTGGGATTGTTTCAGTGAAAGTATATGGGCAGGTTCTTAGCTATTATTGTGGTTCTGTTGTGGTAATTGTTGCCATTGTAGTTGTGTTGACATTGTTGTTGTTGATGTTGTCTTTGTTTGTATAGAACTATCATGTCCATCAAGTATTCGATGAAATGTTTCATTGAGCTTTTGATGCGTAGGTGTTGTTGTTAAAGAGAATACTATGCTGTTGACTTTCGAACAAGTAGCTTAGGATTAAATGAAGACATTTGTATCAATTCTGATCTTTGATAGCGAAGGGAGACATTGTTGTATGGCTGCCCTCTTATACTTTGCAGGTGTTTATAAATAACAAAGAGAGGAAATGTGGTTAAGACTTGAGAATTTCTGTTCTTACTAACAAATGTTTGGTGTGAGATGATTTCAAGGGTTTGAGAACATACTAAGTGAGAAGGGGAAATGGTGGACTGTTTCATGGTTGTCTAGTTTGATAAAAGGGTATTGAAGACTTGAACTTTAGAAAGCTATGAAAGCTCTTATGATATTTGTTTGAATTCAAATAAGTTATAGTATAGGATGGCAATTAATCAACTTGAGACTTGTTTGTTTATAGGCTTCATGCTTGGTTATTGAATGAAATGCTAGGATATTAGGCCTTGTTCTTTAGGGAAGTGGGCCCGAGAATCATTAGAATAGAATTGTTCACTGAGTGTGGTGGAAATTAATATAGCTATGTTTATTAGGGAAAGGGAAGGACAAGTTGGGGAACCTCGGGAGTTCCGAACCAGGCTTGATTTGCTTAGGACAACAGGTGAGTGGACCTACTGTATATTCTTGTGTTTTATCGAGATTTATCGGGTTTTCAGTTTATATTCCTCGGCTATGATTTATTCTCGGTTTTGAGAATGATTTCGATTATTTACAGCTATTGTAGATTGTTCCTTTCTGCATATGATTAGATGTAGATCATGAGACAGAGATATGATATGGGCATTCGATGTTTGCATCCTGTTAGACGGTCCTTGCTATGCAGAGCGTGATACCGAGTAGGGGAAAGGTTTTCTTGCTTTCAAAGGAATTTCTTTTGGTTTATTGAAAACCTTTCTTTTTCAAATGAATTTATCTTTAAAACCCCTTCCCAACTCTTTGGAGTGCTCGGTACCACGAGTGAAGGCCCAGATCGGGGGAAACCTCGCGGCTTCACATACATGCTTAGACGGGGGATACCTCATGGCATTATTTGAGATCTTAGCAAGTGATCATGCAGAGATGCATCCTTTTCGATAGACGCTCACTTATCTAGACATCTCATGAGACATAGACAGGCATGTTAGTGACTGATGACTATTCAGGTTTTCTCGGACATTGCATCAGATGATCTTTCTGACTGAGAAGATAATGCATAGACGTTCATGCTTTACTGTCTTTCTACATGTATATGAGTACAGTTATTTTCCATATACATGGATACATATTTTGTATGCATGTGTCTTAGCTGACCTCGGCGTTAGGGTCACATTTCACTGAGCTTGGTAGCTCAGTCCCTCTTTCTTACTCACCTTGTGCAAGTAGCAGAAAGGAGTCCAGGTAGAGACTAGACCCGGTGAGATGTGAGGGCTCGTAGATGGCTCTGGCGTTCGAGATTAGCTTCCTTGTTCCGCACTCTGTATATTGTTGTATTTTACTTTTGGAGACTAGACCCAGACGTATAGTCTGTGGAGTACTGTATCAGATATGACTCTTCACTTTGATGAGTTCCAGACTTATTATGTTTTGTTATTACTGTCTCCAGTTTATTACGCAGAATTTTGGTTTCAGTTTTAACAGCCTCGGGCTCGGGACACCCTCCTGAGCTGGCTGGTGTGACACGTGTCCCTATTGGGATTAGGGTGTTACAGGTTGTCCCAATCAACCATGTCGAAGGCCTTCTCGAAGTCTACCTTCATAAGTGTTCCATTTCCCCTTCTGTGTTTCATCTGGTGTATTAGCTCATCTGCGATCACAATGTTGTCTTGTATGCATCTCCCTTTGATGAAAGCCGACTGGTTTTCGCTAATCAGTTGTGCTATCACCTCTCGGAGTTTATTGGCGAGGACCTTTGTAATAACTTTCATTGAGCAGTTAACCAGACTTATAGGTCTGTAGTCAGTTATCTCCTGCGGAGCTTCTGTTTTCGGTATGAGGAGAATGTGTGCCTAATTTAGCTGTTCTAGGTTGATTCTTCCTTGGTGAAGTTCCTGGAACAGTTGGCACATGTCTTCTTTGATGAAGCTCCATCCTTTTTGGTAGATGGTCATGGGAAATCCGTCTGGGCCCGGTGCTTTGTCTTGGTTTAAATCCTTTATAGCACATTTTCAAACGGGACATCTAGGGGTCTATAACACACATGTCCAAACCATCTTAAATGCCAAAAAAATTATATCACCGAGAAGTTCCAACCACATCTCAAGATGATTCCACCCTCCAAATCCCTATTTCTTTTTCAAATCCTTCTGTTCCCCTAACCAAAGCAATCTACTTACATGAAAACCTAGATGTTTTGCGTTGCAAGCTGAGTGATATTTTACTGGTTGAAGTAATAGACATAGACATGAGACCGCTATATCAGTGTATCACACATGCACCATTACAAGTGGAATTCCGAGTTTAATGAAGGCAATATTCTAAACTTACTAATGATGAAAACAAAGAAACTTTGGTCTTAGGACTCTTGCCTGACCTTCATTGATCAGCAACAGTCAGAAACAGGCAACAAGTGCTGCATATATGGTGCCTTTTAAGATGATAAGTTCAAAACCAATAATCTCACACCTATACATAATTACTTGTGTATCCAAAAAACACTATATACTTTCTGTTTTTTACAAAGCATTGGAGCCAAATGGCCCTGAGAGGACATGTGACCAGAACCTGGCAAACCAATGCAACATCCAAACTACAAAAATCTGAAAACAGGATGGATGAACAAGGCCAATTCCCCGTGACACCAAGACAGAAAGGGCAAGAATCAACATAAGCTTTTTGCCTCAACTTCTGCTACTTCCGGGTCTATCCATGTGTATTGTATGAGAATCCAATGTTGCGAGGACCTGGGGCATCGCCATGCCTACAGAAACGACAATCTCTGCAGCAAAATTTGGATCATATTGATGTTATATGCATGAACTTGGCAAAGTTGTTACTCAAAATCCACATCACAAGCACAGGCCTGAAAAGAGATAGTTAGATCTCCATGTGAAGAACTGAAACTGATGGTGGCTTACCAATTCCTTCGCGGACAGATAAATTTGGTCTAATGACATCTTTGGAATTGATCAGGAATATATCCCCAACGTAGAGATGATTTGTTGGTACATAAACACAGCAGAGTTCCTCTTCACCAGAATAACTCTGTTATAGAAAGTAGCATGTGGCATGAATGAAAGAAACAAAGACTACAAATTTAAACCAGTATGTTCAAACATATTTTGAAAGAATGACGAAAGGAATCAACAACAACAATAAAGAAACACAGGGGTTAGAATGAAGGCTTATTTGGGATATGACTATTTAAAATCAGGATGACTTGGCCTAGAAATAATGGATCATGAATGGGACTAGTCCTGTAACGGCTGCAGCAACAGAAATGCTAATTATTTAATACATGACAAACAACAGGACATTGTGTTTATTCAAACCTGAAGGACAACAGCTGAAGTGATAAATCCCAATGCATATTCACCAATACGTGGGTGCCTTATAATGGCTACTTCCTTGAAGGCTTGTGTGTTCTGATCTGTGATAATAAAACTTTTAGTAGTATGAAATAAAGAACACACCAAAAGTCCCAAAACTAAAAATAAATACCAAGGATATGTACCAGGTGATATGGCAGCGCTAATTTGCTTGGATGCATTGTAGATATGGCGAACAAAAGGCATTCGCTTGATAAACCATTCTCCAAGACCAAGGACAGATGCCCCCAACCATGACGACATGAACACACCAACCAAAAAGATGAACAATATGGAAGTTACAAATCCAAGCCCTGGCAAGAAAATAATCCAGTCAACTAGAAATTCTTTTTGGCAAACATTTCATAAAACTATTGTTAATTCATGTCAAGTTGTGCTAAATCATATTAAAGAAATGTAAAACACTTGGTAGCATGAGGTCATGCAACAAGGTCTTTTATCTGAATATCTTGCATAGTAATTTCAGTATTCTCTTTAGTTTCTTCCCACATTGTTAATTAAGTGAGAAGGCCAACAGTGAGCATTCAACTAAAGGCTCCCTCAATATGACCAGTATTTTATGTGCAAGACTGGTGTCTGGTGATTTTGAAAGAAATGAGTTGCATAGCATCCACCAGTATTATGAGAATGAGCTGCAGACTGGCTCATGTGAAACAAAAAACTAAGGTTAGATCTTGGGTACAGCAGAATCCAAAATGGTAGCTCCTCCTTAACCAAAAAAAGGGACCACATAAATAACCCAAGCAGAAATTGCAGCTAAGGTAACCCTATACTGCTGCAAATTTCTTCTTTGGCAATTTCACTGTTAAATGAGTAGCTTACGTGGCTAAGCATATGATATTGCACTGTCTACTTAATTGTTTACCCATGCATGCAGAAGATGCCTTGAAACTCCCAAGTCGCCTAATGCTTCAATAAACTTAATTACCGATGTTCTTTAACATATCATTTAAGAATAAATAAGTATCATACTCTAAAAAAAATAATCTTCAAGATCTTTTGGAACAAATATCACTGCTCCAAAATATTAGACTGATATTCCACATATGCTCCTAAAATCATTTATCTACTACAGGCAGTTGCCCAATTCCAGAACTCAGTAGACTCTTTCTGATGAAAACAATTCCTGCATAGTTTGCTGAAACTTCTAGAGCATGTTTTATCTATTGTAGCACCTAAGGTTCTAATTGAAGTCTAAAAACTATCCTACCTATTGACATCGAGCAAACAGCCAAAGGGGGCCAACTATTCCTAGTTTAAACTTTTAAAACTTATTTCAATCTAAATAACATAACAATTATTCCAGATCATTAGAACCTTCTAAACTATGATGACCCTTGGATTGGAGCTTATGATTACAAAAATGTAATTGAAAAAAAAAGTGAACAAACAAAGAGAGAGAGGAATAGAGATTTTAATTAAACGTTGTTGCCAAGGGCTTACTGATAACAACTTATTTTAATCATCATTACTATTACATGAAATGGGTTGTGAAAAAATAGCATTTCGATAGAACCTTAAACCAGATCAACCAGTTTACATCTGTTCACCTGGGTTTGCTTACTAAACACCTTAGGCTACCCAGGTTTACTCTAGGGAATAGCTAACTTGCTGAATGGAGATGGCTTGGTGTAACCTGGTTAGTCTAGTCCTATTTTCTTTTTAGTCTATTAACCTTCACCACATCCAAACACTAAGATGTGAGTAAAATTGAATTATGAGATTAGAAAATTCCCATGAAAAAGAATTTGAACTAATCTACGCTACCACACCCTAAGACAAAAAATCATGTAATGAGCACCATTAGGAGTTTCCAAAGAAGGGGGCACAGTCATGTAAAACAAAGTAAAGCTGGTCAACCAAAGCAAGAAAAACAAGTCTTAATTGTCTCCCTAACAGTTTTCAACTATAAAATGTGCGTTTCAAGAGTTCCATGCCTAAAATCCAAAAGTACATATATAAGTCCATAAATCCTAACATGATACAATTGATAATCAGTCTGAAATAGATTTCAATGATAAAAAGTAGAAGATTGCTCAAAAGATCATTTCTATTCTTTACTGAGGATCGGAGCATTGAAAATATATGTGGAAAAAACAAAAGGTGTACAACTATAAAACAGTCACATACCAAATATGTTAATTCCAAGTTGAGCATAGATGGGAGAAAAGAATCCATCCACAAAATGAATGAACCACCATGTGATGTAGAAGGTGATTGCTATAGGGAACAAGATCACACTGCAAGAGCCAAAATGTGAACAATGAGAATGGACAGCAAACCAATCTATTTTCTTTGAACTGCTGAATATAATTTATACAGAATGAGAACCATAGGATTGATATGTATAGTATAAAGAAAACTGATGTTATGCTCCCAGGTGTATTTTTTTGGCTTCATTTGTTTGTAATTATAATATTCTTAAACATTCTATATCAGCTCACTCTGAGTAACCACAAACAAGTTAAGGTGAAATAGGGCAACATTTTTCCTTGAAGTTTATGATAAAAAAATTCATGTACAAAGATGAACAAAGTAGAAGCTCACCATCCAGTCATGAACTTTTTGGAAGCCCAGCTATGGACGACTTTATAAAATGCCTAAAGTAACCAGAAACTGAGTTAAAATAGTTTGACAAACTTTTCAAAGATAAAACTGCAAACATCATGTAACCTAAGGCATAGTTAATAAGTATAACAAATTTAAAATAAATAGCATAAAGAGCTTCTAACATAAAAACAATAAACATCCAAGGAAAGTGTCAGACAGGCAAATTTTCCATATTGTTGAATGACCCCATCTAGGATGGGATTAAGGCTTATTTGTTGTTATTGCTTAAAACTAAAGTACTATGAGTTCAATGGCACTCTACAAGGACTTAGACTATTTTACTATCATAAATAGAGGTTTGTGATGCAGATATCAAGCTCATAGTTCAGGAAAAGCAAAATCAATCTTCTCATAATGATAAAAAACTATGCTAGCAATTTATGCAACAACAATAGCTGAATCCCATATAGAAGCTAATCCCTCCACTAAAACTGCCTTGATTGTGGCGGTCACAGTTCCCTTGTTAGCAAAAGAACTTCAGCAAAGCCATACACAAACAAGATGAATATAATTAAATAATTCGCCCCAAGTTTTCTAGTTCAAAAGGCCAAGACACATTCTATCACCATAGTCGTTTCAAAAAAGCTAGATTTGGACATAACAGAAAGTTGGCTAGTAATCCAGTTACAAAATGGACTTTAGCAGCAGTCCTAGAAGAACCAAAATCAAGCCATGATGCATACTGAACGTGGTAGTACCACTAGCCAATAATGCATTACGCAGGGAGGATTGAAACTTTAGGACCTGATGCCATGGCAAATGGTGTATGATTGCACTCTAGATCTTTAGCATATTCTTATCACGCTATATTAGGTCATCTTGATAAGAATTGAGGATAGAAGCCTTCTAATTTCATGAGATTTTAAGGAACATAAAGATAAGAATCTTCTTAGATTAACAATCCCCGATTAGGCTTCCATTCTAACGAAAAAGCAGGAATTAATCATCCATGTTGACAGATCTATACAAGGAATCAGAATAAAAAACAATCGAAATCAAAGCAATGAGAACATCCCTAAGATCCAATCATCATCAAACAAGAAAGAGGAATCCAAGGGCATCAAATTGAAGAGATGAAAAGAGGCGTAAAGAAAGCAGCATACCTCGCGGCCGGAGTGGTGGAGATGGTGGGTGGAGGCGGAGGACGGGGAGGCCTTGGAATCGGAGTCATCGGCGGGGTCGCCGCCGACGGGGATGAGCAGCTCCCGGTCCCTAGAATCCCTGCCCGCCATCGCAATCAACGTCCTCTCGTCGCCCATGGTGGAGGGAATCTCTTCGATTATTTATACCACAATGGAACAGAGAAAAAACGCTTTCCCTTCGAGATCGATCTCTTTTCTTTGAAACGCGATATGGAGACGAGATGAACGTGCGGAAACCCTCGGCCATATCATGCCTGGGAACCAGCCCACTTTTCGTGGATCCAATTGTTCTCTCGGCCCGTGGAGAATGGGTGTCACGACTCACATGTGAGTGATGGGGATTGCTAATTAAATAAATGGATTTAATTTAATAAGATTGGATTAAGATTAATGGCAAAGTTGATTTTTGACATTTTAGAATAAAAATATTTATTTTTTTATAAGATTTTTTCTATATATTAGAGGTTTTTTTTTTAATTTAAAATATATATTTGGATAAGTTTTACTGTTCTAGGGATGGATTACCATTAAGATGTCAGCATATTCATTCCTTTTCTCATAAGATGTTTTAATGCACACTCGGGACAAAGCTGGTAGGATAATGAGTGGGTTTGCTTGTTAGACTGTTAGTCTTTGTTTTGTTGTTTTTTCATTAAAAAATCTATTTTTTTAAAGTATTTTGGCAACCAACTTCTTTGATGTTTTTTTTTATTAATGTGAACAAGTCATTAGAAACATGTTGCATGTATGGTTGGAACCCTTAACTTCCCATTTAAGAGAGAGTGAGCTAGCTAATTTTCCTTGTGAAAGTTGATTTTTTTTATATATATAAAAGTAGAATGAATAACCACTAGAAGTCATTAATATCTACCATATAACTTTGTGAGAAGGGAATGAGTTAAATAACTTCCTTTATTAGAAGCCCGAATGAGTAATGAATGAGTTAAGAGCATACAACGCCACGAGGTCGAACGGTTTCCTCATGATCCTTTATCAACAAGGTTGGAATATTATTAGGGATGATATATTTAAACTATTTAAAAAATTTTATCAAGGAACAACAAACATGGAAAATCTCAATTGGACACACATCCTCTCGATCCCCAAAAACAAAGCCTACCAACCCATAAGCCTAATAAACTACTCAGTAAAAATTATCTTCAAAGTCCTCACCAATTGACTGAGGGGAGTCATTAGGGAGCTCGTGGATGACTCACAAACTGCCTTCATAAAAAGGAGGATGATATATGATAATATCGTCGCACCAGAGGAGATCATTCATAAAATGAAAAATGATGCCACAAATGGGACCCTGATCAAGGTAAACTTTGAGAAAGCTTTTGACACATTGGTTTGGAGCTTTTTCTTAGAAATACTCCAAGCAAGAGGATTTGGAGCCAAATGGATATCATAAATAAAAATGTTGCTCTCTGCATCCAAAACCCGCTTCTTCATCAACAGATCTCTAGCTCGTTATATAAGAAGCAAAAGGGGACTGAGACAAGGAGACCCCCTCTCCCCTCTCTTATTTGTATTCGCCACAGATGTGCTCTCCACCATGCTCACAAAAGCAAGAAGAGTAAACATCTATAGTGGTGCCCCTATAGGCCCAAATAAGGAAGACACGATCACAATCCTAAAATATGTTGATAATATTTTAGTCTTTTGCACTAATGAGTTGGCCGAGTTTAGAACTATAAAATTGATCTTCTATCTGTTTGAAGGCCTCTTCGGACTAAGAATAAACTTTACAAAGGGCATCATCATCCCAGTACATAATGGGGGATACATGACACAAGAATTGAACAAATAATAAATTGTCCAACGACCTTTTTCCCGATCAAATACCTGTGAGTCCCAATTTCGGGAGGGCGCCCAAAGAAGAATGACTGATCGGGTTGGTGGAAAAAATCAAAGGCAATCTAGCATCATGGAAAGAAAAATTCCTCTCTTTAGGGAGAGCCTCACTCTGCTTAACTCAGTCCTCTTCGCAATGCTCATACATTGGATGTCTATTTATTGATTCCCTAAGTGGGTTATCCACAAAATAGACTCCATAAGAAGAGATTTCCTCTGAAAATGACTTGATAGGGAAACACACACATTCCACCTGGCGAATTGGGACAGACTTTATCGCCCTAGGGCACAATTGTGGATAAGGAATTCTCATTCTTCGTGATATCAATGGGACCTTATTAGGAAAATGGTGGTGGAGGATACTCACTAGAAAGGGTGAGATATGTTTCGAAATCTTCAAAAATATATACTCCAAAGGAGGGTTCATTGATGCCTACAAGCAAGCCTCGAGACAAGCATCCAACTTTTGGAAAGAGATTTGTCAAGAAATCCCACCGATGCTCATTAACATTGCAACTAAGATTGAATAAGGAGGAACGCTAAATCTCTAAATGGATAATTAGATCAAGGGTTTATCACCCTAGAATAAGCTTACAAGTCTATAACCCCTAGTTCTCATGATTTTCGCATCAATACAAGACGTCAAAGGAGAATATAAAGGGGGAAGCCACTCCTAAAACCGGGCCCTTATCAGAAAAAGCAACCAAAGATTATGATAACCTATTGCAATCCCTCTAGGACCCTCAAACTGATAATCAAACGCTAGATAAAAAGGCATGGAAGTTGACACCATCCAAGAATTTCTCAGTCAAGTCATTTTACATTTTCAAGGTGGGTGGTAGTATAAGAAGCGACCTACAAAAGAGCTTTTGGAAGAAACTATACCCCCTCAAAATAAAATTTTTCGCTTGGCTGACGAAAGAAAACAAGATCCTCACCTTATATAACCTTCATCGAAGAAATTAGAGGGGGACACACACAATGTTTCCTATGAGACACAAGAGAGGAATTTGTACTACCTTCTTATTTCCTATCCATTCACTTCCAATATATTGCGACACTTCTAAAATATTTTTGGGACACAAGCCTCCCTCGAAAATATACAAGATATTTTGGACATCAAGACAATCTCTTGCAAGGTGAACAAAACCTTGACAGGAGAATGAGATATTATAGTCATGGCAATCACTTGGAGTGTAGGGGAGAATAAAACAGACAATATTTTTAGATAAACAACGTGTTTTCTTAAAAATTATTTATGATATTTTTTTCCTCATATTATCTTGGTTTTATGTATCGCCTATAGTTAAAAAGACCGAGATTGGAAGCCACAAAATGCCTTGTGAAAGGAAGCATGAAATTCTTAAGAGAGATGAGACATATAGCCAGAATGATTGTTATACATCCAAGCTATGTGCTACCTACAATGAAATAAAAATATTATTTATCCAGTTTAATAATAATAATAATAATAATAATAGCTGAGAAAAAAAAGCATAAGACTTTTAAAAACAAATTCTTTTTATTTAACAATTTCGGAATATCTATCTCCTCTCGGGCACCTCGAGACGGCTTCGCGGCTCTTTCTCTCCTCGATAACCCACTCGATCCGTCCTCCGGTGCGCTCCACCTCACGACCCTCTCCATCCCCATCTCCTTCGATCCCTCCACCTCCTCCTCCTCCCCCTCCTCCTCCTCCCTCTCCAAACGCTCCCCAATTCGATCCCCCTTCTCGCTTCGTGCCCTAGGAGAAGGGAAATCATGGTCTTCTACTTCAAGGTTCGCCCAGAGGCCGGCGACTTCACCATCTACATGGGTCTCGACAAGCACGAGAACGAGGAGCTCATCAAGTATGGCTTCCCTGAGGATATCTGGTGATCCCTTATCCCCTTCCCTCTTGATTTTTTTTTTTTTTTTTTTTTGTGTGAGCTGAGAGGTCATGGCGTTCTTATGGAATTTAGGTTTCATGTGGACAAGATGTCCTCGGCTCATGTGTATCTGAGGCTGCATAAAGGCCAGACCATCGACGACATCAGCGAGGGTTTGTTGGAGGATTGTGTGCAGCTCGTCAAGGCCAATTCGATTCAAGGCGAACTTTTCTTCTTTCTATTTCTCTGTTGGGGAATAGGCGTTCTAGTGTTTGACGGTCTGTGTTTTGCTTTGCAGGTAATAAGGTGAACAACATCGATGTTGTCTATACGCCTTGGTATAATCTGAAGAAGACTCCTTCCATGGATGTTGGCCAAGTTGGTTTTCACAATTCGAAGATGGTAAGCTTCCAAAAAGCTACTTTTTTTTTGTGATATTTGAAGAATGATCAATATGAGATAAGTTTATCTGGTCATTTGATCTCTAGTTTCTGGTTAGATAGATAATCTTTGACAGAAAACATTATAAAACTAATGATTGGAGCTCTTTATTGGATTGAGATCCATAATTGTATTGGAGAAGGCCCTTTCTCAATTTTCTCATCTTCTTCTTTTGAGCACCTTTGCTGTTTATTGGACTTTTTATTGACCATCTCTCTGTGGTTTATCTTAGCCTTGATTGCTGATGGCCAGGACCAGCTACGGAGGCTTAAACTGAATTCAGAAGGCAATATGAAATGAAATTTGAATAGTTTTATGTCTGATTGCTAACTAAGTGTTCCTTATATGCATGCATATTTGATTTTTATACAAGGCAACTTTAGGCGTGGCAAATATTTCCCTGGAGGCCTGCATACATTGATTCATGTACATTAGCATTAAGTACTTGACAAATTCCCAGTAAGCTCTGCCTCCTAAATTATGGGCATATCTTAGCTTAAGAATGTATTACTCATAATTAATCAAGAACTTAGAACAGATTGTTCTGCTTGTTTTTGATAGTAGCTTGATAAACTTTCATGAAGGCTGATTCATTTTAATTTGTTGGAATATATAACCATCTTGGTAAAACAAAAAAAATTTTGGCCTCAAAATACTCAAATACCTGATGCTGATCTTTGTCGTCAGGAATATAGTCTATACAAACTGAGAGGTTTGTGACTGGCCCTGTTACTCATTTACAGGTACGCACTGTGAGAGTAGAGAAGCGCATAAATGAGATTGTTAACAGGTTGAACAAGACCAAAGTTGAGAGGAATCCTGACCTGAAGGGTCAGTTTGCCAACTCCTGATACTTTTGATGGTGTTGTCAGTTTTCTTTATTTATCTTGGAATCATTTATTTATGGTTCTTGTAGAAGTGCAAATTGTTTGTAAAATGAGAAATTTGTCCACATTTTCTATTTTCTGTTTTCACATTACTTGATCACAATCAATCACACAAGTTCCGTACTCTATGTTCATTCATATGATCAATTAATTGTATATATGATTGGTTATCTGCTTATTATACAAGATATCTTGTTTCTTGGCTTTCATGTAGAGACATCTTTAGGATATAAGTTGTAGTATCATGAATTAAGGCACCAAAGAGGTCATTTTCTCTTATGTAATAATCTGCTGTCAGTTATACGCGATGGACGCAAATGGCATAGAGCTAACACATCTAACCAAACTCATAAGTGAGCCTTGCCCAATATATATAGGACATTCAATCAGTGTGCATGTGTCCTTTTGTTTTTGTTACTGAATGCTCTCACAATCTATGTACATGTTGTTGGTTTCCTTCCTTTGATATATCCTCAACCTTTATTCAGCTCAAGGCCTATCTCTTACTTGAGGCTGTCTGATATGTAGATACTTATTGTGTGGAAGTCAGCAGCCTAGTCTTACTCCACTCGTTCCTTTCCTTTCGATTGTCTTTACTAATGTAGTCTCATTTTCCTTGCATTTTGTTCTCTTGTTTTCATTATTGAGTATGGTGAAATCACATAGTTGTTTGGTCAAATCATATAGTTGCCATTTGGAAACAATATGAGGCAAGTACAAGGGAGTGAAAATTAGCTGAGGTAAAACTTGTTGCATGTGGTGGATAAATGTAAAACAACTTGCATGCATTGAACGAAATTTCTTCCAAGATCATAGTGAAAGAATCACGCTCCAATCATACAACCTCTGGAAAAAATTAAGGATATTGGTTATAGTAGCAAACTTGTATTTTGTGTTTTTACATAGACACATGCTTTTGGAACTGAAGGATATTTTTATAAGATCTCATGAGGCAACAATAGTTAATCCCTGATATGGTACTTACTCCTTTGCTATAAATAGTGAATTGTGATCATCAGTTGTGATTTAGTATGTACAAGCACACCTTGCCTATCCAAGCTTATTTTGATTCATTTTCCTTACCAGCTGAGCGAGAAGCTATTAATGCTGCAGAGAAGGCTGAACGGAAGCTTCAGCTAAGAGAAAAGGTAAGTTTGAAAGTTCCTTGTTTTTTGTATAGATAGACAATACATTATTTGTTTAATGACAAAAATCTGAATATTCAGCAAAATATGCCAAGGCATCTATGACTTTAACTGCCTGTTATGGAGTTTTATGTTGCCAGGATTGAATTTCTTATCAGCATCTCAGATGGCTGTCCTTCATATTGGTCATATAAATATTTCATTTTCTCTACTGAATACTCTCTATGACTTATAGTTAATTCTTTATTGAAGTTTGAGACATGGCATGTTATAATAATTGACATCCTGCAGAAACGACGGGAGGAGATGGAAAGGCTTGAGAAGGAGAAGCAAGCAGAGATAAGGAGTTACAAGGGCCTTATGGTTTCGGACAAGATGACGTCCAACAAACAAATTGCAGCTGCCAATAAATCCTTGCAAGAGCTAGAAGAGGATTTCATGTAAGCTAATCCAAACTACAAGCTGTCACTGGTATTTGAAGCTCCAAAAGCTCCACCTGGTCAATGAGTTATTGATAATTTGATGCTTTGACATAAATGGTGAGAAGGATCATCATGCTACCTAACTGATTTTGTTGCTTGGATTTCATCTTGTGGCCATCTTTAGACACTTTACATACAATGAAATTTCATCAAAAGAATGAATTTGCCATGTGATTTCCTAATTTTCCACAATACCGTCATGATATTGCTTGGATAAATCATCTGCTTTGTTGTTCAAGCCATCATATTTATATTTCTGCCTTATCCTTTTGCCCAGATAATAAGATAGGGTTTTGTTGGCTTTTTAGTTTGTGTGTCTAACTATCATTTTGTTAAGTCTTATTGCCATTATTTTAATTCTCTGTCAGTTGGATTACTGCTTCAATGGTGTTTCTATTGTTTGGCTTGTATTTTGTTCTTTGGAGTGATGTCTGTTGACGGCTTGACAATTGTTTATCCTAGTTTTTTGCTTAACATTGCCCTTTGACCTGTTCGATGATTCTTTCTAGGGCGATGTCAGGTTTATGGTAAATCATATGTTTCTGCGCTTGTTTTTCTGAAGCCTTGTTCTGGTAGTTAAACTGATTGTTGAACATTAATGAAGCACCAATTCTATTAGTAAACCATGTATTCTGTGATATATTATGGGGAGTTTACAGCTCCAAAACCTGATCTCTTCTCTGGTGTTCATCAGGGAATTTTCTCCAAAATCCAATTAGCAAAAGCACCACAAAATATGCTTGTGTGCCTTGAATTGAATCTCACATGTATATGTTACTTGTACCTATCACCACTTTTTCTCTCCCAGAATATTTGAGAAATGAAGTTTTGATATGATGGCATGAAACATCCAACTACTGAGATTTAATGTTAACTGCTTGAATAATAATCTTACAAGTTTATGGTAATGAAAGGTACTGGAGTAGAGTTTTTTTTTTTCAACAACTTGCTTCTTCTTGAAGTCTGGTTCAGATGTAGACCAATTCTATGCATTTCAATATTCTCTTCCACTTGGCATTTCAATATTCTCTTATATTCTCTTCTACTTGGCATTTCAATATTCTCTTCCACTTGCTCCAAGCCATAAGCAGTTGACAATGTATGTTTGTCTGTACTAGATGGAATCAATTGTCAAATTCATATGCCAATTCAATGATGTTTTTAATTATTCCACTTCCATGGCTGATTCTATTAGCTGACACCAAATTAAGGTACAAACAAATTATTATCACCATTAATTCTAAAAAACCAAGACACCGTACTTAAAATAGCTCCATCTTAAGGGAAACAAATACGTTTAAAATGAAGAATGCTCATATCAATTCAAATCAACAATGGTGGAATACTCTGTTCATTTCTGAAGAAATTCTCAGGATCAACTTCACCCTTCACAAGAGCCAACTTCTTGAAATTACTCTTGAAATATTTAAGCCCCCACACCTTGGCCTTAGAGTAGCTTGTGTTTCTCCCCTCATTCCTCCCCAAATCCAGATCTCTGAAGTTAAGGTACGCAGCCCTGGGGTTCCTTGAAACAGAAGGACCCATTTGTTTGTACAAACTCCTCATCCAGCCAATGTACTTCTTCGACACCTTAGAACTTCCCTCATTCCACCCTACAAGATACTGAATGTTGTATAAACTCCCCTTCCTGTGTGGAAATGGAATCTCAGACTCTGAGATCTCAGCCATTCTCCCACCATACGGGTCCATGAACATGGTAGCTCTTTCAACTTCCATAAACCTGCTCCATATCCCCTTCCAGGCATCTCTTGGTAAAGGCTCCACCACAAAGTCAGACTTGGCTTTGAACAAACCTTTATTTTGAAGCTGGAGCTTCCTATCCATCAAGGAGTCAACTGGAGATCCACTTGGTAGGAAGCCAAAGAACATGACTGACTGAACCCAGCTCATCTCCTTGCAATCCTTCACCTCCACCCCCAACTCAGGGAACTTCTCACCCATCACCTGGAGAAGCTGACTGGACTTCCCAAGAAACAAGCAGTTGAACAGAGCCTCCACTCCCCCACCACTACCATTTGCCACAGTTTGTATCACTGCTTCAATGAATAACTCCTCAGGGAGCTTATCAGCAATGTATTGCCACTTGTTGATGAGCTCTATTGCACCATCCTCTGCTTTCTTAGTTATGGCGAACACTGTCACAGTTGAAGGGACAGGAACCAACCTTAACTTCCATGAAAGAACAACACCAAAGCTTGCAGCTCCACCACCTCTTATAGCCCAGAAGAGATCTTCTCCCATGGAATCCCTGTCCAAGATCCGGCCATGAACATCCACAAGTCTGACATCCAAGACATTGTCAGCAGCGAGGCCATACTTCCTAACCATGGTCCCCATGCCCCCGCCGCTGATGTGCCCGCCGACGCCGACGGAGGGGCACATCCCGGCGGGGAACCCAAGGGTGGAGCTTTTGTTAGCCACTTGGTAGTAGACGTCGCCGAGTGTGGCGCCGGCCTGAACCCACGCCGTGGCAAGGTCTACATCAACAGTGACTGAGTTGAGGTTCGTGAGGTCTAGTATGATGAATGGTTGGTGATCTTGTGATCTGGAGGAGAGGCCTTCATAGTCATGGCCACCACTCCGAACTCTGAGAGAAAGGCCATGGCTTTTAGAACAGATGACAGAGGCTTGGATGTGGGATTCATGGGTGGGTGTGAAGATGAGTAGGGGTTTCGGTGTGGATGGGGTGTTGAACCTGGTGTTTACCAAGGAGAAGAGGAGGATGGAGGAGTAGGAGGTGGTGTTGGGGGTGTGGAGGAGTTTGGAGAGGTTCTTGGTGGAGGTTTTGGTGTGGAGATGGAGGCATTGGAGGAATGCTGCATTGGAGGATGAATATGAATGGCCAGTAGTTGTGGCTAAGGAGATGAAGAGAAGGCACAGAAGCAGAGCTGAAGAGCTTGAGGCCATTGATATCTTCAAGAAATGAGAGTTATATGTTACGTTATTTATACTATTAATGAGTTTGTAGTACTACTACAGTACTGGTGGTTGAAATTGGTAAAAGATTATTGTCTGATAGAGCTATTGTAACTTGATTTTGTTGTCATTTTTAGGGGAAGTGTGAAGGCTGGATGTTGTGCTTTCGCTATCAGGAGGACTTTAGAGTTCATTGGAGGTGGTTGACTTTAATTATTTTGCTTTTGTTTTTACTTTTTCTTGTTGTTCTTCTATATATATATATAAATTCATGGTGGCTTTCGCCATGCGGTACTAAGTTCCAGGTCTGCAGCCACTGCTTTTAAATAAATAATAAAAAGGTATTTTCTTTCCAAATATATTATCAATCTCTTTAACTTTTTTTTATTGAGGCTGAACTTATAATTACTGTTTTATTTAACAAAATCTCTTTAAACTTTTTTTTTTAACTAAGGTGACAAGTGCATCCCGAAGGACGTCAAAAATGTGTAAAAGACTCTCGATATTTCAACACTGGAGATGATGCTTGCACTCAAATTTTCGCCTTTGGCCTTACGCGAACAAATCCTGACACGACCTTCATGCTTATAAAGAGATGGGATTCAACCTGTTATCCACGAATCTCTCATCTATTAACAAAGTTAATTCGATACCAATAAAAATGCTGAAACGTATGAGCACATAATGAACTATTGTTTCGCCTTTCTGAACTTTCTTATTCACAAAGAATAACTATCCCATACATTATTTTAAAAAATAATGCAACTACAGGACAGGAACAATCACTCTTTTTTGTAGGATTGCATTTCTATCATCTATTCATGACATCCATGTGTTTCTAATTGTTTTATCTCGGTGTCATTATCCTTGTATCTTTCTTGTTACAACGTCTAAAATTGAAATTCTTCTTATTGTCAGCAGCAGCTTTCCTTTTTTTTAAATTTTTTTTTATATATTTTATTTTAAAAGGCGACAAGCGCTCAACGTTGGGAGCTTTGCCTTTTGGATATTGTCAAATATTTTGTATGTTTAGCCTAATTATCCACAAAGAACATGAATAACAAAAGCAACACAAACTACAAACTAATAAGGCTGGGATGACAATGCTTTTGAATCAAACTAGAAGAGGAGGAATGCTCTGTTCATTCCCAAAGAAGTTGTCAGGGTCAACTTCTCCCTTAACAAGAGCCAACCTCCTGAAATTACTCTTGAAGTACTTCCTCCCCCAGACCTCAGCCATGGAATAGCTTTCGTTAATTCTCCCTCCCAAGTCCAGATCTCTGTAGTTCACGTATGCAGCCCTGGGGTACTTTGAAACATAAGGAGCCATATTCTTATACAACCTCCTGATCCAACATATTTGGTTTTCACATTCAGAGACGTTGGTTCCAGTACTATTATCAGGAGACCATGCAACAACATAAAGGATGTTGAATAGACTCCCCTTCCTGTGTGGAAATGGGAGCTGAGACTCTGGAATTTCAGCCATCTTTCCACCATATGGTTCAAAGGTAATGGCTGCTGCATCAACTTCCATTAAACTATTCCACAAGTTCTTAATCGCACCTCTTGGTATAGGATTCACTACATAGTCAGACTTAGCTTTGAACGTGGCCCTCTGCTGCAACGTCCTATCCAACAGGATCTCAAGCGGGGAATCAGTAGGAAAGAAAGAAAAAGACATGACTGACTGAACCCAACTCATCTCCTCGCAGTCCTTCACCCCAACTCCTAACTCAGGAAACTTCTGGCCCATCACCAGGAGAAGCCCACTGGAGTTGCCCAGAAACAAGCCGTTGAAGATAATTTCCACTCCTTTACTACCATTCGTTAGAGTTTGTATAGTCATTTCTAAGTATAAGTCCTCAGTGAGGTTGTGAGCAATGTGCTGCCACTTGTCAATAAGATCTATAGCACCATCCAAGGATGTTTTGCTGATATTAAACCTAGTGACAGTTTGAGGGACAGGAACCAACCTTAACTTCCACGAGGCAACGACACCAAAGCTTGCAGCTCCACCACCTCTAACAGCCCAGAAGAGATCCTCACCCATGGAATCCTTGTCCAAGATCCTGCCATTAACGTCAACAAATCTCACGTCCATGACGTTGTCAGCAGCGAGGCCGTACTTCCTGACAAGAGTTCCAACGCCGCCGCCGCTTATGTGCCCTCCCACGCCGACGGTGGAGCAGGTTCCTGCCGGGAACCCAAAGGTGGAGCTTTTGCTAGCGATGTGGTAGTATAGGTCACCGATTGTGGCGCCGGCCTGGACCCACGCCGTGCCAAGCTCTATGTCTACTGTTACTGATCGGAAGTTGGTGAGGTCTAGTACAATGAAGGGTTGGTGGGCTGGGGATTGGTAGGAGAGGCCTTCAAGGTCATGGCCACCGCTCCGAACTCTAAGGGAAAGGCGGTAGTATCTAGAACAGAAGACAGAGGCTTGGATATGGGATTCAAGGGTTGGTGTGAAGATTAATAGGGGTTTTGTTGTTGATGGGGTGGTGAACCTGGTGTTTGAAATGGAGGAGAGGAGGAGGGAGGAGTAGGAGGTTGTGGACATTATGTGGGAAGTAGAGGAGTCTGGAGAGGTTCATGGTGGAGGTATTGGTCTGCAGATGAAGGCATTGAAGGAATGCTTCATTGGAGAATGCATGACAAGTTGTGGCTAAGGAGATGGAGATTAGGCATAGAAAAATTCTTAGATGGAGAGGAGCACTTGAAGAGGTGGAAGCCATTGGTGATAAAATAAAAGAGGTTTAGCATGCTATTTTTATATAGCTAGCTTCAGTCCGCTCACAAAATTCTTACAAGTGTAATATTGAACTTTCAAGTTATTATGCAACTTTTTTTCACTAAAATGAATTATGCATGTTACTTTTTATCAGAGTATTTTAAAAATGTTGCACAGTCCTTTGTGTAATACATGACTGATGTTAGGGCCAAAATAGAAGTAATACGAGAATACACAAGCTTGTATTGAGCATTTTAAAAAATATAAGGATAAAAAGTGAACAAATGACACCATTTTCGGGGCCGAAAAGAACAAAATTTCCTAATACCACGCTTATGAGACAATTGATTTTTAAAATCTGAGGATAAAAGTGAACAATGACACTATTTTCAGGGACGAAAAGTGTAATTAATCCATTTTTTATCAATGAAATCATGGACTTTCGTCCAAAAGGAGGAAGAAGTCATGAAATTGGACTCCCGCACAAGATATATATGTTAGGTGAATGCTGTTGCTTGAGTTCGTGGGATATTGATCATGTCTAAATAAATTCGTTGATATCTTATTAAAGTTACCTATAGTTAAACAAAAGGAAAAGTGAGCTTCACATTCAGAAGTCCAATTGTATGAAAATTATAAAATTTTACCCGTTAAGATGAAGATCTTACAAGTTCCTAAATTATATAAAAATTGACATGCTTGCTTATTTTTCGATGTTCTTTTCATCCATACGGTTTGATTTGGTTAAAATACTGTGCAAACCAATGAATGAAGAAGGATATCAAATAGTGTGTCAAAATAGTGTGTCCCATGATCCTAACCCATATATATATATATATATATATATATATATATATATATATATATATAATTGTGCAACTTACGGTCGTTTCTCATTTGGCCTCCTGGAGCATGTTTGAAAGATTTTCAACCGTACGGATGGGAAGATCACCGAAAAATAAGCTAGCATGTACACTTTCATACTATTTGGTGACCGTTTGGTCCTCCCACTTAACTGTTGAAATTCTGAATCGTTAAAATTTTATTAAAATAAGAACCGTTAAGTGAAAGGACTAAACGGTCAAAAATGGACATAATAGCTTATTTTTCAATGATCTTTTCACCCGTACGGTTGAAAATCTTTCAAACATGCTCCAGGGGTCAAATAGAAGGTAACTGGGAATGCACAGTATTATAACCGAGCAGATATATATATATATATATATATATGTTAAGTTTGCAAGTTGCTTGGTTTATATATTGTTTTCGAATTTAATTACTGTTCATGTGTTTCAGCTTTTCTATTATTTTATCTTAACACGTTATCTTCAACTAATGTTCTATCATTTTTATTATTGTCTGGTTTTTCCTATCCTTATCAGTGATCACATCTTTTCGTCAAAGATTCAATATAGCTTCAACAGCTATTTATATAATCACAGCACGCTGCACATCAATGAAGCTAATTTAAACAAGATAAAGTAGGTGGGTTATATAATCCATAAGTCTTTCAGTAGTCTCAACCCCTCATCCGACCTGCCACCCTAACTACAATGTATTGAATGTTTTTACAATGTGGTTTATCCACCCGCTGAAAAAACAAACATTTTATTGAGTTTTAATACAAATTAAGAGTCCTCTATATGAGGAAATGCCAATGGGATCTCATCCATACTCTCCAGAGGGATCCATGCTCCATCGTAGAAATGAAAACACCATTATTCCAAACTTCATACAGTCAGAGTTTCCCATCCATATGACGCCTCCTTTGCTGAGAAATGAAAACATTTCACCTTCTCATATACTTGAATATAGGTGTGTTTGTTTTAACTCCTAATTAAATTTTATTGATGTGACAATGCCACATGCCACAAATATTATATATAATTTGTTTAAAAAATATTTTAGTGTTAATTAATTTTTAAATTTTTTGACACATTATATAACGTCAACACAAAACTGTGCTTTAATCCCACACGCATTCTTGTGGATTATATTGCTTTCGGAATGGGACTCGTAAGTGTTCTTATTTCCAACACCTTGCTTGTTGGTGAGGTCCCTGTTGACCTTGTATCCTTTGATCTACTCCTGTTGTTCCTCATCTTTGAACTTTATGTTAAGGACTTGTGGCCGTTTGCTAGTCCTTCTCCTAGGTGAATTCCAGGCTCATTTTGACGATGGATTTCATTACCAACAATTTTGACTTCGTTGCGTGGGTTGTATTAAATCAAGAGAGTATGATGAAATCGATATTATAACATATTAGTTTCGTGCAAACACGTTGTTTAGCATGAAAACATCTTTATTTCGTTCCAACTATATGCTCCAGGTGATTGTCATTACCACCAGATTCCATCCCTTAAGGGCTTCCCTTGCCATTAGTTTGGCGAGTGTTGAGCTTCCCCACATATCTTGTATTCATGTGGCACAGTTGCTAGTTTGGAAGAAGCTGCAGAAGTGTGGGTCCAAATACATTGGGTGTATGTGCATATATTATAGAAGTAAGTGAGTCGTTCCTCTGCTTTGTCGCAAGTACCATTTTGTGTGGTCCCCTTCTAATTTCTTTTTGCAAAGTTTTGTAGCATGAGGATCTTGTTATCCTATGATAACCAGGTGAAGAGTTTTACTTTTATGGGATACAGGTCTTCCATAAACTATCTCGGTTTCACATTCCTTTGTCGACCTTAAAACCGTATAGGGATTTGACATTGAACCATCTGTTTGGGGTGAGGCTTCATTCCATGGTACCCGTCCATTATTGTTTCTTTGTTTTAGGTGTTGGCTTAACTACTCAATTAATTGTTCACTAGACTTCTTTGATAGGGAACCTTGTTTAAGTAGTGGTTGTCCCATTTCCACCTGGCCTCGCCATGAGTGAGGTTTTTAGTTAAGCATTAGTGGTTGTATATCTAGGAATAAATTATGTGGTGCTTGTCTATCCACCCAGTTTTTGTGCCAACAATCAGCGGTGTGTCCCTTTGGTCAAGTACACCTCTCCGTAAGACTCCACATCTTCGTGGAGGTTGAAGTGATAGGCCTATATGCACCATTTGGGAACTAAACTTGTAGGATAACTTTTACGCAAATACCAACCTCCCTATAATAGCCTCAACCACCACTTCACAAGTAGTGCCTCATTAAAAGTTTTGAGGATAGTAACTCCCCATCTACCTTGTCCCTCTCTTTATATGCATATTCTTTCCCAATTGACCGGACAATATGCGTTTGGTGCTTGGTCCGCACTTCTCCATATGAAATCTTTCTACGGTCTCTAAATGAAGTCTCATGATTGCCTTTTATGTTGTGGATTACCCAATTCGAAACTTGTAAATTGTCATCTAATAGTTTGGGATGGTTGTGAGTATTGAGTTTATGAGGGTTATTCTTCCAGAAGATGGTCCCTCGGCTATGCTTGTAGGCGCTCTTCCAAAAGAGCTTATAGCAGCCACTAGTCGAGGTCGAGCCCTCCATAGAGGTCCCCCGGCCATGCCCGTAGGCGCTCTTCCAAAAGAGCTTATTCCCTGGAGGGACTTTGGAGGAGTTTAGGAGCTCGACCCTTAGTGGGACTTTGAGCGAGCTTGGAAGCTTGGCCCTTAAAGGGGCTTTGTGGGGGCTTAGGAGCTCGACCCTTAGTGGGACTTTGAGCGAACTTAGAATCTCGGCCATTAAAAGGACTTTGAGCTTTGATCGTGGCCATAATGTGAAGCTTCTTTCATTCTCATTGATAGTAATGGCATAGGTACGTGTTCGACATGATATGAGCGTTTACGATTTCGTCCATCCATGTTCGCGAGCTGGTAGGTACCTTGTCGGACAACTTCCTTTACAGTATAGGGTCCTTCCCAATTAGGGGTTAGCTTCCCTACCAGCTTTTGTTGCGTTGGAACTTGTTCTCTCTCAGGACCAAGTCTCATAGTTGGAACTGAACTTCTTTCACTCGGGAATTGTAGAAGTGCTTCATCCTTTGGCAGTATGCCTCGACCCGAACACAAGCAGCTTCTCTTTTCTCTTCGAGGTGGTGGAGTTCTGCTCGGAGCCTTTCCTCGTTGGCTTATAGGGCAAAGGTTTATGTTTGGAGTGTCGAAATGCCTATTTCTGCCTGAATGATAACTTCCGAGCCAAAAGTAAGGGTGAAAGGATTCTCTTCAGTGGGAGTCTGGCTTGTCGTTCGGTATGGCCACAACGCGCCCTGGATTTCATGCACCCAGCTAGATCCATCATGGAGGACTAGGGTATTTAAGCTGTGGAGGAGGGTCGTATTGTTACCCCAACTTGGTCGTTGGCTTGAGGATGGGTGATGGATGTGAGCCTTGCTTTGATGCCTAACTTGGTACAGAAGTTTTTGAAGGCTCGGTTGTCAAATTGTTGCCCAATATTAATGATGAAGGCCACTGGGATCCCGAATTGGCAGATGACGATCTGCCACAGGAAGCCTAGCTCAGCACGCCTTTTCCGTGATTGTAGCTAAGTGCTCTGCTTCCACCCATTTTGTGAAGTAATCGATAGCAACAATCAAAAACTTTATTTACCTAGTCACTACGGGAAACGGGCCAAGAATTAATGCCGACTCCTTATAATGTGAATGGTCTCGGACGCACGATCGGGGTGAGGCATGCCGCCGGTCATCATTGGATATTTGAGTGGCGTTGGCATGCGTCACATCCCCGGGTGAATTCCATTGCATCTTTTGCTATAGTAGGCCAATAATACTCTTGTCAAAGGACCTTATGGCTTAGAGCTTTACCCCCAAGGTGATCTCCTCTGATGCCTTCGTGCATCTTGCAGAGGACATAGTTGGCCTCGGTGGGCCGCAGACACCGTAGAAAGGGCAGGGTGTAGGACCTCTTATATAAGTAGCTATCGAGGATGCTGTATAGAGTTGACCTAGTAGCGATTCTCCGAGCTTCTATGGGGTCGGATTGAAGAGATCCGTCCAGGAGGTCGCTTCGGATGGGATCGATCCAACATGACTCTTCTTCGATGTCATGTACTTCGTCCTCTGGTCGGCTGTCAGTTGTCCTGGCGGCTAAGTATTGCAAGTTAAGAGGCTGCTTGAAGTCGGTGTCTGGTGAGGACGCTATTTTCAACAAGAGGTTCTCTTCCTGGTTCTGAGCTGGGGGGATTTAAATGATTTGGAACTATGGGAAATTGGAGATAATCCTCTTCACTACAGTCTTTTACTTGATTATGTGTTCCTCCCATGCTTCAAACTCTCCAGTCGTGTGGCCGACGAACAATTGGGAATAAGCGTAGGCTTGCAGACTTCGTATTATGAGACCTCGAGTTAGTTGTGAAGGGAAATAACGAGTTCATATGTGTCTACTGTAGACATGCGCAGCGGATATTCAAAACAAAACTCGACAAAACCCATCCAAGATCCAAGCGAGAAAAACACCACGATCAGGTTAGGTTTCAAAACATACCGTAGCCAAAGCTCGTATATCGACGTCCTTGATTATTTGACGATACTCCAACGATCCTTGTCACGATTTCAGCGATGATCAACGGATCCTCGCCTCTATCGGTATCCACTCGGAAGAACTGAATCGCCTTGTTCGTCTCACGAACTAATATGGATCTTTTGATTCTTCGACTTTTTGTGCTAGCTCATAATCGAAGAACTGACATTGATGGCCTTGTATTAGAACCCAACATCAAACCTCCTAAAATGGTTATCCAACTGTTGGAAAACCATTCTTCTCAAATAATCCTCTCTTTCTCTCTTTCTCTTTCCTTTTCTTTTCTTTTCTTGTCTTGCAAACCAAGGAACTTGTCCTCTCAAATTTATAGAAGAAGAGGAAGAGAAACGGTCCTTTCTCTTGAAGAAGAGGAAGAGAAACGGTACTTAATGTTGAGGTTTAGAAGAACTTACGTTAATAACATAAACACTCCTTCAATGGTTATCCAACTATTAGAAACCACCCTCTTAAATAAAAGAAACCGTCCTCTCTTTCTCTCTAGAAGAAGAAGAAGAAGAAAAACCGGTCCTTTATCTTGAAGTTTAGAAGGAGTTATATAAGCCTACTTATATCTTCACTATATAGCATATCTATATGTGGTTGGGCCCAACTTCTTTTTATTCTTTGTGTCCAACACAATTAGAACATAGAATTAATTAGGATTCCATCAAATGGAGGCCCAACCCATATATCCACATACATATATGTGCTCTTATTTTATGAACCATTTCCAAAGTAGGATTAGTGTTTAGACCATGTACAAGACCCTCTTGTATACTTATATTAATCTGACTTTCAAAACATGCCTCAGTCAATGGAGTTCCAAATCTAGATCAACCTTTGAGTGTGACCCAATAGGTTCTTACGATGTTGGCAATGAAATAAAACTCATTTTAATATCATAAGCAATGAGTGGTGTCTAGCAACACATCATTGCTACCTAAACCGCAAGAATGTCGTGAAAGACATAACTTGTTCTTGTGATTAATACCGAGTATCCAGTATCCCTTTGTCCTTGATATCTTTGATTGAATACAAGTCATGGATTAGTCATACTTGTATAATTCAATCAATATGTTTCTTGATCCCAAGTAGACTAACGAAAACAAGTGACATCAATATCCCATACTGATTCACCTGGGTGTGGCCACACACTTCTTAGTCTCACTCATCAAGAGGCCCTAATATCACTCTTGTTATATAAGATGGACAAATCCTATCTTGATCACTCACATTCTATTATAGTTCACCTTGTTACGGGTAACGTTTGGTTATATCAACCTTTATAGTTCACCTTGTTACGGGTAACGTTTGGTTATATCAAAGTATGAAACTTGCCATGTAAGAATCCATGGTGACCTCAAGTCTAAGGATCATATACTTCTTTAACCACTTATGAGAATTGCTTATGACATTCATATAACGATCCATATAGCAATTCTCATGACGGGTCTATCCAGCATAAGCTCTACAACTTATACTCATGTGTTGACTTGACATCTCATGTCCATGACAACTCTTGTCATCAGCCACTACACATACTAGTCTCACGTGCATCATTGTTGTCCTTGATCCTTCAATGATACTTGACTAGGGACAATTTAAGAATAGTAAACTATTCTAGGGACATTATTATCAATACTTATACTACGCAGATATCAAGTAAAGCATAACAATGGAAAAAAAAAACCCTTATAAATGAACATGAAAATGCACAAAATTAATCATCTCATGATTGGTCTCTAGGGCATACACCAACAAGTTGTACCCCGGCAATGAGAGCCTCGTACTCGGCTTCATTGTTGGTTGCCTTGAAACTGAACTTGAGGATTGTAGAAGTGCTCCATCTCGAGGGAGAGCGTAGCACCAATCTAGCACCCGATCTATTTCCGGTGACTGAGCCGTCCACATGTAAGGTCCACTGGGGGGAAGGGCTGTCTTCCATTTCCATTGGCTCGGCGGAAGATGAGCCTCCGCCTTCTTGGGCCATCAACTCTACTATGAAGTCGGCCAGTACTTGCGCCTTGATGGCAGTTCGAGGTTTGTAGTTCACTTCGAATTCGCCCAATTTGATTACCCATATGTTCAGCTTGTCAGATGTCTTCGGTCGATGAAGGACCTGCCTCAGGGGTTCGTATGTAAGGACGGTGACCTTGTGGGGGTTTGGAAATAGGGCCTCAGTCATCGGGCCGAGGTGATAAGAGCAAAGGCCAGCTTTCTAAGGGAAGGTATGTAACGCCCCGACCCGATCCCGGGACCTCGGGCACGTCAACAGACCGGCCGTACCCAAGTGGAGTCGGGCCCCACTCGAGTACAAGGCCTAAGTAAACAGTAGCAGATAACAAAAAAAAAATTCAAAAGTTTATTAATCCAATAATAAGCAAATACAAATCATAGTGCTAATGCGGAAAACAGAGTACAAAGGTCCAATACCCTAAACAACACCTCAGCCCTACGAGGTCATAAGTAAACCAAAGATCTCACACAAGGACTGAAAAGAGGTCCTCCGACCTCAGGAGTATCCCACCCCGACTCCCGACTCTCGCATGTCTCCTGAGCTCGAGTCACCTACTCCTCAGGACCTGAAATGAGAGAAGGGAAAAAGTGATGAGCTTTCGAAAGGAAAGCCCAGTAAGTACCCTGCAAGGATCTCAAAGACATAAGATGAAACATGATATCAAAATCAAAGAATCATCAAGCAAATGGGATACACCCCTGCAAACAGATCCTAGGAGTCTACCACAAACACGACAACGAATTTACGACTCCTATCCAACAATGTTCTCGAGGCTCAAAGAGAATTCCAATAACAAGCTCAACAATGATTTTCCCCGTACAAGAACACACAACATCTGCCGCCGACTAACCCGCCTCCTCGGTAGCGCCACCTCTCTCTCGTAATGAACATGAAGTGCGGTGATCGACCCATTGGTAGATCGCGAGGGGACAACTGCAGTATCGCCCCTTCGGCGGGAATGCCGAACGCTGTGGTGTCCTGGCCCCCGACGCTCTCGCGAAAATCCGGAGCTCACTGCTCCCCAATCCGAGCGGAAGATGTAAACTCGGTTGGCACAAACCTACCCGGCCAAAGACACAAGTATCACGTATCTCCATGGTCTCATGCTGCATAACAGAGGTTATGCCTCAGTGAGCCCGGCCACTCCTAATCGACGATACCTACCTAGGCGACAAGCACCACGAGTGCCTACAAATAAAATGTCGGCCACCTGAGGGCAAGCCGCCAACGAGCATTCCAACAAACAGGTAGTAACAACACTACCACAAGCACACCAATCATACACATACGAGGAAAGAGAGCAAAACAAACATGTATGTGCATGTATCCAAAAACAACAAGTATCACAAAGAGAGACATGCCAACAACCAGCATTCAGCAAAACAAGAAACCCAAGCAGTGGGTAGAAGCGAGGCAAGAGTGACTTACCTCTAATGCAATCCAACTGATCGCTCCGAATCTGCCCCGTCGAAGTACCACGCTCCTCGACAATATCTGTTAAACACAGATCTATACTCAACATACGTTCAAATACTCGAATAAGTATTACTATCTAATACACACATACGACCTAATGGGCTCGGCCCATTACTTGAGCCCAGTTTAATCCCGCCTTTTTTTTTTTAAATTTAATTTTCCCATACACAAATAATTTCCCCACTTCATATTTATTATTTATGAGATCGGCCCCAAGGCCCACTAGCCAAGCCCATTACAATTAACCCTCTTTCTATCACAATCAAGCCATTCTCCTATTTGTGAATTCCATAAGTATTTTAATGCACTATCCATGCTTCTATAAATGTGACTAACCGTGCTTTCTTTTTCCCTTAACAGATTTCACAAAAATCAAGCCATTAACATGTTTTTTTTATAAACCCAGAACATGGCTCCTGAACTGTTATTAAACTGTTTATTTTCTCAAACCCAGCACTCTCTCCAGTTCTGCCCACAAAGGACCACGATACAAAAATCTACCAGTATGACACCCTCCACAAAACCATTGTGTTCACACAACCGAATCCAAGGATCCGAAGGTCCACTAAACATAAGGCTATTTCAATTTAAATCTCACTAAAACCATTACATAAAATCATAGCCAGCCTGTTCCTAAGAACAAATTAAAATCTCCAACTCAACAGCCTATACACACTCTAGAGGAACTCTCACACATGTCCCTACTTACTCTTAATCATAACCTGCCTGTTCATGAGTTCCTCCTCAGAAATATTAATACTTTCTACACTCCAATGCCACCAATAAATTAACAAAATATTTGGTGGGAAACACTATTAGAAAACCCTCTTCACAATGAATTCCTTTACTCTATTATGAAATCATCCATCATCTATACTCATCAAACCAAATAATGAAGAAAACTCAACATTAATCTATGAACTCTACAAATGGTCACACTTATTAAATAATCATCATGTGCCACATCTGTACTCTCCCCAGGAGAGCAACAGCAACATACCACATCTAATCACTACCACCACTATCTCTTTCTCATGTCCACTGATCTTTGCAATCATAATCACCTGCAGGAGCCTCACAACGCCAACCAACACTCCCCTTAATCCCTCTCACCATACAAAATAACCATGCATGTATTCATAAGCACAGACCACCATCATCATCTAAGAGACCTTATAATCCATGCATGTTTGTAGATACACTACACCAAACATAACAATAAGAACTTCTCAGAGGTTTAGAACGCTTACAAACGCTAGCCAAGCGCCCTCACGAGGGTCCGGAGAAGGTCAGAAAATTCGTGGCGCTCTGTCTCCCCATCTCCAGCAACGCACGATCCCCCGCAGTGGCTCCACACCGTGTCCTCTTCTCCCGGTCTCTCTCTTTCTCTCTCTCAGCGATGGTGACAGGGCGGCGCTGGTTGTGGATGAGGGGTGCGGACCGCTAGGGTTTAGAGCTCTTCTATTATAGCAATCCACGGGGAGATTTCAAATGAGATCTAATCGCACTGATAGCGCAACTCCCCGGAAATCCATAGCTGGCTGAACCGCCTTATCACTCTCAATTTCTTTACGCGTTTTCCTTGGGTTTAATTCCCCTCAGGGCCACGTGTCACCCATTCCAACGTCCGATGCTCACAAACATTCTCAATTGTTTAATTTCGACCATTAACAGCACTGCAACGCACTTGTATGTGAAACCATTTGAAATTCAGTTAATTAGTCCATGGTATTCAAACTCCATAGATTTAATTTGCACTCAAAAGTGAACCAAGATAACAAATCAAGTCAACCTCGTTGTCATCCATTGTGAACCCAAGCTTTGATTGTTGAAATCCAATCCCACTACTCCACTTCACACTTTTCTTTTGAAAAAATAAATGGATATCACATCATAATCAACATATGTCTTAATCCTATCAAATCATCATGATGCAAGAATAATAATATATTATATAAATTTTCATGCACTCTATGCTCTTATTCATCAAACCGTGATCATATATATATATTTATTTATATATATATATATATATATATATATGTTATTTTTATAATCCATTTTATTTCACTTTATAATTCCATAATCTCTAATTAGGATTTTATCCAAATCAACCCACTTTTCTAATTAGACCAAGTTTAAGGTTTTCTTCAATCATTCATATTCAAAGATAAGTATAATATCTTATCCTTACACCCTCTCATATGGATATTTATTTTATCCATCAATCCAATCTTCAATAAATCTACGATTTAAGATTTAAACTAAACAAATATTTTATTTCATCTAATCTCTTTCTCCAATTAGACCAAATTAGAGAATTATTTTAGTTATTTCAAAATTATAAGAATAATTTAAAAATAACTAAATTCTAAAATTACTGCTAAAAATCCCTGGGTTTTACAAGGTATCTATATTCCAATTTACTGAGGACGTTGCTCATGTAATAGATAGGTTTCTAGACTCCTCCTTCCTTTAAGAGGACCCGAATGCAGGACCACCTGAATGCCAAGCGATAAATATATTTAGAGCTCTTCCCCTAGCTGAGGCTTAGCCAACAACATCGGGGATGCAAGGTAATCCTTGAGATGCTTGAGTGCCTTCTCACATTCCTCGGTCCATTCCATCTTTGGTGCCTTACATAATGCTTGAAAGAAAGGGAGGTTCTTCTCCCCGGCCCTTGATCAGATGAATCATCCAAGGGCCGCCAGACGCCCATTTAGCCTTTGGATCTCTTTGATAGTCTTCGGGGACCTTATCTCAAGTATTGCCTTGATCTTCTCAGGGTTGGCCTTGATGCCTGCATTTGGTTAGCATGAACCCAAAGAATTTTCTCGGCGGAAGCCCAAGGCTCATTTGCTCGGGTTTGGCTTATCTCGTATACACGAGTATTTGGAAAGCTTCCCTACGAGGTTTGCCACATGGTGCTTTCGGCTTTCTCACTCTTCATAAGGATGTCGTCCACATAGGCTTCAACGTTTCTCCCGATTTGCTCCTCAAAGACTTTTCTCACGAGCCTCTGAAAAGTCGCCTCAGTATTCTTTAAGCCGAAGAGCATCACTTTGTAACAATAGGTTCCCTTACTGGTGATGAAAGAGGTCTTCTCTTAATCAGATTAGGCTATCTGGATCTGGTTGTACCCGAGAATGCATCTAAGAAGTTGAGCATCTTGTATCCTGTTGTGGAGTTCACAAGATCATCAATCGAAGGCAAAGAGAAACAATCCTTTGAAATGGGCTTTATTTAAATCCGTGAAGTCAATACACATCCTCCACTTCTCGGAGGACTTCTTCACTAGGATTACATTAGCCAGCTAATATGGGTAACTGACTTCCCTGATAAACCTCGCTTTGAGGAGTTTGCTGGCCTCCTTTTCCTGGAATTTCTACCTTTCTGGGGTGAAACTTCTCTGCTTCTGCATCACCGACTTGTAGGTTAGGTCTGCATTGAGACGATGCTCGATGACGTCACGGTCGACCCCATACATGTCTTCTTGGGACCAATCAAAGAGGTTGGAGTTGTTGTGTAGGAGCACCATGACTTCCCCTTGGTGCTCGACTAGTAGCTCGGCTTCGATTTAGACAGTTCGGTTTGGCTGGGCTTCGTCGAGGGGGAGCATAACCAGCTCCTCGAGTGGTTTCTGTCGATGCTCCTCAGTGCCCACAACCTTTTTGGGTTTTTCAAAGGTCATGTTCTCCTGGGCCCTCCCTCAGACCTAATCTTTGCCTTTGAGGAGGGAGATTCAGCGTTGTCGGGCAAGTATTTGGTCCCTTCTCAATTCTCCACAACCTTGTTTAGTTGGGAACTTTAGCAGGAGGTGATAGGTGGAGATGACCGCCTTTAAAGTGTTGAGAGTTGGCCTGCCGAGGATGATATTGTAGCTGGATAGGCAGCGGACGACCAAAAAGTTTGACGTCACTGTTGACTGGAGGAGTGAGCTTCTGGCCTTGACAGGGAGCGTCAGTACTCTATCTGGTTGCACCACCCCTCCCGATAATCCTGCCAGCGAGGATTTCACAGGGTGCAGTTGGTCTGTTCTAAGCTTCATCCTCTCAAACGCTTCCTAAAATATCACGTTGACAAAACTTCCGTTGTTGACCAGGACTCTCCTTACCTCAAAGTTGGAGAGTATGATGGCGATGACCAGGAAATCGTCATGGGGGTAGGAAACCCTCCGGATGTGGCTATTTGAGAAGGTGATGGGCGGCGTATCTCGGGGTCTCTTTAAGGATTGTCCACCTTGGACAGACCCAACCATTCAGGCATAGCTCGCGGGATACTGAGCTTTCTCTGCCATATATGAGACCGCCGCTAATGTAGTTGACAACTTCTCTCCTAGTCTCATTGTGTTTTAGGGACGATGGACCTCTCCTCCTGAGTCTCACCATACATTCTAGCAGAGTTGGCCACGTCGAACGACCTCCTCGATTGTGTCCTTCAGGTAGATGCAATCTTCAGTATTGTAGCCCGGGCCTTGGTGGAAATTACAGTACTTTCGAGTGTCCCTGCAGGACGTCGGTGTTTTCAGGGCCTCGGGCCATGCTAGGATTTTCTTATCTTGGACTTGCATCAGGATATGCTCTCGGGGAAAGTTTAGAGGGGCGTAGTGGTTATACCTTGCCGCTCTTTCAGTCCTACAGGCATCCCACGATTGGAGCTTGAGTTGTTTGGGCCTAGGTGGGGGTCCTCGGCTGGGAGCTTGGGATCTGCCTCTTTCGGGGTCTCTCCTCGCCTGGTTTCCTTAGGAGCCTTTTTGGGGCTTTGACGAGGCTCCTCATTTTGAGTTGGTTTTTTCCTTCTACTGAGCCTCCTTCCAACTAGCGTAGATCTCATCTGAGTTAATGTACTTATGGGCGTGGGCTAGGATGTTGGGCATGTTCTTCAGCCGCTTTTTATTGAGTGAGAAGCTGAAGGGGGAGTCGCGGGGCCCCTCCATTAGGACGGTGACAGCCAGGCTGGGGCCAAGGTTAACGATGTTCAACGTCTTTAAGCTAAAGCGGTCGGGATATGCTCGGAGGCTCTCTCCCTCTTGTTGCTTGACCCTCGTCAAGGTGGAAGGATTTTTCTTCTGCTTCACGTGGTTGGCAAAGTCGGCGAGGAAGAGGTCAGCCAACACTTGGAAGGAGGGGATTGTGCTGGAGGGGAGGTCAATGAACCAATCCTCGACCAGTCCTTCAAGGGTGGCAGGGAAAGCTCAGCACATTCAAGCATCAGTTGTTTCGGAGAAGAGTGTCTTCGCACGGAAGGATCTCAAAGGATGAGATGGGCCTAATACACCAACGTATGCAACCATGGGTGGTGGTTGGAAGTTGTCTAGGACAAGCTCTTCCAAGATCTCTAAAATGAACGGGGAGAGTACCTGGGCACATGTCTCTCATACTCCCTTCCCCCGTGGAGCGGGGTGTATCGTCGAGTCCTTTTATCATAGGACGGGGTGTATCGCTGAACTCTCGAGGGGGTCCTCTGTCACCATCGGACAGGGGATGTTTCTGTGCTGCCCGAAGGATGGGTAGCTCCCTGGTGCTCTTCCCTAGGTCTTCTCGGCCGGTGGGTGTGAGCATCGGACCTTCGCCTGCTTTCGAAGTGCGCAATGGGGGTGCTCGGAGAAGGCGGAGCCTGGGAAATCCGACGCTACACAGCCTAAAGAGTCTGGGTGAGCTGCTCGATCTGTTGCTCCAGGTTTCAGATTGGTTCCCCCTGAGCATCTCCGACGTTGTGTTGGACCAGAGAAGTTTCGCCCACTCGTTGAGCTCCATTGAGTATGGATGTTCCATAGTTCTCCTTCTCTTGCTCCTGGATACGCTTCGATTTTCTCATCATTGTATGACTTTTTGTCCAGGTCCTAACAGAAGGTGCCAAACTGTTAGCGCTGAAAATGTTTCCTTCTTGGGATCAAGCCCGGCTCTAGCCAATGATTAAGATTTTTTTGATTAGGAGGACACTGGTAACTGTCGGAGAAAACCGGGAACGGCTCCTGGTCGTCGGAGTACCTGAGCAAGGAGAGTGGAGATCGGTCAGAGCGGGCCTTGTGCCTTGGTTCAGCTTCGACGATCAAGTTAGTGGGTTGAATCTTGGGGGTGAAAGAGGAGAATTTTTAGTCGGTTTGATTGATTACCATCTTAGCTTTTTTTTTATTTTATCTTTCTTATTCTCTTTTGCCAGTCTCAGAGCATGTTCCTTCGACCGAGTTCAGTGCCTATCACTTCGTCCCGGTTCGACGCCCGTCCCTTCTCTTATTAAGGACTATGCTCGCCGTAATTATCTTCTGGTATGGTATCTTCTGCGCCTTATCTCTCTGCCATTCCTCTTCCCCATACCTTGACTAATTTGTTGACGTCCTTCTGCCCAAAGAGTGTTTGAGGTGAGGATTTGCACCGGTCGGATATACGTTCGAGATACTGCCATTTGTCCGATCTTAGCCAGTCGGATGAACGCTCGGGATGTTGTCATATATCCGACTTGTGTTGACTGGATGGACGCTCGGGGTATTGCCATGTGTCATACCAAATATATCGATATCACATTTGATTTGTGTTCCCTTCTCAATCATATTTGTCATAAATAGTCAATACTTGGATGGACGCTAGGGGTTCTTCTACTTGATATGTACTATTCTTGTAGATTTTTCCGCCCGGTACGGTATTGTGAGGGCGTGGCTCCCATGGACGCCCAAGGTTGAGAACACCCTGGCGTCTGGATTCTTGTTAGGGGAGGATACTTTGGTCATCCACCCGTCAGTGGGATGATACGCTGGCCGTACATGTATGTGATTGTAGCGCTACTGGACTTTTGAGTCCGTATCGACCGAGGGTCGATATCGGCTTAAGCCGATGACTGCTTGGAGGATGACTTGTGAGCTTTTCTTTCCTTACTCGCCTTGAGCTTGTGTTTGTGATGTGGATTAGAGTCCCTACCATTTGATATGCTTCTTTGGGGTATGTTTGAGACTCCTTCTTTGCATGGACTGTATGGATTGTAGTACCCGGGTTGGTTGATTTGGTCCTGATTATTTATTTGCTTTCCTTTGGCTAATCTTGTGTTATTTACATGACTTTGTTGTATTCCCCTCGGGGTACTTACTAAGTTTTCCTTTCAAAAGCTTATGCACTTGTTGATTCCCTTTTTAGATCTCGAGGTGTAGGACGCGGGTCACAGGAGCGCCACGTGGGACTTGCTGGGATTTGTTAATGAGGTTGGTTAACCTCTAGTCTTCTTTGAGTGTGAGAACATATTTTGTAGGACCCCTTGTAGGGCCAGTTTATGTTGAGATTGTAGGGTCTGTGTACCCTTAGACTTTTCATTTCCGCTGTACACTCATATGTGAGAGACATATTTTTGGTTGTCTTATTTTATTCCATTGTGCATATGATGTATGTTTTCTGACTATTGAGGTCTTATATTTGGGTGGGGCCCGACCTTGCTTTCGAATGTACAGTGATTTGTCGCGTGCCTATGGGGCCGAGATTTTGGGGTCAGGCATGACCTAAAAATGTATTGGTGGATGTTGTGCTTTCGCTATCAGGAGCTAGGATGTTGGATTTAGAGTTCATTGGAGGTGGTTGACTTGAATTATTTGCTTTTGCTTTTACTTTTACTTTTTCTTGTTGTTGTTCTACTATGTATATAAATTCATGGTAGCTTTGCCCATGTGGTAAGTTCCAGGTCTTCAACCACTGCTTTTAAATAAATAATAAAAATGTATTTTCTTTCCAAATATATTATCAAGGGGAAATTCACTAAACTACTGTGTGGTTTGACTTTTTATCAATTTGATGCCTGTGGTTTGACTTTAAGACTTTAGTACCCTATACTGTGCCCTGTGAGCATATTGGTGCCAAAAGCATAACCCCATTAAACTTGCTGGCGTGACATAAAAGAAAGACATGAAATGGCCTTTTATACTCTTATGTAAAAAAGACAACGAAGGTATTACATTATTATAAGAATAAACACTTAAATGTAGTAATTGTATTTTCATAGGTTAGAATTAATTGGAAAGTCTCATAGCTTATGGTGTGGTTTTTACATAAGGGTAAAAAGGTCATTTCATGTCTTTTTTTAGTGTCACGTCAGCAAGTTTAACGGGATTATATGTTTTGGCACCAATATGCTCACGGGGCACAACACAGGGTATTAAAATGCTCAAAGTCAAACCACATGCACCTAATTGATAGAGGTAAACCACATGACAGTTTAGTGAAATTTCCCCTATTATCAATCTCTTTACTCTTTTTATTGAGACTGAACTTATAACTATTGTTTTATTTAACAAGATCTTTGAACTTTTATTTTTTTGACTAAGATGACAAGTGCCTTTGAAGGACGTCAAGGATAATATGCAGTAGATAGCTTAACGCGGAGGCAGATCTATGCACCCCTGATTTTCTAAGTTCTTCACTTGCTGAGAATGCAGATCCTGGACACCCTGACCCTCATCTCTGTGAAGGCATTTAACCCCCTATCCACATGTATAATCTCATCTTTAACAAGGACCCTAATATCAATAAAATTAACACAGTATGTATGGTAAGGACATAGCGAACTATTCTTTCGCCTTTTTGAACTTTCTTATTCACAAAGAACAACTATCCCATACATTATTTTAAAAAATAATGCAACCACCTGACAGGAACAATCAGTCGTTATTTAGGGTTGCATTTCTATTTCCTAGGCATGTCTGAGCATTTCTAATTGTTTTATCTCGGTGTCATTATCCTTGTATCTTTCTTGTTGCAACTTCTAAAATTGGAATTCTTATTACCAGCAGCAGCTTTCCCTTTTGATTGACAAATATTTCGTTATGTTTAGCCTAATTATCCAGTACATACCACCAAATTTATATTGGTTGTACTTGTGAGCTGATTAACCCTCTATGCAAGATGGTGAAGTACTTCATAACTCGTTGGACTGCACTTGTAAACTTCATTGAGAGGTGATCAGTAATGACATTCTAATGAAATGGAATTTTTTTTAAAAAGAAATTCAAACTAGAACTTTTAAATAATTTGGTTAAAACTATTTTTGGTCACTGAAAACAGGTCCAATGTTCATTTTCATCCTTAATTTCAAAATTTGTTATATATTCTATCACAGGTATCTAACGCTGATGTGGCATATGAATAAAATATATGGTATTTATTTATTTTTTAATTTGACACGTGGTCGTAGTTTGATGATGTGGCAAACCAATTGACTGCTGACATGGTATGCCACATGTTAATTTATTTTTTAATTTTTTAATTTTAATTTTTATTTTCATTTTGTAAATTATTATTTTTTATTTTTTTATTTTTGTTAATATTTTAATATTTTAATTTTAATTTTCTGTAACGTTCTTTATAACGTTATTCTTTTGCTTTGTAACGTTACAAAAATAAAAAATTAATGTTAAAAATACAAAAATAACGTTACAGAATCAAAGCAATAATAATAAAAATAATAAATAAATAAATAATAAATATAAATATAACAAATAAAAAAATAAAAATAAAAATAAAAAATAAAAAAATAAAAACAAAAATAAAAAATTAACAATTTGCTACATGGCATGCCGTATCAACAGTCCACTTGGCTTCCCATGTCATCAAAATACGACCACATGTGAAATTAAAAAAATAAATAAATGCCCTTTATTTCATTCGTATGCCACATCACATGTGTCACGCCGTTAGGGAATAAAATGTGATAGAATACATAATATCTGAGGGGGACCGTATTGAACAAATTTTGAAATTAAGGATGGGACTGAATATTGGACCTGTTTCCAGGGACCAAAATTGACTTTAACACTAAATAATTCTATATTCTTATAGAGAGATTTATAAAAAATGATCATAGAAGAAAAACTTTAGTCACCTCAAGATACGTATTTTTTCCCATCAACGGCCACGTAACATATTATTTGATTTAGTTTTATTTTAGAAATGGATTTATATGTTATGGGATGTAGAAATTTTAAGATTTCATTTAATATTTTTTTGATATTAGAAGTTTAGATTAACAAGAAATATCATTATTAATATCTAGAACCAAAAAATAGGAAATTATGATATTTTTCTAACCTTCTAGCAAAATAATCTGATATAAATTCTTTTTATAGTCATGAACCCATTGAAACATGATCCGATTTTTGAATTAAAAGTGACGATTAATTTACCGAAACTTTGTAAAAACCTTCAGATCTGTAATTTTTGCATAAATTGGTTTGATTTATGGTATGTAAAAATTTATATTCAAATTATTCTTTTCCCCCACAAATTCAATGAATCTAATTTTATAAAAAACCAATTAGTAGAATAAAAGTTATGACTAAATCTTTAAGAATAGGGATATCTATGAATTTATAACCCGAATTCTTATAGAGTGTGCATGCAAATTTGTAAAAAATATATATATGAAATTCGATGATTTCAGGGAAAGATAAAATGTTTTATTTTTAATAATCACAATTTGAAATCCAAATTGAAATAGGGAGCAATGAGTTGAACCAATATGGAAATGTGTAGTTTTGCAAAATTGATGTATGGAGTTTATTATAAACCCTCCTCTTCTTCTCAATCATGATGTGTCATATTGGATTATTTGGATCTAAAACCTAGTTAGATTTTAATATTACTTTTATAATGAATAGTTTGAAAGGTATAAGAATAGGCTAGAGATGATCCCATACATTATTTATTGCAACTTGTCTTTTAAAGTTTTTGGTTAGTTTTAATAGTTTGGATTTATACTGAAACAAAATTATTTTTAATTGTTTGGATTTTAGTTTGATAAAACCTATGATAATGTTATGATAGGCTGATTTTGGAAGTGTTCTAGGGAAACTGAATTGTTAATTTGCTTTTGGAATCTATTATAAGTTTCTTTCCATCTTCTAGTAATTTTTTTTATATAAAAATCAAGATTTATATATAAGATGACTTTTGTTTTATACGCAAATTTGGATCAAACTCATACATTTGACAAACTCTTTATCGGATGCATGCTGCTTACTCACATGTTTAAATATAATTAGAATATTTTTACATGTTATTGCTAGGACACCAAAGTGATTTGTTTTATAGGTTTTTAAATGTTTTCACTAAAAGAACAATCAAACTATGGTTCCATACCCTGCCAACGAGGATAATCATTGGAATCGATAGTCTGCCGAATAGGGCACTACACATTGATAATTCGACATCCTGTCAATGAGGGTAATAATTGTAATCAATACCCCGTTATTAGGGGTTATACATTTACATATAGGATTCCTAGCTAGCCACAAGGAATAATGTGGATTTAGTATGATTGAAATTTTTTGAAAGTGGTGTCCACCTTTGAAATTTTGATTTATTGAATGAAATTTCAGTGTGTGATCCAAAATGTTCTTGTTTGGAAAATACACAGTATTGTGAGCGTGATTGGAAACGTGTTGCAGGCATGACTAAAACATCAATTGGAGCAACCATGCGTCGTAGCGAGCCCACCAACATTGGAAAGAATGACTCGAAGAAGTACAAGGATTTCGTTGATTTTTGAATGAATTAATACTATGGATTAGTTACTGATGTAATCTAGATATTAGTACTAACAAATAGTATCTTTTAATTAGTAGCTAGAGTGACGCCTATCAGGTGTTTGAGGATATGAGTCTGAGAATATCTCTGTAAGGGGACATGGGTTGTTTTTTTTTTGGGACATAAGAGCCAGGCGGTCAGCCCCGCCTAGCTAGGATTACACACAGGCGTGAATCGGCGCGGGATCGAGCCCCAACACACGGGATTTTTTTGGTTTCTATACCCTCCACGTGCCTGGAAAGACTCGCCTCACGCCAACCCCCTCAGCGCATCCTCAAACCCGGGTGGGTGTCGAGGAGCGCAACCGGTTTACCATTCGGCCACTAGGGCTTCGGTGGGGACGTGGGTTGTTAGAAGGGAATCTTGAGTCTATTAGAATGCTTTTATAAATACAATGAATGCCAAACAGAATGGCAGAGAGTTATCCAGAAATTCCTTTCTTCTTCTCCAATTCTCCCTCTCCTCTTCTCTCTTCTCCTTTCCCTAACCCTGCTTCTTTCTTTCATCCTCCTTCCTCCCTTCAGGCTTGCTTCAAAACGACTTACTAGTTTTTCAAAACACTTGTTTAATTCAGCTAAATAGTCAGCTCACCTTCGCTATTTTTCAAACAGTAAGACTTATTAACTTTGGATTAAGTATTATTGGACTTGATGTATGAACATTATTTTTCGTGTCGTTGTCATGTGCTCAAGCCCATGCAGGGACTGAGACGTGACAATTCATTAGCACAAAGAACAGTAAAAACATAGCAACACAAATTACAAACAGAGGCTGGGATGACAATGCTTTTGAATCAAACCAGAAGAGGAGGAATGCTCTGTTCATTCCCAAAGAAGTTGTCAGGGTCAACCTCTCCCTTAACAAGAGCCAACCTCCTGAAATTACTCTTGAAGTACTTCCTCCCCCAGACCTCAGCCATGAAATAGCTTTGGTTAATTCTCCCTCCCAAGTCCAGATCTTTGTAGTTCAGGTATGCAGCCCTGGGGTACATTGAAACATAAGGAGCCATATTCTTATACAATCTCCTGATCCAACCTATTGCGTTTGCAGAGGCTTTGGTTCCAGTACTATTATCAGACGACCATCCAACAAGATAAAGGATGTTGAAAAGACTCCCCTTCCTGTGTGGAAATGGGAGCTGAGACTCTGGAATTTCAGCCATTTTTCCACCATATGGTTCAAAGGAAATTGCAGCTGCATCAACTTCCATTAAACTATTCCACAAGTTCTTAATTGCACCTCTTGGTATAGGATTCACTGCATAGTCAGACTTACCTTTGAACATGCCCCTCTGCTGCAACGTCCTATCCAACAGGATCTCAAGTGGGGAATCAATAGGAAAGAAAGCATAAGACATGACTGACTGAACCCAGCTCATCTCCTCGCAGTCCTTCACCCCCACTCCCAACTCAGGAAACTTCTGGCCCATCACCTGGAGAAGCCCACTGGAGTTGCCCAGAAACAAGCCATTGAAGAGAACCTCGATTCCTTTACTACCATTCATTAGAGTTTGTATAACCATTTCTATGAATAAGTCCTCAGTGAGGTTGTGAGCAATGTGCTGCCACTTGTCAATAAGATCTATAGAACCATTGAAGGATGTCTTGCTGATACTAAACCTGGTGACAGTTTGAGGGACAGGAACCAACCTTAACTTCCACGAGGCAACGACACCAAAGCTTGCAGCTCCACCACCTCTAACAGCCCAGAAGAGATCCTCACCCATGGTATCCTTGTCCAAGATCCGACCATGAACGTCAACAAATCTCACGTCCAAGACGTTGTCAGCAGCAAGGCCGTACTTCCTGACAAGGGTTCCAACCCCGCCGCCGCTTATGTGTCCTCCCACGCCGACGGTGGAGCAGGTTCCTGCCGGGAACCCAAAGGTGGAGCTGTTGCTAGCAATGTGGTAGTATAGGTCACCGATAGTGGCGCCGGCCTGGACCCACGCTGTGCCAAGCTCTATGTCGACGGTTACTGATCGGAAGTTGGTGAGGTCTAGTACAATGAAGGGTTGGTGGGCTGGGGATTGGTAGGAGAGGCCTTCAAAGTCATGTCCACCGCTCCGAACTCTAAGGGAAAGGCGGTAGTATCTAGAACAGAAGACAGAGGCTTGGATATGGGATTCAAGAGTTGGCGTGAAGATGAGTAGGGGTTTTGTTGTTGATGGGGTTGTGAACCTGGTGTTTGAAATGGAGGAGAGGAGGAGGGAGGAGTAGGAGGTTGTATTGGGGAAGTAGAGGAGTCTGGAGAGGTTCATGGTGGAGGTATTGGTCTGCAGATGAAGGCATTGAAGGAATGCTTCATTGGAGAATGCATGGCAAGTTGTGGCTAAGGAGATGGAGATGAGACATAGAATAATTCTTAGAAGGAGAGGAGTACAAGAGGTGGAAGCCATTGGTGATACAAGAAATGAGAGGTTTAGCATGCTATTTATAGCTAGCTTCACTGGTCGCTCTCGAAATTCTTACAAGTTAGCTGTTCCATTGACATTTTAGTAACGGAATCAGGGACTTTCGTCTAAACGGAGGAAGATGTCATGAAATTTAGACGTGCACAAAATTTTAGGTGAATGCAAGTTGAGTTCGTATGATATTCAGATCTAAATAAATTCGTTGATAACTTTTAAAGTATAAACAAAAGGAAAAATGAGCTTCACATTCAGCAATATATAAATATATGTACGTTAAGTTTGCAAGTTGCTTTGTTTATATATTATTGTTTTCGCATCTTATCTTACTTAACGCGTTATATTCAAATGTTCTATCATTTTTATTATTGTCTGGTTTGTCCTTATCAGTGATCACATCTTTTTATTCAAAGATTCATATAGTTTCAACAGCTGTTTAATCACAGCACGCTGCACATCAATGTTTAAACAAGAGAAAGTTGGTAGCTTATACAATCCATACGCTCTTTCAGACTTTCCAACCCCTCATCTGGCCACCCTACAATGTATTGAATGTTTATACAATGTGGTTCATGCACTGTTATAAATAAAACAGTGTATGGAATGTTATACTCCATGGTGATCGATGAACATGAATGCCAGCTCCATCGAAGAAAACCTCTTCCAGAATCCAATCGCCATTCCAAACTTTATAAAGTCAAAGCTTAGATACTTGAATATAGGTGATTGTTTGTTTTAACCCCTAAATTTTATTGATGTGACAGTGCCACATGACACAAATATTATATATAATTTTTTTAAAATATTTTAGTATTAATAATTTTTTAAATATTTTCCTTATCTGATAATGTACTACATTACATAATGTCAACGCAAAACTGTTAAAAAAAGCAAAATTTAAATAATTATTGATTAAAAAAACATTAAAATGAACGTGTAAAATTTTTGCCTAAATCTTATATGATGTGAAATATCACATTATATAACCTTCACTTTACTAACCACCACGAAAGTGGAGGTGGCGATTCCTCTGTCCTGAGATCATTAAATATATCTATTTTAAAAGATCCTTTTTTGACGTCCACAAGAGAGCACTGAGATAGGCTTCCTACTTCTGCTAGGGAATATGTAAAGAAAAGAATAACCACCCTCCACAATATCATCTTTCTCCCAGGGGAAGGGCAAACAACCAATACTTAGTTTGACAACTGGATTCAAAGATAATCACCATGGAATTCCTATTGATGCAACCTTTAGTCCGAAAAAGGTCTACATCAATCCAGGAAGCTTGGATCTCCAACAAAGAGAGATACCACTCCTCAAATCAGGACCCTTGTCACTAGAGGAAACAAAAGCCTACGAAATGCTTAGCAACCATCTGATGTCCCCCAAGGGACCGGGGGCGAGGAGCTAACAAGCTCCACCTCCTTCTCGATAAAAATCATCTACCATTTCAAGATAGATAGAGGTACTAGGAGCGACTTGAAAATAGGGTTTTGAAAAACTCTGTGTTCCCTAAAAAACAAATTATTCGCATGACTGGCACGGGAAGACCGTATCCTCACATTAAAAAATCTACACAAACGCAATTGGAGGGGTATCCGCACGTCATGTTACCTCTGTGACTTTACTGAGGAAACAACAACACATCTTGCTATTGCATGCCCATTTGCAAAAAGCATTTGAAAGTTTTACCAAATCATGTGTCACGCCACGAACACAGGCAGAACGCGTGGACAAACCCGCTGTACCCAAACATGGACTGATCCCCATCCAGGCGCGAGGCCTCAGAGTTCCTATACAATTATTAACTAGAGAGAATAACAACGGAATATATATAAATAATAACAAGGGAGTATACACAACTTCATACAAGTACAATACTCGGGTTTACACAACCCAATACTAGGATCTAGTCAAGTTACCCATAGTAATCAATACAACATAAATAATACAAGTCTCACACACTCACAAATACAAATAAGAGGTACACAGACCTCATATAGTAAAGTAGGAGAATCCAACAACTCCGAAGAGGTCCCCACTGAGCCCGATCCTACTCCTCATTGTTACCTAAGAAAACATCAATCAAGTGCATGAGCCTAAAGAATAGGCCCGGTAGGATCACAAATAAAGCAGTAAATATGGTGAGAAGCCATAAGCAATGAATAGAAAGTAAATCAAGTGTAAAAGCAAGTGAAACAAAATCACAAGCAAGCAACATGTCTTTGGGATGTGAATAAATCACATATGTATTGCATCTTGGGGTATATGATACTACGATATCCTCAATATCATACGACACCATCGGTATCATCTTCGGCCTAAGCCAGATAGCGCTATAGCCTACATGTATACATGGTCAGAATATCTCATGACTCTCTGACTGAGCCTCCGTCCGATGCATCACGCCTGTCAAGAAGAGACTACCGATCAATACCTAACAAATGTGTATTCACGTATATATATCCAAGGCAACAACATCTCGAATATATAATAAAAACAATGATCTCCACGAGATCGGAAGCCAACACATATTTAAGAAGTAAACTCAACTCAAATATGTTTAAGAAAAGCTAAAAGTCAGTGATCTCCTCGAGATCGGAAGCCAACACATATTTAAGCAGTAAACGTAACTCAAATATGTATGAAAGGCATCACAAAGAATAAGAGCACAAGAATCATAAACGAGGTAGGAAGAAATACTCAAAACCCTCGTGCGAGAGCTTACCTGGCTAGAAAGTAATTATCTGATCCCCTTCGTGTCTCACGCGTCCGAACCGGGATCTAGTAGGTAGATTATATATCTCAATTCCTTTACACTTATATACTTCATTTATATATGAAAATTCAGTATTCATGTGTTTATTTACTAATTCCTTACGCATAGATTATTATTAACTCCCCATGGTCATGAACTTTACACTATACACATGCATGACCACCCTTGGTTGGCAAGTGTAAAGCTAGACTCAGTGATCATTTAAAATCTCTAAGTTCATTATTCTCGGAGGCAATTTTTGCAAAATTTTAGGGATGCATGATTCAAAGAAAATTCGGCAACATCCCCCCTAATTATCGGCTCCCGAAAATTATACAAGCATTCACCATTCTTACATATGTTTCTGAAAAGTATAAAATGCTATACTAATATAAGGATTCATTTCCTCTTGAGATAAGTTGGTTCAAGGTAACCCATCATCATTAACTTAGGGTTTAGAACATAAATAGATCACCTCAGGGAGCCTTAAACTGTAATTTAGCTTAGGAAATGTCCAAAGTACACTCTCAAATATATCAGCACAAACTAGGTACTAAACTTATAATATTTGTTCACACATCAGTAACATTTCTTTTGGTATCCCAATTACCTTGGTTTAATGAAGTTCTTTGAGGCAAATCATTAAGTTTAAGATGAGTAATACTAGGAGGCAGCTAAGGGAAACCTGTAACCCAATCTTATCAATATTTTCCTTGCAGTTTGGCCTTCATAGTCCTAATCTCATAATATTTGTTCACACATCAGTATTGAGAATAGTTTGCACAAAATCTTATACATGATTGCCATAGAGTTTAGTGTAACAGTACTCTACATATTTCAACTTGTAATGAGGATCAAAAATGGAAGCACAAGATAATACCACACTATACTCAGCCCAATATTTATTGAATTTCTCTAGCATCTCCTTAACCATAGGGCTTAAGAATGTATGTGGACCTTTAACAGTGTCTAACAAGATGTTATGGATTTTCCAAACCCCTCTAAAATAAATATTTGAAGTGGGATATTTAGAACCACAAAACATGCAAATTACATAATAAAAAACTTTCAAAAACTTGCAAAGAATTTGAACATTTCTGAATTCTTCATCAGTGAGTGCAAAAAAGAGGAAATCTTTATCTCGATGCCCCCGATAATCGAACACATCTTTGTAATAAAGAAAGCATTCAAGCATCAAGTATGTAGAGTTCCACCTTATGCACACATCTTGATACAATTTCTTAGTTCCATTCAAGTGGAAACATTTTTCAGCAATTTCATAAATAAAAAAAAAATTGCGAGTACCGGATCTTTTGATGTACTTTATCCCATTCTGAACTTTACAAATAACATCATCAATAAGTTTGAGACCAGCTTGAACAATGAGATTCAAAATATGTGCACACATCTAATTTGAAAATTAGCACCATCACATAAAAGCGCCTTGTTGGCTCGAAAACGACTTTTAAGAGAAGAAACCATGACATCATTATAGGAAGCATTATCCAAAGTGATGCTAAAAATTTTCCTGTAAATTATCCATTGATCTAAGCACAAAAAAAGTTCATCTGCTATGTTCAAACCATCATACAGAGGTGTCAAAGCTCTAAATCTTATTATTCTTTTTTGTAATTTCCAATCACTATCAATCCAATGGGCTGTAAGACAAATATATTTATCAACACTGTGCTCAGATTTCCAATTATCAGAAGTTAAGCATATTCGACCAGGGGCTTTAGCCAATTCTTCTTTGACAAGCTCTCTTTCTTTTGTGTAATAATGCAGACCATCCCTAGTAGTTGTTTGTCTACTTATATTCTTATAGTTAGGACATACAATACTCATCAAATATTTAAACCCCGGTTCCTCAACTGTTCTGAAAGAATGTTTACCACATACAAGAAAAACTGAAATAGCTCTGCGACATTTTTCTTAGTCATAGTTATAATTCTTGATCAATGACCCAGACCCACCACTTAAAGTTGATTGAGTTGATATTGTGTATTGTCTAATACTTTTATTATGCTTCTTATGACAACCTTCCAAATGGCGTCTCAAATGAGAAGTTCTTTGGTGCTTTGGAGCACTTCATATTCAGTATACCCATCCTCCACATTTATGGGGGTAGTTGAACTTGCCATTATCAGGAAATTCAAGTCCTACAACAACAGAAAGTACTAAATGAATAAAAATGTGATTGTTTGTCAAAGTCTGAAAAATTTATCTAACGAGAATATCTTACACTTTCTAACTCATGTAATCATGTATTCATTAGTTTTCATTATCAATCTTGTATGCATAATGTTCTCATGAGATTAATAAGTTATCTTTCTCTTATTATGCAAGAAAATCTAATGCATAGGGATGTCTTGTTCATAGAATTAAAATTTAGATTAAAATTAAAGTTAAATTTTAAGGGCCACTTTACTGAATCAGAGATTGTCTATTCATGCAAAAGATGGTCTATTCATGCAAAGGGATGTCTTGTGCATAGATGAATCAATTTTCAAAATCTTATGGTCTATTCATGTAAAAGATGGCACATTAAACTAGAAAATCTGAAAATATTGACTAAACAACATTAGGCACTGAACACTATGAAAAAAAAGCACCTTTATCAGTAGAACTGAGTTCAATTGCTTCTCATTGACTTATATGAGCAACAAGGGGAGACCTTATACCTGAGAGAAATAAACATGCAACACTAGCATAAGAACATGAACAAAAAAAAATTACATAGGAAATAATCTGATCAAAACAAATACAACATGAAACTTAATAGATCAAATAGATCTATTATGATTAAATAGATTAATAGATATATCATATATTAAATTAAGTATATCGGCACAAAACCCTAATCCCCAAATTAAAAATCGGCTATAAAACCTCAAAGAATAAAAAAGTAAAGAATTTTCCAGAACCAAACACTCAATTTCATCCATCAGTACAAGTATTTGAAAGTATATTAGCCTCCATAACATCCCTAAACATCACCACAAAATCCATGATCTCCGTCCCTAAACCTCAATCCAGCAAATCAAAATGCAGAGAAACAAACTAACATCAAAGAGCAACAAAGTCATAAGAGAGAAATCTTTGAGAAGACTCACCGGATTTCGATTCCCCTACTCGAGCAACGCTCAAGGACACTCACGAGTCGCAAGTCACAAGCCCAGGTGAGAAGCACGAGAAGTTTGTGAAGGGAATTAGGGATTCAAGATTCCTTTTGATTTTATTTTATATCTTTTTGCTTTATTAGAATTCAACTGTCAGGATTAATAAGATCTAGAAAGGATCTGATTATAAATTTATATATATACATATCGGGGTTGGGCCCGGGCTCCAATAGACATACCAGAACCAGGTCCATTTTTTAAATGGGCCCCTTTTTTTGTCCAAGGCCCAAACATCAGGCCTAATTTTTTGTCCAAACCCTCCCATTTATTGGGCGGACATTCGGGCCTGGACGGGTAGCCCGGCCGATGGACAGGTCTAATAATAATTATATAAAATATATACATAAATAGATATAAATATATATAGTATATATTTTAATAGATATAGGTGATACAATCAGGCGAACACATTTGTGGCCGGCTTGATTGTATCACTCCTCTATATATATATATATATGAAGTTGATACAATGTGGCCGGCCATCCGCAATTACGGCCGGCCCATCCCAACACCCAAACAAATAAGGGGTTGGTTAGGGGTGTTGGGATTTTATAGTATGTATGGGTGTTGGGATGGGCCGGCCGCATATATGTATATATAATCCTAATAATTTGTGGGTTTAAGAATTTCAACAAAAACCAACGGCCTCATGGCCTATTGGTATCGGATTCCTGTGTAGAGTGTGTTCTCTCGGACGAACCGAGTTAAAACCTCCTGTCAAGTGAGTGAGGACTCAAGTGTACTGTTGAGGTGGATGCTCTGATCGCTTATACATGCGCTTGGATTCAGCCCGTTCAAGGTCCCAGACTTCCTCCTCTGTATGGGAGTTCATTGGGTCATACAGGTACATCTCCTCACAATATATATTTGATACAATGCGGACGGTCGCAAGTACGGCCGGCCCATCCCAACACCCAAACAAATAGGGGGGTGGTTAGGGGTGTTGAGATTTTATAGTTTGTATGTGTTGGGATGGGTCGGCCGCATCCTAACACCCCTATATGTATAATCCCAGTAATTTGTGGGTTTAAGAATTTCAACAGAAACTAACGGCCTTATTGCCTATTGGTACCGGATTTCTGAGTAGAGTGAGGGCTCAAGTGTATTGAGGTGGGCTCCACACTTGTGTACGTAGCTGACTCAAAAAAAAAAACACAAAAAATAGAAGAAAAATAAACACTTCAACTGGAAAAACAACATACCATATACATAATAGAGATTACATATTTAAAGCCAATTTAATTTAAACAGGAAAATAAAAGAAGAAGATAATCATATCCAGTTCATAAGAGGTGGAGGTGGAATGCTCTGTTCACTCTTGAAGAAATTATCAGGATCAGCATCCCCCTTCACCATAGCCAACTTCCAGAAATTCCCCTTGAAGTACTTCTTCCCCCAGACCCATGCATCCAAGAAGCTTGTCTCTTCATCTTCATTCCTCCCCAGGTCCAGATCCCTAAAGTTCAGATAAGCAGCCCTGGGGTTCTTGCAAACATAAGGACCCATAATGTCATGAAGGTTCCTCATCCAATCAATATGCTTCTCAGAACTCTCAACCCCTCCATCTTGCCACACTACAATGTACTGAATATTATACAAGTTCCCCTTTCTGTGAGGAAACGGTACCTCATCCTCGGCTATCTCATCCATCCTCCCTCCATAAGGATCCATGGCCATGAATGCCAGCTCCACCTGAGAAAACCTCTTCCAGACATCATCCCAAACCTCTCTCGGAACAGTCTCTTTCACAAAGTCTGACTTCCCCTTCACAAATGCTTTACGTTGGAGTTTCCGATCCATCAATGCCTCCAAAGGTTCACCATTTGTAAATCCAGCGAAAAACATTGTGGACTCAACCCAGCTCATCTCCTTGCAGTCCTTGGCAGTCACTCCCAGCTCCGGAAAGCTCTCTCCCATCAGACGAAGCATGTCAGTGCACTTACCAAGATACAAGGAGTTGAACAAAGCCTGCACTCCCGTGCCAGCGGCTTTAACGATTTGTATCATCGCTTCTATGAATAAGTCTTCATGGAGCTTTGGAGCTATGGTTTGCCATTTGTGAACGAGATCTAGAGCACCTTCTTGCGAGGTCTTACTGACGGAGAAAACAGTGACGGTTGGAGGGACTGGAACGAGCTTCACTTTCCATGCAACGATGACGCCGAAGCTTGCACCACCGCCACCTCGTATGGCCCAGAAGAGATCCTCATCCATGGCTTCTCTATCCAAGAGCCAGCCATTGGCATCAATTATCCTAGCATCCAAGATGTTGTCAGCCGACAAGCCGTGCTTTCTCACCATGGTGCCCATGCCCCCGCCGCTGAAGTGCCCGCCGGTGCCGAGTGTGGAGCAAGTCCCCGCCGGGAATCCATAAGTGGAGGTCTTCTCTCCAATCCGGTAGTAGAGGTCACCCGTGGTGGCTCCGGCCTGGACCCAGGCCGTGCCTTCCTCCACGTCGACGTCCACTGAACGGAGGTTTGCGAGGTCTAGAAGAACAAAGGGGTCTTTGTTGAAAGAGTGATAAGAGAGGCCTTCATAGTCATGGCCTCCACTCCGGACCCTCAGTCGGAGGCCGTTCCTCTTGCAGCAGTGCACTGCGGCTTGGACTTCAAACTCGGAGCTGGGGATGATGATGAGGGCCGGCTTCGGAGTGGCCGCCGACGTGTACCGGAGGTTTTGGATGGAGGAGAGGAGGAGGGAGGAGAAGTTGGAGCTGTTGGGGAAGTAGAGGTGTTCAGAGAGGTTAGTGCATGGAGGTGAGAAACGTTCCAGGCATTGGAGGAGGCCTGCTCCCTGGGTTGTGTTTTCAGAGAGGGCAAAGTGAAGAGAAGAATGGAATAGAATGAAAACAAGTGTGAAGATGATTGCAGCCATTGATGAAGAATTAATGGAGCTCAGTGATCTTACTAATTAGCTCACAACATTCTATGCATACATGAGAAACCATTTGGATATCACTTATATTTATATATATTCAGATCATAATGCAAAGAACTCGGTTTGCTTGCTAATCTTGATGATCATGTTAAGTTTGATTTCCTCCACTACACTCTATTGCTGGGGGTGGCGGTGGTGGTTATGTGTAATCCACTCAAAGGCTCTAACCATGTCATGTTATACTAATGCTGAAACTAGAGTTAATTTGCACGCCTACTTCATATATAGTTGCACCATAAGCGAAGCTACATTTTCTTAGTGGATTGTCAAAAGACTAGAGCAACTCTTAAGTATCCTATACCACAAACTCAATTTACAAAGACCGGAAAAGATCTCCTTTTAAGTTAAGATGTAACTATTTTATCAAAAGTTAAGATGTAACTATATGTGGCATGCAACTGGGGTTAAAGTGGGCCTCTCTTTCCCAAACAGGGTACTTACCCCAATTAATTAGAATTTAAGATTCATAACCTCACCGTATAGATGTATTTAAGTCAATAATTAAACCACATCCTTTTGTAATTTGAGAGGATATGGATGTTTGGATTCTTCATCCAATGTTATATGGGGGCAATTTGCTAACATATTTACAATTAACCCCATTTTCTCGAGAATTGTAGAGTTAAACCATCTTTCAAAGATTGTTTAGCTCTAAAGAATCTTTAGTTCTGGTCTTTCAAATGCCATTAAGCTCCATTTGTAGGGTATTTTTAGCAAAAAGATCTTTTAAAGATCCTTTAATAAGTCAAAGTCAAGGGTGTGCACAGTCCTCAAGCTCACACTTTTCAAAAAAGTGCCTTTACCCACGGATCGAACTCATGCCAAACTAGGCGGTAAGTCCTTAACAGGGACCTGAGTATCAATAGACCATATGGTCCTTGCCTACATTGACTTAGTCTTTGGAGCTAATGAGCCTTTCAAAAACCATTTAGCTCTAGAGATAAGGTCCCTAAGGCTAAACAACGTCCTTTCAAATATTAGTTCCAAAGACCCTATATTTAGAGCTAAATGGTTTATGAAAAGCCATTTTGCTCCAAAGGGCATGCCAATCCAAGCCCTAGAGTTAAATAGATTTGGAAAATTTGTTTAACTCTACTGTTCTCCAAAAAAATTGGGGTGCCCTCCATCATACCTCATAAGGCATGTTGCCTTTCCCTACCCTGCACCCAAACTATTACACAAAACCCTACCCTGCACCCAATTTGCATAGGATTGCACCCCCAAGGCAATTGACCTTGAGCTAAAACCCAAGGTCTCTCAGAATTAATAAAAAATTGGAGGTAATTGTAAAATGTGGTTTTTTTCATTTAAACCCTCAAAATTTTAATTATTTTTTAAAATTTTAGTCAGCAAACATCAGCATCCTAGATACTAACTACAAAATCCAGTCATTTTGATAAATAAAATAATTAAAATTTTAAAAATAAATATATTGGTAAATGACAGTATTATAAAAGGATTTAGGCCTTAGAAATAGGAAGCCTAAAGTTAAGTGCATTTGGGGTAAAAAAAAGTCGTTCGTATTGATTTTTTTCTGGAGAAGCCGAAGTTGTAAAAAAATTTAAAAATAAAAATTTGAAAAACAACTTCTTTGGGAAGCTGGTGGTTGAAGTTTCTGGAAAAAAAAAACATTTTTTAAAAATTACTTTAGATTATAAAATTATCAAAACACCCTTATTAAAAACAAAGAAAGATAAGATTTAGGATATAGAGATCATATAATTACTAAATACTCTTATGCTCATATAATTATCAAAAAATTTTAACTGTAAAATATTTTTAAATTATAATATCCAAACATAAAAAATATAAAAATCTCTTAACTTATTTTGAAAAAGTTTCTTTCAAAAATCCATGTATTAAAGTGTTTTTTTTCATGAGACAACAAAAAAGAGACGTTAATTTTTTGGGAAATTACACTAAACTACTTTATGATTTGCTTCTATATCAATTCGGGGTCCATGGTTAACAATTTAGTGCCCTGCACTTTACTCCGTAAGCAAAATTGTGCCAAAAACTTAACCCTGTTAATATTTGTTGATGTGGCATTAAAAAAAATACTAAACAAAATAGGAAAACATAGGAAAATTTCTAAACAATTCTGAACAATAGAAAATCCCATATACTAAAAACTTCATAAATAAAATCAGGAAATTACCAAAAAAAACACAAAATTTTTAAAAATCCAAAAAATAGAAAAACTTATAAAACCCCCAAAAAATCGCTTAAATTCAAAAATAAATAAATAAATAAATAAATAAAATCTTTAACCCCCAAAAATTTTAAAAAAACTTCTAAAAAAATCCGTAATCCAAGAAATTCCAAAAAATAAAAATAAAATAAGCTTAAAAATTTCCCAAAAAAAACAAAAAAAACCCACAAAACTATTTTAAAAAAATAAAAATCTGAAAAAAAATTAGGAAGTGTAGAAAATCCCAAAAAATCCACAAAATCCCCTAAAAACTAAAACAACCTAGAAAAATTTGTAAAATTCCATAAATTTCCCAAAAATCCCGAAATATTGAAAAATAATATATAAACTTCATATTTTTCGATGTTATGGGATTTTTTGGGATTTTATGAAATTTTCTGGAATTTTTGGCAAATATGTTTAGATTTTTCATGAATTTTCTAGCTTGTTTAAAAAAAATCTATGTTTTTATAGTTTTTCAGGGTATTTTGTTGTTTTTTTGTGGATTTTTTGCATTTTGTTACAAATTTTTTCAGATTTTTCTTTATTTTTAAAGAGTTTTGTGGGGTTTTTTTTGGGAAATTTATATGCTTATTTTATTTTTATTTTTTGGAATTTCTTGGATTACCGATTTTTTAGAAGGATTTTCTAATTTTTTGGTGGTTTAAAGATTTTATTTTTTTATTTTTTAATTTAAGTGAATTTCTATGGGTTTTTATAAGTTTTCTATTTTTTTGGATTTTTAAAGATTTTTGTTTTTTTGGTAATTTCTTGATTTTATTTATAAAGTTTTTAATATATGGGATTTTCTATTGTTTAGAATTTTTTAGAAATTTTCCTTTTTTTTAATTTTTTAATATTTTTTGAATTTTTTTATTTTTTTTAAATGCTACATCAGCAAATATTAACGGTGTTAAGTTTTTGGCACTCTTTTTATCACGGAATAAAATATAGGATACTAAATTATTATAATTTAAATCACATTCCTCAAATTAATATAGAGATAAATCACAAGATAGTTTAGTGTAATTTCACTTTAATTTTTACTCGTGGGTGTGGTAGATGGATGACCTAAATCCAACAACTAACTGTGGTACTAGTAGTACCAATCAAGAAAGCCAATTATAAATGGGCATCAGACACAACAGCAAGGAACCTACATACTTTGGTCTATACTTATTGATTTTCTCGTTTAGTAAAATAAAAAAATACTAGTGTTTTGGATTTTGGTAGGAAAAGAGTTATTCTATTCCCTTTCGTTGGAAAGATCATCATGTTAATTTCTCGGTAAAATCCCCAGTTTAGTCCCTCTATTATAGTCAGGTTTCCCGTTTAGTCCCTCTATTATGAAACGCCCCAATTTAACCCTGTATTATTTTGATTGGGTCAATCAAGTCCAGGCGCTCACAGACGTTAGGTTCTCCGTCTGTTGGTGTTGACCTGGCGCTTATGTGGCATTTTAATTTATAAATTAATATTAAAAAATATTAAAATATTATTAAAAAAACCTAAACTAACTCTCCCCAAACCCTCTTCGACCCCTCTCCTCCCTCAGCCATCCAGCCGCCGGATTCAGCAACAACGCCAAAGTCCCTTCGATGTAGAACGTCTGCTTCTAACCCGATGAAAGATCCTCCCCCGCCACGCATTTACTCCAAAGTCGCGTGCTTCGCGTAGTGTAGCTCCACGGCGCGCATCCCCATCTGATTCCCGATCGTGTGACCAAATTCTCCGTCGCTGCCGATGATGGATCTCACCGCCGCATGATGTCCCAAATAGCGTTGATCTCATCGGGGAGAGTAGATCGCGCGGTGAACGACTTTGATGCATCCTTCACCGCTCCATTATTGTCTCGAATAGCTCCAGTGCTAAGTGGAGCTGGTAGAGAAGAAAGACTAGATTAACCTTGGATTCATATAGAAGTCGGGCAAGATCTAGCTAGGGTTTTGAGTAATTTTACAAGTTAGAGCTGATGGAGCGGTGACTCTCTTGCTCCCATGGATCACAAGTTGCCGGTGAGGAAATGGGGCGTGGTGGGGCTTGGGGCTGGTCGTGGCGTTCACTGAAAGGCCACAAGGGCCTCGTGGGTGGCGGGTGTTAGGAGAGGATGATGATGGAGCTTGATGCGGCGAGGAGGCCAAAGTGGGAGCTTGAGGCGGCGACGGAGAAGCACTGGGTTGCTTGGGAGAAGGGAGGTTGCTTGAGGCGGTGATTAGGGTTGCCAAAATGACGTGGCATTGCTATTTTTTTTAATAATTTTTTTAATAATTTTTAATAATGTTTTAATATTTAAAAATGCCACGCAAGCACCATGTCAGCATAAGATGACGGAGAACCTAACATCTGTGAGCGTCTGGACTTGATTGACCCAATCAAAATAATACAAGGTTAAATTGGGGCGTTTCATAATAGAGGGACAAAACAGAAAACCTGACTATAATATAGGGACTAAACAGGGGATTTTACCTAATTTCTCAAGTTTCTTCCTCCAATGGCAATTGAACCTTTGTTTTTTTCAAAGAATAGATTAGATCTATATATTCTCATCTAACTAAATATTTTTAGATTTTACTTTTTTGGTATAAATCGGAGTTTATTCGATTCGAGATAAATAGAAACATCAACACGACTTCCCGTATTTATCCCGCCGGGCATATGCCGTGTTGTAATAATTACAGAACAAAACATAACGATTTACCAGTCAGATCTTAACACGCGTCCTACTACTATTCAGAGCTTCGAAGCGGCGGTGAGCTTCTCGTCGGCGACGCCCACCGCCTTGCAGAGCTCCGGGAACGCCGCCTTCCTCGTCTCGGCATAAACGCTTCCAACCCATCCCCTTCCGGCGAGCTCCTCCCCGAGCTTGAGCGCCGCCTCTAGGGTCTCCTCCGGTCCAGCGTACAGCTTATCAACTATCCCCCTCTCCTTCGCCTCTTTCCCCCCGATCTTCATCGCCCCAAGCGCCACGTCTCTCAGCGTCCTCGGGTCCACGATCTTCGCCTTCATCAGCGTCATGAAGTAATCCGGGAACGGCAACCCTAGATCCATCTCGCTCATGTACAAGACTGCTCGATCCCCGCGCATCAGCACGTGGTCATGGCTCATCGCCAGCGCAAACCCCGCCGCGGCGGCGTGGCCGGTAATAGCGGCTATGGTGGGCATCGGCAGGGTCAAGAGATCGGCGACAACGGGGGCGAAGAGGGATACCATGGACTCGAGCCTAGCTTGGGCGGCGGAGGGAGAGCCCGCGGCTTTTGCCCATTGGAGATCGAAACCGTTGGAGAAGAAGCGGCCCTGGGCGGCGGTGACGAGAGCGGCGCCGCCGGGGTCGGAGAGGGCCTCTTTGCGGGCCGTGGAGAGGGCGGAGCGGAGGGCGGCGATGAGATCGGGGCCGAGGCGGTGATCGTCGTCGCCGGTTAGGGTTAGGAGGAAGACTCGGCCGCGCTTCTCGAGGGTGCACATCGTTCGGTCCCCTCCTTGTTGATTCTAGCCCTTTCTTGGGTGATGATGTTGGACAGATTTGTATATAAAACTTATTTTTAATATATAGAAAAAAAATTATTAAAAAAAGATTTACAATACAAATTATAAATAATTGGTATCTATTGAGAGATAAATAAATAAATAATATGATTTCTTTTAATAATAAATGTGATTATTTGCACATTTATATAAAGTGCCGACCAACATGTCTAGAATGTGTTTCCACTGATTTATTCAAGAGATATTAAGTATAAATTATAATAAATAAATAAATAAGGTTGTTGGTCTGGAGCGTGTTTCCACTGATTTGTTTATAAATATCCAAAAGAGATATTAAGTATAAACTATAAATAAATAAATAAATAAATAAATAAATTGGTCTGAAGTGTGTTTCCACTGATTTGTTCATAAATATTAAAAAAATATATTAAGTATAAATCATAAATAAATAAATAAGGTTGAAGATTGATTTTTGTCAATAATTAGCTTGTGCTTCATGTTTTCTAGTTTAAAAAATCTTGTCTTTTTACACACTCTTTCAAAATAAAAGGTTGAGGGATTGACACACCATGAAGTCTGCTTAGTGATTTGTTAATATTAAATCTTGTCCCAAGTTAAAAAGTCTCATGGAATGACCCAAGTTCATCCTACATTTATGAAGTCATTTCTAATATTTCATTTCATTCTTAAGTTTATTTGAACTTTAATGCATTCCAACCAACTAGGTTAAAATTTCTATGAAACAAAAGTAATGGGGGAATGTTAGAGGCAAGAATTATGGCAGCTGGGCCGCATTTTGATCAACCTTAGTTTACATTGTTTGTTTTGGTTTTGTTTTCATAGCTAGATTTAGCTCCCCCTGTCAAAAAAAAAAAAAAAAGTAATGGGAGAATATGAAGTCATTTCTAATATTTCATTTCATTCTTAAGTTTATTTGAACTTTAATGCATTCCAACCGACTAGGTTAAAATTTCTATGAAACAAAAGTAATGATAGGGATGAAAACTGGTGCTTTTCCCTTCAAATACCTTGGAGCTTTAATCTCACCCAAGAGAGTACCTATTAGCCAATGGCAACCATTACTAGATAGGACCAACAACAGCCTCAATGCCTGGAATCCCTCTTCTATATCCCTAGCTGGTAGAACAGTCCTTGTTAATACTTCCATAATGTCAATTCCTGTTTATGCTATGTCATACTATCCAGTTCCTAATACTGTTTTAGACAAGGTCTCCAAAATGGCTAGGAAGTTCCTATGGGGGTATGGTAATGCAGGTGGGGGTTTCCATTCCATTGATTGGAGCACTACTACGCTTGACAGAACTGAGGGAGGATTGGGAATTAGAAACTTAAGAAATGCTAAAGTAGCCCTCATGGTCAAAAATATCTTCCATCTACTGAACAAGGATGACAAGATCTGGGTAAAGATTGTTGCATTTAAGTATGGAAATTTCAACCCCTGGAATAAACCTAACTTGAGTACATCATCATGGTTTTATAAAATGCTTTGCAAGACTGCATCTTTCATTAGATCATCCCTGTGCATTAATAGTTGTAATCCCTCTACTACAAGCTTATTAAGTGATCCTTGGATACTTGATATTCCAATCTCCCTTAAACCCGCATTTGTTAATATGGAACTGCCAATTGAGAACCTGTGCATCTCTGATTTTGTGCGAAATAACACACTTCAAATTACGGAAATTGAGTCTTGTTTTGGTCAACATATTGATTGGGATAAGCTAAGTAAAGTGAAGTTTGATGATTAAAATTTGAAAATCATTGGGCATGGTCTCCTAGTGGTTCTCATAACAAGACTGTCAGTAATGTGTATAAATTTTTAAAGGGTTAAAGCCATTTTTGGTCCCTGAAAACAGGGCCAATGTTCATTTCCATCCCAAAAATTTAAAATTTGTTCAATATGGTCCACATTAGCATATACTGCCATTATCACTCCACATTAGCAACATAACAACGTAAACATAAAAATAAAAAGATTATATGCATTTCATTAGTATTCCACATAACCGCCACATCTGCAATAGGGACCAAAAATGCCAAAATACGAAATATATAGGAACCCAAAATGTCAAAATATGCAATACATAGGGACCATATTGAACAAATTTTGAATTTTGGGATGGAAATGAACATTGGTCCCGTTTTCATGGACCAAAAATGGTTTTACCCCATTTTTTTTAAACCACACTCACCACTCTGAAATGAGTGTTTGGAAGGACTAGCATAGTCTTTGGAGACTTCCTGTAACTCCATGGGTTAAAATGTTTCTTTGGAGACTCATGCATGGAAAAATTCACACTTTTGAATTCTTGTATTCCTTGAACATTGGTCCACAAACATTATGCCCTCTCTGTGGGATTACATATGAAACTCTGGAACATCTAATGCAGTTTTGCAGATTTATCAAGCAGTGTTGGTACTATGTGATTGAGCATACTAGTATTGATTCAAACGTTTTGGAAAATATCCTGAGCGGGGAGTGGATTACAAGCCATAAGATGGCAGTGGGTAACAGGCATATACATACTACAGCATTATTGGCCACATGTGCATGGAATATATGGAAGGCGAGATGTGATATAGTCTTCAACAATAGGAGAGCTGACCCTATACAGGTGTTCCAACAAGCTCTTTCCATCACCCAGGAACATCTTTGGAAGTCACAGCACCAACTCAGGGAGTATCTTAACATATCTTTTCATAAAAATTCTATCATCATCTTATGTGATGCTTCTTGGGCTGATGATTCTACTCTCTGTGGGATAGGTTTTGTGGTGGTCATGCAAGGCCAAAGTAATGTTATAATGGCAGGCTGCTCAAACAAGGATGTGGAATCAAGTTTACAAGCAGAGATTCAAGCAATTGGTGCTGCTCTGGAACAATGCCATTTAACCAGGATTCAACCAAGCAGAGTATTGACTGACTATCTACAAGCACTGGAGTTGATTTATAAAGAAGAGCTGAATAGCAATGCAAGATACATGGAAGATGTTCAAACAATCAGGCAGTTCCTAGACCAAAATCAGATGTTGGAAATCAACTATTGCCCAAGAGATCTCAACACAGTGGCTGATGGATTGGCCAACTATGCAAGGAGAAATCCACAGATATCTTTGTTCCATCGTGGGATTGATAAACCAAGATGGATTGAAGACTTATTTGCTGAAGCTGTTTTATGCTTTTAATTCCCTTTTAAGCCTGTTCTTGCTAGTTTCTTTTTTTTGTTTTTCTTTAAATAGCTTGTAGAAGCTCTTACCAGTAAAAAAAAAAGGTGAAAATAATATTTAATCATAATCTATTTACCCATTTATCCATCTATACATATTTTAACCAATGTATCCAAATAAAATCATAGAGGGGCTTGGATTAAAATAGATGTAAAAGAAGTTGACTAATTTGGTATAAATTTTCGAAACGCCAAAATGAGAATATGGACAAGTTGTATATAATATGTTGATGCAGTGATCGGTCCTGCATAGAGATCTAGATCTACTGTAATGTGTTCACAGTTTCAATAAGAGGGAAATAAGGAAGGAGAGGGGAGAAGAGGAATTAAGGGAGAAGACGGAGATAAATATACCTAGATTTGGATAATATTCTCTGTTTTCTCTTTTTATTTCTACGGCTTATATAGGCAGTTTTGTAACAAACTAAAGGTAGCACCTGTTATAGGCATAATATATTAACAAACGATTTGCGTGCATGATTGTGCCCACGATCACAAGGGTTGTCCTCTAATGACAACATCCTTAATTACAAAAAATTTCGCCTTAAAACATTAATTAAGGTAAAAATATCTCATGAATGTAAACTAATTCAGAAAATAGTCCTTGTATTTGTCCATCAGGGCGTTTCCTTTGCCCCTTCGTCCCCTGTGTCACAATGTCATTCCAAACCCGGTGCTGTCATCCCAAAGACGGTAAGTAAGGTAGCAGATCTCGTGCTTGAGGATAGACCTGACACTAAGTTAGTGAGGGAAGGAGTATGGGGATAAAAAAAATGTGTAATACCCAATTTAGTCCTTCTATTATACCGAACCGGCTCTTTTGGTTCATCTATTATAATTTGATGTTTTTTTATCCCTATATTCTCACGATTAAGAAATTTCATTCCTTCAAGGACCAAAAAGCTCAAATTATAGGACTAAAATTTCTCAATTGTGAAAATATAGGGACTAAAACGAATAAAATTATAATAGAGGGATTAAATTGGATATCAGATAAAAAAAAGAGTTTTCCAGTAGAGTGTACCTGGCAGAGAGAAATTGATCTTGCATCACCCTGTAGCTAAAAACCAAAATTTATTCTTGTTATTAAATAGTCAATATTTTTTGGGTTAAAGACATTTTTGGTCCCTAAAAACAGGGCCAATGTTCATATCCATCTCAAAAATTTAAAATTTGTTCAATACGGTCCACATCAGCATATACTGCCACTTATCACTCTACGTCAACAAAATAACGACCTAAACATAATAATAAAAAGATTATATGCATTTCATTAGTATTCTTACGCTTATACGTCGATAATAGGGACCAAAATGCCAAAATACGGAATATATAGGGACCCAAAATGTCAAAATATACAATACATAGGGACCATATTGAACAAATTTTAAATTTTGGGAAGGAAATGAACATTGGTCCCGTTTTGTGGACCAAAAATTGCTTTACCCCATTTTGTTTTCATCTTATGGGAATAATTTAGGAAAAATTCTTTTTGGGTCCCTGGAAGTTTCAAAACTTCCCAGGAGCAGTCCCTCTAACATTTAACTTTCCTGCAGACCCTCCTCCTTTATGCCAAAGTTATTTTTCAGCCCTTCCAGCTAACTCCATCAGTTAGTTTTTCCTATAATGGCAACTTTACCCTTATTGTTGGTGGAGAGTTTTCCCATCAAATCATGTCAGATTTTTTAAATATTACACTCCACCCATCACTTCCTCACCTTTGCCATCTTTTCACTGACTTTTTGTACTTTTCCCAGCTTTTTATACTCTTCTTCTTCTTTAATCCATTTTGTTCACTTTCTGCTCTTCTTCTTCCTTACCTTTCTGCTCTTCTTCTTCCTTACCTTCTTGCTCCTCTTCTTCTTCTCCTGGTGTGACGAGCTCTATGACCATCTTTATCTCGACGAGTCACTACCAAAGGCTAGTCGAAGAAACATCCACCTTTGTCGTGAGTTCTTTTTCTCATTTTTCTGAGAAATTTTTTTAATATCTCGTGCAGTTTAAAACCATGCCAGTGTAAGGCGCTCTTGCTGCAGGATGGCAATAGAGACTTTTTGTGCAGTCGCCAGATATAAGGGGGAGGGACAAGTGTTGCAATTTACCTTGTTGACTTCATGTGCGTCAATACTAACCGAGATATGTAAGCGATGTGGTAAATATCATGCCTTCTCTTTGGATGACCAAACCAACCCGTCAGCATGTCCATTTAATAATTCGTGCATTTCATGTTTCCGCTTAAATATATGAGTTTTTGTTAAGTGTCTGCTTTTCCCATTTAACATTTAGACTCTCCGCTTAAATATATGGGTTTCCGCTTACTTTCCGCTTAAGATATCCCAATCTCATTGGTGATATATGCACCAACAGGAGGCATTCATTCTCAGAGAGCATATCATTCAACAGAGGCACAATTCCATCCCAAAAAGGATTTGCGAGGGCCTTAGTCATTTGTACTCAATCAGAGAAAGTTGAAATTGTGTCAGTAATTCAATTAAACTGCCAAGTATGACCAAGTAGTTGTCTTCGTCATCGCCAACATGGGATGACACAGATGGACTTCGATAACATTTGTAGTTGTTTTGCCCTTGCGAGAATTCCTCTTCAGCGACTTCTCTTCGAGGAGAGAGGCCTTCACAGACTGAGACTAAGTCACCCACTTCTGTGACCAAGTCGTCTTATGGATGACTTTCTTCACCCGCTTCTATATAACGGGTGAGGATGATACTGGCGGCGCCGTAAGCTCCTTTTTCTCAAACAGCGGAGCTAGTGGTTCAACGCCCTGTCTCTGTCCCTCCATTTTGTCATGTCGGGACATGATGCATGCAAAGTCTCTTGAAATAATATCATATGCCTTCTCAAGGTGTGTCGCAGTGTCCTCGTCCATTGGCCTTCTTGCCGGAGTGGCCGTGGAAGAACGACGTTGGGTAGTACGCGGGGTTGCTGGGCTGGGAGAGTTCTCTGACCCTTTTTATGCAATGTTTGTGTTCTCCTTGCCACCCTTGCCACGGGATGGGGGCGTAGTGACAACTTTTTCATTTCTTTCTGGTCGGGACCGTTGATCGTCCTTCCTCACGGCTTATACATTGACTTCTTCCACCCGTTTGACAAGGACATGCTCGGAAAAATGTGAAGAATCAAATAATATCATATGTTAAACGAGAACTCTAGATATTGAACACAATTTGATAATATTAAATGCGAACTCCCAAAATTAAGCTGAAACACCTTATATTAAACGGGAAGTTAATAGATTAAACGAAAACATACTATGTTAAACACAAACTCCAAATATTAAGCGAAAACACCTTAACTTAATCGAGAAGTTTTTATATTACACGAAAACACATTATATTAGAAAGGATGATGGAAACAAAGCAAGGAAGATACTGAAGGGCATCCCTGAACACATTAAACAAGAAAAAAGAAAGGATGATGCAAACAAAAGCAAGAAAAAAAGATGAAGGGGTCCAGGACCACCAGCAGCAGCATCTATTCAATCAGTATCTTCACCAGGGGTACTAAGGGTACTAGGAGGAAGATACTGAAAGGCGTCCTTGAACTCCATTGCAGTCAAGTCTAGCTCGGGATGATGACGAGAGATATCTTGAAAGATTTTGAAACCTTCCTCGACACCTTTTCTCCCTTCCTCACCGACCAGGCCCTGGAATTCGTCGGATTCCTTGAAGTCGGAGACAACACAAGAGGCGATCTCGCACTCTCGGGCCAGGTTCTCATTCGATATCTGGTAGAGCTCGACAGCGCGACGAATATCCATGTGGAAGAGTACCCCGCATTTATACGCCACCACAACGTTCTCCCGGATCCTTTTAAAGAAGACCGGTTGTGCCGTAGGTGACTCCTTCTCCTTCTCCTTCTCAGAGGCCTCTGTACTCTCTCGGAGTTGAGGCTGGGGATCGGTGGAGATCATTTGGCAAGTTCCCTTAGCGTCTGCTTGCGGCCGGTGGGATCCATTCGAGGGGCATAGAACCCAGCAGAGGAAAGAGTGAGGAGGGTGTGCGCCCATCGAGGGCTATTTAAAGAGCGAAGAGCGATGCGGGAAGGCGCATAAAGGATTCGCCCGACGTTTCGGGTTTTGGGAAGTGTCATTATAACTTTGCCCACCTATATGCAACGAAAGGAAGCGTCGTTCGGATAACATGAAGCAAAACGGAGCAGGCCAAAACCACATAAATAGAAAAGGGATTCAGGAGAATTAAATAGCCGCAAAATTGCTCCAATGAGAAGTGTATGGTGGACTAAACCGGCGGGTCTCACCACAAACAAGTGATAGCTTGCCACCTCACTCCCATGAAGAATACCCCTGGCCACCTCACTTCCCAACCAGTGAGATTGGAATACATTAAGCGAAAAGTCTGAATGTTAAACCAAAACATCTGAAAGTAAGCGGAAACTAAGCAGCGTAAGCAGAAACTGTAAGATATAAGCGAAAATGTGACATTATAAATGGAAAGTAATTATTATAAGCTCAAAACTTACTTGTCAATTTTGAAGTTGAGAAACATCGCAATTGTTGTTTGTTCCAGTTTGTCCATCGGCATAAAACCGGCAAGACGTTTCTTCTTTGGTATAAAATCTGTCTTCATTGGATTCATGTCGTTGGCCATGCAACCCTCTATATGGATCACTTCGTCTGTCTCCGGATTGGTGGTCGCGGTCGGCATTTCAATACAGGTGGTGGGTGGAAGGGCGAGGGAAAGTGTTTGCTCAAATGAGGAAACCGGTGATTCTTTATTGGCAACCGATGGCTCAACGTTGGCGGTCGGTCGTTCCGTACCGGTCTCCTGTGGTTTAGAGTCCGTCGATACTGAGGTATGTATGGCCGGTGGTTCTTTGCTGGCAACTGATGGCTCAGCGTCGACAGCTGGTTGTTCCATGCCAGTTTTCTATGGTTTAGAGTTCGTCGACACTGAGGTAAGTATGGCTGATGGTTTATTGTTGGCATTCATTGGTTTATCAGCTGGTTGTTTAGAGGTAGAGGTGGGTAGAGGGAGTGCGGTCGGTGGTTCAATAGACGTGGTCAAAACTTTATTTTCCACGGTTATTTTCTCAATGACCCATGTGCCATGTAAAAATCCAAGAATTTTAGAAATAAAATGTTCTAATATTTCCTTCAAATAATTTCTTAATTTAAAATAGGCCCTTAGCTATTAAAGATGTTTGATTAAATGATTTAAGTGGGATTAATTTAAATTGAATGGAAATTCAAGTTAAATTAGCTCTGCAGGGACCAAATAGTAAAGAGTCAAAAAGTGAGGGATCTAACAGAAGTTTGTCGATCTAACAGAAGTTTGTCCCTCTCACAAGTTAAGGACCCAATCGTGATTTAAAGAAGTTGGTGGACTTCTGTGCAAAAGTACAGAGAAAAACTCTAATAGAATGAAATGGACTGCTGAGATTAGATTATCTCAGACTAGAGCTGATCCCGGAGCACTATTAGACGATCTGTGTAGCCACATGGCAGATCATGGAGCGTCCATCCTTAGGAGTGCTTGATGCGAGACCACGAAGTTCATGATCGACCGCTCAATTCCAAGCAAATCGAGCCATCGATCGGAGAAGAGATTAATCACGAGATATTAAAATTTAATCGAGGCCGTTGTATTAGATCGTGATGATCTCCACCGCTCATCAGTGAGACCCGATCCCGGAGGCGGCACCCTCTCGCGATGGCCGCCACTCAGGAAATGGTCATGCGCACCGCGTCGGCCGTCTCGCTTGTAACACCCCGATTTTTCTGTGAATATTATAAATAATAAATAAATATCGGGGTTAAAGAATATAGTGATGGGATCTGGAGCTGAATTATTTGAAGGATGAGTTTAGCTAAATTAAATAGTTCGGGAATTATTACCTTGGATTTTATTCTAAAACAAAATAAATAATTAAGGAGGGGAAAACTATTAACTTAGATGTGTGACAATTAATCAAATAATGGGCTACTATAGAGAGAAATAAGAAGGGATTTAATAGAGAGCACTTAGGCATGTGACAAAATGATTAATATCTCTCTCTATTGAGTCAGGTTTAATAAGAATGGAATGTGTTAGAGGAGAAGAAAGGCTTAGTAATAGAGGAGGGTGCTGGTTTGAAACAGGGGATTGGGCTTATTCGTCTTTCTCTCGTTCCGGCAAGCAGGAGGTGGCGCTGAAGGGGGGGGGGGGTCGTGGCGCTTTGCATGTACAGGGAGAGTAAGTGGCTGCCATGCAGCTCCTTAGATGAAGGAGGGCACGAGCACGCCTTACGCTTGGATGCCAGCCCGGTCAGGGTGATAGGCTGGAGAAAAGCGGTGACCGTGTCGAAGCCCCTGTTTTACGGCGACTTTTGCGCTGGCCTCTGTCGCATTCGCCGGCGGTACCGCGAGATCGATGGGATTTTCCGGCCGACTTCTAAGTGATGCGTCTGCGGATGTCACCGCGGCACATCGTGAGCCTCTCATCAGGCCTGTTCTTCGTGGTAATCTCCAGCAGTGTCTCCGGCCATCTGTTGAGCAGTCCACACGCTCGGTTCATGAAAAGCAAGATGCTCTTCGAAGTAGAGAAGAAGAGTTACCTTGCAGCTTTCGTTTGAATGCAGTTGTATGTTGTGAAAATTCCTTAGTTATTGTCGGTTGTTTGAACTGCATGTTGGACCTTAGCTGTGTATTCGATGGTGTGGTAGATTGAGCTTACATTGTCATGTAATTGTAGAAGAGTAAATGTATGGTCTCAGTTTGTAAGATGCAAAGAGGAGAGGGACCCCTGAAGCTCATTCATGCCTAACAGGTGTTCGTTGATTCGCTTCAGTGAATTACGGGCAGTTACTTAATGGTTGGTTGTGTCGTAGGAGGTTGTGCTTGCTGTCATTGTGCTTGGAGGATGTACTAGCTGTTGTATGATGTGCTAGGTCCCAGAAATTCTCAGTGTTAGAGCCACTTGTTCGGACTGATTTAGATGGTTAAGCAGTAGTTGATGCTGATTTAGTTGTTGTTTGATATAGCTATGATGGTTAGTATTGTTGCTGCTGTTAATGTAATGTTTAGTTGCTGAATTTATTGGAGATCAATATTGGTGCATGTGAGCTCCCTGTTCTTGCTGCTGATCTTGTACTGTTTGTGTTGAAAGCTTGGTGTAGTTGATATTCTGCGGTCTTGGTGTTCATTGGTGATATTGTTAGTGTTCTTGATGTGCTTTATCGTATCTAGTTTCTCTCGAAGAACAGAGGAGATTCTGTTCAATTTTTATAAGAAAATCTGCCTTTCAAATGTGTGTTTTAATGTTTAGTTCCAGGATTGAACAGTAGTATGTTAAGGATTTGGTATGAGCACTCAAGAGGAGGCCAAGGCTATTGAGGAATGGTGTCCAAATGGATAATGATGATTTCTTAGTATTGGATTATTGTTTTGTGAGTTGTTAAAGTGTGGTGACAGTCAACTAGACTTTAGAGTTGCCTAAGTATAAGCTTCATATTTTGGTCCTAGGTTATAGTTGGTCCTTTGTATAAATTATAACAATGCTTGAATAATGGGTCTTGAAGTATTTTGAATTCGGCCATGAGAGTTTAAAAGGAAATGATTATTTCAGGGAATACGATTTGTGAACATCTCCTTTGCTTCTATTGCTCGAATGCTAGAATGAGTTAAAGAAATCCTTAATAGCCTCTGTAACATGACCAGGTAAAGGAGGCAAAGCAAATGTCTTGTAGTCTATGTAAGCAGGAGTATACATTCGTTACAGGCCATTTGCGAAATGATTCTGTAGAAGCTACCTAGTCATCGGGCAAGAATGAGTTTAATTAATAGCTTTTAATACTTGGTCTTGTAAGGGGAAAGGCAAGGTTGATTTGTTACAAGGCTGAGAATTAACGGGTTCTATGGAGTTTTGGTAACTAAACTAACTTAAGGAATGCTTAATGAGATCAAGCTAAGTTCAGATTAGTGTGAAATATTTACCAATTTAGGGTTGCTTGATTGTAAGCTTCAGGCTTTGATGTGTAATGCTATGTTTGCATGTTGGGCCGTAATGTAGAAGGACTAGAGCCCATGATTGATTAGAAGATGATTGTTAACTAAGAGATGATGGATTGTGAACTAGAGTTTAATTTAGTTATGATTTTGTTTATTAGGGAAAGGGAAAGCCAAGTCGGGAACTCCAGGAGGTTCTAGTCAGACCTGAAATACTTAGGACTACAGGTGAGTGGACCTACTGTATATTTTGTGTTTTATCGAGATTTATCGTGTTTTCAGTATATCTTTATCGGCTATGATTTATTCTCGGTTTTGAGAATGCTTTCGATTATTTACAGCTATTGTAGATCGATGTTTTCTGCATATGACTAGCTGTAGATCATTGATCTGAACATGAGATAGATATAGGGCGTGAGCATCGATCTTTGCTTCCTGTTAGGCGATCCTTGCGAGGCGAGATCGCTCCGTTGAGCTAAGACCAAGCGTGATACCGTAGTAGGGGAAAGGTTTTCTTTGATTTCAAAATGAATTTCTGGCATCAAAATCTTGTTTTCAAAATGAATTTATCTTAAACCCTTTTCCAACTCTTTGGAGTGCTCGGTACCACGAGTGAAGACCCAGTCGGGGAAACCTCACGGCCGCTCTGACCCGGTCGGGGATACCCGCCCGGCTATTTATCTGAGATCTTGCAAGTTGATCCCTCTGAGGTTGCATTCTTATCGATAGACGCTCACATATCTAGACATCTCATGAGACACAGACAGGCATGTTTTCGACTGATGACTCTTCGGGTTTTTCTCGGACATTGCATTAGATAATCATCCTGATTAGGAGGTTAATGCATAGACGTCCATGCTTTACTGTATTTTCTACATGTATATGAGTAGAGATTACCTTCCATATACAAGATTATATTTTCAGAGGCACAGGTCTCATTGGACCTGACAGTAGGGGTCACATATCACTGAGCTCTGTAGCTCAGTCCCTCTTTCTTACTCACCTTGTGCAGGTAGCAGACAGAAGTTCGAGTACAGGCTAGGCCCGGTGAGACGTGAGGTCTTAGTTGGCTCTGGCGTCCCACAGTCATTTTCCTTTCCGTTGTGTACTCTGTAGATTACATGTTTATTTTATATTTGACTTTCGGAGACTAGACCCAGACGTGTAGTCTGGGGAGAACTGTAACAGATTTGACTCGTCTTTCTAGAAGAGTGTCAGATTTATTATGTTTTATTCTTATCGTCTCAGTTATTCCATGATTTTTTAGATCAGCTTTACTTGACCTTGGGCTCAGGATACGCACCTGGGCTGGCTGGTGTGACACCTGTCCTCATTAGGATCAGGGTGTTACATCGCTGCTTTCTCCAGCCGTTACGGGCGAGGGACCAGTGCCTTTTCGATCTTCTTAAGCTCTATAAGAGCAGCCCCTGTTTTCGAGCGAGAAGGAGCAGAGCAACTGTGAGAACGGAAGAGGAATCGAAGGAGAGGACAGTCGCTGAATAGGGTGATCAAAGAAGGAGATAGTTGCTTTCGGGGATGGTGCGATCCACGGCCGCTAACACCCGGGAGCTTGAGCAAGCGGTAATAATCTTTCCCCATAGTTAATTTTGAGCATTGAGTGCGAATTGAGTGGAGTTCGAGCTTCGCGGAGTGGAAGCTTTGGGTCGGGGGTCGTGGGGGTTCGAGGAGAGGGTTTGGTGCTGCATGGAGTATGAACGAGGCCTTTGGGCGAGACGAAGCTTACTGCATGAAGCCCCGGCGATGAGGCTTTGGTATGAGAGATGGCTTTTCGAGGTCGGTTCGGTAGGCGGCTGAGAGAGAAGAAGAGGGAAAAAAAAGATTAATTTATTTTTTTTTTTTAAGTTAACTTAGTATAGTGTTACACATTAATCAGTTTAATGTTATTATTAACTTAGGTTGACTATATTATTTGATTAAGGGAATTTAATTAATTAAGGAATGATTAATCAGTTAATATTTTTAACTTAGGTTGATGATGTTATTTGATTAAGGTGATTTAATTAATTAAGCTTGGTTAATTAGACTCATGAATTGTATCAAGTTAGGTGATTGAACTTGACCCCTTAGATTGATTTAAAGGGTTAGGTCTAACCAAGTTGATGGTTAGCTTGATTAAGATGATTAATTGATTTATTACCTAAGTATCTAGGTGATTAAGTTAATTCATGTAACATGCCAAGTTTAATCAAGTCAATGATTAAATTAAATTAAAGAGACAAGGTTTGGGGTCTAAGTTACAAGATAAGTGATTTAATTAAATCATTAAAGTTGGTTGAGTCCAATGGGGACTAAAAGTGGATCCAACTAAATTGGGCTGGGAATCTAGGTTGAGTGAACCAGATTTTGAAAGAAAGGGTGGGATTCGAACCCATAACTCTCCAACTAGCATAGTCAAGCTCTAACCACTAAGCCATGAGAGGCCGCTAGTATAGTGGATGGCCATTTTATTTAAGTAAGGGTTGGGCCAGACCAAGACCAAAGGGCTTGCTAGTCCGTAAGAGTGGGCCCAATAAACTCTAAGTGGTTAGACTCGACCAAATAGTATTTTAAACTCGGTGATGGTGTGTTCCAGGATGACTAGAATAAGAAGAGAGTCAACCTATAGTTCAAAGTCTGAGAAAAGAGAAATAATAACTCTATGAAATGTCGAGTGAGACCCGTTTTCCTGGACTATGGTCCACTAAGAGAGAGAGAGAGGGAATAATGCATGTGCATTTAGAAACTTAGGGTTTTATTAGGATTTTGACACTAATAGAAACTCTATCACCAGATAGCGACGTGGAACCTAGAGACACGTCAGGAAGAGGCTAGGGATGTCTCCAATTTTCGTAAAAGGTAAGTACACTTGCCTCGTACTCACTCTTCGTAGTTTTTCTTAGACTTGTTTTATCATATTGATAGATGCTTTATTGATATCATACATGTTGTCTTAATTTTGTGATTCATTCCTATTAAGCATGTATGTTTGTTTCGGGATGCTGGTATCCCTGTTTTGTTGGGGTCTACTGCCCGGACTCAGTGGAGCGTGGGGGCTCCGATAGGGAAATGTTCAGGGATGGGACACCCTGGCATTTCTGCTTGCCGCGCCATAGGGGCATTTCTCTGGTAGTCCTACCCGTCAGTGGGAATGATATGCTGGCCGTGTTAACACGTATGAGAGGTGGTACTACCGACTTATCGCCGAAGGGTAGTGATCCTGGCAGCTTATTTGGATCTGGTGACCGGGGAGTGATCCTTGAGTTTTTCTTTGAAACTCAACCTTGAGCTTGAGAGTTTACATTGTTAGGGGGTCGTCACAGATTGTCTTTACTTGTAGTAGACTCCTAGAGTTCTATTTTCATGGGGATGTGGTCCCATTATTTGACATGTTGCTTTAATATGTTTCTTTTGTAACCCCGCAGGGGTACTTACTGGGCTTTTCATTCGAAAGCTCACGCGTTTGTTCTTTCTCCCTTTTACAGATCCTGAGGTTTAGGGGCTGGATTGTCTAGGAGATCAGAGGTTTGAGGGTCTCCCTTTTGAGAGTTGATTATCATGTAGGACCCGTATAGGGACCTGACTTTGTATAGGGCCTATGGACCCTTATGACTCTATGTTTTTATGGACTTGAGTATGTTTTATCGTTGTTTGTTATCTGCTGACTCACACTTAGGCCTTGTATTCGAGCTAAGCTTGACTCCACTTTCGAAGTGCGGCGGTGCATTGTACATGTGCTCGAGGTCTTAAATCCAGGGACGGGCGTGACAGTGCCATCCTTCAAGGTAGGCTTTCCGTGCTTCAATTTTGTCGGTGATTGATTACACCGCCAAAGCGTGACCATGTAGAGTAAATTGCGCCAACATCTTTCAAATTTTTGACATCAGCGGCACACTTTCGAGTTTACGCCCAGAGGCGTCGGTGTATGCCTTGGAGGGTATTTTCATAATATTGAATATTATTTATCCACATAATTCTGCCTTTGGGAGGCCCAACCATTGTTTTAAACTTTTAAATTCATGCTTTCGAGGGCATTTTCATAATATTGGATGCTATTTTCTCATAATATTTTAAATCCATGTCTTGGGGGGTTAGCTCTGACCTCTTTTTTCAATTGATGCGTTGAGGGCATTTTCATAATATTTAAATCCATACATTGGGGGGTTAGCTCTGACCTGTTTTTTTTTTGATTAATGCTTTGGAGGGACATTTTAGATTTATCGTAGGGCAAAAGTAGCTTTGTCGAGTGGAATCTCAAAAAATGGATGTTTTGGGATAGTCTGAACTTGAGAGAGGGATTTTTGTGGATTTGTGAAACTGTGAGGGATGTTTTGTTGATTACCACGATAATATATGCTTCAAATATTCACACATGTCTAAGGGGTGAGATGTGCAAGGAGATTTTAGTAACTTGCCAGATTAAACGCTCTAAAGATTTCTTTTGGAAAGTCTTATCATTCATTTACTCATCATCCAAATGCAACTCTGGCCACTTTTTTTCCCTTTATAGTACATTCACCACAAACACTCCCTCTGGCTCCATCAGTATCATTCTGTGGAGAGAGAAAGAAGATCAGAGAGACTGAGATTTGAGAAGAGAGAAAGAAAGCTTGAAGCATGGCATCAATGGATAAGTATAGGACTCACTTGTATGATGAGGGAGAGGAGAACACAAGTTGGCGACATGGTGGCCCTCCGACCTATGATATGGTCAACAAGCTCTTCGAAGAAGGAAGGACCAAGGTATAATAGTTCTAACAATTCATCCATTAACTGATCATCATATATATGTTCATATATCACCAAGTGCTTCAATTCTGATGTTAATTAATCTCCACTCAAGGAATGGCCAAAAGGATCTCTTGAAGAGGTTGTGCAGGAATGCCATCAAGACATGGGAGATGGAGCTCTCCCACAAGACCAACCTCCATGACTTCAAGACCATAAACCCTGAAAAGTTCAAGCTCTTCGTCAATGGTAAATTCACTACCTCACCATGCACGCCCGCATCACCATTACTTGTAATTAAACTTTGGTGTTGTGGTGTATCCACTGTTTATATATAATATAGGAAGGAAAGGGTTATCTGGGGAGGAGACACTGAAGCTTGGGAGCTACAACGCTTTGTTGAAAACCTCTCTGCCTGAGAAGTTCCAGTACTACAAGGCTGGAACTGAGACGTTTGAGTCATCACATGAGGCTTTCAAGATGGCCTTTCCCAGAGGGTTTGCTTGGGAGGTGTTGAGTGTGTACTCAGGGCCTCCAGTGATTGTTTTCAAGTTCAGGCACTGGGGATACATGGAAGGGCCTTTCAAAGGCCATGCTCCCACTGGAGACTTGGTGGAGTTCTCTGGGCTGGCTGTTCTAAAGGTATGATTTCGCTTTCTATGTTTCTTTCATCCCTCCACTTTGTGTTCTTTTTTTGCATCAAGAGTAGTTGAGACAATGGCAAGTGAACCTATAAGATCATCAGTGGAATTAATATGAACATCCACCTTTGAGATCATGACCAAGGAAAAGGGTAGATGGTTATCTTAATTAACTATGGTACATGTGTTAATCTCCTATTCAATGCTTGCAGAAAAAAAAAAGTACCAATGGCCTCTTGGCCTATTGGTATCGATCGGTTCCTGTAAGATGTGTTCTTACGAACCGAGTTTGAACCTACACTCACACAGGTGAGGGCTCAGTAGTTATGTTGAGGTGCACACTTGTGCCCGACCCTGACATCCTTTCTGGGAGAGCTCTTGTCGCTTTTGTCAAAAAAAAAAAAAAATGGTTGCAGAAAGTGAGCCTGCAGTATTACCATAGAAACTCTAGTGATGAGAATCCAATGAAAATTTTATGGCATAAATGCAGGTAGATAGCTTATTGAGAACTGAAGAGGTGGAGATTTATTATGATCCAGCAGAGCTGTTTGCAGGACTCCTCAAGGGTGATCCTGCCGCTGATGCCACTGCTGACATTAATACTACTGCAGCCAATCTCCAGGCTTGTCCCTTATTCAAAAGAGATCAACTGAAAGACGGAAACGAAGAAGTATCTGCATGAACTTTTGACTTCTTCTCCTTTGTTAATTTATTGCGTTTGCATTCTGTATTGTTGCTTCATGCATTTTTGCTGCTATTTTTCTAATTCATAGTTGCCATCGCAGTTATATATCTTTTGTCATCATATGTTCTGTTAAGCGTCTGAATAAATCTTTGTTTGTGACATCTGGCTGAAATATCAGCTAGCTGTTGAAGTGTTCAACTTATATTTAATCTCTGTTTGGGCGGTTTGGTTGCAGTAATTCTATATTCAGGTTGGAGAGGAGTATTATTAGCAAATAGCTAGCAATACAAGTCTGACATCTAGGCATTATTAGAGATAGGTAGTATTTGTTTCAATCATATCTTTTTAGCAGTTGTTTTTATCATATTTTTTAGCATTTGTTTTTATCATTATTTTATATTTTTAACATTTGTTTTTATCATATCTTTTTGGTCAAAATCCTTATTTAGTCCCTAGAGATCACTGCTGAGGAGGGCCAGGCTTTTTACTAAGCGTATAGTAGAGGGCTCCCGCAAACAAAAAATAATAGAGGGGCCAAAGTGTAGCAAATGAAGTAAATACGAGGGGGTAGTTAGGGGCTTTGACCTATCTTTTTTAGCATTTGTTTTTTTATCACTATCTTGATTTTTTTAGTATTTGTTTTATCATTATCGTATCTTTTCCATGCCGCCGGTCATTACCTTTTTGCCTGCTAATTCAACAATTGTAGTACCTAATCCGGCCTTTTCGCCTTGAATCCGTTCATTGTATGTCTCCGCTAATGATAAACTTACAAATGTTCTTCGGAAGTCTTCCGAAGATTGGTGTTATGTCCGGAACACCATCTTGAGGGGCATATTAGAGATAGTTAGCATTTGTTTTTATCATATCTTTTTAGCATTTGTTTTTTTTTTTTCAAATGACTACAATTTTAGGTATTCACTTTAATTTTGTTAGGTATAGGTGCTTTTCTTCTAATACTCAAAGCTCTTTATTTTGGTGGGGTATACGATGTTGTAAGACAAGAAGAGATAATAGTCTTTGTGGTGGATAATATTTCTCTCACACACCCAAGAATATAGAGGAAGAAGATGATGAAGATGATGGAACCTCTTCACTTCTTTCTTTCACTTTTTCAATATATCATACTTTTTTTTTGTTACAAGAGACACACTTGAATACATTAAACCCTTGGAATGACTTTTAAGGAGCATTTACAATCCTCATTACCAAGACCAACAACTTACCCATCACTAGCCCACTAACTTTTCATATTCCAATACTCATAATAATATATATTTTTTATATTCCAAAACTAAGTTTATTTTCCAACATCCCCCCTTAAACTTAGTTTACTTCCATCTATCATACCAAATAACATCTTGAACTTGTTGAAGAGATCAACCTTGAGTGGCTTGGTGAAAATATCCGCAACTTGATCATTTGACTTCACATAAGTTAGTTCAATCTCCTTCTTCTTCACATGATCCCGAATAAAGTGGTATCGAGTATCAATATGCTTACTCCTTTCATGATGCACCGGATTCTTTGCTAATGCAATTGCCGATTTGTTGTCAACACAAATCTTGATAACTTCATCATAATGAAAGGTGAATTTCCTTGAGTAACTCTTTAAGCCAAATTGCATGACAAACACATGAAGATGCCGCCACATACTCCGCCTCACAAGTAGACAATGTAAAAATTGGTTACTTCTTTGAAAACCAAGTAAAAGCCGTATTTCCCATAAAGAAAACAAATCCGGTGGTGCTTTTTCTATCATCCAAATCTCCACCCCAATCACTATCCGAATAACCAACAAGATGGGAATGATGAGTAGAATAAATCATGACTAATAGTACCTTGAATATAGCGAAAAATCCTCTTAGCGACTTGCAAATGAGATGTCCTTGGTTTCTCCATGTAGCGGCTCACCAACCCAACACTATAGAGAATATCGGGTCTTGTACAAGTCAAATAGCGCAAGCTTCCCACCATGCTCTTGAATAGAGTAGCATCAACAACTTGGCCTTCACCATTCTTAGAGAGCTTCACACCACATTCATCCAGTGTACTAACTGGCTTGCAATTGTTCATATTGAACCTCTTGAGAATCTCTTTTGCATATGCTTCTTGTGAGATGAAAATGCCTTCATTGCTTTGCTTAACTTCAATACCAAGGAAAAAAGACATGAGCCCAATATCCGTCATCTCAAACTCTTGAGTCATTGCTTGTTTGAACTCCTTGATCATGTGAGAGTTATTGCCGGTGAAGATCAAATCATCTACATACAAACAAATTAGCAATACATCTCCATTGCTATTTACCTTCATATAGAGAGAATGCTCATGTGGGCATTGAACATAGCCATTTCTTTAAAGAAATCACCAATCCTACTATTCCAAGCCCGGGGTACTTGCTTCAAGCCATAAAGTGCCTTCTTTAGCTTCAAAACTTTCTGCTCATGCTTCTTGTTCACATAACCCATGGGTTGTTCCACACAGTGGCGGAACCAGGATTAATAGGTAGGGGGGGCTTAGGTAAAATGTAAAAAAAAAAATCATTTAACAAATTTTTTTTTCAAATATAAAACAGTACGATAATATAACTTTTAATTAAAACAACTACAATTTGAATACATACACAGGAAAAAAAAGCATAAAATCACTATCGATGCGCACTTGAACTAGAACCAACACTGAAGTCAAGGTGACATGCGAGGCATGCGACTAAGAGGAGGTAATGCGCATTTAGTTTGCATTTTACGAAAGCTTATTTGTAGAATCACTTCATTGTCAATAGTTGTAAAAATCTCCCGCTCAATATAGACAACCAGGCTATCGTTCATCCACTCGTCTCCCATTTTGTTGCGTAAGTCCGTTTTTACAAAATTCATTACCGAAAACACCCTTTCAACACTAGCTGTTGCAATTGGCAAAACTAATGTCAATTCAATAAGGCGATAAACTAGTGGAAAAATAAGACGTTTGCCTGTTTCAACCATTTTCCTAGCAAAACCCCCTAAGTCCCCGATATTTGCAAAATCTTCATCACGCCCGCATAATCGTAAATGAAGGCGTAGCAAGTTGGTCCTCAAGCATCATGCGTTGATCCAACGAAAAATCTTGGGATAAAGCTACGCAAGAGCGAATTAGTTTGTGAATGTTGAATTTGGAGAACGAGTCCCTTGGATCAAGGCATGACATGAGAAGAAGTAACTCCGTGTTAGCTTCTGGAAAACGATTTTGTATTTCTTGTGCAATCAAATCAATAACCTAATATTGCAATGATAACAAAATCACAAATATTATCAAAATATTAAATCATTAGGATTTATAAAAAAATAATAAATATAAAAATACTAACCTCATGAGAGAAAATCTAGAACCGATAATGGTGAAAATGAGTAATAACTTGCCCCTCTCGCCTAGAACGTCCACGGATTCTCATATTATCCTCCATATTAGGTACTGGAATATAGTTTTTCTCACAAAAAGAGCAAACCTCTTCCATAAACTTGTCCCATCCTGTCTCCCTAAAGTCTTGAAGCCGAGCTCTCACAACTTCAATCAAACGCATGGCTTGAACAATATTTTGGTCTTTTTGTTGCAAGGCAAGTGATAATTCATTTGTTATCCCCAACAAACGCCTCATCAAGAACATTACAAATACAAATTGATAATTTTCCATTTTTTCGATCAAACTTGCCGCTATACCTCTATTATCATTAGAAGCACCATCATCATGCACATTTTGGAGTACCTCTAACACTGAAGCCCACATAGAGATTAGCCTGAGAATAGTAGTATAATGTGATCCCCAACGAGTATCCCCTGGTCGTGCTAAACTTGATTCTTGGTTTTTTCCTCTTCCACTAACTATCTCTCCTTTTTCTAATTGCTCGACCAACCTATCATGATGATGTTGTCGAAGTTGGTCTCTTCTTTTGCAAGATGCTCCGGTGGCATTAACAACCATAGTAACATATTGGAAAAAATCAGCCACAATTCGATTGTCTTTAGCAACAGCAACAATCACTAATTGAAGTTGGTGAGCAAAACAGTGGACATATCTTGCATATGGGTTTTCTTTTAAGATAAGTGTCTTCAAACCATTGAACTCACCTCGCATATTTGAGGCCCCATCATATCCTTGCCCTCTTAACTTTGAAAGAGATAGCCCATGTTTGGAAAACAGGCAATCAATAGCATTCTTCAAAGAAATGGCAAAAGTGTCAGGTACATGAACTATGGCAAGGAATCTCTCTATCACATATCCATCCTTATTCACATATCGTAGAACAACTCCCATTTGCTCCTTCACTGAGACATCTCGGGCTTCATCAATCAAAAGGCAAAAATAATTATCCCCAATATCATCAATAATAGCACGTGTAATTTCGAATGCACAAGCATTTGCTAACTCCTTCTGAACCTTTGGGGAAGTCATTTGATTGTTTCCAGGAGCATTTTGATTGACTGCACTCCAAACTTCTTCATTTCGTAGGCTATACCACTCGAGTAACTCAAGAAAATTACCCTTGTTCAATGAGCTTGAGGACTCATCATGTCCACGAAAAGCCAAACCTTGCTTCAATAGAAACCGTGTCACATCCAAAACCGCTGTTAAACGAATGCGATATGCAACCTCCATCTCTTGTGAATGTGCAGCTAACTGGTGTGACACACTTTGCCTTTGATTTTGGAAGCTCTGAAACTGCACTCTCGCATCATTATGCGCGCTGTTCACAGCACCAATATGTTCTACAAATTTTTCTAATGCTTTTTTCCAATTATTGAACCCTATTTTGGTAAATGCATCTTCTCCTGTTCGACTTGCTCTGCTTGGCTTAAAAAGATAACACCAAAAGCAAAACGCCGCATCTTTGGTCATGCTATACTCCAACCACGGATGTTGTTTAAACCAAGTATCCCGAAAACTCCTTCTTTGCTTGCCATACTCTTTCTGTGGAAAATTATGGCCAATTGGTTGACATGGGCCTCTAGTTAAATATTCCCTTCTAACTTGATCTCTAATCCCAATATCAAAATCTTCAATAGGCTTTCGAAGTCCTGGATCACTAATAATGTCACTTGAATCAAAATCTGCATGAGTGTTTTTCTCACTTGATTCAAAGTCTGATTGTGCTTTACAAGCATTAGACGACTCTTCACTCCGTGGTCGCTTTAATTAAAAATTTATCCATGTCACGCAAATCTCCTTGTTAAAGGAACTCAAATTATCTCAAAAACCAAACATAATATTAGGAAGTATCTATCATAATGTGATTATGCATTATATTCACTAAACATAATATTTCAAGTGATAAAATAAAATCCATTTATCAAGCATGCATGACAGATATATAAAAAGTGTTCAACAACAACAACAACGTATTGATCAAATTATTTCAACTAGAAGATACAAAGACAAGAAAGAAGTGTCCCAAGTTATCCAAAATTATCCAAATATTGAAGAGAAGTGTAACCATTCTAATCATCCATACTGGAATGTCAAATGTGTATATATACTGTAGGATGGATGGTTGGTACTTGGTGCTGCATTTTACCCTGAAGAAGCTTCAGATTCTAATGGTGATATTTCACCCTCCAAATGCTTCTTTTTTCTCAAGTGGATTTAATTGTTAAGTTACTGAACAAATTTTCAGTCAGTGTTGTGATCACAGGGATCGGTTCGGACTTTACCCGATTGGAATCATTTGGCAAAGTTAATGAATTCGCAAAAAATCTTGTAGACTCCAACATTCTCATATTTTTCAAACAGTTGTATTTTTCATCTTATAAACCAAATCAAGGATTGCAATGTGACAATGTCTAATTTCACTAAGCAGGTAAGCGGCCCGGATAGGAGTGGCAAAGGCCACCCAGGTGGTACACGCAAAACTGATTGATTCTAAAGCCTCAAATGGTAATTAGTGATGAGCTCATTTTAAGGATAAGGATTGTAGGCTTGTAGCAGAAGTTTCATAGTTTTATATCAATCAAAAACTTTAATATGCAACTATGCAAGGCTCCTGCAGCCTGCACTGTACATTAATATAGCACTTCAAAGTTCAAATGCATTGTAATTTGAAGCTGAAAAACTTCAAAGTTCAGTTGCCTCCTTTTGGATCCATTGATCAAATAGATGCCAAAATACGGATGAACAAAAGTTACAAAATTAAAGGCTCCATGAATCATGAATCCATCATCCATGATCAATATAATTATAAAAGTGAAAACATAAAATTATGGAACTGTAAACAAATTGTTTCATAAACAAATTTGAATTCTCCAGCACTCACCTCACAGATCTCGTTGTTCTCGGAATCTCGAGTCGATTCTCTAAGCAAGATCCTACGGAGAGACAAAATAGATTGCAAGAATACGATTTTGACTTTCGATTGGGGTGTCCAGAGTCCAGACACTAAGGCGAGGAACGATGACGATCTTTCTGGAGATCTCAGAATCTCAGATTGATGGCCGCATGACCATTTGAGGTGGGATTAAATTGGGAGCTGGGAAGGGTTTGGTCTATTTGGAGAAAAGAAGAAGACAAGCGATAAAGGAGTTTGATCCCTTTTCAGTTTTCAACATGAATAAAAAAATATAAATTTTATTAAAATGCTAAATATTGGAATTGAAAAGCATTGACCAACACTCCAAGTCTAATAAGTTAATAACATGTTAAGTTGGTCAATGACTCAATGCTTTTAAATGACTGATCAAATGATCAGCCTGATTGGCTTCAACTTCACGCAGCGGGCCCACGGCTTCCTTTGCTCGCTCCACGTGCACAGGTGGCAGGGCCCACAGGCCCACAAGCCACAGCCTTCATCTTCACTTGTTGAGATTCTGAGAATTAAGATGATGATTGATGGGTAGCAGGCGCAGGCGGAGTGGCGGATGCAACCATGCAGGGGGGGGCAAGGGGGCAGGGGGGGCTTGTGAAGGTGGGCCGGGGCACTGTGGCCGCTAAACAACGGCTTCATTGGCGAGGGGCTAAAGCCCCCCCTTGCCCCCCCTGCATCCGCCACTGGTTCCACATAGACCTCTTCATCAAGATAGCCACTTGTTGTAAGACAAAAAGAGATAATAGTCTTTGTGGTGGATAGTATTTCTCTCACACACCCAAGAATATAGAGAGGAAGAAGATGATGGAACCTCTTCACTTCTTTCTTTCACTTTTTCATTATATCATACTCTTTTTTTTTGTTACAAGAGACACACTTGAATACATTTGATAAGTGTTCATTTGAGCATAATTTTATACTATATTAATTCTTATATGCTTGGCATGTGATTGTGAAGACTTTTAGTCCACCGATACTTAAAATGTATTTATTTTCATCAACAGGCATGATATAAGGACCCCGGAAGAAAGGAAGCATTTCGAGAGAAGCCGGAACCCCAGAGCACCCAGAAGAATCCATACGGGCAAGCATATGGGCTGACATACGGCCGTATACTGGCCCTGGAGAGAATACGGGCCAGTATACGGCCTGTATGATAGCTGGTATAATGATTAGCCCATACACGGGCAGATATACGGCCCGTATACGAGCCCGTATGAAGGCGGTTAGCCCGTATACGGGCCCGTACATCGTAAGATTTGGGCGAAAGTGCAGACCTAGATGGGGGCAACTTGGTAAATTTCACCCCTAAAACCCTAGAAGTATAAAAGCCGACGAATGAGGGTTGAGAGGGGGGGCTAGCAACTTGGGAAGGAAGGCTAATCTTGGAGAGAGCTTAGGGATCATCTCCTTCAAGCCATTGGAGCAAGAAGAGGGGAAATCAAAGGACTAGGATCAAGGAGCCATCAACGGTGATCGCATAAACTTTCATTACCATGTCTTTCTTGATTACTTTTATCTTTGTTTTGGATTGTTGCCCCCCTTTTATGGAGGGCTAATTTTGTAGATGCTTGGATGATTGGTGAACCCTTGGACATGTTTTAATCAATGTTATTTCTCTATTTTGATTGCTTGGTTATATTTTTTGAGTCTATTGGATGTTTTAATGTGAGTGAATCCCTCTACCTTGCAAGAGCCCGGATGGATTTTCATAGTCCATATGGGGGAAGAAGCGAACGCCTCCCCGTGTGTAGACTATCTCCAATAGAGGGGATTGTGAGTATACCGGGAACCCGGGTACTAAGGAGAGCGAGTCCTTTAGATGTATTATTCTCATAATCCCTCCAAGACATAGGTTCGAGAACATAATCGATAAGGCACTAGGATTAGTAACTCACCTAGGGATGAGGGAGTGAAAGCACGATAAGAACCCTTGGCCAAGAATTAACCAAATAATTGAGATAGAGAGGAGCATTCATCCTTTAGAAGTCCAAGGGGAATTCAATTGTCCGAACATCCCCCTTTTATGATTGTTTAACTTCAAGAGCACTTGATTCCATTGTTTGTATTTCAAATTAATTAGTTTAGAATTAGCATAATCAACCACCCTTTGGATCGACTAGATAGTAGATAAATAGTGGGTACTAGTACTTCCATATCCCTGAGGTTCGATACCCGACTTTTAATAGTCCACTTTATTACTTAATATGACCCGTACACTTGCGGTTCCATCGCATCAACATTAAACCCTTGGAATGACTTCTAAGGAGCATTTACAATCCTCATTACCAAGACCAACAACTTACACATCACTAGCCCACTAACTTTTCATATTCCAATACTCATAATAATATATTTTTTTTATATTACAAAACTAAGTTTATTTTCCAACATACGATATGTGGGCTCAGGGGGAGGAGATGTAAGAAAAATTACCAACTTGACCCTTAGCCCAAGCGTTATATTTAGTTATTTACTAAAATCCCCTTTTGGGGGAGAAGGTTGGATTGTTAGTGTGGATGATTTAGAAGATATAATTGGAGGGCTTGCATGATTATGTTCCATTTGTATACTTGGCGGAATTTGGCATATCTTAACCAAATCCTTTGCATGGGCTCGTCGTGCATTTGTATGGTTTGGAGAGGCTTACTTGTCTTATAGTTTTGGTGCTTTATTTGTCTTTGGTTTCACCGCTTGTTGTTTCATATGGATTAATAATACCGCTTATCATAGTGAATTCTATGGACCCACCGGACCAGAAGCTTCTCAAACTAAGGCATTTACTTTTCTAGTTAGAGACCAACGCCTAGGGGCTATCTTATTTTTTTTTACATTTGTTTTATCATTATCGTATCTTTTCTTAATTACTTCTTTATTTCCAAATTTATTCATTAATAATATTAAACAAATTCTTTATAGGCATGTCAAGATTAAGATAATGGGATATTTAGATTGCCATGAGATTCAGCCAAAATAAATAAATAAACACAATGACATCAGTCGTATGATTTTGGGAAGTGGTGCAGTCTTGGAAGTTCGCATGTCCCTTACACATGGAGTATGTGAACATTGTGTTGGGTCACTGGTTTTCAGTTAAAAAAAAAAGAGACTACAGAAGAGTATCTGGCTGTAGATTTTGAGTTATTAAATTGTTTAAAAGCAATCTGAAAACTTGAAGTGAATGAAAAGAAAAATATATTTCAGTTATGTATTATGTGAACGGTGGGACCTTGACCCCTCTGGTGTGAGAGTGAGTTATATCGCACCAGACGAACAAAGAACAACTTGTCCCATTGATAATTCTACAGACTTTGTGCGTATGTGCAACATTTTGCAATCGTTCGAGAAGAATATGGTCGACCTTATTGTGGACACAGGTGAAGTGACCATTGGCGATGATTGTGGGTCTTCAATTCCAACGTAATTTACTGTCTTTGTTATCTGGTAATATAAGCCTTTAATATGTGCATGTTATTTCCCGCAACCGTGTATTACAAACATGTAAGCATTTACGATCTTTTTTAAGTCTTTAGAATTTCTCTTATCTCTTTAGTATCGACCAAATGTCTTTAGTATTTGCTTTATCTCTTTATTATAGACCGTAAAGCTTTAGTATTTATCTTATCTCTTTATTATTTACAGTAAGTATTTAGTATTGTCTTACTTAAAAGAATATTTTTTCAATCATCAGGGACCCTATAGCCGAGAGCATGTTATTGAACATTGTGGGTTCTTCTCAATATCCTGAGATTGCGATTGCTTTCGAGTCGTGAACGATTTGAAACCGTGGAACACTTCGGGGATGCCCTCCGTGACTTTGCTATCAAAGAAAATTTGACTTTCACGTTCATTTAAAAGGCAGAGAAAGGGTGACGGCCAGATGTTCCAAGGCAGACTGCAATTGGAGGGTCCATGCTTCTCGAGAGGGGAATCTGCAAACCTTTCAAATAAAGACATTGCAGCCCGCACATGTGTGTGGTGGTGGTATCGAGACGAGTTCCCACCCGAAAGCATCCAAAAAATGGGTTTGCGGTCGTGTGATCCAGAAGCTCAAGGATCGTCCTTTGTATCGGGTGGTTGACATTCAACGGGATATTTTGCGAGAGCACGGCGTGTGTCTTCCGTACAAACAAGCATAGATGGGAAAAGAGGTTGCCCGAAGTGCTCTCCATGGGAGTGAGGTACAGAGCTATGATTTGTTGTTATGGTATGCAGAAAAGATGTTGGAAACAAATCCCGTAGCGCTGCGCACTGGATGGCTGATGGCGAAGCGCATTCAGCTTGGGTTTTTTGTTTCCGCTGGCTTTGTGTCGCCGGCTTCAAGTTGGGTTGCAGGTCGCTGTTATTTGTGGATGGAACACATTTGCTTGGGAAATACGGTGGCATCTTGTTAGGAGCGACGGGTAAAGATGGCAACGAGGGATTCTTCCACGTCGCATTCGCCATAGTGGATAATGAAACAGACGATAATTGAACTTGGTTCCTTACCACTCTCAAGGATACAATATATGGTGATGACGATCACGACAAGTGCATTACATTCGTATCTAACAGATCGAAAGGTCTCGTTAATGCCATCACAAGGGTGTTCCCTTCATCGTCTCACGCCTATTGTTTATGACACTTAGAGGCGAACTTCATGAAAGGAAATACTAGCCTTGCAAAAGCATTGAAGGAAAAGTGTTGGGCCCTCTTTACTCGCATTGCATACGCATGTACAGCTAAAGAATTCGATGATGCGGTGAACGACCTCATGGTGGCATTGGCACAAGCGCACCGTTGGCTAATTCAAAAGTCTGATGTGGCCCATTGGTCGAACTATCTGTTTAAGGGGCAAAGATGGGGTGAGATGTACTCGAACGTCGCTGAGTCATTCAATGCGTGGATCAAGGAGGCGCCACACCTCCTACGCCACCGAAATGGTCGACTCAATCAGGTAATATTCACATGTGACTAAAAATCCTATACTGTTTAAGGTTTAGGGGTCCCTATCGCCTCTAACGCTTTACTATCGATCTTAAAGCTTTACTATTTAGTGTAACTCTTTAGTATCCCGTATAACTCTTTACTATCAGGCCTAAAGCTTTATTATCGACTGTAACTCTTTAGTATCCCGTATAACGCTTTACTATCAGGCCTAAAGCTTTATTATCGACTGTAACTCTTTAGTATCCCGTATAACTCTTTAGTATCTTTCTTAACGCTTTACTCTTTGTTGGAAGCTTGATTATCTCTTACAAACACTTACTGTTCGCAGGTACAAGCTCATGAATATGATGTATGCCCGGCGCGAGCATGTCCGGCGCTGGGGAACACATCTTTGCCCAGCAATACATCGAAAGCTCGAGGACACTATCGAGTCAAGCCGCTCACTCCGCGTAGGTCGTTCGGACGGTGAGCAATTCGAAGTTATTGAGCGATTAGTAGCTCTGGCCAATTTCGGACAAGAACATACTCCGCAACGCGTTGGGCGTCTATGGAATACCTTGCACGCGCGCGTAGCTTGTGCAATCAGCGACTTCGAGGAGACAAGTGTACATCGCTTCGTGGATAACTACTTCATGGTACAAATGTACGCCAATGCATATGCAAACCATATTTCTCTAGTACCCGGACACGATAAGCCAACAGATCGATGCATCCCGTGTCCTCCAACTACGACCACCTATTACGAAGAGATGGCCTGGGCGGCCGAGGCGGACTAGAATTGAGTCGCAGGCTTCAAATGTGAGAGAGTTGCGGTCGTGGCTACTTACTAAAACACTGGTCATAATCGCAGGACTTGCAATGCAGTCATAGCTGATTAATCTTTTCCATCAAGGCTATAAGGTTACTTGTGATGAAAATTTTTTTGCACATTGAACACTAATGTGGCATATCCGTTTACAAAATGTTGCATATACGTTTACAAAATGTGGCATATACGTTTGCAAAATGTTTATATGAATACAGAAGATAATAAAAAGTTAGTCCGGATAGTAAAGACATAGCATATGATACTAAAACGTTAATTCAAATAGTAAAGACTTAGCATATGATACTAAAGCGTTAATCCAAATAGTAAAAACTTGAAATAACGATTATGATGACTCAATCAAGGGCAAAAATATATTTTCACCCTGAAAACGTTCAATCATGGGCTTTGGAGGAACAGTTCAAATCTCTACAAACTGACAAGGACATCTTCATATTTTCATACATCATATAACACTGTTTGAAAGACGTTGAACTGAAAAATAACTCATTGAATAAAAGAGAGATTATATGGAAATAACAATACTTTCAGAGATTATATAGGGATCAGTTTATTTTTGGGGGACTTTTTGTTATTTATCTCTAAGAAGAAAACATATACACATGTTTGGTGGGGATCCATAATGGTTAAATTTCCTAGCAATTACTTTATTATAAATTTCTAATTCCAAGTCATCGGGAAAAGTCATATGCAGGAAGGAAAAACGGAGGACGTGCAAAGAAAAAAAATATTAATAATATTAAAAGGAATGAAAAGTGGAAATTGTCTGCTTTTGTTTGTGTTTATTGGTTCAAACTTCAAACATACAAGTACAAGTGTTAAAGAATTAAGTGAGAGGGAAAAAAATCATTAGTGGAGTCCTTCTCTACTGTTTTTTTAAAAAATAATACTAAAAGAATAAAAATTCCGTTGCCGGGACTCGAACCCGGGTCTCTCGGGTGAGAGCCGAGTATCCTAACCAACTAGACTACAACGGATTTGTGGAAAGTTGTCAAAATTAATATTACATCATAATAATATTAAAGAGCATGTCTGGTTCCACACTTCCCAAGGAGCATGTTTGGTTCCAAGTGAGGGAAGTGAAGCACCGTCATACTTCCTTGCATTTGGATCCCTGTAGTTGAGTTAGAGGTCTGAATTCAACAGGATTTGTTTCATGTTAGAAGTCCCATTTTCAATCATGTCACAATATGTGGGAGTTTAACATTACCTTCCACTTTCGACTCGATCATTATTAGGATTTTCTTTGTAAGCCGGTGTCCTTTGGCCCTTTTAGCCGGTGTCCTTTGGCCCTTTTAGCATTTTTCTTGGCAACCTCCTCTTTCCGTCATCTTCTTATTGGTGAGTGCTACAATATCATGGTACGGTATGATATCGTAGGTCTTAAATTATAGTTTTTTGGGTTTTAAATTATAATTTTTTGGGTCCCAATTGAACCCAACAAAATAATGGCACTACTGTAACATGAACATTACTCCAGAACCCCAAGATCTGTTTTAGACCCATATGGTCTCATGCCGTATAAACAGTATCCACGGTCTCTTAAAATTCACCTCCTCTTGGCCCCTCTATGGTTTCCTTTGTGTTATGCTAAATGACCTTATCAATTTCTACACCCTCTGCCTTCATCTATGCATCTCGTCCATCCTCCCCAACGTAGATTGGTGAGTGCTGGATCGAGACTGTTTTATCATAGTTGTTGTGTGCTTAATTTTTATTTAACTAAATAGATTTCTGCCTTGGATGTATCAGCTTTATTATTCCAAGATGCTTATTAAAGCGCTCAAGTTTTGGTAGAGAACCTTTGGTTTTCACCAATTAGTTTGATCAAAGATAATCAAACTTCCCTTCAACAGTTTATATCATTTGAAGTTTATTATCATTAAATGTTCTAACTAAGGATAGCCAGACATCCTGACACTTGTTTTTCAGTGGAATAGTTTAGTTATAATCTTGAATTAACTAGGAATAGGAATGTTGTGACTTGTGAGAGTATATTGAATTAACAACTTATATCAGTGTCAGGGAAATTATTCAATTATATGGTTGCGAACTGAAGCATCATTCATTTACTAAACCCTAATAAACCCTGCTAAACCCTCACTCGCTCCCTCTGCCACCTTCTGAAAAGCACACTCCCTACTTTTTCTCACCCCATCTCTCTTCCACTGACCGCGCTTCGCACTCTCACTCTCCCTCTCGAAATGAAACACAAAACCCCACACCCCCTCCTCCCCCTCCTCCTCCTCCTCCTCTACATTTCCATCTCCTCCGCCGGCGCCGCCTCCGCCATTCCTCCAACCCCACCCCCCACCCTCTCCCCCATCCCAACAGCTTCCACTCTCGACCCGAAACAACTGAGCGCCCTGCGCGCTCTCGGCCTCTCCACGGCTCTCGACCCCTGCTCCAACCCCTCCCCACGACAACGCCACCTCCTGCGACTCCTCCCACCCCTTCCGCCACCTCCTCTCCCTCCACCTCTCCAACTGCTCCCCGGACCTCCCCGACCTCCCCACCCCCGCCCTCCGCTCCCTCTCCACCCTCACCTCCCTCTCCTTCTCCCACTGCCCCCTCCCCGCCCCCCGCCTCCTCCCCTCCCCCCTCTCCCTCTCCCTCCGCTCTTTCTCCTGCTCCTCCTCCCTCCGCCACCTCTCCTCCCTCTTCCTCTCCCGCCTCCGCAACCTCTCCTCCCTCTCCGTCTTCGACGTCCCCATCTCCGGCTCCGGCACCACCGTCATCATCTCCCACATGCCCCACCTCCGCTCCCTCACCCTCTCCCTCACCAACCTCTCCGGCCTCCTCCCCCACCACTGGCACCCCCTCCACCTCTCCCACATCGACCTCTCCTCCAACCACCTCAAGGGCTCCATCCCCTCCTCCATCTCCCTCCTCTCCTCCCTCCAACACCTCAACCTCAGCTCCAACTCCCTCCGCGGCCCTCTCCCCGACTCCATCGGCGACCTCGTCGCCCTCCAGAACGCTTCCTTCTCTCAGAACTCCATATCCGGACCCATCCCTGACTCAATGTCCACCCTCTCCTCCCTCGTCCACCTCGATCTCAGCTCCAACCAGCTCAACGGCACCCTCCCCAGCTTCTTCTCCTCTATCAAGCGTCTCAAGTACTTGAATCTCGAGAACAACAACTTCCACGGCGTGATCCCTTACAACGCCTCCTTCATCAAAAGGCTTCAGGTGTTCAAAGTTGGTGGGAACATCAACCTGTGCTACAACCACTCTCTTCTCTCGTCCAAGCTGGGGCTGGGGATCGCCAGGTGCGACCACTACGGGCTTCCCGTGTCGCCGCCGCCGGATAAGTCCTGGGATTACTCCGGGGACGATGAGGATGATGATGATGGTGGTGCGGGGGACAGAGGGAAGAGCAATGGCGGGCACCATGGCGGGCCGAACAAGCTGGTGCTCGGGGTGGTGATTTCTCTAACTTGCTTGTTGTTCTTGGTTGTCTTCATCGTTTGCGTCTCAAAGGCATGTGGACGCCGTTGAATCATGTGATCGGCGGACTAGACTACTTTACTTGTTCGGCATTTCATTGCAGCCATGGTTTCGTTACAGAGACACTCACATTAGTTGGACCGACGGGAGGGATGATTGTTTTGGGGAAAATTTTGGTCTTTTATTGTTGATCATGCACCCTTCTCTTCATCATGGCTTGGCTCCTAACAATCAAATTCTGACTATTATCCTGGCCTCTCATTTTTCATTACTATTTTGTAATTACTTGTGTGTTTTATTGCGGTGCAAGATAGGCATAGGATTGCTTTTGAGATTCACCAACGGCCTCGTCGCCTTTGTCAAAAAATAAAAAAATTGCTTTTGAGATTCAAAGGAAACCTTACACAAGGTTCTTGGTCTGAAATTTGAGTCTTGTAATGATCTTCCTATTTTATTTTGGGCAGCTTGAGATTTCTGGGCCAAGAGTAGTCAGGTTACTGCACAAGTAAAAGAACTCAGCTACAAAGGGCCCAATAAGACTAGGTGTAAACCTGCACTCTTGTCCATGTTCCTCTTCACTTATTAACCTGTGGAGTATGCATGTTGCTGGATTAAAATCATTTTTTTTTTTTTTTGGTGAATGGATTAAAATCAAATTTAAGCTAACGAGAGATCAGTAGCCCACAATATGAACATCAAATCCAAACAGTTAACGCACTTCAGAGTGCTAAACATCTACATTCAGAGGACCATCAACTTGACATGCTCCAATAGATTAATGCTCAGGCTTAGCTGCAAGAACTTCCTCTCTTTTGTGCAAATGCTTACCAATTACATAGAATGCAGGCCTGCACCACTGTGGAAAAGAATCCTGCGTGCAAACTTTTATGAACCTCATGCCTTGAATGCTACATATCTTTTAATAAATTTTGTACTAGAACTGAGTTCAGAAACTTAATGTCAGAAGCTAGTAATTAAATTAAGCAGACACCTTTTAAAGCTATGCTCAATGAAACATGGATTCTGTAAATTGAACATCAAAATGGGATCTGCAGAATTTATGAAGATTCAGATCAACTACAGAAAGAAGCAAGAGACTTCATTCTATCTTATAGTCCACAAGGAACTTATGTAATGAATAGGAGGTTGTTACAGACCTTGAATAAATAGTCAAACTGGACTCTTCTTACCAATAAAAAAAAAAGAACACCAAAATCAATGAATATGGCACATTTTCAAACATAATGATGAAGGCTGAATCCAAGCACATTGTATATCCAAAAACACAATTAAATACATAAAATACTAATTAATTCTGCAAATCTAAAGAAACATAGGGCACCTAACAAAATTTGATTTTTAACTTGAACAGTAATAATGTTTGTGAACAAGTGAATAATTAAATTAACCACCTACGCTTTCAAGGTTTATCTAGCACATCATATAGCAGGATGTAGAGCATAGGGCTCACTTGCTTTATATCTGCTGTTAGTAACACAAAATGCTTCCCATCACTGTCGAAGAGAAATTTCAATTTTTATCATCCCTACTTACCTTGCGAACCCCACCTTATCTCTTCTATCATAACATAAGAATGAAGAATATCACAGAAAATGCAAAAGGGACCACTAAGAAGTAAGAAAAACTACGAATTCCAGCTGATCTCTCCTTGTATGCTTACAGAATGTGCCATGACAGAATCTAATTATGTATCGTAGCTTAAAATAGGCATTACTTGCGAGTTATTTTGTAGCTATCAACAAGACAAGTCATGCAGTTCAAAGAACCACCTATCAAAGCAGAACTTACAGAATCATGGGGTTGAAAAAGAAATCACAACTTTGATGTGCCATATACATCTAAAATATACAATGGCCTGCCTGGGTCCATCCCATAGGCCAAACTGATAATTTCTTTCACAAGTGTTTTAAGCTGATAAATGAAGGTGATCAGTCTAAACCCTAAGGAGTAATCTAAATGTACATTGACATATTTATTTGTAAGTCATTCAAGCTACATTTAGTCCAAAATGCACACTTTTTTTTGGCACCTCCCACATATTGTTGCAGCCAAACTATATCTAATCATGAAGTAGGAATGAAAGTTGCATCTGTTTTCTACAGAATGGCCAAGCACATATGAAAAAGCACAAAAAAAAATGAAGAATCCGTGAGCTTTCTACTCTAGTTCTTCATAATTCATTTGTGGTGTGAGAATTAATTTTGTCAAGAGTTCTATTCACATAACAAATTGACCAAGTCAAACATTGCGAAACCAAGAGTATGTAGCAACTTTTGGTGTTAGAAAATTAAAGAGATCATCCTACAAACAAGATCATGGTAGATAAAAGCATTTCTATCCCACATGTTCCCAGACTTGCTAGATAGAAGAAGTTACTCCATTACACAGTACCATCAAGATCTCTTCACCATTACAGACATGTTACATTGCTAATTATGAATTTATCAGATACAAAACTACCCCGCCATTCATGCCATGCCACTCAGATATGAAAACCATGTGAACATATGAAGCAACATGAACTTCAAACTAATCAAGGCTCTGAAAGTGATGATTCATACTTGGATCAAGGGATGACCAGCTTCTTCCCAGCATAAATCGTGTTGCCGGTGATCCCATTGGCATCCTTGATCGCACTAACAGAGATCTGGGAACCAAAATAATAGATATTTTCAGAAAATGTAGGCATTTAGGATGCTGAAAAATAACGACAAACACAAGAAGAACAAGAGAGCCTACACCGTATTTCTGGGAGAGTCCCCAAAGAGTATCTCCCTTGGCGATCTGGATGGTTTGGCCGGAGGAGCCACCAGGATCCGATTTCCCCATTGGATTTGGGGATTCTTCGGGAGTGAACGGCGGGGGATTAGACTGATGGGGTTTGATGGTGAGGCTTTTGATGATGCTTATCGCGATCCCCGAGAAGACGATGAATCCGGCGGCCTTGGCCATAGTGGCGTCGTTTCCGGTGCCTCCGCCGTCGGAGGACGAGGGTTTCGAAGGCATCCTGCTTGCTTCGATGGAGGACGCTGACGGGCGCGAGAGAGCCTTTTTTGCTTTCGAACTGCAGCAAAGGTACTCGCATTTACTGTCGTAGACTAAAGCACGTGCGTTGCAAATGGTCTCATCCAGTAAATAAATTGCAGCTTTGTATTCACTGCAGCATGTCTCAATCGTGTGAGTTAGTTGGGAAAATTTTCTAAAAATAATTTATTATATTTTAAAAAATTATAATTTTTTTCTAATTAAATGCCACATCACATCTCCTTTAATGTAAAAAAATAATAATAATTCCTTCTTAATCCAATCAGACAAAGGGCAGTTTGGATTGAGTTATTAAAAAAAGTTTTTTTTTCAGTTTGATAAAAAAAAATATAATAGTTTTTAAATTTTTAAAAATTATTTTTCACTAAAAATAATAAAGGTTATTAATTCAAGGTCCTTACTACAGTGTCCAAATTATCTATAGATCCCTGAGATAGATGTATTTGGGGGTATAACAAATAGTGAGGGGAGATCACTGGTTAATGTTTTTAGGGACTAATAAGTAATTATCCCATAATAATATCATTTTTCAATATTTATAAATGCCAGCTAAAATACAAGTCAGTTGGCTACTTAACCAAGCAATATGACCTAAAATGTGTCAATTAGCGCAGTCACGCACGCAAGTCCACTAGTGAGATTCGTTTAAGAAAGATGAACTCACGGCTGAGAGAACGCCAGCTCAGCAACCGAGAAGGAAATAGAGCACACTCCAAACATCCCGATTCCACAAGCCTCATCCATCTGCCACGTGTCTACTTGCATCTCAACTCACGCTTGCGTTCACCTCCCACAACCTCTCATTGCGCGTTCCTTTCCATAGTTGTGTCAATGTTCTTCTAGACTCACCGCACATCACGGTACTGTTTCCTCTTCCAAATATCAACTAACCGCGCGGCTCGCGCAGTGCGCACCACTGAAAACTGAAAACCAAAATTAGAAAAAAGTCAAAAAAAAAAAAGAAGAGAGAAAATTAAAACCATTTGGCTCCAAAGAAAGAGCCAATCAGAGCAGAGGAAGGAGAGCGGAGCTTGCGATTGGCGATTGGCGATTGGCGATGGCTCAGCTCCTCTCCCCCGTTTGCTCCGAAACCCCGCTCTGCTTCCAGACCGCACCGTCGCCATCCTGTTGTCCGAGGATCCGGAGGCGTGTCTCGCCGGGAGCCAACCTCTGCGGAATTGATTTCAGAGGTCGGTGCCGGAGCAGGAGAAGGATGGGATTCAGGATCGCTGCCAGCGTGACAGGGGGTTCGCTCTCGAAGGAGGATTTCGCCGATGACTACTACTCCGTCCTTGGGCTGGTAATCTTAGATCTTCTCGATCGATATGCTTATTGATCGCCGTTTTTTTCCTAACTGATGTTTTCTATGTCCATGAAATCCATGCAACTTAGGACATTTTGTGAAAAGAAGTCTAGGATTGGTTTATTGATTCGTATTAGTTTTTTTCAGTGTTTGTCTGCGGCGAAGTTCTGTGAGATCAATCCTTTTTTATTTAATCTCAGAATTTTTATCTTAACTTAATCATTTACTCACAAATCAAACGATGTGTAGTGATTCGAAGATTTGAATGTGTAGTTGGTTATTACTGCTTATTTTCTATTGTCAATGGTCCATGTTGAGTGGTTCCTTCAAAGTCCTAAGCAATGCTATAGATGCAATGAAAGTTTCTCTGGTTTTTTGTTGTTTTATAATATTTTTATGTTTTGCAGTTACCAGATGCTACTCCACAGCAGATAAAGAGAGCTTATTATAATTGTATGAAAGCATGCCATCCAGACTTGAGTGGAGATGATCCAGATGTTACAAACTTTTGTATTTTCATAAATGAGATCTATGAGGTTTGCTCTTCAACTATGAACTCATTTATATTTTATGAGGTGTTCTGTTGGTAAATATTTTTCTGTGAACTAACATGAATCAGGGAAGCGCAGGTGCTTAGTGATCCTATGCAGAGAATGGTGTATGATGAAATTCATGGGTACTCTTTGAGTGCCATCAATCCTTTCCTGGATGATACAAGCCCAAAGGATCATGCCTTTGTTGATGAGTTTAGTTGCATAGGTATGAGTTATCTCTCAACTTTGTTGCATATGAATGGCAAGGCTCCTTCATTTTCTGTTCCTGTCTTTTAATTCAGTTATTTCTTAGCTCTATGTTATATCAAGTTAGAGTAAACATCTAGATACAAATAATAGGAGAGTGCTTGTATTTTCTGAAGAACATAGCATATCTGCTATCCACTGGACTGATCATGCCTATGTTTTCTTGGAAACCCAGGCTGTAAAAATTGTGCCAATTTGGCCCCAAATGTATTCAGGATTGAGGAAGATTATGGAAGAGCAAGAGTGTACTGTCAATCTGGCAAACCTGACTTAGTTCAACAAGCAATTGATAGTTGGTGAGTCGGAGCAAGATAATATTGCCTCTCCAATTTATTTTTTAAATCTATGTGAAAAGGCTAAAACATCAATGATTCTGTGAGTTGCCTATATGCAGAACTAAATAAAAGTTATAGTAGTGATTGGTGTACCATATCTTATATTTTTATTTTAAATGGATTAATTAATATAAGCCTATCAACTATGCTTATATTAATTTCACCAATGCCATACTGTCATTAGTGAAGTCTTTGGACAAACTCAACTTGTTGCATACTTTTTTTTCATTCACCATTGCAGCATGCTCTTGATCATTCTGTTTTCTATGAATTGTTGTAACCTATCTATTTATGCAGATTATGGTCATTATATTTACCAAGTCACTAATTAGTATTTATGAATCAATCCACTGATTAATGTGTTTCATGTGTTTCTAACTATATTGTTTTCAGCCCAGTTGATTGCATCCATTGGACTTCTGCGGCACAACTTTCTCTCCTTGAAGATGAAATGCGCAGGGTGGAGAGAGTGAATGTAAGCTGTACAACTCAAAATTACGGTTTATTGTTTTACAAACATAATAATTATGATTATGCATACTTTTTATTTATAGCAGATTTATCAGTAAAAACATCCATTGTCTCACTTCTTTATTTGTTGTAAATGCTTTTCATCTGATCAACATTGAACTAAAATTGATCTTAAGCGTTAGGGCAATGCCTTTATTTGATTTATTAAAGTTGATCGAGTAGATGGCATATTCTAATTTCCCTACTGCATGACAACATTTTCCAGGTGGTTAATGGTAGGGAACACTTTTTTCCTTCATAAAAAATACTCTTTAGAGTTTAAATTTAGTTACTAAAGTCTTTCAGAGAAACATTTGCTCACCATTTAGATGAGTTGTGGGTTGCTGATGAATATATATTATTGGTGAGATAGGCTTTACACCTTTCTATTAATTTCTTTGAAGTTTAAATGTCCGCTTTCTTGTTAAATTCCAGTACCCTATGATTTTGTTATGAACAAATATTCATAAAAATAGTTCAATGTAATGAGTTTTGAGCTTCACAGGTTGGCCTTATGCTTTCTGGAATGGGAGTTACATCAGATGTGTTCAGAATGGTAATGCCATATATCAATTCCTCAAATGTTTTATCCTTCTCATTTATGAGTGAAAGATCTTGGTCCATGATTCCATGCATTGCAAATTTCTTGTAGCTGACGTGCAGTTTTCTGGCAATATACTTTTATTAATATCGGCTGTAACACGATAACATAGGAACCACTTGCACAGCATTAATGCTTCTATGTTCTAACATGCCAAGTCCACCTCTAAGTTTATCAATAGAGTTTTGTTTTTGTTTTTTTTTTGTTTGTAAGGAATACAAAAAATTAATTGGAATCTGTAACCACAGCCATAACGGTGCCGCATTATTAATTCCCAGGGGCATTCACTACCAAACAATTTGGTTCACAAATACATTATGCATCATATGCATTGCGAGCCTTTGAATCTGTTAACCACAACTTCATTATTTTGCTGTCCATCCTAAAAGATAGTCTTCTCTCCAATCCCTTCTTTTGATAATTGTTGTGATCATTTTACATGAACTGGGCCCTCTATTATTACAGATATAGCATGTATTCTCTATTGCATGTGATCATTATGATACGTGTGGAATTATATGTGGTCATGAAAAAAATTGAAATTATATGAAATATGTGCATCAATTATTTTTGATATCTGTGCTTTTCATGAAATCTCTCCCTTGTAAGGCAGCATTGTTCTTGATACCTTTTTATGCGCTAACATTTTTCAAATTTTTTTGTACCAGGCAAGCTCTCGATGGGAAAAGCGCCAATCAAAAGTTTTGGTAGGAGTCACAAATCTCTAAAACTTGTCGTGTATATAACCATAATAGTTACCCAAAGTCGATTAATTATCTCTTTTTTGCTAAACCTTTTCATGTGTATCTTAAGCTTAATTTGTTTTGTATATTCTTGTGTGTTCGAGTGTTCCTCTCTAGCTAGCTACTTGGAAGTTTTTCTGAAGTTGAGCTATTGGTCATTTGGTTTCATAAATTTGCTTTATTCGACTAATTATATATGTTAACAATGAATAATCACAATATTGGAAGTGTTATAGTTATAAAGCCATACATGGGTGATAGCTGTATGTCCCATAGGCTGCACACTGATTAGTAGAATCTGGTAAAATGGAAATTTTCCTTTAATATGCTTTTAAGGTGTGCAAGAACCGTAGAATTTAGAGTCAGTCAGTTACTTCTCTAAGTGCTGTTTGGCAATGTAGTTATGTCTTCATATTGACATAATGGATGGCCATCGAAGTCATGATTTTATTTGCATCATATAATTTTTCTATTTAATGCAGGAAAATGTTAGGGTGCAGATAATGAAACAAAAAGGTTCTGATGACAGTGGGTCCTGGAGCAACCTTTGGGGAAAGCCAAAGAGCTACCAGACTTCAGGTAAAAGTCCTTCCTAATTATATATACCTAATTGATACAGTCCTTTTCATTTAGTGTCTTGGATCAGTAAATTTTATTTTTTGAAAATTTGCTTTTGCTTGTCATTGTGATCTTGTGCTTTTCAATCTTCTGCTTTTAGTGGTCACCTAATCAAGTACTTATAAATGGTTATTGAGCTAAATTCTTGAGATTCCTTGTAATCTTTAGTAGATATAGCATTGAATTTCCAGCTACTTATATTGCATTCTCCATTGACAAAAAGGTACAGGAGCAAATAGTAGGAAATAACTTATATCAATAAATTCCATTCCAGAAGATTTGGTAATATGATGCTTCTCTATTACTCAATAAGACAAAGAAATAGAAATAATTTCATTTCTTTTGAAAAACAAAATGGCTACAAGTTATGTTTATCAACAAGTACATAGTTTGGATGATACACAATCCTAACTATGCAATTGATCTGATTAACAGAGGAGGAAACAAAGGAGAGAGCTAAGAGGGCTGCCGCAGCTGCTCGCAGGTGGAGAGAATATTCAAGGAAAGGTGCAGATAAACCCCCTATATTCAAACTTCCAGAGGCTATGACCAAGGAATAGAGAAACATAGATGAACATACAAGATACACTGGTACCATTGTAACACGCTCAGCATTATTTCCAGGGAGCCAGCCACTTTAAGGTTCTCTTCAATTTTATGTGGATGCTGTATATAAATATCCTGACATTTAATTTGAACGGGACCTTCTCAATCTTGTTTATAAATATAATAGATCTGCAGCTGATGGGTCCATGCCTATTTATACATGTTTGTAAACTTCTCAAATGGCAATATCTTGCACTTGAAATCAGGAAGGCATTATTACTTGAAGTACAGTAACAGTGCATATGATGTTAAGCTCCAGCACTACAGTCATTGACAAGGATTTCCCTAACACTACACAGAATGAAACAATGAATTAAAAATCAAACAGAGCTGCAATGCAAGCAGTAAATGAAGGAAAAACAAACTAAAAGTATCTAAAAACAATCAGGAAACAAAAAACCAAAACAAGTTCATCTAACAGTGCAGGCCACAGCATAAGCCCAAGACTTGAGATGCTCCTTCATGGCCAGACCATCACTCAGAGGAGGCATACTGCAGCAGTAAAGTGACCTCCTCGTCCTCATTCTCTGCTTCTCTGAGAGTTGGTGTAAACTTAAACCCAGAAACACAAACTCCTCAACCACCTCAACATCAACAGTCTTCTTCTGATGCTTCTTCTGCTTCCTTGTTGCTCTTGAGTTCTTGGGCATTTCTGGATGCTCTTCAATCTCAGGTTTCGAAGTCTGTACTTGTGCCTCTAAATCTGTTCCTGATTCGGCTGCTTTGAGAGTGTTCAGAATGTCTACAGTATGTGGGTCGAGTAGTTGGGCACTAGTACTGGTTGGTGTTTGTTCTGGTGGATTTGGATTGTCAGTAAAATCAGTTTCAAGCTTCCTTGTGTTTCCATGGTTGCAGGGAATGGGAAAGGATGAAGTTGAAGGTAAGAGAATATTGGAGAAGAACCAGAGCGAGTCTAGGTTTTCTAAAATCATCTCACGTCTCCATGGAATTGGAGACCTAAAAAGAAGAGTAATATAAGGAAAGGGAAGCTACCAATTTGAATTCGCCAACGGCTCCATGTCCCAACAAAAGGCAGCTTAATTGACGTCCTGGATCACATGATGCGCATGAGATGGATTTCAAAAGAGTTCTCCTTTCAACAGATTTAGGCCCGCCATAGAAGCAGAAGTGTTCTATATAACAAGCGTTTCTCTGGAAAAAAAAAATGCTCGTATTGATTTTTTTTTTTTTTTTTTTTTTGGAAAAGCAGAAGTTGTAAAAAAAAAAATAAATAATTTTTTTAAAAACACACACAACACTAAATAAACAAACATCCCAGGAACCCAAAAACAATTAAATAATGAATTATATGTTTTAAGAAAGTTGTGGTTTGAAACTTTGAAAAAAAAATCCTTATTTTCATAAACTGTTTTGGGATTATATAATTATCAAAATGTTTTTATTAAAACAAAAAAAAACAAAGAATTAAGTTTGAAAAAAATAAAATTAATATTAATTCTAACACATGACAAAATAATAATAATAATAATAATAATAATAATAATAATAATAATAATAATAATAATAGTTGTAGTAATATTAATAATAGTAATGATAATAATATTATTAATTCTAATTCTAACCCATGAAAAAACATAATAAGAATAATTATAGAAATAATCCTAATAATAATAATTATTAGTATTATAACAATTATGACAAAAACATAATAATAATGGATATTATTATTGTTATTATTATAATTTAGTGAATGTCTATTTTAATAATTTGTCACTTAAAAAAAAATTGGGAATGAATATATAAATAATTTCTCAACTATAAAAATACTTTTAAATTAACATATCAAACACAAAAAATTACACAAGCAACTTACTCTGAGAACCCTTTTTTTTTTAAATCCTTCTATCAAAAATAAAAAAATAACAACAATTCAAACACGGCCTTAACAAGCAGCTCTAAACTAACATAAATAAGTGGCCTTAACAAGTCATAATAACAAACATAAGATATATATATATATATATATATATATATATATATATATATCATGTTAGTGTGGGGCCGGTCCACTATGTGCGACAATTTAGTGGGGCCGGGTCCGGGCCGTTTGTGGCCGCAAATGTAGCCGGACTCACACTAAAATGACTCTATAGAGAGAGAGAGAGAGAGAGAGAGAGAGAGAGAGATGTGCATGATGACTGATGAGGTGCATTGCTGGGCAAATCTCCTTTGGCAGCAGGACTCGCAGCCTCACAAAAGCATTGAAAAGATGAGTGAACGAAGAGACCCGCTGTCAAAGGAGACATGGCCAGTAATGCGCCTCTCGCAGCTGCTTGTGCTTCCCCAGGTTTCAACTCACCCTTATGTGCCTCTTGATATATATATACACACTGCTTCATTCTCATGCCTGACATCTCTCTCTCTCTCTCTCCACCGTATATACAGTGTATATATCCATATCTACAGGTGCGCCAATTCTAGATTTTGTACTTCAAATGTAGGAGAAAAAACCAAAATGAATGAGAAAGAGAAATCTTAGAACATGTTTTTCATGGACTTTTGAGGGCCTGGGCCTGAAAAAGGTGATTCTTTTGACCCCACAAGTTCAGGTCAGTTACTTCATTGCCTTTATTCACATGTATAAACCTGCGGGCCATGATTTTTTAATTCAATCTTAACTTACGTTTAAGTTGGCTAATATTACTCAGCATACAAATATGCATCCATGATTACACAGAGACACATGAAAAGTTCTCCGGGGAGAACTGAGTTCTACTATAACTTCAAACTATCAAGGTTCCAGCAGCACAGATTATTGTTTTAATTATTATTATGTATAAATGTTTTCTTATTAGATGAATAAGTTACAAGTTCATTAATAAAAGATGACATTACAAGGATCATTTTGGTGGTTGATGGTAATCACAAAAGTCAAATTACACTAATGAAAAAAAATAGAGTACAAGTGTAATTAGACCCTAAATAATGTTTGCGGGTACAATTACACTTGAATAGGTCCAACTACCACAAGCGGTTGTTAAAGATGATTGATCCTGGCTCTCCAATTCATTTGGTACATAAAGATGGTGTTAGTAACTCAAAAAAACAAAACTATAAACTTTTCCGAAGAAAATCAAGATGACTGTCAACCAATTAATGATTGACCCATTTTGGTACATGATAAATGGTTCTTCATGTTTATCAATTATCCTTCAACTATAACAAAAACCCATTGATCAAATGTCGAACAGAATCCAAGATTGATGGTACTGGTCTTTCTCTTAATTTTGGTGCTACCTTCTTCTTTTCTTCTTCCTTCTATCCAAAAGTAGATAAATTATATTTTATTATTAATAAAAACTATTATATTTTATATACTAAGGAACATTTAGAGAAAGATCTCCACAAGAGCTGGAATCTGCTTATGTTGTGTTGGTCATGACCTAGAGTCTGTGGATAGAAAAAAATAGGAGAGGTTTCATTGATAAACATCGTGTTTACCAAAAGCTAATTTGACACTTCGACTTCATCTTTCTCTTTTAGTTTAATAGCGCATATGCCAACAAAGAAAATGCAATTTCAACTAATGTACAACCTTGTCAAACACAGCCTAACCCTCACTAGAAAAGAGACGCCCCCGAGACCCTTGGGAGCGAATTTCAAAGCAGAGAAACCCCTAATCCCATTTTGCGAGGCCACGCTGCACACGATGGCTCTCTTTTGTAATCACCCGATTCACCCGCGGATCACTGTAACAATCTAATTTTAAATTAACTAATGAATGTGATTTATATATATATATATTATTGAGAATGAAATCGGATTTGCCTTGAGATCAAAACCAATTCCGAATCAACGATTGAATTTATTTGATTTCTAGGATTTTGAACAATGAGAAAATGAAAAGAGAACCAATCATTCAAGAAATGAAGACGAAGATGTAACGTGGAAAACCCTAGATAGGGAAAAAAAACACAGGCGAAAGAATCAAATTCACTAATATCAACGCATTGGAGGCCATTTTTTACAAGTATAGAAGGAACAGAGGATAAATCTTTCGAGAGGCAGGGCTTCGCCGTTTGTTATTTCATGCCTCAAATGAGTCGAGGTTACTGCCTTTTATAGGCTTCGATGGCTTGGAGAAGAAGCTCGGTTTTTCCAACATGTGTCTTAAAGAATTTGGCCACGTGCTTTGCCAGTAAGCATCCAGCTGGATCTGAGTTGTTGACAGCTATAAATCTTCTAGAAGGCCAGCCTGGTGACAGCTAAGCTTCTTCTAGAAGGTTTCTCCCGATAACTGGCATTATTCCAATGAGTTGAGAATGCACCTTAGGCGGATGAAGAGAGGAGCATTTCTAGGCTGATGAGTTGGCGCTGTATACCAACCCCAGGTGGCGAAGAGCCGACATCGAGGTGCCAAACCTTCCCGTCGATGTGAACTCGTGTATGCCTATTTATTTCTGGTTCTAGGACCAGTAGTTCGAGGGATCGACTCAACTCTCTCAAATTGTTTCTCATTATTAAGAAAAGGTAACAAAGATAAAATACGAGCTTGTTTTATAGCAATAGTAATTAATCGTTGTTGTTTCAAGGTCAATCTATTGACACGTCTAGATAATATTTTTCCTTGTTCACTAATAAATCGACTAATTAAACTCATGTTTCTATAATTGATTCGATCCCCCGATCCAATTGGGGGCAAACACCTACGAAAAGATCGCTTGGATTTACGAAAGGGTTGTGTGTTGCATTGATGACTCATCGGGTTGATCTGATATGATGTGTTGTGATTGTGTTTCTGATATTGTGTACTCAATCCGATGCGGTGTAAGAGGTTATTGTTGCGATATGGGCCGGTCCAGTCTAGGTGGGGGACTCCTTAGTGTCGACACGTGGACGGCTCTGATTAATTCCACGTGCCTTACCATCTTTCCTTATATATATATATATATATATATATATATATATATATATATATATATACACACACTAAGGAAATTGTTGGTCCATGTATAACCATTGATGATTGATAGATATGAATGTCCTTTAGTAGAAACATGCATCTAAACCAAAACTCTTAACACCTATCCATTCTTCCTTGTTCTCCAGTCTCCATTTTAAGACATTCAATATCATTATCTCAAATCTATTTTTTTAAGTAGTGCTTTGTGTTGGAGGGATTTAATACATATCTAGATACCAAATTTTGGGGATTTGAAGGTACAACAACTAAGATATACTCATCCAACCGAACTTAGTACCTAGATCACACAGTTAGCATATTGATTTCACAATTTGAAAAAGCTAAAAAATATATCAATTTTCAGAAGATTTTTTTTTAATGAATAAATCATATTTATTTATCTTAAAATATAGGGTTTACATACTACAAGTTATACGGAGAAAAGTCCCAAAATCTTGGTCGGCTCCGGGGTTTTACATTATCACCATACTACCATCATGCAAACTGAGGTGGAGCCATCCTAACTGTTGTCACCAGGGCGCTTGGAGAAGCGGTGTCCTCGAAGTCAAAAAGATATCAATTTTTACAAGAGAGTTAACCGTTCAATTTCCTTTTACAAAGAAAGGTTGAGGATTCAAATCACACCAATGACTTATTTCTAGTGATTTATTTATATTTATAAAAAAATCAAAATAAAATAAAAAAACTAAAATTTCATCATGGCTGGCCATTACAGATATTGTATTTTTCTATTTTATCTTAATATATCCTGATATTTAGCATATTTACAATGAGAAATAAACATCTTTCAGTGCCATTTTCCATTGGCGCGTGCGCTGATTCCTTGGCCTGTTTGCCAACATGTATTTATTATAATAATAGAATAAAGGCTTCTAGAAGGACATAAATTCAAACCAGGAAAGCGTGGCGAAATTTCACATTTTTCATCCTTGGGACAAGGTTACTCTGACTGAAAGCGAGGTATTAGACTTTTGGAGGCATAGATATTTAAAATGTATAAATGTCAATACCTCCTCTGAACCATTATACAGACAGTAATAGGCTTATAATTCAATTTATAATAATGTAAACCTTGAACATACTATTCTATCTAACTCTTTTTTTTTCATCTCCTTGATGATGCTCAAGATCTCATAACTTTGTCACCCCACTATCCCTTATGGATGATTTTAATTTTCTAGTTTCTCCACTTTTGTTCAATATAATAAAGTATTTATTATTTTTGTTTAACTTTGGACCTAATTGTTAAGGAAAAAGAAAAAGTATTTATGGCATTATCATGCCATACCTTTACTTGGGTTCCAATATTTAATGCAAATTGATGAATAAGATAGGTGACATGATTGGGGGATGTGATTAATGTAATGGATGATGTCTTCTCCAATCGAAAAAAACGGAGCAGGAAGCGGTCCATGGGAGCCGTTGGATTAATAAAATAAAGTAAGAAAAGATTAAAGATTAGTCAAATGAAATGTCATGCTTAACCAAACCGCGTTTAGCTATTAATAATAACTCAGGGTCAGATCAAGGTTTAGTTTCAAACATCCAACCAATCATGCTGATGCTATTTATCGAAAATCAACAAAAATAAACAATTTTTTTTATAAAAAAAATTTATGTCACTTTTGTATAGTCACTAATTAAAGGGTAAAAGTTTTAGATAACATTACTGCAGAAAAATAAATAAAAAAAACTAAGTATTAATATTAATGGGCGATCTATCCTATCCAAACGCAAAGATACACATGAGATGAGACCATGTGGTCCGGCACATATAGTCTCATAATAAGGTGGTTGTGCTTCGAGCAATCAAAACAATACAAGCATTTTATAGTGTACAAACCATAAATGCGACTTTATTTCTTTATAAAATAACTCAAACTATATATGTATTTATTTATTTATTTATTTATTTTTTGATATGAGCGCCCATGAAGGATCAATCAAATAGAACGTGAACTGGGGCTTGATTCATTTTGATTTTCACATGCATGTAGCGAACTATTTTACTACCGTCCAGAAAGTTTTACATAAAGCTTAAAGACTTATTTTTACCATCCGATCCCCGGCTATTACGGCCGGCGTAAGACTCAGTCTTTATGAAATTCTGGTGATGTTGATCCCCCACATGCGCCATTTTAGGCCAGTTCCTAACGGAGATTCGATGCATTACTTCCATGGCGTGAATCCCTTATACAATGAAACTACGTTTATTAACAATAGAAAAAAAAATTAAGTTTGAGTAATTCCAATTTCAAAGCAAGACAAAACAAAACATCATTTATTAAAACATATAATGACCTTTTACTTTAACTATGTTATTTCTGCAATAAAATTCGGAAAAAAAAACTTGAGACTTCTTTATCTATCTAGATTCTCTTCTTTATCTATCTAGATTCTGTTCTCCGTATTTCTATCTAAAACTAAAAAGCAAACATTTGGATAAAACAACATGAGAGAGGTCGAGTTAAAAGGCAACAAGGAGGGCAGAACCTAGATCCTAGAAGCTAGAACCTAGAAGGAGAGAGAGGAAGGGATGCTGCAGGCCGAGGAGGAAAAAAAAATCCATATTAATAACATAGATAAACAAGCAGCAGAGAAGAAAGCATGTGCCGGATCACCACCTTGTTTGCCTAATCACTAATAAATAAATAAATAAATCAATCAATAAATATGTACATATATTTACTTCACCTCGTTTTCTATCTATCTCTTCATCAATCAATCCAAATGGGAACTAAAGAAAAAAAAAAATATAGTTGTTTAGGCAAGGAAGTCACAATCACACTCCTTTGAATATGATTAGTTTAGTTGGGAGTTTGCTCCCACGTCCCCCCCTAAGCTCTAGATGCAGACGAGAACTCCCCTCCCAAATTAATACTCGCTTAAATATATATTCACTTTCTTTAATATAAGCACCAACGTTGCCTTGTAGCCTATACAGCCAGCCGCCCATCTAATAAACCCAACTCTCTCTCTCTCTCTCTCTCTCCCTCTCCCTCTCTCAATCCTTCTATCTCTCGATCTCTTTTATGTTTAGGAGATAAGAGGCCGGATCATGGAAGAGAACAGCACGGCTACGTACGAGGCGGAGGAGCCCGGGTCCTCCGATGGTCCCTCCCCCAAGAAAAGGTAAAGCTTGGCGGCGCCGATGAGCTTTTGATTGATAGAATTTTTTTTTTTCTAATTTTGATTGGAAGGAAAATTTAAAAATTTTGAGCAGCCGGCGAACGGTGGAGAAGAGGGTGGTGTCGGTGCCCATCGGAGACGGTGATGGGCCCAGGAATAAGACCGGCGGGGAGGCGGCGCCGCCGACCGACTCGTGGGCTTGGCGTAAGTACGGCCAGAAGCCCATCAAGGGCTCGCCGTACCCGAGGTACTCCCTGACTATCCTGATCCCCCGTGTAGTTTAGTCGGTTGTTATTGGGTCTGGCTAACATGCGCTTACGGCGTCTCTAGGGGTTACTATAGGTGTAGTAGCTCCAAGGGGTGTCCCGCGAGGAAGCAGGTTGTTAAGGGGTAAGCACGCTTCGAGCGCGTGTGAGCTCCTAGAATGGTGAGAGAGAAGGAAGGATGTCAAGAAACAACGATGAACTTCTTCATAATTCTTCAATACCTTCCTACAGTCCACACTTGGCTTAATATAGATAAAACACATAACCCTAACGTGTCTCCCACGTTACTACATACATACTTCCTACAGATAAGACAAAAGCATTTAATACCCCAACTCTCTTTTCATGCAAAGCGCCCTATCACGTAATCTCGTACCCACGCTGGAGGCTTTGGGATACGCCGAGATCCTCTGCGTGCATTGGCGCGCTCCTCTTCCCCATGCTGTAGCCCTTCATCCTTGTCAGGTCCTGGTGATACGTCAACTCCCTCCGTCAAGTGGCGGTGCATGATCGTATCAGTGCCCGGCGCTTGAGAACCAACCTTGTCCTCAAGGTTGAGTGTGGGAAATGACTTGCTAATCTCCTCCCGGTCTTCCCAGGTGGCATCCTCCGGTGTTCTTCCTTGCCACTGCACCAGAACTTGGGGAACAGCCTTGCCATGTCGGAGCACTGAGCGGTCAGCACAGATTGCGAGAGGGCTAGCGATAGGGCCTGTCTGCTTGTAATACAGGCGGTAGGCTGAGAGCTTGCTCTATCATGGGTCCCCGGAATGCCTTCAGATTGGAGACGTGAAAAACTGGGTGGACCTTGCACCACGAAGGTAAGTTCGCCTATATACTCTTTGGGGCGTGGCGTTACGCTGATGGTGAAAGGCCCGTAGTAGTATCAGCGAGAAAACGCTTAGCGAAAGAAGATGCGGCGGCCCGGCGTTTGGCGATCTTGCAGTGCAGGCGCACCAAGACCTGATCACCGATGGCGAACTCTAACTCCCGGCGGTGGGCATTGGCCTTTTGGGCCATGCGATGTTGGGCGGTCCGCAGGTTGCTCTTCAGTGTGCGCAACAGCTCTTCGCGCTCAGTTAGCAGTTCATCCAGAGCCTGTAGAGGTGATGACCCTGGTGTGTAAATGGGAATAGTGGGGGGTGCTCGCCCATACATTGCTTGGAATGGTGTCATTTTGATGCCGCTGTGGAATGTGGTGTTGTAATAAGATTACTTCGGCCAGTAGAGGTAAGTTGTCCACGAGGCTGGTTTGTCGAGTGTGAAAGCTCGGAGGTATTGCTCGAGCCCTCTGTTGACCACCTCCGTCTGTCCGTCCGTTTGTGGGTGGTATGCGGTGCTATGCCGCAGCGTAGTGCCGCTAAGTTCAAACAATCGGCGCCAAAAGTTGCTCACGAAGATAGGGTCGCGGTCGGAGATGATAGTCTTGGGGAACCCATGCAATTTCACAACCCGATCAGCGAATAACTCCGCTACTTGCGTGGCTGTGAATCTTGCGAAAGTGGTCCAAAATGGGCTGATTTGGAGAGGCGATCCACGACGACCATTATGGCGGCGAATCCTCGGGACGGGGGAAGACCGGTGATGAAGTCCATTGATACATCTTCCCAGAGCCGTTCAGGAATGGGCAGTGGTTGAAGAGGGCCGGCCGGAGGTTGGGTGGAATACTTTGTTTGTTGACACACTGGGCATGCCGCCACATATTGCTCGACATCATGGCGCATTCTAGGCCAGAAAAAGGTTGCAGCGAGTCGCACCAAGGTGCGTTGAATTCCCGCGTGTCCACCCAGGGGTGTGTTGTGGTATTCCTGTAGCAATGCTGCCTTGAGAGGGCTCCGCTCTCCTATGTAGTATCGGGTACGGAAGAGTAGGATGCCCTCATGAACTGAGTAAGTGGGTGGTAGTGCGCCATCCTTGAACTTGCGGTGTAATGTCAACAGGTCTTCCAAGGAGGTGTTTTCCAGCTGGAGCTTCTTCAAAAGTTCAGGAACCCAGCTGCTAGTGGCGAAGAAGCATGCAGCCTGTAGTTCGTTAAAGGAAGGCCCGTCCTCACCATGCAGACGGGACAGTGCATCAGCGGCGGTGTTCAGCCGACCTGGCTTGTACTCAATTTTGAAGTGAAACCCAAGGAGCTTGCGGATGAACGCCTGTTGGTCTGGGGTTTGAATCACTTGTTGGAAGAGTTCCTTGATCTTTGCGATGACGGTGCGGATGATGAAGAACCGCTAATAGGTATTGCGCCATTTGAAGCGCAAAATTTGCAACAATGGCGTGGAGCTCGCGGTGGTAGGCTGATGTTGCTTGAAGTCGGGGTCCCAACTTGCGGCTGAAGTATGCTAAGGGATGGCCTTGCTGCATTAGTACGCCGCCTATCCCACTGTTGGACGCATCGGTTTCAATTACAAATTCTTCCTCAAAGTTGGGCAGCCGCAGGACAGGCGCAGCGATCATGGCTCGTTTAAGCTCTTCAAAGGCGGCGGTGGCACGTGCCGTCCATGTGAAACCATCTTTGCATAAGAGATCGGTCAGGGGGGCTGCAATGCTCGCATACCCGCGAATGAAGCGGCGATAGTACCCAGTGAGCCCGAGGAAACCGCGTAGCTGCTTTGGTGACGCCGGGGTAGGCCACTCCACCATTGCCGCCACCTTCAGAGGATCGGCATGCACACCGGCGGCCGTCACAATGTGCCCCAAGTACTCTATGGAATCCTGGCAGAAAAAACACTTGGAGAACTTCAAGAAGAATTCATGGGTTTGAAGACATGAGAAGACCTGCTCCAGATGTTGAACGTGCCCCGCGACTGTCTCGCTATATATGAGAATATCGTCAAAGAAGACGATAACAAACTTCCGAAGGAATGGGGAGAAGATACGATTCATGGTGGCTTGGAAGGTGGAGGGGGCGTTGCACAAGCCGAAAGGCATGACGAGGAACTCGTAATGGCCTTCGTGTGTGCGGAACGCTGTTTTGTAGCAGTCACGAGGGTTCATGCGGATCTGGTGGTACCCTGCGCGTAGATCCAGCTTGCTGAAGACTGTCGCGCGGCCAAGTTCGTCGAGGAGCTCGTCAATTGTCGGAATCGGAAACTTGTCCTTTACCGTGACTGCATTAAGGGCCCCTCAGAATCGCATACGTAAAACGGTGAAGAGCCGCTTTTCTTTGGACGAGGAGCACCGGTGATGAGTAGGGACTATGACTGGGGCGAATGATGCCTTGGGAGAGCATCTCACGGACCAGGTTCTCCATCTCTGTCTTTTGGAAGTGGGGGTACCGGTAGGGCCTCACGTTGACGGGCTTGGTGTCAGGTAGAAGATGAATCCGGTGATCCACCATCCGGTGCGGTGGCAGCTGTGTGGGTGCCCGGAATAATTCCTGGTACTGAGAGAGGAGTGTGCGCACCTGTGGGGGTAGATGGTCAGGGAATGCCAGTGCTGAGGTCGTGGGTGTGGGCGGAAGTGCGGGTAAGGCTGATGCTTCCTCTGTCGCTATGTGGTGGAGTTCATACAGGCTGGTGAGTTCATCATGAGTCACCAAAGCTTGGAGTTGATTGAATGAAATTGCTTTAGGTGTCTGAGATTTGTCACCCCTCAAGAGCACCAGGTTGTCATCCCATTTGAATTCCATAGACATCTCCAGATAATCGTGGGTAACCTTACCAAGGGTTTGGAGCCATTGGATGCCTAACACCGCGTCTGGCCCTTCAATGGGTAGCACATAGAGCTCCAAGGGGAATTGGTGGCCTTGTAAGGTAAGGCTGACCTGCGGGCAGACAAATGAGCACACCAAGTAGTCGCCGTTGCCGATATAAACCCGAAACGGGGAAGTGGGTTGTACGGTGAGACCAAGGGCTTCGGTGATAGTTGGCTTGATGAAATTGTGTGTGCTGCCGCTGTCAATGAGGATGTGCAGTGGCTTCCCCGTGATCTCCCCCACTAGGCGTAGGGAGCGAGGGTTGGCTTGACCCGCCAGTGTGTTGAGGCTTGAGATGTCGCCGGTGACCAGCACGGGGTCGGTGGGACACGGGCAAATGTCAGTAGGTGAAGCATCGGGAGGTGATTCATCTGGATCGTCGTGTGCTGTGCCCAAGAGGAGAAGAAACTTGCTTCTGCAGCGGTGGCCGGCTGAATACCTTTGGTCACAATTATAACAGAGCCCCTTGGCACGTTTGTCCTGTAACTCCGCAGGGGTCAAGCGTCGGATGGGGAGAGGTGGGGATGACGCCAAGGGAGGCCGTTGTTGCAACGGTGGTGGTGAGAGTGGTGGGCCAGTGGGGGGGGAAGGTAAGGTTGGGAGAGGTGGGGAAGGTGAATGACTTGTGGGGTGTTTGACAGGGTTAGGAAGAGGAGAGGCTGGTTTTAAAGGCCATTTTGGCCAGTGGTGCTGATGATGGGTTACTTCCGCCGTCCTGGCTTCATAGGCACGGGCGAGGGAAAAAACTTCCATGAGTGAGGGGGGCTTGGCCATAAGGAGCTCCCTCCGGAGGTCTGAGCGCAACCCGGCGATAAAGAAGGATATGAGGAGAGGTTCAGAAATACCATGCACCTTGTTCATAAGGTCTTGAAGTTGGATGGAACTTCGGCTGACGGTGGAGGTCTGAGTGAGTTTAGATAGGGCCCCTTGATGGTTCTCGAACATGGAGGCTCCGAACCGTTGGTTAAGATGCAACAAGGAGGTGGGCCAGGTGGTGAGCAGTTGGTTGTTCTTCATCGACGGGAAGCAGGCCGATGCGCGGCCGTCCATGAGGAAGGAGGCCATGCGAAGTCGGACGGCCAGCTGGCGGTGTTTGGTGAATATTGAAGAACTCCTCGATACCTGGGAATGACTCACCGGTGGTCACGCGTTGTCTCCACAAACTTGGGCATGTCCATCTCGAGGTTGAAGCGAAAGGAACGCGTGAGGTCCGGTTCGTGGTCCCGAAGGTCTGCAGGCGGGAGGCTGGTTGGGTTGGTGGCTGCCGTGGTGTTGGCCGGGCGTAGCTGGGAGCCAATGTCACGGAACCGAGAGTCAACCGCTTCTATGTGTTGGTGAAGGGTGAGAGATTGGGTCTCGACTTGGGCCTGGAGAGCCTTGATGGCGGCGAGGACGTCGGGGTCGGCCATGTGTGGTCGCGGTGAAACGGAATGAAAGCACCAGTGTTAAGGGGTAAGCACGCTTCGAGCGCGTGTGAGCTCCTAGAATGGTGAGAGAGAAGGAAGGATGTCAAGAAACAACGATGAACTTCTTCATAATTCTTCAATACCTTCCTACAGTCCACACTTGGCTTAATATAGATAAAACACATAACCCTAACGTGTCTCCCACGTTACTACATACATACTTCCTACAGATAAGACAAAAGCATTTAATACCCCAACTCTCTTTTTCATGCAAAGCGCCCTATCACGTAATCTACATTGCACGCTGGAGGCTTTGGGATACGCCGAGATCCTCTGCGTGCATTGGCGCGCTCCTCTTCCCCATGCTGTAGCCCTTCATCCTTGTCAGGTCCTGGTGATACGTCAACTCCCTCCGTCAAGTGGCGGTGCATGATCGTATCACAGGTGGAGCGGAGCCGCGTGGACCCCACCATGCTCGTGGTCACCTACTCCTCCGATCACAACCACCCGTGGCCGCTTCCGAAGAACCACAACCACCACGCCGCCCAGCGCCCGGCCCGGGCGCCGTCTCCGGGAAATCTAAGACCCACGGCGGTAGAGGAATCGGATCCGGGTCGGATCCGGACCGATCCGGAGGAGAGGTTCGCGGATCCGATCGCCGAGGGGACATGCTCGGCGGAGTGGTGTTCGGGCGGTGGTTCTCGGACGTCGGATCTCCCGTCACCGCGTCAAGCGTCCCCTCGACGGAGGGATCCGGCGATGACGCCGCTTACTTGATCGATCACGGGTGTCTCCGTGGGATTCTTTTCCCTGACGAGCGCGAGGAGAAGGTGGGAAGGGAGTGGGAGAAGGAGGAGGAGGGAGGACTCACTGCTCACGGGGCCGGGGAGCTTCCGGAGTGCTCGATGGTGTTCCCGTGAGGGTTCCAAGCAGCGGCCACGGCTGCGGCGAGCTCGGGGTGATGCGCGCCGGCCCCTCGGGATCAGCGACGGATGAAAGCGAAACGGTTGGGTCCCTCTATCCCTTTCCATGATTGCCAGTTTTTCTGGATTTTCTTTTGAATATACCTCTCTATATTCTACTCAAATTTCATTTTAACTCCTCAATTCTTCATATTTACATATCACTCCCTTGAAGCTCATATCAATGCATTTAGATCTCACTTCACTTGATAATATATTCTACTAATAAGGAAATGAAATTAACAACACCCCTTACCCTAAAAATTATATGGTGTATTTGTTTCAATGATCTCCAGTTTTTGTAGCCTAAACACTAAAGAGATTAGTGAGTTTATGAATTTGATTTGGAGATCACAGTACTGATGAATCTCAAGTGTTTTATTGTTAATATTTATTTAATTAATCAATGTGGAATTATTATATCTGATAGTAACAAGAGCTGAGTTTCCAAACAACATTCTTTCTACAAAGTGATTCCGGTCATGATTGATGTTTTTGAGCATTAGATTGTCTTTCCAACACTTTTGGGATTCCAAGCCCCACAAACATTATGATCATTATCAGCACAAACTTTGCAAACAAAAATCTTTCATGAAGTTCAAAGGTGGGTTGATATAAAGCTGAGACAGATGGGATTCTCATCTATGCCCATGGCCTCCATATAAAGGTGCTAATCACCATCTCTAAAATAAGCTATCATTTACCCATGTGAATGGATTTCTGTCGAGTCTCTGTGTTCTCCCGTACTACCGAACCTATACACGTCCTTAATATCCTTCAGGGAGTGTTTGTCGCCTTAGTGAAAAAAAAATAGATAACCTCTTGAACTTAATAATCTACAACATAATGCCACTATTTACTCAAAATCGGTGGGTTTTTAATCTTCTCTGGGGAATTCAAGTCCCGACTACTATAGATTCAGGTTTGCCTCTTAATATAAGAGAATGGAGGGAGGGTCCAGGGATGAGAGCATGACTAAGATAAGGGTTTTTATCATCAATTCTAATCCAATTAAGGTTTTGTTTGGTTTGGTTTTTCCCTCTGTAAGTCTTACAGAGTAAGTTAAACACTTATGAGATAAAATAATATGTTTGGATGAGCTTTTTCAAAAAAGCAAAAGCAGTAAAAGAAAGTTGAAAAACTGTTTTTTTCAGAAATTAGTAATGTGTAGTTTTTGAAAAAAGCCATTTTGTAAAAGCTGTTTTAGAAATTGTCAATTACTAAAACACCACTTTCAAATCTTTTCAAAGCTATTTTGAAAAGTATCAATTACTAAAACACTTTTTATTATTATTATAATTATTTATTTTTATTTATTATTATTATTATAAAACTATTTTCGGATTAATTTATCCAAACACAAAAATAACAGAAATGCTTAACTTACCATGAAAAGCACTTTTTTCAGAAGTACTTTTATCAAACTTAAAAATAAAAACACATTTTTTTTTTAAAAGTCAATCCAAACAAGCCATAAAAACTTCAAAGTAATTGGATTTGGCACACTTTAATATATTGGATACAATCTTTCATGTTTATATAAAACCAAATATATTGGGACATTTAGGTTAATTAAAGTCACATGGAAAATATTCTAAGATGATAAGGTCTGGATCTAAACTACCAAACTTCAAAGAAGAGTTAGTAGAAAGAACATTTGTTTAAGAGAATCATCAGGTTAGACTTCGAATTTTGAGAGACAAATAATGGTGGTAAGATAAGGATGGTGACTTAATTAATGCTTTAATCACAAGCATGGGAAGAAGAACTAGTGAGTGTTTGTGTCTGGATAAGATCCAAACGTGATGCATAAGTTAATATAACATGGTTTAGTTTTCAAACATTTTGTTAGTTTTTCCATTGGATGCCCCACCTGTATCCTCGTCACTCTCTTAAAGAATAAGAACACAATTTTACCAAAAATAAAAAAATAAAAATAAAAATAAGAATACAAAATTTGTTTCATCACAAGACTAATCAATTCTTTGTGCAATTATAAGAAGATCCAAACGTAATGGAGAAGTAAATAAAACATGGTTTGTTTGCTTGTAAATATTCAATATAGAGAGTGAATATATATACATTTAAATTTACATTCATGTGTTTAATTGTACAGATAAAAAAAAAATGAGTTATTGAAAAATGTCGGTATTTGAGATTTGTGGTTTTTTTTTTGTGTTTGTTTTTAATATAATAAGTTATTATTAATTATTAATAATATAATAATTAAAAATATAGTATCAATATTAATTTTAATTTTTAAAATATAATATTATACTGAAACCAGTTGATAGGTCCACACAATTAATAATATTGTATGATGTGATATAATTTAAAGTGCTTAATTCGATAAATTAATATATTATGTAATATTAAATATTAATAATTTAATAAATTATAATATATATTATCATATCCTAAATAATATTGATAAAATATTCAAATATTATTAATTGAATAATTAATAATAATTTTAAATTTAATAATAATATTTTAAAATTATATAGTGTAAAAAATAATTAATATTAATAACTTTGGATTATGGAGATTGTTTAATTTACATAATGAAATGATTTTAAAAGTAATAGTATATATTATTAAGTTAATTATGAGGGATAATATGGTGAAGGACTTCCCGGCAATTTAGCTAGCCTCGAAGTCAATATCTATGAAATATCAAAAACGAGCCTAGCGGTACCTCGGGTTTTGTGTATTGAGAAATTCTTCTAGATGATCCCGGGGTTGAATGTCCAACCCCATAAATGGGGTGCGCAACTCGAGTGAAATTTATATCTCGAGTCCTGTACATCACGGTGAGGGGTTAGACGTTTGAGTGAGTTTACTCCTCGGATTTTATGGCCACGTCCTGACTAACCTATAGAGGGGTCTTTATGACCTAAGTCAAAATAAATAAATAAATAAATAAAAATCAAGGACGAGATATCTATGTCTTTGATAACTAAACCCAAAATAAAAAGTGAGGGATGAGTAGTTACCTTTCCCTCTTTGTCTCAGGAAACATATCAAGTACGAGATATCCCTGTCTTTTGACAACTAAACAAAAAATAAGTAGTGAGTGATGAGTAGTTCCCTATCCATCTTCATCTAGCAAACAAATGACATCTAACTAATATCGTTGTTAAGTTTTAACTTATTATGGGTGCACTTCTCACATAAGTTTGAGATTAATTGAACTAGACATTGAGATATGAATTAGGTATGACAAGTGGGAATCATGCTCCTCGTGTTCATGAAATCAACATTATTAGAAAGAAATCTAGAGGGAACAGAAGGAAGACATTATAGAAAAGGAGAGAGAACATGTAACATGCCTTTTTGTTAAATATTTGATTTGATTTTCACCGTATAGTATTTAGGCATAAATTCAATGATAATGAGGTATACAAGAATTTGAGTATTTATATATGAAGATATACAAGTAATTTTCAAATTTTATTGGGTGCAGATGCAAATGGCCATCAATTAATAATCAAATTTCATCAAATTTATTAGGAAGTAAAATATGGGCCCGATCTTTAGCGAAGCCAAAAATGATTATTATTATTATTTTTTTTTTTTATAAGTTAAGGATTTCTATGGGTTTATATGTATGTGGATGAGCTTTTTTGAAGGAGAAACTATTAGAAAAGAAGAAAAATGTTTTGTTTTGTTTTGTTTTTTGTTTTTTGTTTTTTTTTTTTGGTGTGTGTCTGAGGTTGTGGTTGAAGCTTATAAAAAAACCATTTGAGAATGAGTTTTGGGATTTTTCTACTTCAAAAATGCTCTTATGCAAATTAAAGAATTGACTTTCTAAATTTAACCTAACATCAAGAGAGGTGTGGGAGATATCGTTATTATTGATGTTAAATATGATTTTTCTTATTATTATTATCATTATTATTCATTGAATGTTTATTTAAAAAAAATTCACTAAAAAAACTTTTTTTGTAATTAACATCCAAACAATTTCTCAATTATAAAAGCACTTTTGAATTACTATATTCAAACAAAAAAAATAATAAAAAAACCCTTAATTTATTTTGAAAAATAATTATAAAAAAGTCATCCCATCAAACTGAAAAAAAAAAAAACTTTTCTTAAATAAACCAATCCAAACACCCTAATATGGAAACAAAAACATCTTACATGAAGACTAGTGTCTCATTTCAATGTCTCTACCGCTTCCTCAAACAATGTTGTACTTATATATAATCTGCAACCATACTAGATTATTTCACAATCTCCAAAATAAAATTTATTAAACATGTGAGAAGTTTTTACAACATTCCATTTTTTTAAAAAAATGAATAAATCATATTCATTTATTACTTATAAAAAAAAACATAAGGTTCCTGAAGTTATTACAACATTCAAGTTATGAATTACAATTAATACATACAAGGAAGAGAATTAGAGAAGGGAAGGAAACATCAGACCATGACCAAGATATTTGACCCATGGACCCTTCCAACCTGTCAGTCACACAGACAGTTGTACCATAATGGAATATAAATAGATAGATGCCATCATGAAATGAAGAATCTCTAGCAACAACCAAATCATACAGAACTTTGGTTCTTAGACAAAGTGAGCGTGCTTTAAAACTTTTAAAACCCATCCTCCAAAGTAATGCCAAATTCTATTAAATGATCCAACTAAGCACATAATTAACCATGCTCTCAAGTCTCAACTCAATCATTCTATTGGCAACTTAGCTCAGGTCCCCCAGTGTTTGCTTTTCATAATTCAGCTCAATTATTATGTCACACACTTGCAATAAATAATAAATATTAAATATAATATTCAGAAAATTGGAAATTTCTCAATTATTTGCAATAAATTAATACTAGTATATAGTTTTTTTAATATAATTTTAAATTATATATATATTAAAGAAGATTTTTTTTCTTATTTTATTTAGAAAATAGTTATAAAAGAGAAGGTTAATCGTTATGACGGAATTCGAGAGGGACGTTAGGAATGGATGCTTTGGGAGGCGCCGGCGGGGGATTTTGGTGGGGCTTCCGCCCAAAAGGCCGCAACCCTCGCCGGAGAAGTCCCAAATCCTCATCGGAGTCCTCCATCAGAGGCCGCACGGCGAGCGGGTGGTCCGTTGTCGACTTCCCCTTCAAGCAGGCCGTCGTCGCATCCTCTCTCGCCCTCACAGGGGACACCCTCGCCCAAGCCCGTGACCTCCTGTTCCCATCTCGTCTTCCTGCTGCTCCGGATTCGGAGGATAAGGTCAGTCAATCACTTCGCTTCTCCAAATCGAATCCTTGAGGATGTTGATCTCGAAGCTCTGGTTTCTTACATTTGGTGTGCATTTATGTTGTGACGATTTGCTTGATTTTTGTGGCTATTTTATTTATTTATTATTGTTATCATTTTAGAAATTAGTACGTAGATTGGAAGGAGTCTAGTGCTTTTCAGTTTTGATTGGCCTAGATACCTTATCTGTTTGCCTTAGTTGTTGTTTAGGACCCCAGGTCGATTAGATTTTTCAGAGAAATTTGGAACTTGATTGATGTGAAATTTAAGGAATTTGTGAAAGTTCCTCTTTGCTTGTCATCGTTTGAATAAGTGATGTCCTTCCATTCTAAACAGTATGGTAAATCTTGTTTAAGAAAATCTATTTCTATCTTATTTCTCTTGTGAATTTATCTATTACTAATAATTAATAAAAGTGGATCCTTTATGTTAGGTTATTGCTCTCTTGGATATCAAAAGGAATAGTCACATGTCGTCTCAAGTTATTGTCACATGTCATGTTTAACCCTATTTAAATGCTCAAAGAAGCTCAAACCTAATAAAAGTTGGTCAATGTAAGAGTTCAAAACCACGTTTCTTGGGATGAGATCATGAACTGGATCTTGGATTTTAAAACCTTGTGTTTTTGTATCAGACTATGGGTTGTATGATTCTAACAACTATTGTATAATACAAAAGCTCCATGGTCCCTAAAACAATGGCTGAAGATATAGCCAAAGTCGAACAGTTTGCTTGTCTCATATGGAGGTTGATCATTTGTATATTCTGTGTGCAACCAAATAAACAAAGAAAATTGCGGTGTCCAATTAGGGCTTTTACTCTTTGGAATCTGGATATAGAATGAAGACAAATACATAGCATTGCCTCACTTGTATTGCCCATACATTGATAGTGGTGAAAATCAATAAGATAATGAGAAGAAAATGAAAAGACATATGCTGTTTTGTCGATATTTGTCAATTGGGATGCACTGATCTTCTTTTATGTAACAGAAATCCTCCTCTGCATACTTTTATGGCCCCCTCGATGGAGAAACAGGATGAGTAGATGCATCTTAGTGTTTAAGTTGTGTGTTGATGGACTGAGTTTAACTATCATTTGACCATTTATTTTGCATTGGATCAATAACAATTTGTGTCCAAGTAATAGGAACTAGGGCAACTGAGGGTTTGGCTGGGATTTGTATATCACACATTCATTTTGTATCTCCTAGATTTCTTTTATGCATGAAGCTCTATTAAAAATAGATTTTTTTTAAAAAAGAACTTAAGAAATTTACAACTTTTTTTATCTATTGCTTTGCAGTTATACATAATACTATGCTGTATAATTATAGGTGTTCATTAACATATGCAACACAATTGCTATGTTATCATCCATCCTTGCTATTTCTTGCACTGATAACTCGTTTTGAGCTTGGACAAGTTATTTTGCTTCCAGGATGCCTCGACATTTCAGCCAACTTATGATTGGCTTCGTGCCTTGCGCATGGCTTCCTATGGGTTTCTTCTCTATGGACCAGGCACATACGTGTGGTATCGATTTCTTGATCGTTGTATGCCTGACCCAACATTGGTAAACCTATCAGTTAAGGTATGGTTATACAAACTTAATTATTTAACTTATTACAGCATTTTGTCAATCTTACTACTTTATCATTTTCCCCTAGGAATACTTATCCATGGAAGCACTCGATCTTATTTCAGGTTTTGCTGAACCAAATTATACTTGGTCCATGTGTTATTGCTGTTATTTTTGCATGGCATAATTTATGGCTAGGGAAGTTATCTGAACTGCCCAACAAATACCAGAAGGATGCTCTTCCAACCCTTCTTCATGGTGATTGCCATCCTAAGCTACTTTTTTCTCATTCATTGGTAAAATAACTCAGATCTAGACTCACTAATTAATTGTGTCTTTTTATGGTGGATATAGGCTTTAAGTTCTGGATTCCTGTCACCATTATAAATTTTGGGTGAGTTACTCTGTCTTTGATTATATAACTTTGTTTCTGTGGAGATGGCACAAGATGTTAATGCTCAATTTTTGCTTTCCAATCAGTTTGTTTGGTTGACAAATGTTATTCCTCTAGATATCGGTTTTTCATGTAAATCTTTTGAACCTTTCTTGCTTGACTTATTAAAAAATCCTATTAAGTAGCCATCCCCACAATTGTAAACTGCATAGGATTATATATTCCCACTGTATTTACTCTACAATTTCTGATTTGTATGTGTGATTGTACCAAATGAACATGTTAGCATTTCTTGATGTCAGAGATCAGGAAGACCAGAAAAAATATACCAATCAGGCTCAACTTTTTCATGTCCATCATGTGGATGGTGGTTGATTAGCAATTTAGCATGTTACTTGCTTCCATTCACATAGCATACCACCTTCAAAATTTTTTGACTGCAGTACACATCAAGTTGTCTTGGAAAATTTTCATCAGTAGCTAACTTACTTGATGAACAGTATTATTCTTGTGGGTCGTCTGTGCTTATTGTTCTCATTTCAGGGTGGTTCCTCTCTCTGCTCGTGTTGCATTCATGTCCACTGGTTCAATATTTTGGAACTTTTACTTATCAACTGTCTGCAAATGATCTGTGAAGCTCGTCTGGCATGGAGTGGCATCAGTTTATCGCCCCAACTAAGAGAAGATTGGAGAATGTAATTGTCCTCGGTTAACGAATAATTGCTGTTTGCCGAGTTGATTCTATTGCTGATAATTTTTCTTTTTCTTTTTTTTAAATTTTTGGCTTTATGCAAGATGAAACAATTTTGCCTGTCGAATTTATTCATTGTCAGGTTTAGTTTTGTACCATGTGGTTTATGATTTTGATGGGTTGCTTTCTTCAGATAAAAAGGTTTAGTTTTGTACCATGTGGTTTATGATTTTGATGGGTTGCTTTCTTCTGATATTTTATCTGATAACTTGAAACGCTTGCAGTTTACTCAATATCTCATTTTATACATACAATTCTTTGGCTCCAAATACATAATTGTAGACTAGCTAGATCAATCCTACAATTAGTTTTTAGGGTTATTTTGCATAATTATTTGGTTGAATTTAGCCAGATACAAAAAAAAACTATAAAACCAAAATTGTTCAAATATTTTTATTATTTAAAAAATAGATAAACTTTAAAAAATCTTATCTAAATTCAAATCATTGTTTCCTCCACACCCGTGGAAAATTTTCATTTTTTTTTTTTTAAAAAACAAGAGTTGGATCAAACAAACCATGATTTCTGTTTGGATATATCATATATCATAAAAATTCAAATAATTTTTATTTTGCATATCATCAAACAATCCGATCGATTTTATCTTCTAATAATAGATAAAATAATGGGATGGGTATTATTATATTCTCCATTTTTTTTTTTTTTCTCTCTCTCGGGATCACTTGAAAACAGAAAAGCATCATCATCATGAGTTGTTCATGGTTTCGTCGCGCAATGCTCCTCTTGACCTGCAGAGGATTCGTCTGCGGCATTTGCATGGAAACCCTCCCCTCGAGAGCCAAATTCAAGAAGAAGTGCCGCCACGCTTACTGCAACGACTGCATCTCTCAACACATCTCTGGCCGAATCAGGAACTGGATGCACCTCTCCGCCTTCATGAATTGCCCCCATCCATCATGCACCAAGCTCTTGGATCCGCTCGAGTGCCGGGATCTCGTTGAAGAAAAAAATGTTTTCATTTCTCAAATCTAAACATCTTACATTGAGCATATTTAAAGAGTGGAAATGTTACAATTTGTCAAAGAAACAAATGCCATATTTCAAAGAAGCAACAAAGTCATCCATGAATTAAGGATCTTGTTTTTGAATTCATGGATCTTGCTTTTGAATATTGCCATTTGGTGCCTACTTTCAACAGCCATTGTTTTTGACTTTCTCAACACTCCCCCTCAAACTGGTGCATAGATGTTTCGCATGCCCAGCTTGTCCAAATTTTGTAAATACTCGACTAGAGACAGCTTTTGTTAACATATTTGCAAGTTGATCTTCTGACCGAATGTTAGGCAACTCCATATTTTTATCTTCTAGTTTCTCCTTGATGAAGAACCTATCTACTTCGACATGTTTCGTTCGATCATCTTTGTGAGCGTTATGAGCAATATCTCGCATGGCTTTGTTATCACAATACAAATCAGATTGGTTGTTGTGGTGGATGGCCCAAATCTTTTAAGATAAAGCTCAACCATAGTCCTTCACATACCTCAGCCATGCCTCGATATTCTCGCTTGGTAACGGGAAACAACATGTCAGCTTCTTGCTTTCCATGTGACAAGATTACCTCCCCACAAAGGTAAAATAGCCCGAATAGAGCCTATCATTAATTGACTCCAAAATTTAATCAAAGATCGTAAGATAGGACCGCTATATTGCCGCAATTTTCACCTTTTGAGAATAAAATTCCTTTACCGGTTTGACTTCTGATACCTCGGGATTCGCATTCAAAATTTCATATGCACGGTTCTCCTGATTATGCATGAACCGCTTACAATACTCAAGGTATAAGCAAGATCCGGTCCGTGCGAGACGGTACATCGATCTTCCAACAAGCCTTTGATACTTTCCTTTATCTCACTGGAACTTGGTTTGTGGTGATACAAAGCTTCAATCCTTCTTCTAATGGGTGTCAATTGGGTCGGCAAGTCAGCCATTCCAGTTTCTTTTGCAATAAATCTAAGGCATATTTCCTTTGAGATAGGAAAATTCCTTCTTTAGATCGAGAAACCCTCGATTCCAAGAAAATATTTTAAAGCCCCCAAATCCTTCATTTTCAAACTCACATTGACAAATACTTCAAGAGCTTCTCTTTCTTCCTCGTCATTTCAGAACTATCATGTCATGCGTCCACATAGACAATAAGAGCAAGAACTTTGTCTTGTCGCCTTTTAATGAACAAGGTATGATCTCAATTCGTTTTTGGTTGTAGCCAAAAACCTCATAGCCTTAGTGAATCTTCCAAACCATGCTCTTGGAGATTGCTTCAACCTGCATAATGATTTCTTCAGCTTGCATACCTTTTGATCGAAGTTGTACCGGGTCCACTACATCCAAAGCGCGTGCATCCATATAAATTTCTTCAATTAGGTCTCCATGGAGGAACGTGATTTTCACATCAAAGCTATTTGCAGACGCCAATCTAAGTTTGTCACCAATGATAGTAAAATGCAAATAGTATTGATTTTGCTACTGCAGGGTAAATGTATCAAAGATAATCTATCTCATAGGTTTGGGTGTAACCCTTAGCTACGAGTCTTGCTTTGTATCATTCAATGGAGCCATCCGCCTTGTACCTTACAGTGTAGATCCATCGGCAACCCACTGATTTCTTTCCTGGTGGAAGGTCAACCGCCGCCCCACGCTTGATTTTTTCTGAAGAGATTTCATTTCTTCATTCATAGCAGCTTTCGACTTTGGATTGTTTAAGGCTTCCTGCACATTGTTAGGAATAGATACAACAGATAATTGATTTACAAATGACTGATTTGATTCTGATAAGCAATGGTTAGACACAAAATGACTCAAAGGATTCCTAACTTTACTAGAGAGATCAGGCTCGTATGTGGGTTTAGGGATACCTCTAGTTTGTCGTTGGGGAAGTATTCTTCTGTTTGGACTTGGATTTGTGGTAGGAACATCCTCTGCAGAAGATTGGTTATGTATTTCTTCATGTGGTTCTTCAAAAGACTCATTCTCTATTGTTGTTGTATCTGTGTCAATTTCTCCTTTGTTTTGTTCCTCAGAGGCGTCTTCACCTGTCTCAGTCTGAGAATCACTATTTCTTGCTTCAGTATTTTGAAGGTCGACTACCTCAATAAAGGATTGATCTTTTTCAGGTGGAGGATATATAAGAGTATGAATTTCCTCCTCATTATACTCCCCTTGAAATTCAGGTTCGGATGGATAATACATAATGTCTTCATGAAAGACAACGTCCATGGTGATGTATAACTTCCTGCTTCGAGGATGATAGCATCGGTACCTTTTGATGCATGGTATACCCTACAAAACACACACCGCAGCATTCTTTCGAGGAGATAATTTGTCTTGTTGTTGTAGATGGACGAAAGCAACGCAACCAAATACACGTGGAGGTAAGTTAGGCACATTCTATGATTGAATTGCCTCTATTTAGAGCCTTAAAAGGGTTTTGAATCCTGTGGAGCTAGAAGGTGTCACGATTGATTAAGTACCCCGCGGATGTAAGTGCTTCTCCCCAATAAGACAATGGTAGATGGGCCTGGATTAATGACGCTCGAACAACTTCTAGTAAATGTCCTGCTTTTCGCTCAAGAATGCCATTTTGTTGGGGTGTGCCTACACAAGTGGTTTGATGGACAATTCCTTGTGATTTCGTAAATCGTTGAATTTTGTGCTCATATATTCGCTTCCATTATCGAGAGATGTAGAACTCTAATGTGTGTCCGAAATTGTATGCGTCACCATCTTATGAAAGTTTTGAAATAAAGAGTTTACTTCAGCCTTTGACTTCATCAAACAAATCCAAGTCATCCTGCTACAATCATCAATGAATGTAACAAACCAACGTGCTCCTCCAATTGTGGGAACTTTAGATGGTCCCCATACATCAGAATGTACTACCATGAAAGGAACTGGATTTTTATTCAAGGACAATGGAAAAGTAGTTCGATGACTTTTTGAAAGTTCACAAACATCACACTTAAGGCTGCAAAGATCAATTTCCATAAAACAAACCGGGAAACAACCTTTTAAGTAAACCAAATGACACATGTCCAGGACGCCTATGCCATAACCAAATTTCGATTTCTTCTTTTCCATTGAACCGTTGCTACTAATGCCGGTCTTAACTTTTCAAGGTTTGTTGGCGCCATCTCCGTGTAATACAAGTTCCCTCTTCTAATACCATAACCAATCGCTTGCTTCATTTGGATGTCCTTAAACACACAAATGATCGAGGCCAAAAATTACGACACATGATAAGGAAGTGGTTATTTGAGACACGTGATAAAAGATTGTAATTTAAAGATGGAACAACTAATACGTAGTCTAATTTTAAGGTATTTGTGAGTAGTGAAGATCCTTCCCCATTAACCGAGGTTGAGGCTCCATTTGCGGTAGAGAAACATGTTTTTGTGAAGATGGGTTTAATTGCAAAACTTGTCGAGAATCAAAAGTCATATGATCACCAGTTCTGTAATCAATTATCCATGTACTATTACTAACAGGTGCAAGGGTTTTAAGAGCCGTACCTCGATTGACGGCATTTGCAATTTGTGCTGAAGAGTCGGTGGTGATTGTAGATTCAGCTACTGCAGTTTTTGATCCTTGTTTGGTGTTGTCCCTTCGTGTTTCCCACCAGTCAGGATATCCAACAATCTCAAAGCATTGTTCTTTCGTATGCCCCTTTTTTCGACAATGGGTGCACTGGAATGATGACTTGTCAACAGGCTTTCTTTGAGGTTGTTGCCTTTGATTAGGTTGTTTTCGTGCAATCATAGCAGACGTATCAGAATCATCCACCTTCTTGCTAAGAGTGTTACATGCCGTGCACTCTTCTCTTCGAATCTGAGAGTAACATTGTTCCAAGTCTGGGATAGTATCTATTCGTAGAATTTCTCCACGAACTTGGTCAAATGCTTCATCCAGCCCAGCAAGGAAAATATGTACCCTCAATCTTTCAATAGATTTTTTGTACATTACAACATCTTCTGGATCCTTCATGATCACTTTATCTCTATGGTCAAGTTCTCGAAATATTTCGATTAACTCTCCATAGAATCTAGAAAGTGGGCGCCCATTTTGCTTGGTAGAGAACGCCTTTTGGTTTAGAGTGAAAACTTGTAACTCATCACTTCCATCATAGAATGCCTTTGATATTAAGGCATTCCGTGATTTAAATGGTCCAGGAACACGCAAATATCGCCTTCATGATCTCATGAGACATGGACATGAGTAACCATCTTTTCACTTTTGGTTCTCACCGTACCTTCTCGTATTCCTTCAAGACTCATTTGATGGCTTGTTGCGGCCGAATATATGAGAGTTTTTCTCTCTCGGCAAGATGCATTTCCATGATCTGAGACCAAACATCGTAGTTAGTCTCAGTAAGGATGATTCCGGCATTGAACACTCCATCAGATGCAACGGATTGAATGACAATAGAGGAAGATTCAGAAGGATTTTTCTCCATTTTGTGGCCTCAACTCGAATACCATGAAGAAACAAATGTTTTCATTTTTCAAATCTAAACATCTTACATTGAGCATATTTAAAGAGTGGAAATGTTACAATTTGTCAAAGAAACAAATGCCATATTTCAAAGAAACAACAAAGTCATCCATGAATTAAGGATCTTGTTTTTGAATTCATGGATCTTGCTTTTGAATATTGTCATTCGGTGCCTACTTTCAACAGCCATTGTTTTTGACTTTCTCAACACTCGTCCCGGCGACTACGTTCGTGCGATGGTGCGATGTGCTCTGCGAGGAGGCTTTCCAGAGTTATTCGAAGATTTACTGCCCTTTCAAGGAGTGCAGTGCTCTGGTGTTGAATGAGTGTGGAGATGAAGTGAAGTTCTTCGAGTGCCCTAAGTGCCCTAAGTGCAAGCGGGGGTTGTGTTTCGGGTGCGCGGTGCCGTGGCACGAAGGGTATGAGTGTGAGGCGGTGAAGAACGGGGTGCTAAAAGAGGAAGAGGACGTTGTGTTTGATGATCTGTCCATGAGAAGGGGATGGCGGAGGTGTCCCCATTGTAACCGTTGTATTGAGTTGATCGACGGCTGTCAGGATGTCCGCTGCAGGTACTACGTCTCTTCTTTTCTTAATTTCTCCATTATTTTCCCTTCCCCATGCATACATGATCAATGCATGCATGCTCAATATATATCTCAAGTTTTTATCTTTTGTTTTCTTTTTTAATAAAAATAAATAAATCATATTCAGAAAAACAAAATATTGGTACTGATGAATCGGCGTGTTATTATTTACTCATGCATGTAATTGTTTGTTTTATTGGTTTCAAATGTATTGTCTTGTACTGCAAATAATTTATTTGTAAGTATATGAAAATTGTTGATTTCGTTTATCTAATGCACTTTTTAAGGTTTATACAAAAAAATGGCCCTCAGTTGGTTAGGTTTTTTTACATACAAGAAAATGGCCGTTGTGCTGCTCAAGTTTTTTAAAATATGACATTAATATATGTAGGGTTTATGGTTTAATACATATATGTTAATACTATATTTGAGATAAATCTGAGCAGCGCGAGGGCCATTTGCTTGTATCATGCTATTACTCTGTCATCCTTGAAGCCATCCTCTATGGGAGCTGTACCGGCTCCTCCCGAGTGAACACTAAGATTACTCTTCACTATAGACTCCATTATCAATAGCTTGAGTTACTTGGTGGCATAAGTCTCGTCAAGCTAAAGGAGCATTTGAAAATTTATATCTCAAGTCGGTTTAGAGAAAATGTGTTATTTATCATTAAAAACATCCCAAATCAATTTTCAAACTATAGTACATTTGAAACAAATTTCATTGACAGCTGATGAGATACTAATCTTCTAAACTCTGATCATTGGTGTAATTACATGTTGAAGAGGAACGAGAGATTGAGGTTCTTCTTGAATTAGAAAAGATAGATTCTTCTTTCTTCTTCCATGAGATTGGTGTTCTTGTTCTATCTTGCAGTTGGTTATAAGGATCTTGAAGAAAAGAATAGGTTTTTTTTCATATTTTCATAGAGAGTGGATTTTATGATTTTCGATTAGGGATGACAAAACTCGAGCCGATCCGTGGTTTCCAACCCAATTCCCCCAAATGGGACGGTTTTTTTTGTTGGAAGCCCATGTAGATATTTGGGTCTTCCTATATGTTTCAAAACATTCATTTATACTAGTATGTTTTTAGTACCACATTGACTATTTACAAACCATGCATCCTCTTTTTATATGTTCCACTCTAGTAGCATGTTAATTAGGCTTGTTTAGTGGACCTGCTCTCTTACGCGCGTGGGCAGGGGGGTGCAAATCCGAGTCCAGTTTGGCTTGAAAATTCTGAACTTGTGTGGGTGCATGGTGCGCACACAAATGCACCGATTTCTTTGCTGGCCCCATGCGTGACATGTTTTTAATTTTTTTTTTATTTCTTTTGTTTATCATGGTTGTTGGGATTCCAACTAACTTGACCGTTCCTCTTCTCAACTATTTCCTCGTGCCTGTTTGCCAATGGTCAGTACGATTCCCAACAATAGCTTCTCTTTTATTCTCAAAGGTAGTTTTCTGAACTGGTGTTTCTCCTTGAACTAATGCTTCACTTCATTACTTTAAATTGAACTGATGCTATCGAATTGATGCTTTCATTCACCAATTGATGCATCCCTCTGTGTTCCCTGCCTATAAAAAACCCCAACCCTATATCTTGTTTTTACAGAACTTTTCTATTCTTTCCTCTCCTCCTCCTACAACTTTCTTAAACCATTTCTTCTGTCGGAACAAATCAAGAGCACTCACTTTCTCAATTCGGGTGCATGAATCTGAGGAAGCCGACAGTTGTATCCTGGGAGAACATCGCCACTTTAATCCTATTGTACCGAGAGAGGAGGCGAAATTGTTCTTAAGGACAGTGCAACTTGAACGCCTCAGTCACATCAATCAACAAATTTTTCAACATTCTTTGTTGGAGAGCGGCACACAGGGCACGGGGCGGGGATTTTTTTGTGAGGAGCGCGGGGAAGCTTTGGTAAACATCCATTTGGTAAACAATTACAAAAATATCCTTATATATATATATATATATATATATATATATATATATATATAGGCGTGTTACAGTCAGACAGGCCGGATCACTATTCATTTACGATCACCTCCCATTTGGGCATTTGGAGAGTGTTTTAAGAATTTCCAACCATACGGATGGAAAGATCATCAACAAAATAAGCTAGCATGCCGATTTTCATACAATTTGATGAGGTAATGATTCTCCTACTTAAAGATTGAAATTATGAACCGTTAAAATTTATATAAAATAAGAACCATTAAGTGGGAGGATCATCACCTCACCAAATTGTATTTTTCGATGATCTTTCCATCCACACATTGAAAATCCTTAAAACACTCTCCAAATGCCCAAATGGGATGCGACCGCATTTACACAGTCTTCCGGCCGATCTGACTATATATATATATATATATATATATATATATATATATATATATATATATATATATCATTTCATGTGCATTGTCAATGTTTGTGCAAGACTTATCATCAATTTTCTCAGTATTAAACACAGGCTTAATCATGTATTAAAGGCTAAAAATATGGGCATGACGAGGTGGGGCATGAGGAAAAACCATGATAGCGGTTGTGGTATTCAAAATACCACAATTTGGGTGGGGTATGATTCAGGTAGGATGAGTGTGGTAGAGGCCCGTCATGCCCCATTGCCATCCCTAATTTCAATAGCTATAGTCCATATTTTGGGTGAAACACTAACGATTAAGTTTGTTGTGCCTCAATTTTCTTTATTTTTATTTTTATTTTTTTTAATCTACATGCTCATTGTGCTAGATTTTTTTTTTTATGTTAGTGATGCTAAAATCAATTACATGGTGTTTAAGTAGTTTGTTTATAGTGGTGGCCCTGCTTTACATTTAGCTTTGCCCAAACAATACAATTAAATTTTGTTTAATTAGATGATATATAATAAATTAATAAATGCAATCACTTGACAATGTTGGAAATAGGTCAGGATGTTTTTTATTTTGCCAACTTATGTGCTTTGGGAAACAAGATCAATCCAAAGACACATCAAAGAATACTAAACAAGTGTTTGCAATTTTTTTTTTTTTTTTTTTTTTTTTTTGAAACATAGTGAATTAGATCACTTCAATTTACAAATGCCAAGGCATGCATGTCTTTTGTCTTCCCATGTGTTTCAATTTCTATTACATTTAAGTTGTTCTTTTTAGAATTTTTATATAATATTAAAAAGTATTTCTGTTGCCTTTTCAGGTGTGGAGGAATATTTATTTTTAATAACAACAGTCTTTCATATAGGTAAGAGAGAAACTTTTATCGTTCTTCTCAAATTGAATTTAATTTGCCAAGGTAGGCCATCTAAAAGATAATTTTACTCAGTAATTATAATATTTTCTAGATGTAATTTTTTTATTATATTTTGGTAAATGTGGATAATCCACTATAAACATGTCATTCGTGTGATTTGAACCCTTAACCTCTTTTTACCCATATGCAACTTCATTTTCCTCTTTAAGCTCTCTTCATTATGATATGATACATAAATAGAAAAATGCTAATGGCCCTTGTAATTACAATGAGAACAAGAACCACAGTAACTCAAATGATCATAGAGATAGAGACCAGCAATAAATGGCATAGGGAGTGCCACCAATTCTCATTTGTGGGCACATCCTATTAAGTGTGGTTGTTTTCCTTCTAGCTCTACTAAAAGAGGTAACCTCACAACCTTCTGGATCATTGGGCCAACGTGCAACTGTACATGCCTCTGAGACGCCGCCCTGGAGCCCCGGAAAAAACCCTAAAATCGCTCTGCCTCTCGAACGCCGCCCCCGGGTCCCCACCCCACTTACTCCGGTAGGTGGGGACGGAGTAATGGTACCTGAAAAGCTGGGCCACCCAGCGCCTAATGGGTCCAAGGCAAAGCTAACACCACCCGCATTCCCTCAAAATCGTTCTGCTCATGCGAGCAAGCAGGCAGGCGCACATCCTCCATGGCAGGGGGGTCGATCCTGGGCACGAGTTGCCGGAGGCAACCAGGAGATGCCATCAATCACGATTCCAGGCCCGCTACTGGAGAAGATCAAAGCTTCGGTCACGGATACTATCTCACTGAACCCTGAGGCACTGAATCGAGCCCATGAATCCATGAAAGGGACCCTGTTTGGCAAAGTTCTTGGCAGAGCCCCAAATCTCGAAGTTGCCAGGGAAACTCTTTCTAGACTCTGGGGATGCTATGGGGAGTTCACGATCGCAGATATGCCCAACGGATTCTTTGTGATCCGCTGCTCAACGGCGACAATGGCGGAGAACCTCCTGGTTGAAGGCCCTTGGTCTATCAACGGATCGATCTTCCACCTCCTCAGATGGAAAGAACATTTTGAACCTATGTATGAGAAGCTCTCTGTAGCCACTGTATAGGTCCAGCTGAACAATATGCCAGTGGAGTACTGGGATATTGAGCACCTGGAAACTCTAGTAAACTATTTTGGCAGGTTGATCAAGGTGGATGCTACAACACAAGAGATGGATAGAGCCAAATTCATTCGTGTTTGCTTAGAGCTTGATCTTCGAAAACCTCTGAAAAAAGGGGTATGGGTGACCACTCCTAAGTCTAAATCTTTTGTTTCTATTCTGTATGAGAGACTGCCTGTTTTTTGTTATCACTGTGGAGTTGGTTGTACGCAGTCGATGCTCGTATGCGAAGACCCCGGTGTCGGCCGAGATCTTTGCTAGTCAGTGGGGCCATCACCCCCTAACCCATCTGGGAAAGAAGTGGTGATAGGTGAGCCTAGTAGCTCTCAACGGAATACAGGGGCTTCGGATGCACAGGCAGGGGTACTTGCGGCGGATGAGTTGGAAAACAGGGAGTATGGGCCGTGGATGGATGCGAACTGGAAAAGGAAAGGAAAAAACTGGAAATATCAAGGCGCCCAGACAAAACCTAATCTGGCGGGGCAGTGCGGAGGTGAACATGCCGGCTCCAGCTGAAGGTCACGTGACCGGGAGAGTGGAAGAGGAAACAACGGAACCTTGTCACGTGGAAGAGCCCTCACGTGGAAGAGGGCTTGAACGTCCTTCTCGGGAGACGTTGACACGTGGTCGAGGAAGTGGGCAAGTGCAGAGCCCTCGAGTTTCGCGAGAGCGAAGCTCTGAAGGTCTTCGGGCACGCGTCACACTACCCTCCCCTGTTCACCAGATGGAAGCACCAAACCTGAATCATAAGAAGAAGATGAATCGAGATACTCGTCATAAGATCAACCAAAGAGAAGAGGATTTTGAGAGTGAAGGACTGACACAGTTAGGACAAAGGGAAGGTAGAAATAGAAGCTTCTCCCCTGTTAGATCTGGTGTTAACCCACTTTTGATCACATCCTTGGATGTAGAAAAAGAAAAAAAGAGGAGTGCAAAGCAACCAGAGCAAAATTCCAAGAGTAAAGGTATGAACTTAAACTTGCAAAGTTCTAACTCTACTCACCTTAATTTGATTCGCAGGGTTATAGATGCTATGAATCAAGATGAAATAGAAGGAGTAGAACAACAATCTGGAAAGGAGAGGGAATATGCAATATTTGAAGATGATGATCCTCCAGATCGTGGCCGCCTGGTGAAGACTGGAGCAATCCAGACAGTAGAAGGTGGAGGCAATTTGCAGAACAATAAAGACAAAGGCAAAGCAAATAAGAAGGGCCGATTAGAGCCTGGTGGTGGTGATACCCTTGAGATTAATTTTTCATGAATATATGCACATGGAATTGCAGGGGAGTTTCAGGGAAGGATACAGTGAGTCGTATTCATACTCTGATCAATTCCCTTAATCTAACATTTCTTTGTTTAGTAGAGACTAGAGCAGATGATCTGAGAACTCGAAGGTTCTGTAAAAAGTTTAAAAAGGGGTGGGATTGGGCTGCTATCCCATCTAGAGGCTTCTCTGGTGGAATTATAATCTTATGGAGGAAAAGTCTTCAGCAAGTTACACCTATTTGCTTCTCAAGATATATTCTCCATCTGGTTGTTTCAGATACAGAATTCAAATCTTGGGTTATATCTATTGTATATAATGGCCAAGCTATCCATGAACAAAAGATGGTTTGGGAAGAATTGGGAAAAATATCTACGGCTGGGGGACCATGGCTCATCATAGGAGACTTCAATGCAGTCAGAAATATGGAGGAAAGAAAGGGTGGCAGAATCAGCTGGCAGTCTGGTATGAAATCTGATCTATTTAACTCTTTTATAACACATCACAATTTGGCTGAACTTAGATTTACTGGTGCCCCCCTCACCTGGTGTAATAACCAGAGAGGGCAGGCTAGAGTTTGGGCTAGATTGGACAGAGCTCTTTGCAATCATGATTGGTTGGGTGATGTATCTAATTATATGATGACTCATTTAGCTAGATGCCAATCTGATCATGCTCCTCTTTGGCTATCCTGTTCTAAGCACTCCGACATTAGAAAGAGACCATTTAGATTCGATAATAATTGGATCCATCTTCCTGATTGTCATAACAGTGTTAAAGAAATCTGGAGGGTTAGAGGCCTTGGTAACCCTATGCATGACACCTCTCATAAAATTCATATTCTCAGGAAAAGTTTAAACAGTAAATGTAGTGGTCATTCTCAGAAGCTTGGTAGAAATATCAAGGAGATTGAAGAACAAATTGTTGACCTTGAAGTTCAAGAACAAAATAATAATAATGGAACAAGTAATTGGATTAACCTTAGACCATTATATAATAGACATAAAGCCTTGTTAAGACAACAAACAGTGTACTGGGCACAAAAGTCACGAATGCAATGGTTGCAAGATGGTGACTGCAACTCTAAATTTTTCCATCAGATGACCAAAAATCATGCATATCATAATGTAATTCTAATGTTGAAAGATGACATGGGTAATACCTTGTCTGACCCAGAGGTAATTGAAGAAAAGTTCATTGAATTTTACTCCAATCTTTGGAAAAATGATCCTGATCATAATATGAACAGTATGCCTGATGACCTCCCTAAACTGAATGCTGACCAAGCTGAAGCACTTATTAGGCAAGTGTCCACATATGAAATATTTCAAACTCTAAAATCTATGGCTAGAGGGAAAGCTCCAGGGCCCAATGGCCTTAATACTGAATTTTTTATTGCATTTTGGAAAACAATTGGGGCAGGAATCTCTGAAGCAATAACTCACTTCTTCATGCATGATAGATTACCAAGGTCTTGGAATCAAACTCATATTAGTTTGATCCCCAAAAAAGATAACCCTCAAAAAGTCACTGATTATAGGCCAATATCTCTGTGTAATGTTAATTATAAAATTATTGCAAAGATACTGGCCAATAGACTCAAACACTTACTTCCATCACTAGTTGGTAAAGAACAATCTGCATTTATTGGGGAAAGACGCATTTTTGATAATATCTTACTTACTCAAGAGATTGCTCACTCTATGGAACATAATACTCAGGTCAACCCAGTGATGCTTATTAAAATTGATATGGAGAAGGCTTATGACTTAGTTAGTTGGGACACTGTTATTTCTGTTCTAGCTCATATGAATTTCCCAAGTAAATGGATTAGATGGGTCAAGGAATGCATTGGGACTACTTCTATGGCCTTCATTATAAATGAAAAATGTGGCAAATGGGTTACTCCTCAGGCAGGATTAAGGCAGGGGTATCCCCTGTCCCCATACCTGTTTATCCTGGTATCCCAAATCCTTACTAACATCCTCAACAAAGCTGAATCAATGCAATTATTGAAGGGATTTAGAATTTCTGATTCCCTTGGAATCAACCATATTCTTTATGCAGATGACTTACTGATATGCTGCAGGGCATCTAGACAAAATGCCAGGTCTATTATAACTTGTATGAGTATGTATAAAATCATTACTGGTCAAAGGTTCAATATGGCCAAATCTGACATATACTTTCCTTCCTGGTTTAATGTCAGAGTTAAAAAGGCCATTACTGATATTCTGGCTCTCAATCAGGGGGTATTTCCTTTTAAGTACTTAGGTTGCTGGATTTCCCCTTTTAAGATACCTGTGATATACTTTAAACAATTGGTGACTAAGGTTGAAAACAAACTAGCATACTGGAAAACCATGTACCTAACAATGGCTGGAAGGGTCACATTAGCAAATGCTACTTTGATGTCAATCCCCAATTATTGTCTTAGTACATATGCTATTCCTGACTCTATTCTTGATGCCATAACCAAACTTGTTAGAAAATTCATATGGGCTAATAATAGCGATGGGCATGGTCTCCATCTAATTGGTTGGGAGGTTGTTACCAACCCCAAGTCTGAGGGTGGCCTGGGGATAAAGAATTTAAAAGTGATGAAAAAAGCTATTTTGTCTAAACATGTACTGGAACTTCTGAATGATGGGGAGAAAACTTGGATCAAACTCATGAAGTCTAAATATGGCCCCTCTAAGCCATGGCTGACAACACCAATTAGAAAGGTATCATGGACTTATAGGGGCTTACTGCAAACTGCGAGGAGTATCAAGTCCAATGTTATTCAAAGCAATATTATCAATTCTAATAGTGTGTTGCAGGACCCTTGGTTATTTGATATTCCCCTTAATTTGATGCCTACATACTTTAATATTGACTATGACATGTCTAATTTGAGCATTGAAAACCTGAGAACCAATTCTCAATGGAATTGGGATTATGTGAATATTATGTTTCACCCCTATATGGTTGATCTGATTTTTGAGAAACAGGTGGATGAAGACCATAACAAGGTAAAATGGAAGTGGAAAAATAAAACTGAAGGGAAATCCCTCACTGCTGCTGTATATGATGAATACAGATTCAAGGATCTAGCAATCCCATGGAATGGTTGGAAGAAAATCTGGAAACTAAGAGTTATTCCAAAAATTAAATTGTTTCTTTGGAAATTTTTTCATGGAAGATTGCCTACAATTCATTACTTGTCCAGTATAGGCATTGGCCTGACTGACCTATGTCCTTTGTGCAAACTTTTTCCTGAAACAGCTAACCACCTATTTTTTTAGTGCAGATATATAAATTTGGTATGGGAAAATGTTAAAGGGGAGGGTTTCCTAGCGAACTGGAATCCTCAAGTTGATAATGTGTTATTAGGGAATTGGCTATTGGGGACTGGCCATATGCACCTTGATAATACCGTCGATCAGGAGCTCATTGCATATATTCTTTGGTCAATTTGGATACACAGATGTAATGCTATTTTCAAAGCCAAGGAATTTAACCCATCTTTTGTTGCAAAACAATCTACTGTCTTGTTTTCAGAAAAACTGGAAAGCTTCAGGTGCATCAACAAGATGGATGATAGGGTGATAAGAGAATGGAATCTGGCCAATTATAAGCACCATATCTTTGTGGATGCTTCCTGGGTGGCAGGTGAGTGTTATGCTGGAGTAAGGTGCATAATTCTAACTAATGCAGGGGTTTTATGCTTTGCAGGAGCTAAATGTGGGAAAGCTGAATCAACTTATAAGGGTGAAGTCAAAGCTCTGAAATTTGGTCTGAAAGAAGTTTTGAAGCTGGATAGTGGAGAAGCTCTAATACATACAGACAACCAGTCTATAATCAGAAGATTGAGGAGCTGGAATCAGGAGAGTGATGAAAGAAGTGAAGATCAACTGGGAAAATGCAAGCTGCTGATGGAGAAGATCAACAAGTATGAGCTATTACATATTCCAAGGGACCTCAATGCTTGTGCTGATAACTTGGCGAGGAGAGCCAGATTAGAGAAGCAAGAGTATCATATCCTTAATGAAGGAGCTATCCCTGACTGGTTGAGGGAGGATTACAAGATACTGCAGTCCAGTACTCTGAGTTCTATTCATCAGATGTGCTATTTTGATTAAGCTATTCTAGCTCTTTATGTACCCAAAAAAAAAAAACCTTCTGGATCATTGAAGCTTCTGACCTCTGCCAATATTTCCTCCCTCTCCTCATCAATCCAACTAAAGAAGTCACAACTCAATCGTCTTTCCTCATAGCGTGAGCTTTTATTTATTTATTTATTTCTACGATGTTGTTCGCATTAATAGAGGAGGAACCTAATGTTAGGACCGGGGCACATCTCACATTTCACACTAGAAATAATATTATCTTCTTTAGGTCGGAGTTCGCACGATTTTGTTAATGAGCTTAACCGAAAAAATCTCATTGTTATGGAATGTGTCCCTCTATATTTATACCCCTTCGCTTTTCTCCCATTAGGTAATGTGGACTATTGTTTGAACCCAACACCTAATATATCAGTTAATCATACTCATAAATAAATAAATATAATTTATATATATATATATATATAGAGAGAGAGAGTATTGATATTACACAGTTGATCGGATGTACCGTGCATTTTTGGTCGCCTCCCGTTTGGCCCCCTGGAGTATGTTTGAAAGATTTCCAACCATATGGATGAGAAGATCATCAAAAAATAAGCTAGCATGTCCATTTCATACAATTTGGTAACCGTTTGGTCCTCCCACTTAATGGTTGAAATTCTGGACCGTTCAGATTTTTATAAAATAAGAACTATTATGTGGGAGAACCAAACAGCTATCAAATTATATGAAAATGGACATGCTAGCTTATTTTTCAATAATCTTCCCATCCGTATGGTTGAAAATCCTTCAAACATGCTCCAGGGGGCCAAACGGGAGGTGAGTGAGAATACATAGTAATCCGGCCGACTGTGGGATATATATATATATATATATATATATATATATATATATATATATATATATATATATATATATATATGTTAGCTCCAAAATTGGATCAAGCCCCAATTTCGAGCAACACTTTAAATTTGTATTAAGATGGGAAGTAGAAGAATCAGAAGATTAAAGAGAGAACTCAGAAAAGAGGAAAAGCACCCAGGAATTTACGTGGAAAACCCCAAATGTGGGGAAAAAACCACGATCCTCTTTTCAGATGATGAATCCACTAAATCTCTTCTGGAATACAATTCAGAACTCCATGATCGAGCTCTGGAATGAAGGAAATGGAGATGGAGAAGGAGAAGGAGGTGGAGAGAGAGAAGCTTCAGTCGCCAGAGCAGCAGGGCTTCGCCGGGTCAGAAATGGAATGATCTTGAACTGGAGAAAGGGGGTATTTATAGGGCCTGGAGGCTGGGGTGTTGCTTGGAGAAGAAGTTATTGAATTCGAAAGCATTGGGAGCCAAATTTCGGCATACCATTTCAAGTGAGGTCTAGCTCAGCATGTTTCTAGAAGCTTCTAGACTCCAGGCTGGCACCTCAACTGTATAACTATTTTGTAACTGCCTAACTGTTTCTCAACTGTTTAACCGTTCCTCTAACTGAATGGGCTTCTAGAAGATCTCGAAAGATCTCATGTTGATAACAGTAGGAAGGAAATTTGAAGGCGGCTCACTCCCATGTGAAGTGCCGAGGTCCTTCAAGAGGACCTCGGAATTTAGAACATTTTCCGAGGTAAGGAGCTCGGCCACGGAGAGGAACTAAGCAAGGTGTTACAAGGACTGCCACGTGATCTGCACATGCCTGGTTATCTGTGTGCCACGTGTCCTCATTTATAACCATCCTATCATCAGTCCCCCCTCAAGTATGCTTGCGATGAGCTCGGAAGATGAACGAATACCTTTGTGAATCTTTAGATGAAGTTAGCTAAGCATACTGAGTTACTGGAGGATCTATTCCTTTTTGATGGTGTTTTCCGTGGTGCTCCAAGAAAAACAGTAGCAAGCGTTATCTTTGATGAATAGTAACTGCATTTAATGCTAGCCGCCTGCACGATTTTCAATAACCTTTTTTCTCTAGTGACGGCATGATATGCAGTAATGTATAATGATGGGCACGTCCTTCATGGTCCACGTGGCATTTACCTATGATGGCTCCGTAAGTAGCGATCCCTGACCGTTAGATGAAATGGACAGGTGTCTCTTGGAGATTATTCTATTTTCGAATGAATCCATCTGAGCCGTTGGATATTTCACGCGTCCCTTAAATATCATCAAATATCGCGTTGGATTTCTCAACGCATCTGTTCATCTTCTTCTCCTTCTTCTTCAAGCCCTGACGGCGGAAACTGCAACTTTTTCCTTCTTGCGATTCTCTTGTTCTTTCTGAAAAACTTCAAGGTATGGCTTCTTCTTCTTGCGCTGTTCCTTCTGCTAGCAACGTAGGCACGAAACGTAGCAAAAGACAGTTCCCTTGTTCCGATTCCTATTCTAGCATTCTTCATCAGGAGGAAGTTGATGCAGTAGTCAAATATTATAAGATTAGGTATAAGAACTTCCAGCCCGAAATTAGGTTACCTGATCCTTCTGATAGAGCGAGTTCTGGTAAAGAGGGTGAACTTGCTATTTATGTAGATGCATTATTAGGAGGACTTCGACTCCCCTTTCCTCCCCTTTTCCTCGAAATTTTCCAGTCTTTCAATGTCTGTCCATCTCAATTAACCCCCAATTCTTGGAGATGTCTCTGCGGGTTCGTGGTTGTGTGCCTTGATCGCCGAGTTTCTCCCACACTGTCTTTGTTCGAGGCGTTATTTTGCCTCAATAGGGAATTTAATACGGATTGGTACTTCTTTGGTGCCAGACCTGATAGACGTTTCCTAGGTTCTGTGCCGACCTCCATTAAGAGATGGAAGGAGAGGTACTTTTTCGCTTCTATAGAAGGGGGTTTTTGAGTCCGAACTGAGTGGGGAGCACCTCGGACTCAGGTGCTAAGTAGGGAGAAGCTCTCCAAAAGAGAAATCCGCCAACTCAAAAGATTGCGAGGATGTTCCCAGATTTCTCCTGACCTCTTCCTGACTAACAAAATCTTACGGAGGAGTGGACTGTTTTTAGTGAAGGGTAGGAATTACTATATCTTTGTCGCTCTTTTTGAGTTGCTTTCTGTTATTGCTGACCGAGCTCCTTTTTCTGTATTCCAGGTGAGGGCATGGATCCTTCTCAATGTGTCAAGTCTCTGCTGGACAAAGCTCGAGCCCGTGCCGAGAAGCTCAACACTGCACGTCTGGAGAAGCAAAAGAAGGCCGAACTCCGAAAAAAAGCGGCAGCAGAGGAGCCCGGAACGGAGAGTGCCAATGAATCTGTAGCTGTTGAAGAATCTTCCACGCCTCGTGGAGATGATGAGCCTTGTCCCCCTCAAGCGGTGGAGGTTGAGCCGCCTACACATTCTGAGGCAGTTTCAAGGAAGAGAGCTCGGGATTCTGAAGAAGTTGTTGAAGACGAACCAGCTCTAAAGATAGCGAGCAGGAAGAAAAAAGTTGTCTCCAAAGGGAAGAAGAGACAACCCTAATCGATCCCGCAGCCTACTACTGAGAGGGCTTTAGCCATCTCCCCTTTATCTGCCCGGGTCCCCGCTGAAAAAGAGACTTCTGCGAGTGATGCTAACACTGAATCTCACCGCGGTGGAGAAGGAGATTCCGAGGGACAGAGGAACTCGGCCGAGCCCTTCTCCTCAATGCCTGTTGAAGAAGATATTTTTGGGCATATGCCCGATCTCCCTGAATCTCTTAGGGATTTGATGGATGATGAAGTCAAAGTTATTGGCGTTTCTGAGAGGCCAAAAGTTGATCCTACTATCAACTACGAACCGGTTCGAGTTTGCGTGACTCGACCAACTCGTCCTTCTTCGAGTTTCCGAGCTGGTGGCTCTAGTTTTTCTGAAGGTTCTAAGGGATCACTTCATGTGGATCCAAAGGAGGGGATCTTGGTTAATGATCCCAAAGTTGCTGTTTTTACGATCAAGTCTATTTTGCCAGGAGAAGTTGAATCCAGACTTGATCGTTTAACAAGGCATGATCTTGCCGAGATCCTCCGTCTTCAAGGGCTTTCTGTAAGTGTTTCTTTCTCTTGAATTCGTTTGTGACTTGGGCCAATTCTCAATTCTTTGTGATTTGCTTGTAGAATCTGTTTCTTAGTCATAGAGCCGCAAGCATCCTGGAGAAGAGGAGGAGAATCAGATGTCCCTATTCACTGAGTACATCCAGAAGAGTAGGGACTTGGAGGCGGATGTAGCTCGACTTAATGTGGAACTGAAGAAAAGTTCCGAAGAGAAGGCTTTCCTCCTTGCTGAAAAAGGCAAAGTAGAAACCGTGCTCCAACAAGCCAATGAGAAGGCTGAGAGGCACTTAAATAAGGAGCTCAAAGCTAAGGGGAGAATCTCGTCTTTAGAGAAGGAGGTTGCTGAGCTAAAGACAACCAACTCCGAGCTTCTCAAAAATAAGGAAGTAGCTGAGACCAACTGTTCTTTTGTCGAGAAGAAATTTTTCGAGGATAAGTCTTCCGTGCGTGCAATTGCTGAGATCCTTGAGAAAGAGAATGGCGAGCTTCTCGTGCAATTAAACGAGAATAGTTCTTCCTTGATGGCTATTACCTCGGTAAGGGATGTTTTAAAGAGAGATCATGAGAATATTTCCAGCGAGTTGAAGGCTTGTCAGAAATCACTGTCCGAAAGTGAAAATGAGGTGAGAAAATTGGAGAAAACTTGTGCGGAAGCTTCGCAGGTGTCTGAATCAGCTCTTGAAGAAGTTCGAGATGAAGGGAGGGAAGAAAATTTTCCCGTCTTGAAGGAGTTTGTCCTGAAATTTCCCAACGAGGATTTTGCCAACCTGACTTATATTGAGGCTTTAGAAGCTCTTGCTGGTGCGGCAAATGATGATGAAATTGAGGCGGAGATCGTTGCGGAACCGGAGGGGGATGAAGCGGTTCCTGACGTTGGTGAGGAACTCGGCAAAAACGGAGATATCACCAAAGCTCCTTCAGAGGATAATGAGTAGCTCGGTTTTCGATATATCTTGTTCACTTTGTACTTCTGTTTTGTTGACAATGTGTAGCCTTGCTTGTTTTTCCTGTTACAAATGTTAATGTCATTTTGATAAATGAAATTTATTTTTACCTATGCATGGAACGGATTTTGAGTTCTTTGTCACGCCTCTATTCCGTGCTCCTAACTCTTCCGTTCCTTATTTGCCAACGATTGAGTTCTTCGTTGTGTGTCCTCACTCAAGACGATTCGAGCCTAGACCCGCTATCATCTTGTTTGGAGAATCTTGTCCGTCATTTGCGTTCCTTGGTGCGTGTTCTCACTTGAGATGATTCTATCCTGGGCCCGCTATCATCTTATTTGGAGAATTGCGTAGGAATTCTTTGACTTTAGTTTCCGAGGTCCTTCGAGAGGAGTTCGGATTTGTTAGCGCTGGTTGCCGAGGAGCTCTTCGATGGATTGGCTCTTTAATGGAACTGTCCTCATAGGCTAGTTGCTATCATGCCACAGCTCGAGCCTTGACCCGCTGCAGTGCGTAGCAATCAAGCACTTTGTGAGGATTTTCCGGGTTGCTTGCTATTTTGATCACAGCTCGAGCCTTGACCCACTGCTATGTTCATTGGCAAGTCCCTTCTTTAAAAGCGTTAGTTGGAGCTCCTTTGGGTTATACCATGACTCGAGCCTTGGCCCGCTGTCTAGGTTTAAGTTAAATTTGAGAACTTTGAGCTATCCGCTTCTACTTTATGAGCGTTTGTTGAGGAATTCTTAGGCATATTGTAGAACATGAAGCTTTATTGGTAGTACCTCCTATGATGTTCGGAATTGTAAGGGCGTTTGAGCCTTTTTCCGTCCATCTTAGAGAGCCAATAAGTGTCAGGCTTTACAATCTTGGTCACAACATAAGGGCCTTCCCAATTGGGATTAAGCTTCCCTGTTCTACTTTTGTTGTCTTCAAAAATGTTCTCCCTCAAAACCAGATCTCCCACTTGAAATGGCACCTCTTTCGCCTTGACGTCGTAGTGACGTTTGACCTTCTGGCGATATGCAGCAGCTCAGAGGGCAACTTCTTCTCTTTTCTCTTCCAGCAAATCGAGCTCAGCCCGAACCACCTCTTCATTACTTGTCGGATCAACAGCCTGGATCCGTGGAGTTGGGACTTCAATTTCGGCAGGGAGAACTGCTTCTACTCCAAAGGCGAGAGCAAATGGAGTCTCTCCGGTAGGAGTTCAGCAAGTGGTTCTGTAGGCCCAAAGTGCTCTTGGCACCTCATCTACCCAATTAGATTGATTCCGAAGAACTCTAGTCTTGAGGCTATGAAGCAAGGTTCTATTCGTCACTTCCACTTGCCCATTTGCTTGGGGGTGAGTGACCGAAGTAAGCCTGTGCTCAATTCCGAGCTCCTCACATAAATTTTTGAATACAGCATTCGCAAACTGTCTCCCATTGTCTGTGATGAATGCCACTGGGAGCCCGAATCTACAGATCACTGACTTCCATAGGAATTTTTGACACACCTTTTCAGTGATGGAGGAGAGGGGTTCAGCTTCCACCCATTTAGTGAAATAATCAATGGCAACAATCAAAAACTTCATCTGCCGAGCTGCTTTCGGAAATGGGCCAAGGAGATCTACTCCCCAAGGTGAAAATGGCCTGGTACTCACTATAGGGGTGAGCTGGGAGGCTGGGCGCCGCTGGATATTCGAGTAACGCTGACATGCATCACACTTTTGGACAAATGCTTTTGCATCCTTCAGCAAAGTGGGCCAATAATAACCTTATCTTAGAATCTTATGACAAAGTGCTTTTCCCCTTGTGTGATCGCTTGCAATACCTTCATGGACTTCTTGAAGAACAGAATTCGCTTAACTGGGCCGCAAACACCTCAATAGTGGGAGAGTAAATGACCTCTTGTAAAGGCGCCCATCCAAAATAGTGAAGCGGTTGGCCCTTACCTTGATTTGGCGCACCAGCTTGGGGTCAGATGGTAGAGATCCATCTTGGAGGTAATTTAAGATTGGATCAATCCAGCACGGCTCATCCATTACCTCAAATAACTCCTCTTCAGGTCGGCAATCAATTGTCTTCGCCGGCAAGTATTGAATATTGACGGGGCATGTTACTTCGGCCTTGGAAGAAGCAAGCTTTGAGAGGAGGTCAGCCTCTTGATTCTCTGCCCTCGGAATCTTTGTAATGGAAAGTTTCTGGAAGCTAGCAGCTAATTTTTGTACCAAAGCTTTGTATCTCACCATGTTTTCTTCTTTTACCCCAAATTCCTCGCTCATGTGACCAACAACTAGTTGGGAGTCCGTATTTGCTAACAGATTCTGGACTCCAAGGCCCCTGGCTAGCTGCAAGCCTGCAATCATGGCCTCATACTCAACTTCGTTGTTGGTTGCCCTAAACCCAAACTTCAAGATTGCCGAGGTGCTCCAACCTGAAGGGGATTGTAGCACTATGCCAGCTCCAGAATTTTTGACATTCGCTGAGCCATCAGTATGCAAAACCCATTGCGCCATAGAGGAGGAACACGGCTCAGATGAGCCTATGGGAAGAGCTTAGTCAGAATCGGTGATTGTGAGCTCAGCAATGAAGTCAGCTAGAACATGGCCTTTGATGGCTGTGCGAGGCTCATAAGTGATGTCATACTCACCGAGTTCAATGACCCACTTTTCAATGCGCCCAAATGGCATCTCAAGCGGTGGAGGACTTGCTTTAAGGTTTGATCTGTCAGCACCTTAATCTTATGTGATTGGAAGTAGGGACGGAGTTTCCGAGCTGCTGTGACTAGGGCATAAGCTAACTTCTCGAGAGGATGATACTTGGACTCGGCATCGTTGAGAACCTTGCTAGTATAGTAAACATGTTTCTGAATTCCTCCTCCTTAGTAAGAACTGAGCTCACTACCATATCTGAAACTGCTAGGTAAATGCCGAGCTCCTCTCCTGGCTTTGGCTTGGAAAGCAGGGTAGGTGACTGTAAGTATTCCTTCAAGTGTGTGAGGGCCCTTTCACACTCTTCTGTCCATTCTACCTTTGGAGCTTTCCGAAGTACTCTAAAAAATGGAAGATTCTTTTCCCCTGACCTTGAAATAAATCTCCTAATTGCAGCTAACTTCCCATTGAGGCTTTGTATTTCTTTAATGGTCCTGGGAGACCTCATCTCCAGAATAGCTCGGATTTGTTCTGGGTTGGCTTCAATCCCTCTCTATGTAAGCATAAAACCCAAGAACTTGCCTGAGCAGACACCAAATACATATTTGGTTGGGTTGAGACTTATTCCATGAGCTCTGAGTGTTTCAAATGTCTCCTGGAGATCGGCAGCATGGCGCTCAGCACTCGTGCTCTTCACAAGGATATCATCAACATATGCCTCAACATTCCTCCCTATCTTCTTCCTAAAGACTTTGTTCACTAACCTTTGGAAGGTGGCTCCCGCATTCTTCAAGCCAAATGGCATGACCTTGTAGCAATATGTCCCTCGTGAAGTAATGAAGGCTGTTTTTTCCTCATCCTTTCTAGCCATTTTGACTTGGTTATAAACAGAGTATGCATCTAGGAAACTGAGCATCTCGTACCCTGAGGTAGAATCTACCAGATTATCTATCATAGGCAGGGGGTAGCAATCCTTGGGGCAAGCTTTATTGAGATCTGTGAAATCAACACACATACACCATTTTCCATTGGCTTTCTTTACAAGGACAACATTGGAGAGCCATTCGGGGTATTGGACCTCCCGAATGAACTCTGCTTTAAGCAATTTACTGACCTCCTCCTCAGCAGCTTCTAGCCTGTCAGCAGCATAATTCCTTCTCTTCTGTATCACCGGCTTGACGGCTAGATCAGCATTCAAATGATGCTCCATCACCTCCCTTGGTACCCCCGGCATGTCCTCGGTTGTCCATGCAAAAACATCCGAGTTGGCCTTGATCAATTCAAGGAGTTGCTTCTGCTGATCACCACCGAGTCCAACTCCAAGCTGCACGGTTCGCTCCGACGAGGCTTCATCGAGAGGCAAGGCTGCGAGCTCTTCGACTGGGGAAGGCCTGCGAGCTTCTCTCTTCTCTTCTTCCTGCTGGAAGTCTTCTATAGCGAGAGACTCGGAAGTTTTGCTTGATCCCCAAGTTGCCTCTTCAAAGTGGCTAGGTAACACTGCCTAGAAGAGGGCTGATCTCCTTTCACTTCTCCACAGCCGTGATCTGTCTGAAACTTCAGCTTCAGATGATAGGTCGAAGGAACAACTCCGAGCTTGTTGAGAGAAGGTCTCCCCATAATTGCATTGTAACTCGAGGGATGCTGCACCACGAGAAAGTTGATTGGAGCTGTAACAGTTCGTGGAGGGGTACCAAGAGTCACAGGAAGAGTGATAATACCTTCTGGATAAACCGGATCTCCAGTGAATCCAGCCAGAGGAGTCTTGCACGGCTTAAGATTTTCGGCCCCAATCTTCATACTTTCAAACACATCCCAGAAAATTATGTCCGCCGAACTCCCTGTATCAACTAACACCCTGTGCATCCTGAAGATCCCAATATCGAGGACCACCACGAGGGCGTCGTCTTGTGGTTGAAATATCCCCTTCAAATCTTCTTCAGAAAATTCAATCGGGAGAGTAGTTCGGCTCTTCTTCTGTGGGGCGAGCTCTTGCATCGTACCCACCATGCGGGCATAGCTTCTTCTAGAGGATGAAGTTTCTCCTCCACACCCTGGCCCGCCGGCGATGACAGTGAGGTCTATCTTCTTTCTAGGAGGCTTTGTCTGGGTAGGCTGTTCCTCCTTGCTAGTTTCTTGCTTGAGGAACTCGCCCAGCTTCCCCTCTCTGACGAGATCCTCTATTGCATCCTTGAGTTGGATGCAATTCTCTGTGGTATGACCTCGGACCTTATGATAAATGCAGTATTTACCGCTCTTCTTTGCCAAGGAGGTCTCCTTAACAGGTTCCGGCGGCTTGAGGATCTTCTTATCTTGGATCTGCATCATAATACATTCCCTGGGAGTATTCAAGGGAGTGTAATTATCATACCTGGCGCAGATGCGGGGTCTGCTCAGGTCCCGAGCGCCTCGGTCATCATTGCGAGGAGGTCGATAACGGGCTTGTTCTCCATCCCTCCGTGGTACCCGTTCACCTCTTCTGTACTCCTCTCTGCGGAACTCTTCCTCCCGCTGGAGGGCCTGCTCCCTCCTTCCTGCTTTGAATTCATCTGTGGCTATATAACTCTGGGACCTGCTCATCACTTCAGATAGGTCCCTCGGAACATCTTTGACCAGGGAGTCAAGGAATGGGCATTCCCGCAGTCCATCCAGTACTGCCCTCACCACCATGATAGAGTCAAGGTCAGACATCCCCTGTGTCTCTTCGTTGAATCTGTCGAGGTAATCCCGGAGAGACTCTCCTTCTCTCTGTTTGCATTTCAGCAACATGACGGGATTCCTCTTGTGCCGTCTGCTATTAGCGAAACGACGAAGAAATTTGTCCATGAGCTGGTCAAAGTAGGCTATGCTTCCTTCAGGCAGGCTTCGAAACCAGTCATATGCGGTTCCAGACAACGTCTTCGAGAAACCGTGGCAAAGAACCACCTCTGAAGTACCATTGACCGTCATCTCGGAGCAGTACTTCTCAACATGGTCATATGGATCCGAGGTGCCATCATAGCACCTAATATTTGGGGGAATGTACTTGTCTGGGAATGGGGCTTCCCAAATAGCTCTGATGAACGGAGAACGAAAAAGTGGTACATTTCGCAAGACCCGTTCTCGTTCAGATAGATGTCCCCGACATTCTCTCTCAGGCTCCTAGTAAACTGGGGAATGGTGCCGCGACCATTACCTCCGAGGAGATATGTAGCGAGGAGATCGGCTCCTGGAGCGGGGACGTGGAGGTGTGTAATACCTCCGAGGAGAGTACCTCGGGGATCGACGTCGTGCTTCATTCTGAACTGGTGACCGAGGTCTTTGTGAGTGGGCGCGGGGAGGTGATCTCGAACGAGATTGGTGTCTCCTCTCCCGCGCTCCAACTGAATGGTGTCGCCGGTCTACTCCTCTTCGACGGGGGGGATCAGAGCTCTCTGAAGATGATGCAGGGCTTCTCCGTTCCTTGGAAGAGCGCCTTTGGCGAGCTGGGCTCGTTGGAGGCGGTGGTGGGGGTGGCACAGTAGCCTGTGAGACATGGCGTTCAACAGCCATGATTGTGGTGGCGAGCGCTGCTAACTGCCTCTCCACAGCATTGAATCACTCTTCTGGAATGACCATCAAATTTGGTTGAGCTGGTGGATTCTCAGTGGTTGTAGGGGCTCCATTGGGAACAGCTGGGGTGTTCACTTCTCCCACCATGGATGTCGCTGGAGCTAGAACCTCTGTTCTGGAGTCTGATTCTGCCTTGATCACCTGGTTGCAGGTATGGCTTCTTGCTCCTTCCCCACAGAAGGCGCCAAAAATGTTAGCTCCAAAATTGGATCAAGCCCCAATTTCGAGCAACACTTTAAATTTGTATTAAGATGGGAAGTAGAAGAATCAGAAGGTCAAAGATAGAACTCAGAAAAGAGGAAAAGCACCCAGGAATTTACGTGAAAAACCCCAAATGTGGGGAAAAAACCACGATCCTCTTATTTTTCAATTTTCTTTCCATCCATACGGTTGGATTTAAAAAAAATATTATCCAAGTACCTCAAAATGAGGTGACCTTAAATGAACAGTAATCCGGCCGGTCTTATACAAGTTATACCATATATATATATATATATATGATAGGGATGAAAGTAATAAGACATGTGTTAGTCATCCAAATAAACCACGTGTAGTCATCTAGACAAACCACGTGTCAGAATAGCCATTCAGGATATCATATCGGTGTTACAGTCTACCATTCCGATATGAATGGCTCACTGGATCGGATCGATACATCACGAAGCGCCACTTCGATCCGATATGAAGAACCGATATGACGAAACAGTTATGAGCCATATCGGTATCGGAAAGAAGCTCATCAATCCAGCGCAGGCATAACAGAATCCATAATTGCCCATATCGCCTTCAGCCTTCTAGAAGAGGGACAGCTGTGGATGACCGGGCATTCCGTAAAGTTCTAGAATAGTTACAAGGAGACAGCCTGTGATGCTTAGCTAGCATTTAGCCGGATTGGCCGCAAACACGCGGACTAAATTGAGAAGCGTGCTCAGCACGCTACCCATGCCTATAAAAGGCAAGGATCACAGCTCATTTTGGACATTCTGAGATCCAAGTAGCGAAGCTCTGCCAAATTGGAAACAGAATCCATTCTTTCCATTTCACGCCTTCAATTTGGAAAATGGCTGTAAGATCTCTTGTACATTCAATGATTGATAGTGAGATCTCTCTTTCTCCCATGGTTTTTTACCCGTTTCTCAAGGGTTTTTCCACGTAAATTTGGCTCTTCTCTCTCTTGCTTGGATTCTCTTTCGATTTCTCACTAGGATAGCTACCCTATAAATATAAATTCAATTGTTAGGCTGAAATTGGGCCCTAAATCCAATTTTAGTACTAACAATTTGGCGCCGTCTGTGGGGAACGTGGACGAAAAGTTCATGGCTGCTACACAGAGAAGATCAAAGAGATTCCAATCTCAGGAGGGAGGAAGAGGAGTCTCGGTAACCCCTCCAGTGGAAGGCGCAGCGCCTCCTGGAGCTGAGATTACTCTAGCAAGTGTCGGGATCCAAAATGACCCAGAATGCGTCAGAAGGATGGCGCAAGAAATTGAAGAACTGAAACAAGCTCTCCAAGAAGCACGACAGCAGGGTGTCTTCCAGACTAAGGTTCCTCCTGATGCCCAACCTATCAAAGAGAGCGAGAAAGGAAGGCGGATCGCCCTCAAGCATCAAGCACGCGATCCTCGAGGGATATCGGAGCAAGGAGCCTTCACCGAAGCTTCCGGATCCGGCGCATCGTTGCGATCGTCATAATCGAAGGGATGAGGTAGAGAAGGGAGAAAGAGGGATCTCCGCTCTCCGGACCAATAATTCGGTCAAGGAGAAGGACCCGATCGTTGACATATCGGGTCCAGAGCGGTATGCATCATTCATTGGATCGGCATCCTTCCCCTCGAGGCCGATCTCCATACCATTTTCACTCCAGGCGCCAGTCTCCACGGCTTGACTCGCCATATCGCCGCTATTCTCCCTCACGGCGGTATATGACAGAGAGGGAACGAGTCCAGCAACTTGTTCCCCATGTTACTTCCCCTTTTATAAGGACGATTTGGGAAGCTCCCTTCCCGGAACACTTTAGACCTCCAAATGTTCGCTCTTACGACGGGGCTTCTGATCCCCAGGAGCACTTGGAGAGTTACAGAGATGAGATGATGGTCAACAGGACCATCAAGCCGCTATGTGTCGAAGCTTTTCCTCGAACACTTAGCTGGGATGCCCACGATTGGTTCAGTGGGGATTCCCTGGGACCGGTGCATAATTTTCAGCAACTTTTTGACCTTTTCCTTTACAATTTTGCCAGCAACAGGAAACTGAAGAAGAATCCCATGATGTCACTGGGATTCAGACAGAGGCCGGAGGAGAGTCTTCGCGGATACATCAGCCGCTTCAATAAGGAGGTTAATGGCATGGTAGATATGAATTCAGCTCTGGTTGTGGGAATAGCTGTGAAAGGGCTGAAGGATGGGCCCTTTAAGGATTCCTTAACTAGAGAGCCTCCGGCCGGTCTCTCAGATTTCTAGAACTTAACTGCTAAGTATATTGCCTCTGAAGAAATGAAAGCCAAATGGAGCGAGAGTGATCTCTTGCAGCTAGAGGAAATCAAAAAGAAGAGTCATCACCCACAGCCATATCGGGACTGGAGAGAAGGAGCTCCGAGAGGTGATAAACCTCGGAGGGAAGGGGGCCGAAATCTAAACCGAGCAGATCGGTTTGAAGAGAGAGGACCCCCACCACATCGGGGGTATGATCCTGAAAGGGGAGAGAAGTACCACAACTATTCCATCTTGAACACCTCATTGGAAGACATTCTCTCCCAAATCCAGGATCAGAAAATCTTAAAGCCTCCACAGCCGATGAAGGATAATCCAAGGAGGAAGAGGAGCAAGAAATTCTGCAAATTCCATCAGGATAAGGGGCATTTTACTGAGGATTGTATCCAGTTGAAGAACGCTATTGAAGGCCTTACAGAGAAGGAAAACTGGAACAATTCTTACGTATAAGGGCCTAAACGGAAATCGAGCATAATCCACCTCCTCGGCCCTATTATTCCCTTGCGACACCTGCAGATAGCTTATTCTTTGAGGGGCCCGTGGATAATGAGGGAGAGAGTTCAAGGTCAAGGAAGAGTCATATGAGAGCAGTTGGATCTGTTCAGAATGTTACTTCCTTGAAGAGGCCTCACAGTCCTATGCAAATTTGTTTTTCCGATGAGGACTTGAGAGGAGTTCATTATCCACACGATGACGCTCTCATGATTACGGCTCAGATTGGGATATTCATAGTAGAGCGAGTCCTCATCGACACCAGGAGTTCGGTAGATATTATATTCTCATCGGCTTTTGATAAAATGAAGCTACCGGTGGAGAACCTGAAGCCGATAAGGTCTCCACTCATCGGGTTTAATAGGAGTCCACTTCAACCTGACGGTATGATCTCTCTACCTTTGACTCTCGGAACTCCCCCAAAATTTACTACTGCTGTCGTTAACTTTTTTATTGTACGATGCCCTTCAAGCTACAATGTTATTATTGGAAGGCCATCAATCAATATGTTGAAAGTTGTTCCTTCAACATATTATATGATGATTTAATTTCCTACACCCAATGGCTGCGGCGAAGTAAAGGGTGATCAACTGGCTTCTCGCCGATGTTATGCCACTATGCTCAAAGGATAAGGTGAAGCGAGCAGCCGATCCGGAGAGGCACTCACAGTGGAAGATATTCAACAGGAAGATGATGAGAGGGAGAAACGCCGCCCCACTCCGGTTGAGGAGTTGAAAGCCATACCTCTGAAGGATGAACAACCGGAACGGACCGTTCAGATAGGAGCAAATCTCCCGTTAAATCAGCAAGAGGAGATGCTGGATCTCTTAAGGAGCAACTCCGATATCTTTGCCTGGACAGCAGAGGAGATGCCAGGAGTGCCACGGGAGGTTATTGAGCATCGGCTTAATGTTGATCCGGCGCATAAGCCAATTATACAAAAGCGGCGAAGTTTCGCTCCGTGATCGGCTCAGTGTCGCGAAGAAGTAGACAAGCTTCAAGGTCGACTTCATTCGTGAAGTATATTACCACAGTGGTTGTCCAATGTAGTATTAGTGAAAAATCCACAGGAAAGTGGAGAATGTGTGTGGACTTTACAGATTTGAATAAAGCTTGCCCCAAGGATTGCTACCCCCTGCCTTTAATCGATAACTTAGTAGATTCCACATCAGGATATGAAATGCTAAGTTTTCTCGATGCATATTCGGGGTACAATCAGATCAAGATGGCGGAAGTTGATGTGGAGAAAACATCTTTTATCACAGGGAGAGGAACATATTGTTATAAGGTCATGCCTTTTGGCCTGAAAAATGCCGGTGCCACTTTTCAGAGATTGGTGAATAAGGTTTTCAAAGACCAGATCGGAAGAAACGTGGAAGCGTATGTTGATGATATTTTAGTGAAAAGTGCTAGTGTTGAACAACATGCTGCCAATCTGTAGGAAACCTTTGGTGCGCTTCGAGCGCACGGAATGAGTCTCAATCCCAATAAATGCACATTTGGAGTTCGATCAGGAAAATTTCTAGGATTCATGATCACACATCGGGGAATTGAAGCAAATCCGGAGAAGATACGAGCAGTCCTAGAAATGAGATCCCCAAGAACAATCAAGGAGATACAAAGACTCAACGACTAGCTTGCAGCCCTAGGGAGGTTCATATCCAATTCAGGAGAAAAGAATCTTCCTTTCTTTCGAGCATTGAGGAAAGCTCCAAAAGTTGAATGGAATGAGGAGTACGAGAAAGCATTTGTACAGTTGAAGGAATACTTGCAATCACCAGCTTTACTGGCAAAGCCTAAGCCAGGGGAAGAACTCTACATCTATTTATCTGCAACGGATGCCGTTGTCAGTTCTGTACTGGTGAAGATTGAAGATAATGTGCAGAAACCTGTGTATTACACAAGCAAAGTTCTCACTGATACTGAGTCCCGATATCTTTCTCTTGAGAAGCTAGCTTATCCTTTAGTAGTTGCGGCCCGGCGACTCCGCCCTTATTTCCAATCACATCGGATAAGGGTATTGACCGATCAGCCGTTGAAGCAAATTTTACATCGGCCAGACACATCGGGACGCCTGTCCCGATGGGTACTTGAACTAGCGGAGTATGATATCAGCTATGAGTCACGTACTTCAATAAAGGCCCAAGTACTTGCAGACTTCATAGCTGAGCTGACAACTACTACGGATGATGATCCTTCAAACATCAAGTTAGCCGGAAAGTCAGGGATGACCCTTCATCTCTGTGGACTCTACACACAGATGGATCTTCAACGGGAGACAGTTCTGGAGGAGGACTGATCCTGCAATCCCCATCGGGGTGGAACACTTCAACCATACTGAAGTTTGGGTTCAAAGCTACTAATAATGAGGCCGAGTATATCGATCAGGAGCCATGTTGGATCGATCCGATATTAAGTTATTTGAAGGATGGAACTCTCCCGCAGGACCCAAAGGAAGCACGGAGGGTCACTATAAGAGCTTCCCGATATAGTGTGGTGGATGGGCAGCTCTATAAGAAATCTTTTACTCTCCCTTTATTAAAGTGCCTGCGACCATCGGAAGGGGAATATGTTCTTCAGGAGATCCATGAAGGGATCGCAGGAGATCATTTGGGGGGAAGAGCATTGAGTCACAAGGTCCTTAGACAAGGATATTATTGGCCGACTTTGAATAAGGATGCAATTAATTTCGTGAAGAAATGTGATGCTTGTCAACGCTATGCTAACATTCAGCGGCGTCCCCCGGTACCACTCACCGCAGTTGTGAGTACGAGACCATTTGCTTTATGGGGAGTTGATATAGTCGGGCCATTTCCTGTAGTTACCCGACAGATGAAGTTCCTGATTGTGGCTATCGACTACTTTACTAAGTGGGTGGAGGCAGAACCACTAGCGTCGATCACAGCAAAGGCTTACCAGGGCTTTTTATGGAAATCTGTTATTTGCCGCTTCGGCTTGCCTGTGGCCTTCATCACTGACAATGGCCGCCAGTTCGATAACCCAGCATTCAAGAAGTTTTGCACCGATCTTGGTATTGAATCGAGACTAACTCTGTTACTCATCCACAGGCGAATGGACAAGTGGAAGTAACCAACAGAACTCTCTTACATAGTTTGAAGACAAGGGTCCTCAGAAACGGATCGAACTGGGTAGAGGAAGTTCCGAATACCCTATGGGCATATCGAACAACTGCTCGAACCCCAACTGGTGAGACTCCTTTCGCGCTAGCGTTTGGAGTAGAGGCTGTGCTCCCAGCCGAAATCACCTTACCCACACCAAGAACGCAATCCTTCGATCCAGTAAGAAATGAAGAGCAACTCCGGGCCGAGCTGGATCTATTAGAAGAAAAGAGAGATTGCGTCAATGTTCGAGCAGCGGCGTATCGGCAGAAAGTCCGGAGGTACTACAACGCCAAGGTGAAAGAAGTGACCTTCCAGGTTGGAGATTTAGTATTGAGAGAGAACATCTTTCAAGGCAACAAAAGTCGAACTGGAAAGCTCAATACCAATTGGGAGGGCCCATATATTGTACAGGAAATTGTAAGGCCCGATACATATTGGCTTTCTAAGATGGATGGGCGTAAACTCAAACGTCCATACCATTCGGAACATCTATGGAGGTACTATCAATAAAATTAGTTACTTCCATACATATTTGTGTTTTTTGCTTCTACTTTATTCCTTGAAAAAATCTGTTCACTAACAAAAAAGGCAGAACCAACTCTAGAAGTCATAACGGCTACAATGCCATATCGAGCTCAACGGACCATATCGGTCCCGATATTCTCATCAACTTCAACAGGCCATACCGGCCCCAATAGATCATATCGATCCCAACGGATCATATCGATCTCGACAGACCATACCGGTCTCGTCATATCATATCGATCAAGACAGACCATACCGGTCTCGTCATATCATATCAATCAAGACAGACCATACCGGTCTCGTCATATCATATCGATCAAGACAGACCATACCGGTCTCGTCATACCGTATCGATCCCAACGAATCATATCAGCTCCAATGCCCATACCGGGCTCAACAAGCTATATCGATCCCAACGGATCATATCAGCTCCAACGCCCATACCGGGCTCAACAAGCCATGTTGATTTCAACGGATCATATCGGCTCCAACAGATCGAACGGACTCAAGCAGATCACGCTAATTTACCATATCAACGGAACGCACCAAACTTGGAGGATCAACAAGCCAAAGCAGCTCCAAAAAGGAGACAACTGCACCAATCATTCATCGACAAAATTATGTCGGGATGGACAATTCCTCCAATCAAACAATCGCGGGAGTCATCATACAAGCGTAACACATTTACAAACTGCATCAGTTTTCATTCAAGTAAGATCAAGCTTCTTATTTCTACATGACTTCGGCAACTTATTACTTTAAAGAAGAAATTTTGTTCCGCGACAACAAGAATGAGAAACTTCAAGAAATGAAACAATCAGAAAGAGGTAAATTGATGAAAGAAGAAGTTCATTAATTGAAAGCAAAGGACGGGGGGATCTGAATCAGAAGTGCCGTCAAGGACTTGAGAGGGCGCAGCCGCAAGTGTCGATACCTTATGACACTGATTGTTCCCAAGGATATGAACCTCGAAGCGCAGATCCTCTCGAAGAACGAAAACCAGCAGCTCTCCCTCCACTAGCTGGTGATCCCTCACGAAATCAGCCCACCCGTCAGTGAATCTGATATCTCCAAGTTCAGGCAACATAGATAACGTAACTGTCCAGTAGTTTTCGCTGGGTCCGCGCAGTTTAACAGGCCCCGCTTCGAAGAACGCCCTCATATGACCATGGAAGGCTCTGGGAATCCAAAGATAGCGGGAGTTATCGTTGAGGAAGAACCTGAAGAAAGAAGGGCAACTGTTATTACCCATGGCAAAGAAGAAAGATACTTTAAACAGGCTGCAACCTTTCCTATTTATATTGAAGGTTTCATGAAGGCAGTTAATGCAGGCTCAAAATACCAAAGGGCACTGAACGCTTCTCTTCAAGTCCCAGAACATCAAAAGACGTCAAACGCGTTGTTTCAAGTCATGGAGAGCGACTCTTGGTTTTTTCAATGGAGTGCCTCAAAACGCTTCAGAATTAAAGGCTCTATCTAACCGAGTTAATGCTCTATTTTCCAAAGGGAGGACTCAAAAACAAGACCGATCCGATATGATCAATCGAGTAATCAATACTGGCCGATCCGATATAATATCTTCGTTATTAGCAAGTACCATTAACATCGCAGGATCCGATATGAATATCCAGAAACAGATCGACATCAGAAGAATTGATACTCGACAAATAGAAAAAATTTATTAAGTGGCAATCTCATTCATTCTCAAAAAGAGAGAGGAAACAAAGAAACAATTGAAGTATTCTCAATTCATGCAGTTCGAGTCAAATTTCTACATCAAGATGAAAAACTACAAAGAGTTACAAATTTCTTTATCAGATGAAGTCCCAGCTACTGTATCTTGCAGTGTATTCTCGACGGGCTTGAGCACGAAGTTTTGCTTCAAGAGCTTCACCAGACTTCTTCTCTCTATCGCGCAGAATTTTTTCTTGAACAGCCTTTAACTCTTGAATTTCACTCCGAAGTTGTCTCATTTCGGGTGGATCTAACCGGAAGAAGGAGAAAGAGGGAAGTGATTAAAAAGAAGCAGAGGAAAACTAAAGGAATTTAGCTAACCTTCCTTCCTACGCATAGTGGAGGATCTATTTTCCAAATCAGCTTCAGGGGCTGCCATCTTATTAGCCACGGAAGAGACAACTTTGGTTCTTCCAGAAGACCCTCCTTCATCTGGAATACTGGAAGCAGCTTTGGCTGGATGAAAAAAGCGAATGAACAATTGCACTATAAGAGACATTAGGAGAAAATAAAATAAAGACATACATGTTTCCGTGGCGGTATCATCTTCGATCTCAATGATAGCAGGAGAAGCTTTAACTGAGCCTTCATGATCTCTCCCTTGAAGAATTGGCTTCAGATCATGATCTGTCTCTTCACCACCTCCCATGTCCTTAGGAGAAAGTTCTGATTCAGCAAGAATAGCTTTATATATCAGATCGGGATCCGATATAACTTTCCCGCATTCCGGAATTTCCTTCAGATCCGATGCAGGCAGAGGAGGAACTATTACATCGGAAACCTCTTTTTCCGATACAGATGCAGCATAATTTTCGTCTAGACATGGAGCATCGGATCTTGATTCTTCAAAGTGCAGGACCTCGCCTCACTTCTTCGGCGGCAAGATCTTTGTCTCTCTCTTCCCGCCGCATAATTTGGCAAAATAAAGTTCTATTACTTCGTCATAAGGAGTTTGATGGAAGTTGACTGAAGGGTCTACGGAGTGGACGTAGCTTAGAATTGAATAAACTTCTGATGTCGTTCTTCGAATTTCATCGTCAGAAAGTTCTCTTTTCTCTGCTGCGACAAGTTTGCTTTCTAGCTCCATACTCTTCCTCCAGCTTTCATTCAGCTTATGTTGCAGAGAGGACATTTCCTCCTTAATAATCTCATTTTATTTTTGAGCCGAAAGAACTTCATTTTGAGCATTAGAGAGGAGGTTTTCTTTAGCCCTCAGCTGTTCAGACAACAGATCTCTCTCTCCCTTTGTCTTCTCGGCCAGTTCTTCAGCATCTTTGAGCTTTGACTTCAATATTTTCTTCAATTCATTTTCAGTAGATGCTTCACAATTGAGTTCAGAAATTATTTCGGAGAGCTTCCTGTTTTCATCAATAATGGATTCTTTCTCTTTCCTGCATTTTTCTAGATCCGATCTCGGAGCATCGGCAGCTTGTTCAGAAAGAGAAAGAGAAGCTTGCAAACTCTCATGGTTAACTTTCAATGAGTCATGAGCTTTCTGTGACTTTTCCAGTTCGACATAAACAAGCTTCTTCTCCTCATCCAATTTGATGATTTCAGTGCCTTTGAGAAGAAGATTCTCCGAGAGCTTTTTATTCTCTTCTTCTAACTGGGAGATGCGGGTCTTCATCGCAGAATTGTTTTGGTTGCACAATGCAACGACCCGATCGCCCCATAAAACAGTCTGTAGAAAAAATTATTTTAGAAAGGAGAGATAGGGAATTATGCTCTCGATTGAGGGAAAGACTCAAAAAACATACCTAGGCCATTGACCATTGAAAATGGGCACAGGATTCCTCTAAACTGAATTGGTTCAAGTGATTTTTGACATCCCCTTGCCGCCAACTACGGAGAGAGTCTCTGACCGCATTAACATTAACGGGCAGAACATTGTCCTTCCGATGAGCAAGTACCTTGAATCCAGGACCTTGGACACTTGAGTTACCAACAGTCGGATCCGCCATCCGAGTTTTTCCTGACATCAAGATAGGAGAAATAAGATAGTCGATATGTGGTAGAGCAAGATGGAATTGAAAAGTACCATAAGAACGATGAGAGACATTAGGCTCATACCTTTCTTTCGACGAACAATTGGTTCTGATTCAGATGTATTCCCTTCGGCTCGGGTAGGCTCATCCGGTCTGGAAACAGTCGGCAGATCGGAAATTTGCATATCGAAACCCGATCCGATGGGGAGTATGTGAGGAAACACAATGGGCGCATCGGGAATAGAGATATCGGGGTTCGATATAGCTGGAACCGAAGAAGAAGTAGTAGTTCCTTCTTGAGCTGAACCAGCCACATCCTTAGCAATGCCTTCTGATGAAGCATGAGCGGATGGAACGGGGACAGAAGCAACTTTATCGGCAGCCTTTGTTAATTTCCTCTTTTTAACAACTGGAACTTCAGTCGGAATTGGAGGAAGGCTGGCAATAATGGGAGCTGTTACCGCTTCATAGTTGATAGGAACATCAGGTTCTCTTCTATGCTTCGCGCCAAGCTGATGAGAAGGAATATTATCGGACGGAACCCTCTCAATTTCCTGTTACCAGAACTGGGAACTTCTTCAATTAAGATTTCTTTTCCCCTATTCTTGGATTTGTCAGCCTGGGAGATGGCCCGCATTCTTTCAGTTAAAGTTTTTGGTGGCATGTCTCTCTCTGACAAAAAGGCAAATGCATTCAGATCAGACAACAGTAAAGAATCATTCAAAAAATATGGATCAAGGACTCGAAGTGATCCTACCCAAAGCTAAATACAATCCACACTCTTGAAGCCTTCTATCTGATAGAAAGGATTTATCTAATGCGGTGCGCCTGAACTTCTTGAATCTTTGGAACCAATCAGTTTCAGCTGGCTTTTCCTTAGCCTTGGGGCCCGATGGGGGAAAAGGAGTTCCCCATTCAGTGCTAAAACCCCAATTCTCGCTATTAGAAATAAAGAAATATTTGCTTTTCCAGTCCTTGATCGAATCGGGAACGAAACCAAGAAAAGCAGCACCAGGTTTGGCACCAAAGTTGTACCAATCGGACTGTCTGTAGTACCAATCGGACTGTCTATCTTGGTTAAGATTGAAAAGAAGACTAAACAGGTGAGCGGATGGTTCGACCTCACAAAGCATCGAAACAACAACAAAACCACAAAGGATTCTCCAAGAGTTCGGGGTCAGTTGGGAAGGATTCAAGCTAAAGTGATGAAAAATATCTACAAAGATTTGTGGAAAGGGTAGCCTAAGTCTCGCTATAAGGGCATCTTGATATACAACAAGATCTCCTCCTTCGGACGGGGAACATGCATGTTCAGTAGCAGATGGGACCCGATAAGATACACTGGGAGATGAAAGATGATATTTCTCGACTAAATCATCTACCTTATCTTCAGAAAGGATACTAACAATAAAGTAAGAGCAGCGTTTTGGGTCTCTAGCAAGCTTCGGCATCATGGAAGAAACTGGCGAAACAAACCCTAAAACAGGAAAAATCCAAACCCTAAAACGATGGAGATCTAAACCCTGAAGATGGGAAAAAGCTTCGTACCTGAATGGATAAATCCCTTCTGAGAACAAGGAGATTAATGGCTTCGTGAAGAAGAACAAAGCGAATTGAAGAGCAAGACGAAAAGAATTCTGCACGGAAGCCGCCGCTTTCAAACGATTTTGAAATTCGATGACAGGCTCTCCAACAGTATTTGAAAATTAAATCGACGGTCAAGATCAATGTGAACAGTTATGCAAAACCCTTCATCCTACGGCCAGGAACAAATAGAAATCCAAAACGTTTCAGATTCTTGACACGTGGAAGACGAGAAAGCGGTATCATCATGAGCTTTATCTCACTACAATCCCCAAAGGCCGTATCTTTTCAATAAGAGATGGGGCATAATCAATGCCGAACAGAGAACATTAAATGAAAAGGAATGTTTCGACAAATAAGTCACCGAGGTACAGTACGAGTAGAAGAAAATACATTGAGTGGAGACATTGGAGCACATACAGATAAAGCCGGCACAGTCTGATTACAGTAATGCTTAGCTTCATTTCATTCGCAAGCATACTTGATGGGGGACTATTGATAGGGACGAAAGTAATAAGACATGTGGTAGTCATCCAAATAAACCACATGTAGTCATCTAGACAAACCACGCGTGTCGTAATAGCCATTCGTGATATCACGCCGGGGTTACAGCCTACTACCATTCCGATATGGACAGCTCACCGGATCGGATCGACACATCACGAAGCGCCACTCCGATCCGATATGAAGAACCGATATGACGAAACAGTTATGATCCATATCGGTATCGGAAAGAAGCTTCATCAATCCAAATGCGGCATATACGGTAATCCATAATTGCCTATATCGCCTTCTTCTAGAAGAGGGACAACCGGTGGATGTACGGTATTCCGTAAAGTTCTAGAATAGTTACAAATTCTGGAGACAGCTCAGATGCTTAATTTGGCACTTAGCCGGATTGACGAAACACGTGACTAAATTGAGAAGCGTGCTCAGCACGCGACCCATGCCTATAAAAGGCAAGGATCACAGCTCATTTTGGACATTCTGAGATCCAAGTAGTGAAGCTCTGCCAAATTGAAAACAGAATCCATTCTTTCCATTTCACGCCTTCCATTTGGAAAATGGTTGTAAGATCTCTTGTACATTCAATGATTGATAGTGAGATCTCTCTTTCTCCCGTGATTTTTTCCCCTTTTCTGAGGGGTTTTTCCACGTAAATTTGGCTCTTCTCTCTCTTGCTTGGATTCTCTTTCAATTTCTCACTAGGATAGCCACCCTATAAATATAAATTCAATTGTTAGGCTGAAATTGGGCCCTAAATCAAATTTTAGTACTAACAATATATATATAGTACTGATGCCATCCGGCCGGAGCATGTTTCAAGGATTTTTAACCGTATGGATGGGAAGATCATCGAAAAATAAGTTAGCCTGTCAATTTTCATACAATTTGGGAACTTGTAGGGTCTTCATCTTAACGGATCAAAATTTATAGGAATCTGAATGGTCGAGAATTTCAACCATTAAGTGGGAGGGCCAAACGGCAGTTCAAATCAGTATGAAAATTCGACAGCGTAGAGCTTTATTTTTAGCAGATCTTCCCATCCATACTAAAAAAAAAAAATTTCAAACATGTTCTAGGGGTGATAATATGTGGCCGGCTGGATTTGAACAGTGATCCGACCGGCCGCATGTTATCATTGTTGTATATATATATATATATATATATATATATATATATAAAAAGACGAGGAACCTAATCCATTCAACCACTATTGATAATCATTGACCAAGGCAAGTGCACATTAAAGTGCATCAATAATCACAAAACCGAGCAAACCACACAAAAGAGAGCAATTTATGTGGGTCACCAAAACCTAGGCTTCCTCATTTTCTGCTATCATTGCACTTTCTTTAATACTTCCTGTATGTTTGTAGCAATTTCCCTCTTTCTACAAATCTTGAGATCTTACAAATGGGTTGCAGACGAGTCGAGTTTAATCAAATTGGGCTTAGTTCAAAATTAACTTAAATAGATTTGGTTGAGTTTGACTCAATTTTAATTTTGAAAACTTGAGCTTAGTTCAATTTAATTCAAAATTAAAATCAAATTAATTTAATTTCAATCAAATCTGAGTGCAACTCTGTATATATATGTATAATTTTGAGGTTTCAAGCATTAGTCAAAATTAATTTCATTTCAAACTTGAGCTCGACTCAAAAATTAGAAATTTCAAATCATGCTTGAGTTTTTATCTAGCTGAGTTGATCAGGAATAACTTTGATTTACTAGTAAAATGACCATATAACTTTGATTTTATAAAAAAAAAAAAAACAAAATCTTTGATTGTTTGACAGCTCTACAAGGGAACACAACTCAATTAGCTATGAGGATGGCCAAGTTTTGACCACGTAATCAAAATAATTATTATATAATTTTAATAAATCTATTTCAAATTGAACGCAAACAAGACTCGAAATTTTTAACAAATTTTTTAAATAATCAAGCTGAGATTGAGTTTATTTTTTATTTTTATTTTTAATAAAGTGGATAAACCACATCATTTTTAGTTGAGATTGAGTTTAAATTGAAGGTTTGCAACCTTATTAGTAATAGATGTTGCTTAGCTTGATTAAACATCAATTATGTTATAAAATGTTAATTTTAATTGGTATATTATTATATTTTGAGATTAACTTTTAAAGTAAATTATCTATAGGTCCCTGATATTATTTGGTACTGTTTTCCACTCAAAATACACACCTACAATACTATTACATTAAACCCCTACACACTCCCCCCAAGGATCCCAAGACAAAAGGAAAACAGTATCAGTGACTAATAACTAAATAATTATAATTTCTATTAAAGATTAAAATTTATCTAATACATGTGATTATGGTAGTGGACCACTAGAATTAGTTTTTTTTTTTTTTGACAAAGGCAACAAGCACCAATCTATCAGGGGCAGACAACATAGTGTATGTGTCCTTACTTTGTGATCGTGGGGTGTTAAATCTAGAATCTCTTCCAACTAATAACACTTTATATAAGAGAGCCAATACATGCCGTTGGTGACCACTAGAATTAGTTCATGATTTTAACATTTTCTAATAAAATTATTCTATCCTTACCGTTCATACTGTAATTTTTATTTCACTTCATGCTCCACATCATGTCTCCATCACGGTCTACATCACGGTGTCCATCATGCTCTACATCTATTCTATAAGGTAAGTACTATTTATTATTATTATTTTTTTGATAAAATGAATAAATTCATTATTTCTTTTTAAACCTGTGTATACACTATTTTGCCGGGTTAATTACATAAATCGTCCCCCAATTTTCGACTTATTTCACTTTCGTCCCTCAACTTCAATTCGTAACAAAATCGCCCCCCATCTTTCAAAAAATAACAAAACCGTCCCTCCAAATGGGTAGGTTCTTTGCCTTCCACAAAGCCGACGCGGTCACCAAATGACTCCACTCCTCGCTAAGTCGATCACTGACGCGGAAAAGAATAAGCACTTTTCATCTCAAGGGACATAAGTTTTTTCACTACAGTCCTCCAACTTTTATACGCTTTCATTGATGGTCCCCAACTTTAGAAAATTGTATAAAAGGTCCCTAATCTTTTGTAAATTCAAAAAAGTGCTTGATCAAGCTTAACACATTACATTACATTGTACATTGCAATCAAAGCACGCTTACAAATTAAGTAACACATTACATTGTACATTGACAACAAAATGAAATATAATCCTCGCCTGCACTCCCTACGAAAGGACTTCAAATTCCTGCCTTGCAAACAAATTACATGGGAACAGGTGCATAGATCCTGCCAACTTACAAGAAGACACATTGTACATTGCACAAAATAGATTCTGCCTTGCAAACATTACACATATATTGTATTGCAAAGAAATATGTTCATAACTTACAAAATTCACATTCCAACTATATTCTCATTCCGTAAAATGCTTGACTACATTGCAAATAAAATATGTCCACAACTTACAAAAATTCACATTACAAAAATTAACATTGCTCTGTTTTGCATAATGTCCTCTCATGCAAACAAAATAAATTAAACATCTTCAAGATTACTTCCTTGCAACCACCATATCTGCACACAAGCTTTGTTTCCAAAAATCAGTGAATCTGCTCTACAAAACAAACTTTTCCCAAGTTAGTAAACATACTAAAACCTTATCCTTTCAAAGTTATGAAGTGGTTGCAATTCACCTGGATCTACACTACACAAATGTTGGGCCATCCTTATGAAGAAGTAGCTGGAATTAACCCTCCTCCACTAGAGTCCTGTAAAATTGAAAAAAAAAACAGAGTCAGATATTACAAGTTACAACATGATTTTTCTAACATTAAATTATAAATCAAATCTTGTGGCAAAGATTCATGGGTTGCTCTGTAGTAGGCAGCTTGATGATTCGCCAACCCTTGCCCTCTTTCTTTGACAACTCCTTTTGTTGTGCCCTATTTGTCCACACAGAGAACATGTCATTTGGACTCTTCCATGCTTAGTAGCCCTTCCCCTTGCTGCAGCTGCAGCAATCTCAAGCTCCTCTCTTTCTTTCTTCCTAGCCAAGGTCTTCCTTCCTTTTTTCTTCTCCAATTGATCAGGGGGGATTATAGGGACTGGTTCTTGTGGATGAGGCCACATGTCTACCCCATTAGTTGGTTGAATAATATGCCCATACACTTTGGCATATGTCATCACATAGTAACATTCATTAACAAAATTTTCAGGCACTTCATTGTTCCCATATATACATGCAATTGCATGCATACATGGGATACCAGTGAGGTCCCATCTTCTGCAGCTGCAGGTTCTTTCTGCCAATATCAACCACAAATTGTGATCCACAGCCTCTCACTTGTACCTTGGGGCCTCCTGGGAACACAGGTTCCCATAACATGGCATGCTCCTTTGATTTATCCAACTTCTTTTGAATTTTAGGGCACAACAAGCCTCCCTTTCTCTGCATTTCTTCTTTCTTCTTCCATAGCCTTGTCATCAACTTTGTTCTTATCATTTCCAGCATTGTAATGATAGGCTTTGTTCTAGCATCAAGTACATATTTGTTGAAACATTCACACAAGTTATTCAACAAAATGTCACACTTGGTTGTGGTTCTGAATGTAGATTTGCACCAATTCTCACAAGGCCTTTCTCTTATCCACTGCCTTGCTTCTTTTGACTTCTTCTTCATCTCATCCAAGTAATCTTTGCATTCTCTCGTGATAGGCGCCTTGTGATGTTCCATAGAAGATCCTTGAGCTTTTTTCCCTTGAATTTCTCTCGGAAGTTTTGATACATGTGTCTAACACACATTCTATGCTCTGAGTTTGGGAATAGATCTCTGACAGTGTTCATTAAACCTCACAAGAAAATGTAACACATGTTCAATAAAAGAGTGAGCTAGCAAGTGGTTACAAATATTGAATTTAATTACCTTTTGTCTGTCACTCATAAATGTCCATTGTGAGCTATCAAATAGGTCCAAATCTGTGAGTAAATTCAGCAAAAACCATCTCCATGTGTCAGTATTTTCCTTCTCCACAATAGCCCAAGCAATGGGGAAAATGCAATCATTGGGATCTATGCCCACAGCAGATAACAGCACACCACCATGTGCACCTTTCAGCCAAGCACCATCCAAACAAATTATGGGCCTACACCCATAGAAAAACATCTTTCAATGGTTTTAAACATATATATATTCCCCTCCATCTGCCCCCTTCCCATTTAAAGTTTACAGTGCTCCCTGGGTTTGTCTTCAACAATTCAGCCCTATACCTGTATAAATTTTTGTATTGTTCAGTAGCATCACCATAAATAGTTTTCAATGCCAAATCTTTGGCTCTCCATGCTTTCATCTTTGAAATTGTATAGCCCAAGTCCTCCTTGACAAAATGAATTAGTCCCTCAATGCTCCAAATTGGACAGCTTCTAAACTTTTCTAAATACATAGTGGCCAATCTCTTATAAGTCAAGTGATAGTTCTGATGCACCCTGCCACAAGTGTGGAGCAGATTACATGACTTGATCATCCATGTTGGGTTGTTTTTCTCCTTCATAAATTGTGGAGAGGCATGTATCCTAAATCCACATTTGAAGTAGCATTCAACAACTACTCTTCTATTGTCATTCTTCACAAACCTTACTTCAAATCTGTGTTTTATACTATGACTCTTAACAGCTTTCTTGAAGTCCTCTCTATTTCTGAATAACATCCCAACCTTCAGCAAAGGATCAGCCATATCCCTCTCACTGTCAAACTCTGAATACCTTCTCCTTCTAGGTCTGTCAACATCACTTCCAGAGTCACTCCCACTGTGTAACTCATCGTAAGGAGCTAAATCACGAATCATCACTTTGTGATTCACCTCCGAGGTTATTATCCTGAACATAAGAAGGCATGGGTTGAGAATGTCCCGTTGCACTCTGGTGGCCTTTCAACATCCGCCTCGACATTGCTTCAATATTCCTCTGCAGATCTTCATCCCCATCAACTAATTCATTTTCGTGAGTCATGGAAATCATGGAATTCTATATTTTCCCCGCCTCCCTGCAACCCTCTGCCTCCCTTGATCCCCTTGCTCCTCAGATCCCTCCCTCTGCTCCCCGCCTCCCCGTCCCTCTCGCCCCTTGCTTCGGGAATAACTGGTTGCTCAAAGAATATATTCCCCCGATCGACATTCTCTCGATTAGTGATCTCGACCGTATTAACAATAATAGCAAATTTATACCACCATATCATCTAAATTGCCCCCGCTCCCCTTGCTCAGAACAATACACCGATCATTCAAAATATCCAAATTAGGCAAATTACTCCCCGCTCCCCGCTCATGAACAATTGGCTCAACCATATCTTCCCCTGCTTTCGGCCAAACAGCGGTGATAAATCACGGAAGCCATGTATACTTCACCTTTCTCATTGGTACTCTTGGGTTTACACTTTCTCCTAGCCTCACCGCACTGCAAATTTCATTTTCTTCTTCAATTTCTTCTATTACAAATGTAAGACTTTGGCGCTTTTGATTTTACAAATGGGAATTCTTTTTCAAGCTCGTGAAGTGTCAAGCTGAACATATACATCTACCTCACCATGGTAGGACCCATAAACACACACATATCTAGCACTCATCATCACTGTCTAATGGCTTAAGTCCATTGTAAAATTCTTCAGAAGCTACCTTCCACTTATACTGAAGAAGTCCCTCAACTTCAAGATCTTGCAGTTTCATATCTAGAACTACCATTGACATTCGGTCATAATGAACCTCCTCCATAACCTCCACTTGTCCATTAAAATAACCCCACTCCCCCATATCTCCATTGTAGTGCAAATTCAGTATAAATGAATTCTTGGGTTCGTTCTGATACTCTGTTATAGTAGAAATTGAAAATTAGGGAAGTGTTATATATTGAAACCCTAAACGGTGAGCAAAATCCAATTCTGTAAAAGTACACAAAAATTAATTAATTAAACCTATGTAATAGAACCCTAACCATCTAAACATCATAAATTGGTGGGTAGATTACACCTCAAGTCCCTTGACTTTGAAAATAACCCCAAATCGAGGGACCAAAACAGACCTAGGGCCCAAAACAACATACCTTTTGGCATTTTCCCCTTCTTTGCTGGCGAGAATTGGGGTTGCTCCTTCTTCTTCCCCATTGTCGTCGAAAAACCCTACACCGGAACTGAATGACGCGAGAAGCAAGAAGTTTAAAGACGCCAGCGGCGGTGAACCGAAAGACGCGACCAAAGCGAAGCTCGGCTACGAAGCGCATTCACGGAGAGGCGTGTGTCCGTCGAGGCGGCAGCACGGCGAGGTGGCTTTTCACGCCGAACGAGGCGCTTGGCGTTCTCGATGAGGGCTTTTGGGGAAAAGACGCCGACTCAAAGAAAGAGATTTGAGAGAGTGGGCATGGTGAGTCGGTAGGTGAAAAAACTTGCAATTTTTAAAGTTGGGGACCATCAATGAAACGTATAAAAGTTGGAGGACCAAATAGTGAAAAACTTTGCAATCGCAGATTTAAAAGTCTTCTATTCTTTGCCACGTCGGCCGATCGACTTGGCAAGGTGAGTCGTGGTGACCGCCACGTCGGCTTTGTGGAAGACCTAAGAACCTATTTGGAGGGACGGCCAGTTTTGTTATTTTTTGAAAGATGAGGGACGATTTTGTTACGAATTGAAGTTGAGGGACGAAAGTGAAATAAGTTGAAAGTTGGGGGACGATTTATGTAATTAACCCCTATTTTGCCTTATCCAATAAAAATGTATAATAAAAAAAATTAAATTATATCTAAAAAAATCAAGAACGATGATATTTTTTTGTGGTGATGAACAAAACATCCGTCAAAGTTTCACAAATCCACAAAAAATCCTCCAAAATTTGCATTATCCCAAAACATTCCTCTTTTTTGAGATTCCACTGACAAAGCTACTTTTGCCCATGTATAACGAAAATACCCTCCAAAGCATTAATTGAAAAAACAGGTCAGAGCTAGCCCCCCCAAGACATAGATTTAAATATTACAAAAATACCCTCAAATGCATTAATTGAAAAAGGAGATCAGAGCTGCCCCCCAAGACATGGATTTAAAATATTATGGAAAAATAGCATCCAATATTACGAAAATGCCCTTGAAAGCATGAATTTAAAAGTTTAAAACAATGTAGTGGCTGGGCCTCCCAAAGGCATGAATTTAGAATTATGTGGATAAATAATATTCAATATTATGAAAATACCCTCCAAGGCACACACCGGCGGCTGGGGCAGTTGAAATCTTGAGCAGGTCGTTAATGCCAAAAAATTTGAAAGATGTTGGCGACAATGACATGGTCACGCTTAGTACGGTAATCGAATCACTAACCCTTTGTTTGGTTGGAGGTTTTTGGAGGGGTGAGGAGGGGTTTGAGGTTTTTCTTGTGTTTGGTTGGGGATGTGAGGAGGGGGGATGAAAAATGTATATTTTTTAGGGTAAATTTCAAAAAAAAACTATGTGGTTTCACCGATTTGCAAAATGGGGAATGTGTTTTGTTTTTTTCTTTTTAAAACCTGTGGTTTCTCCAGTTAACAAAAAAAGGTAAAACCGTCAACGACGTTAACCCCTGGTGACGTGGTAGGGGCATTTTCGTCAAATCCCTTAAAGTATGCTGATGTGGCATTAATTATATATATATTTTTTAACGTTTCGCCACATCATACTGTCTTCTCTTCTCATTCAAGCAAAGAACAGTGTTCTTTCTCCTTATTTCTCTATGAAGCCCTAAATCCCAACCCACTGAAGGTACATCCTTTGAACCCTGGCCTTGACTTTGTTTTCCTTGAAATTTTTTGTGCTTATTGTGGGGTTTGCTTCTCCAATTTGTTTCAGCCAAGAAGATTGTGAAGAAGAGGGTTTAGAAGTTGCGATTTGCGTGAAATTCCACCCCAATCAAGGTCCCTTCTTCGAACCCTAGCCGTAACTTTGTTATTCTTCAAATTATTTGGGCTTATTGTAGAGTTTGCTTCTCCAAATTGTTTCAGCCAAGAAGATTGTGAAGAAGAGGGTGAAGAAGTTCAAAAGGCCGCAGAACAATCGCAAGATCTTGGTGAAGGTTTCCATTTACTTCAAGTTGCGATTTCTGTTTATCTTTTTGATTTCTTCTTTCTTTATTGTGATTGATTGAGTTGATTGTTTTCAAATTTCCAATTTTGTATTTTTCTGCTCATCATTGAGGTTTTGTTAGAGACATTAGAACCTTTTGATAAAAAAATTTCTACATTGATTTAGTGTTTGGCCCTTCCCAACACAAAATATAAAAAGGCTAGGCTAGCTAAACAGTCTAGTGTTTGGCCCTTCCCAACAAATATAACTTTGTATAAATTTTTGTCATGCATTGCTGTCTCTTTAAATGCTCAGAGTTGGGCAGTCAATTCCTCCACTAATAAAGAAAGATGAGAGATTTGCATGCATTTCTCACTTGAAAATCATATGTTTTAATTCATCTCTTTCTCTTTTGTTGCATTACATTGATACTTCAAAACTTTTATTATTCTACTGTGACATTGCATTTTGCATGCTTATGAAATTAATGACTTGTTGATCATGTCATACAAGTGGGAGATGGTAGTTAATTTCGTGATCCATGAATTCACCACAAGTCAATTAGTTAATTAATTAAAAACTATTGAATAAAAAAGAAGAAAAAAAAGGAAAGACTTTGATTCTAGAACCATTCCCAGACAACCCAATCCTGCCCACCACCATGCTGAATATCAAAATTGGCCATTCCTGAGATAACACAATATGGGAATTGAAGTGACAACTCCTTTCCAACATGAATGGTTTTTGCAATAATACCCATTTCCAACAAGCAAGGAGGCTTTAAATTCAGACTGGATTAATTAGTTATCTTCTGTCCTTTTTTATCTCCAGTGGTAGAAAAGCATGGTGTTGAGTTATAACATAACTTTGTTATATAAAATCTTTAGAATTTGATTAATCTTATTTTTGTTAAGCTTATATGCCTCTAATTTCATTTAACATTACATGTTTAGAATATTCATTACTTGCTTCTAATCCCCTTATGTTGCCTAGTCATTTTTAAATCATTAGGATGTTGGTGTGGTGTTTTTTTCAATGGGCAGTATACTCTTGGAGAGTAACATAACTATTTGATTCCACTGTTCAAGTGTAAAATGTACCAATTTTTGTGCTATCTTTACTATCCAGAGCAGGTGGTAATGTGGTTTGTGGGAATTGTCATCAACCTGGACACAATGTACGAGGGTGTAAGGCATCTGTTAGAGGGGAAACATCATGGCAAAGAAGAGATCGAATTCAGAGGGCTAAGAAAAGTGGAACATATATTCCAAGTCAGGTATAACTGTATAAGTTAATGTATTTTGTGGCTTACTTTTTAATTTTCTTCCTGTTAAGGCGACAATTGTGATGCTTGGTATGTTTGATTATAGAGTACATTGAAAAAGAGAGGGAGACTACGGAAGAACACATGGCAGGGTTCTACTACTTCGAGTACACAGGAGGTTTCAACTTGCGAACATCACGACCTGAGCATGTAGTATGCATATAAATCTATTTACTATCATTTCTTGGCTTTTTCTTCTTTGGTTTTTTCTAGGCTAGTTGGTCTTTTGCTAACCTATTAACAGGATGCATGTGAATTACACTTGCACACCATTAATTTAGCTTATTTTTCCTCTTAATGCAGCCAGTCAGGATTGAAACATCACTGCCAAACAAAACTTCAACATTGCAATCACATTCCTTCTCAAGTGCAGAAAAGATGGCCACTTGCAGTGCAAGGGGACAAGGGCCGCCTATCCCACCATCAAGATCAAACAATTTCAAAAAAGTCAGACAATTTACAGAGGTTGCATGTCAAGATGAAGATGGATCAAGACACCTGAAGAAGAGAAAGACAACCTAGTTTTGTTCTTCTTGTTTTGATGATATTTTGGGATGTAAATGAGTGGCATTGTCATGTTTTATATTTTCAAATGTTCATCAAAAGTTGTTGTGATCAAATGTAGAGCAATGTTCATGCTCTTTTTTGTTGTGTTTATCTACTTTGGTTAATATGTAAACAGGTATGAGATATTGTTTTTGGGGTTAATCTAATATAGAGCAATGTTCATGCACTTTTTTGCTGTGTTTATCTAATTTGGTTATGATGTAAACAGGTATGAGATTTTGTTTTTGGGGTTAATCTAATATAGAGCAATGTACATGTTCTTTTTGACCATGTGGATGTGCTAAATAGATGGAGAGTTGAATTGTTACAGATCTAAGATTTTGTAAATTGTGGTGAGCTAAACTAATGCTCTTTTAATTTGTTTATGATATTTTATGGTGTTTATGCTCTTTTAATTTGTTCATGATCCTAAATGGATGATTTATGCTCTTTTAAACATTTTGACAAACACCTGGAAGGCAAATATAATTGTAAAATATTTTGACATACACCTGGACAATCCACACCATACAAGTTACACTTGGGGAAAAAAATAATTGGCAATTTCTATAGCCCTTACAATCCACAATCAAAAAAATACATTACACACCACCATCTTCAGCAATTTCTTTGCCTATAATTAATGTCCACGACTTGTTCTTCAATGGAAGAATCATACAAATCTGCCACATTTCATCAAAAAACTTATTTCCCCTACATTTAGAAAATAAAACAACTCACCAATTTTGAGAACATCAAAGAAATCAATTGGAGAAGATGAACATCAAACAACTCACCAGTTACGAGTTGAGTTCGTAAAGGGGGTTTACCTCCTTCGGCTGAAGGCTCTATGGTCTTGATATCCGGATGAAGAAGCAAATAATTGAATCTAGGGTTCAAAGACAACAAAAAGGGAAAGATTAACAGGAAAAAAAAAAGAAAAGAGCAAGAGAAGAGAGAGAGAGAGGAATCCATTGGAGAAGATGATCGAGAATGAGAAGAGAAGACAATATGACGTGGCAAAACATTAAAAAAATATATATATAATTAATGCCACATCAACATACTTTAAGGGATTTGACTAAAATGCCCCTGCCACGTCAGCAGGGGTTAACGTCGTTGACGGTTTTACCTTTTTTTGTTAACTGGAGAAACCACAGGTTTTAAAAAGAAAAAAACAAAACACATTCCCCATTTTGCAAATTGGTGAAACCACATAGTTTTTTTTTGAAATTTACCCTATTTTTTAAAACTAAAAAAATCAATTGAAACTACCATGTTACCCTCCACTTATTTTCAAAATTTTATTTATGTCCTAGCTTTAATATAATTGATATTGATTAGTTTAACTTTAGGTTTTATACTAATATAATTAATATTAATAAAATTTATATTTGTTTAATAATTAATATTAATTATACTTACATTAATATAATTAATATTTATTATTTTAATACTAGCGTTTATTCTAATATAATTAATTGTAATAAAATTTGTATTGATTTAATAATTAATATTAATTACACTTAAATTAATATAATTAATATATTTAATATAATTGATATTAATTAGCTTAATACTAGCTTTTATACTAATATAATAAATTGTAATAAAATTTGTATTGATTTAATAATTAATATTAATTAAAATTAAATTAAACTAATTAATATTAATTAGTTTAATATTAGCTTTTATACTAATATAATTAATAGTAATAAAATTTATATTGGTTTAATAATTACTATTAATTATACTTAAATTAATATAATTAATAACTTTATTATAATTAATTTTAATTAGGTTGATACTACCTTTTATACTAATATAATTAATAGTAATAAATTTATATTTGTTTAATAATTAATATTAATTATACTTAAATTAATATAATTAATAGCTTTAATATAATTAATATTAATTAGTATTAAATTAATAGTAATAATACACATTATACTTTCCTCACTCCTCAATCCTCATAAAAACATTATCATTATCTATTTTAAACTAAAGGGCAAATTAGTCAAATACACATTACACTCTTTCTCACTCCTAGTTACTACCAAACAAAAAAAAGATTCCCACTCCTCACTCTCCCATGAACCAAACATAAAATTTTTCAAAACCCTCCAAACTCATCCCCTCCAAACTCTCCCTCGCGCCTCCCCTCCAAACTCCTCCATTGAACCAAACAAGAGCTAACAAAATTGAAGTACGGAAAGCCTACACAAAAGGATGACACATGGGTCATTAAGCAAATAACCGTAGACATTGAAGTTTTGACCATGTCTGCTAAACCACCAACCGTGTCCCTCTACCCACCTCCGCCTCTAAACAACCACCTGATAAACCAACGAATGCCGACAATAAACCACCAGCCATACTTACCTCATTGTCGACGAACTCTAAACTACAAAAAACTGGCATGGAACGACCGACTACCGACGCTGAGCCATCGATTGTTAGCAAAGAACCACTGGCTATACATACCTCAGTGTCGACGGACTCTAAACCATAGGAGACAGGCACGGAATGACTGGCTGCCGACGCTGAGCTATTGGTTGCCAGCAAAGAACCACCAGCCATACATACCTCAGTGTCGATGGACTCTAAACCACAGGAGACCGGCACGGATCGACCGATCGCCAACGCTGAGCTATCGGTTGCCTATAAAGAACCACCGGTTTCCTCAATTGAACAAACATTTTCCCTCGCCCTTCCACCGAGCACCTCCATTGAAATACCGACCACGACCACCGATCCGGAGACAAACAAAGTGATCCATATAGAGAACTGCATGGCATACGACACGAATCCAATGAAGATGAATTTTATACCGAAGAAGAAACGTCTTGCCGGTTTTATACGGCTAGACAAACTGGAACAAACAGCAATTGGGATGTTTCTCAACTTCAAAATTGACAAGTAAGTTTTCCGCTTATAATAATTACTTTCCATTTATAATGTCGCGTTTCAGTTCATATCTTGCTTAGTTTCCGCTTAGTTTCAGTTATTTTCGTTTAACATTCAGACTTTTCGCTTAATATATTCCAATCTCACTGGTTGGGGAATAAGGTGGCCAAGTGTATTCTTCATGGGAGTGAGGTGGCGAGCTATGACTTGTTAGTGGTGAGACCCGCTGGTTTAGTCCACCATGCACTTCTCACCCGAGCAGTTTTGCGGCCACTTAATTCTCCTGAATCCCTTTTCCATTTTCGAGGTTTTAGTCCGCTCTGTGTCATGGTTATTTGATTCTCCTGAATCCCTTTTCCATTTATGAGGTTTTGGCCCGCTCCGTGTTTCTTCATGTTATCCGGACGGCTTTTCCTTTCGTTGCATGTAGGTGGGCAAAGTTATAATGACACTTCTTGAAACCCAAAACATCGTGCGAATCCTTTGTGCGCCTTCCCGCGTCGCCCTTCGCTCTTTAAATAGCCCTCGATGGGGGCACACACTCCTCACTCTTTCCTCTGCTAGGTTCTATCCCCCTCGAATGGATCCTCACCGGCTACGTAGATCGCTAAGGGAACTCGACGAATGACCTCTACCGGTCCCGAGCCCCAAACTTCGAGAGAGTGCAGAGGCCTCTGAGAAGGAGAAGGAGGAGGAGTCACCTACCGCACGATCGGTCTCCCTTAAAAGGATCCGGGAGAACGCCGTAGTGGCGTATAAACACGGGGTACTCTTCCACATGGATATTCATCGCGCTGTCGAGCTCTACCATATATCGAATGAGAACCTGGCTTGAGAACGCGAGATCGCCTCTTGTGTTGTCTCCGACTTCAAGGAATCTGGCGAATTATAGGGCTGGTTAGTGAGGAAGGGAGAAAAGGTGTCGAGAAATATTTCAAAATCTTTCAAGATATCTCTCATCGTCATCCCAAGCTAGACTTGACTGCAATGGAGTTCAAGGACGCCTTTCAGTATCTTCCTTATAGTACCCTTAGTACCCCTGGTGAAGATACTGATTGAATAGATGTTGCTGTTGGTGGTCCTGGACCCCTTCATCTTTTTTTTTTCTTGCTTTGTTTGCATCATCCTTTCTTTTTTCTTGTTTAATATGTTCAGGGATGACCTCCAGTATCTTCCTTGCTTTGTTTCCATCTTAATTTCTAATATATTGTGTTTTCGTGTAATATAAAAACTTCTCGATTAAGTTAAGGTGTTTTCGCTTAATATTTGGAGTTTGTGTTTAACATAGTGTGTTCCCGTTTAATATATTGACTTCTCGTTTAATATAAGGTGTTTCAGCTTAATTTTGGGAGTTCGCGTTTAATATTATCAGATTGTGTTTAATATCTAGAGTTCTCGTTTAACATATAATATTATTTGATTCTTTACAGTTTTCCAAGCTTGTCCCTGTCACACAGGTGGAAGAAGTCAATGTACAAGCCATGAGGAAGGATGATCAATAGCCCCGACGGGAAAGAAATGAAAAAGTTATCATCACGCCCCCATCCCGTGGCAAGGATAGCAAGGGGAACACAGACACTGCATGAAAAGGGTCCAAGAATGCTCCCAACCCAGCAGCCCCCCGCGTAGTACCCAACGTAGTTCTTCCACGGCTACTCCGGCAAGAAGGCCAATGGATGAGGATACTGCAACATGCCTTGAGAAGACATATGATATTATTTCAAGAGACTTTGCCTGCATCATGTCCCAACAAGACAAAATGGAGGGACAGAGACAAGGCGTTGAACCACTGGCTCCGCCGTTTGAGAAAAAGGAGCTTGCAACTCCGCCAGTATCATCCTCACCCATTATATAGAAGCGGGTGAAGAAAGTCATCCACAAGGCCACTAGGTCGTAGAAGTGGGTGACTTAGTCTCAGTCTGTGCAAGACTTTCTCCTCGAAGAGAAGTCGCTGAAGAGGAATTCCCGCAAGGGCAAAACAACTACAAATGTTACCAAAGTCCATCTGTGTCAGCCCATGTTAGCGACGACGACAACAACGACTTGGTCATACTTGGCAGTTTAATTGAATTACTGACACAATTTCAACTTTTTCTGGTAGAGTACAAATGGCTAAGGCTCCCGCAGATCCTTTTTGGGATGGAATTGTGCCTCGGTTGAACGATATGCTCTCCGAGAATGAATGCCTCCTGTTAGTGCATATATCACCAAAGAGATTGGGATATCTTAAGCGGAAAGTCAGAATGTTAAACGAAAACAACGGAAAGTAAGCGAAAACCCATATATTTAAGCGGAAAGTCAAAATGTTAAACGGAAAAAATAGACACTAAAAAGAAACCCATGTATTTAAGCGGAAACACGAAATGCACGAAATATTAAATAGACATGCTAACAATTTGGTTGGGTCATCCAAAGAGAAGACACGATATTTACCACATCTCTTACACATCTCGGTTAGTATTGATGCGCATGAAGTCAACACGGTAAACTGCAACACTCGTCTCCATTGCCAACTTGAAGCAAGAGGGCCTTACACTGGCATGGTTTTAAACTGCACGTGATATTCAAAAAATTTCTCGAAAAAATGAGAAAAAGAACTCACGGCGAAGGTGGATGTTTCTTCGACTAGCCTTGGGTAGTGACTCGTCGAGATAGAGATGGTCATAGAGCTCGTCACACCAGGAGAAGAAGAAGAGGAGCAGAAAGGTAAGGATGAAGAAGAGTAGAAAGTGAACAAAATGGATTAAAGAAGAAGAAGATCATAAAAAGCTGGGAAAAGTACAAAAAGTCAGTGAAAAGATGGCAAATGTGAAGAAGTGATGGGTGGAGTGTAATATTTAAAAAAAATGACATGACTTGATGGGAAAGCTCTCTACCAACAACAAGGGTAAAGTTGACATTATACGAAAAACTAACTGATGGAGTGAGCTGGAAGGGCTGAAAAATAACTTTAGCATAAAGGAGGGACTGTTTGGGAAAGTTAAATGTCAGTGGGATTGTCTGGGAAGTCTTGAAACTTCCAGGGACCTAAAAATAATTTTTTCTATTTTTTTTATTTGTTTGGGAACACATCACATTGTAAAATGGGGTAAAAATCTTGAAAGGTAACTCCCATATTTCACTTTGGGTATCAAACTTCAATTTATATTTTTTGATTAGAAATCATAACTAATTAAACAACATTTGACCAAAAAAACAACTTTTGAACCTTAATTTAGGTCAAAACGAATAACATTCAAAATCAAAATTTAAATGTTGTTCAATTAGTTAGAATTTTTGTAAATTAGGATATCAATACCCGATAAATCCGACGGTCATGTGTTTCCCTTGGGTACCCTACAGGAAGTACGGTGACCAAAAATATAGAAATATGGCTATAGTTTGGTGATTTCTTAAGATTTTTACCCCTGTAAAATATGGGTATAGTTTGATTACTTTTAAAGATTTTTACCCCTGTAAAATGTAAATTGTTACTCGCTCTCTGTTTGGGAACATTGAAAAAAACAAAAAGAACATGGGAACCAAAAGAATTCATCTGCAGCATATGTATGGAAACCCTCCCTCCCAAATTGAAGTTCAAGAAGAGCAAGTGCCACTAATGACATCCCAGTTTGTTGGTATCCGGATCCCTTATTAAAGCATGGAGTTCTTCTGGAAAAAAAAACCGTGATTAAATCACTATTCTTACAAGATGGGAATTAGACTGATGATGTTCTACTGTGAATTAATACAGGATCAATGCAGGTAATGTTAGAAGGCGATTGCGAGGTATCCCAAGATCCATTGCCCTTTCAATGATTGCAGCGCTTTTTTTTTTTTGGAACGTAAGAGCTGGTGGCTAGGCCATCAGCTAGTAAGAACCAAGGGGTGGGATCGGCCTGGGATCGAGCTGGCGCGAGCGGGGAATTTGCCATCCGAAGACTGGCCCCCAGCAACCAACGCACAGTTCGCCATAGGACGCCCCCAAGAGAATCGAACCCACGCGGGGTTTGAATCACTGGAACCCAGTACCACTGCGCCACAAGGGCGTTCGGTAATGATTGCAGCGCTTTGCTGGTGAATGAAGATAGCAGCGTGAAGTCATGCAAGTGCCCCAAGTGCAAGAGATAGTTGTGTACTGGGTGTTCTATGTTAAGCAACACATTCTTTCCCCATTAAACTCTCATCCGGTATGATATAATACAGTAATCATCTTCTATCCAAACATGAATGAAAAAAGAATGCACAATTGCCCTCTCAATAATCATGAGAACAAGAACGAAAACTATAAAACAGGAACTGAAACCGCTGCCATGGAGACGGACACTGACAATGAACCAGTCCGTGCTAATGCGTATTCCACACCGACACACTTGTGGCACATCCTGGCAAGTGAGGCTGCTTTCCTTCTGGCTCTCTTCGTCCCGGTGAGCATCAGTGACTGGACCAATCCACCTAAAGAGGGCAACCTCGCCACCTTCTGTGTCATCGAAGCTCCTCCTCTTCGGCACATCTCCTGCAATGCTGCCACTGCATTCTCTTTCCCTTTGGGTGTCCCTCTCCTCATCAATCCAACCAGAAAGGTCACAACCCCATCATCCTTTCCTATAGCATGAGCCAATGCGGGCCGCCTGACGAGCAATGCCAGTGCCCCCGCCGCATCCTCTGCGACCATTTCATTCCCTAGTGCTCCCATCAACGCCGGGACCGCCCCCGACTTGGCCATCCGATCACCGCATTCCAAGTGCGTCGACAGGTTAAACAGAGCCATCACCGCATCCCTCTTCCCTCTCCCACTCCCATCTCTCAATAGATCAGCCAATGCCTCGACGGCACCATCTTCATCGGCGATCCTCTTCTTGTATTCATGCACTGCAGAGAGACTAAACAGAGTTGCAGCTGCGTTCTCTCTAGACTCTACTGTCAATCCATGCCTCAGAACACCAACAATAGAGGTCAAACACCCCTGCTCCTCCATTATCACCACCTTGTTCCTATCGTATATGGACAAGTTGAGGATAGCCGTCACGGAGTTCTCTTGGGTCATTGCATTGGATGAACAAAGCAATGGCTTGAGAAGAGGGATCGCTCCCATGGACGCAATACAAGCTCGGTTCTCTTTGCCGGTCTTTGCAAGCAATCTCAACTCACGGACTGCTATAGTTTTGGCATCATCTTGAGAAGCACCATCCGATAGCTGTTTCACTAGCATCTCTACTGTGGCCCTGTTGGCTTCAATGGCCGCGTTGGTGTAGCACGGCGTTGAAGCATCGGAGCACTCTGGTGGAGAGTCGTAGGGAAGGCCATTGTCTGCGCACCACTGGGAAATCAAGCTTCGCAGTGCTCGGTTGGGGATAAGGGCGGTGTGGACGAGTGCCTGGCCGGAGTTTGGGCAGGTGGAATGCCCTTCATCCATCCATTGCGTGATCGAAGCACGGTCATAGGTCTGGCCGGTGGAGATGATCACTGGATCCCTCATCAACTCCAATGAGATCGGGCAGCACAAGTCCTTGGGGATCACTACAGTGAACTCCCCGGATTGGCTCTCCGATCGCCTGAATAATAGCCTTCTTTTATCTGATTCTCTTCCGAGTTCTTCGAATCCGAAGAGCAAGAACCGGCAATACCGAAAGAGGGATGCGACGCCGATAAGAATTGCCGGGTCGGCGTCTTCTTCATGGACGTTGATCTGCTCTTCCAGAAACTCAATCTCCGATCTGCAAGCTCTTGCGTCTCGAATCCCCAACCGGTCTACCAAAGCCGTCCGCAGCTCCGCGGGATTGGGAACTCGACCGCTCTCGAATTCATTCACGAACGAGAAGATGCTGAGACGGAGCGACTCGTCGCTCGGGTCGATGTAGAGCTTAGATTTCCCAGACCTTCGCCGGAGAAGCTTCATCTGCTCCCGAACATCGGGATTCAAGTCGAGATCGCCGATCGGGAGGACATCGAGAATAGTCGAAATCTCAAGGCTCAGATCATGAAAATAGCCGGAGATCTGCGGGTTCAGCAACAGCAACCAAATCCGGCCGCACTGGGTGCAGTAGTCCATGAGCATCTTGCATCGATGAATCAAAATGTAGAGCTCTTTGAAGCAAAGCACGGCCGGAGATGGGAAAAGAGACGACGCCGCGGGCGCCGCGAAATCAAGAAGCGATTCGAAGAAACAGAGAAGGATCTCAATTTTCCGGAAGAGCTCCCGAGAGTTACGCCGCTGGAGAGACAGGTCGTGGTGGTGGCGGTGAGAGGAGACGAGATCGGCGGAGACGATAGCGAGGGCGCGGACGAGGGAGAGGTCGGCGAGATCCGAAGGCGCAAAGAAAGCACCGGAGAGCGGTGGCTTGATCCGCCGCGACGCCTGGAACGCCATCGCCATGAGAGGAGAGGTCGAGGTTGGTTGTTAACTAGTTAATCGTTGCAGAGAAAAAGAAGAAGAGGTTTGGATTGGAAACGAGTGAAAAGTCTAAAGAGAAATTTTTGGGGATGTGGAGCCGATGAAGCCACGTTACAAAAGTCAACGAGTGCGGCAACTTACGAATACGACAAACAGAGGAGAGTTATGGGGAGTGGCCTGTCGGTCGGGTCGGGTTTGATACTCAAAACAAAACTCGCCTTTGTTTCTTAGTTTTTGAGTGCTCTCCAGGGAGGGAAGGGAATGGACACCGAGGTGAGGTGCCGTCTTAGCTCTTCTTTTATCCAGTTTTATTTCTAATTAATTTAAATTCATTAATAGATTTAATATGGTTTTCTTTTTCAGATGATCTCATGAATCATGGACCAATAATAGTCTAGTAATTCAGTTTAAAATATAGGTCTTTTATTGAGTGTTAACATCATCGTCAAATTTATGAGATATTCAAATAGGAAGAATTCAGGGTTAATTTTCAAGGTCAATAACATTGGGTTTTCTTTGATGCAAATGATGTACCAAGTTACTTTAAAACAGCATTTTTATATTTATTTAAGTCATGTTTGGATTACTGATATGGTATGATATTGTAATAAAAAGATGGTATGATATGATATGATTAATAAATTATTTGTGTTTGTTTTGATGATATGGTACGATTGTAGAAATAATAAAATAATTAAATATTTTCAAATATAAATTAATATGAAATTATATTAAATTCAATGATTTAAGATTCAAAAAATTAAATTCAATGATTAGGTGGAGATTAGGGCTAGATTTCCTAATTGCTAGAGAAAGAGAGGATTGAAGACAAATTTGGTATTTACAAAAAAAAATATCAAGAATATTTTCAGTAGAATAAAATTTAAAATCATCAAATTGGTGGTTTGAAAAATCCATCAAAAATCATATTTTTAAACTATAAAAAAAACTATGAAAAATTATACTATCTGAATGAAAGTTAAAAAAAAGGAAGTAAATCATACTACAATACATTTTAAAACAATGAGAAACCATAAACAAATAAGACCTTAATGAGCTGGACATAGAAACAACAATGAAGTTAAAGAACTGATACAACTTAGCACAAGACAAAGAAACACCCTCAGGAACATAACACGGGAAGCATAAACAAAATAAACAAAAAAATTTGTTGAAAAAAATGGATAAACCACATTCATTTATTTATTATCAATATAACTGGGTTACATTTGATCATAAGGTGGGTCTAGTGGTTACATTGCCTTCCAGAAAGTGTATGGGTCGTGACGCTCTCCGCGTTACTCGTCCTCAAAGTCATCCCCTAGGGGCGTTGGAGTCATGGTTGTCCTGGTCTGGGCCAGACTTCGTCTGATGAGGTGGAGCGTTGGCTGAAGCTGTGTTTTACGGTTGCCGTGTGTATTGTCATACCAGGCTAGGAAGAGGAAGTCCGCGTGGCAGATTAGTTCCTGGTAAACACGTTGTTTAGCGTTGAAACATCTCCCATTCCGTTCTGCCCATAGACTCCAGGTCACTGCCATCACCAGTAGGTTCCACCCTTTGCGGATATCTTTCGCCGGTTGTTTGGCTAGCGTTAAGGGACCCCACAGATCTTGTATCTGCGTGGGGTTTATCCCATTTCCCAGGATTTGCCCGTAGTGTAACCACACGCCGGATGAGTATCGACAGCGGAGGAGAAGGTGTTCAGTGGTTTCATCCTCTCTGTCACATAGGTAGCATCTCATTCGTTCCCCCAACCAATTTCTTTTTGCCAAGTTTTATAGCGTGGGAAGCTTGTCCTCACACGCTAGCCAGGCAAATAGCTTAACTTTCAGGGGGGGAGGCTTGTTTCCAAAAGGATGTAGGGAGGGCGCTTCTCACACCCCCATCTATTCTAAAGTGGTACAGTGATTTGACTGTGAAATTGTGGTTTGTGGTGAGACGCCATTTCCTTTTGTCCGGAAGCATAAGCTTTGAAGCTTATCAAATAAATATATGTTGTGCTATTTACATCCAATAAATCACTCAAGTTCTACACAAGAACAGATCCTGATTTACATTCAGTATTTACATTCAAAGGTATACAAATGCAATCCTTCTCGTATAACTCTCTCGGCTACAAATACACATCTTTGAATGCATTTTGGTGATACTCCAGTGATTCAACTCCAAGTCCACCCTCCATTTAGATAGAACACAGAATAATTTTCTCGGTCCTCTGGTATTGCCTGGACTGTTGACCTCTGGTATCTGGAATAATATGTATTTCTCTGGATTTGGTTTGAATAAGAAACCCGTCCAAAGATTGGACAATCAACAGCTGAATAAAATATGAACCCATTCAAAGGAAGAACATAAAATAAGAAAGACAATTGTTTAGGTATGCATTTTATCAAAAAAATTGTTTAGGTATGCATACCATCAAATGCATCCATCTTAACATAGAGGCTTCTCCACTAATGCGTGATGATCAGGGCAACCTTTGAAAAGTCAAGTTCCTGGGCTGATTAAACACTCACCGGTCTAAGTTAAACAAAGACCAAAGATCACAACGTATGAACTAAAGAAATCAACTATTCTCATCTTGCATCCATATGTCTACAAATGAAGCGATGCTTCATAGCGGGAGTTCTCTGTCCTGCAGTTGCAAAACTTCTTTAAAGTTACTAGAACATGACAGTCAACCTAATCAAATGTTCTACTACAGAGCCAATGAATTTGTCTTAATTCATTTGAATCAGCATATCAGAACTTTGAAAGAGACAATGGATTCAATAATATTTTGCCCGAGTCTAGCTGCTTTACAAAGTATAAGTTCTAATTTTCAATGTAGATTGATCCAATGACTTCCTCCTTCAAAGATCACGGTAAAAGATTATATTTCACATGAATTGACTCGTCACGATGGAACTTTTCCATTTCTAGTACAGTTAAATGAGAAGATAGAACTAACCTCGGAGATCTGGCACACAGGCATCTTCTGAACAAGGAAACTTTCAAGAAAGAATCTGACTTCCTTTTTCTCAGTCTCAAGTGAGGGACCTGTTAAAAGAACTCTTTAAAGGGGAGCAAAATACAAGGTGTGATAATTTTATAGCCTTTAATTTGATAAAATATACAACTAAAATTTCTAACATAGTATAAATTCTATAATAATAATTCACATCAGCAAATATCAGTGCTTTATTATAGTTGGTTATGAATCATGCTTGTCCATAGAAACAGCCTCAAACCTACTTATGACTAGTACAAAAGGTACCCTTCTACATGAAAAGTTGAAATAGCAAGAACACACTGACAGACTTTATATGAACATAAAAAATTAAAATTTAAAATAAATTAAAAAAATTTAAAAAAATTTTAAAAAAACAGAATTCTTGCTCCCAGCATGTTAGAATCGTAGTGCCAAGTCATTTATATTTGATTGCTGTCAAAAGACTTCAATTTCTAATGGTGAGTATGTTTAGAGAAGGTCTACATTATATGTTTTTTTTTTTTTTTTTTTTTTTTTTTTAACCATGAACTGAAAATGTTAGGACATCCATTGGGCAAAGATAAGTTTGATTTGACAGGGGAGGCCTTAGAATGTTAGAGCATGCATTTAGCAGTAAGTTTGGATTGATCAGGAACCTAGAAAAAGGGGTTGCCAAGAGAGAACCTATTATTGGCTTACAAGAAAGTTTTCTATTTTCAAGATAAGAGTCACTATGGACTAATATATAAAAAATGAATGCGCTACCTTCCTCCGACTGATTCTAGAGGACCTCCAACAACATATACTTCTTGCTCTTGGTTCCAGACTCCTGAAAAGAAAAACAACAATGTAATTGTGTGTGGGTATGTGTGAACGAGTGCGTGTGTGGGCACGCGCACGTGTGTTGTCAAGAACAACATAGTTTTACTTACAGGTTCTCTATTTCGAGCTTTTCAGCAATGGAGATGGGTTTGTGTCTAGACCATCCTCTTTGCAGTGCATTTCCCTTTGACTGCTGAATGATTTGGGCAAGGGACACTTTTCCTCTAACTAAGCTTAGTGTCTGATGTTGTTTGCCATTCTCTCTTCTTTGGGCCTGTGATGTAGCTTCATCAAGTACACTTTGCCATCCTTTAGTTTTGAGGGCAGTTGCATTATTTGTCCGGTCAGTGTCTCCAGGATCCTCAGGAGAAGCTATTATTTCTGTAATCTCGTCTCTTGCAATAACATGACAATCAGAGGGCAACAACCTACATTGAATAGAGCAGAATCCTTCAGCAAAATTATCCTTTAAAACTTTGCATGATTTTTCAGATAAAAGATAAAGTGACCTTTGATTTGTAACAATCTTTTGTTTGAGTTTTCTCTGAGAAGAACCAGTTCCGGAAGCAGGTAAAGTAGATGGAACTTGACTACTTCCGTTTATGTTCTTGGTATCACAACTGAGTTCAAGAATTATTGCAGAATGAATAACCAGCTCAAATGCTCGTACAATCCCTTCCCTGAACTTTTCAGCTTTGGATTTGTTTGCTTGTGAGCTGAATGCTAATTGCACAATAGGAACTGGAAGATAAAATAAGGATGACATATCAGTCAACTTATACATTAAACATAGAAAAAGAAATTCTCAAATTTATACCCCCAGACATCAAGAGAAGTGAGAAGCAGTACAATTAGAATGTCATTCAAGTACTTTCAATTTCATCAAAACTTTAATTCTATGAGAAATTGGAAAATCAATCTTGTTTCAGAGGAATGTCTTCCTTTAAATGGTTGCACTTTAGTTCCTTGAGAAGAATAAAACAGGGATAAAAAGAGAAAATTTAGGTGAAACCAGGAGTAGCATGTTACCTTGCCTTCAAAAAACTTAGAATTAGATGGGATTCCACTTATATTAGATATATCAATTCTCTCTAATGGAAGTCATGAACTGATCACTACACTTGGAGGAATAGATAAGATAGGCTAATATCAGCTCCGTGACTAGAACTTAATCGTGAGTTTGGAATACAACATCAAAATGGTTTTTCCTCAATAAATGTAAACAATTAATACACAGAAAGTAGAGCACGCTGATAGAACTACTAGTAATTAATGAAGATAACAAGTGAAGGTACTCTTAGTATGCAAGTGATGGAGCAATATTTTGAAATCTGTGGTATTAGCTCAATATAATGTTAAGATATCTTAAAACGGTAAAATAGAAGGATTCATGGCGTTGAGTGCAAAGCTAAAAAAACACAATTACAAAATTTTATGATGCCCAGGTTGATCATGTCAGCTAACAGAATCATAAAATTTTGTTTTCCAGACTAATACTGTACTTCAAGATTATTCACGCAAAGAGAACCAGATATGTCAAACATCATTTTATATGAAATACATAATAACCAAAATGTTGTCTGATGTGACTATAACTTTTTCTAGTATAATTCATTTCTGGGCCACACACATCCTATATCTGATGGAGAAAATAGGGTCAACTTATAATGTTGCTGTTTGTCTATCCAAGCATAGGGATTTACTTAATCCTTTGTACCAAAACAATAAGTATTCATAGATCCTAATCAGTTCCCACAATATAGACATGTACGTAAGGAGAAAGAGAAATTTCTAGTAATAATTAATACATTTCACTAACTGCTTATAATTAACTATTTATTAATAACGGGATTCTTTTGCCAAGATTAGCCAATTGCAAAGATTTCTTGCAGAAACAGAACTTACCAGTAGCATCATAATTAACTGAAACCAGCTTTCCTTCTTGATGCATAAATTTCTTTAATCTCTCCGGTTGAAGATTCTCAACCACTGCTGGCCATAACTTTTCACTATCATTGTGTGTCTCTGAAGTGAGTCCAAAAGATTCCTTTCCACTAATATTATTGTTGTTACTGAGTCTCACTTCATTAGAACCTATTATTCTTGATTGGCTTCCTTCACAACCAGTTAGCCCAACCAGGTTGCTATTAGAAACCACAGGTACATGTTGCTCATGGGGATTGATTGCCTTGTGATCAGCACTATTATTTAAGAAAGAATCAAACAACATATATTGTTGATCTGGAGCAAGTTGGAGTAGTGCAGCTGTAAGCCACGTTATCTTGTCATTTGAAGCCCTCATCTGTTTTTCAGCTTCGGAAAGTATTTTCAGAGCCTGACGCAACCTTTCCATGTCTTCTTTGGATACTAATATCAACAAGATACAGAAAAATATTCATATTTAGACAAAAGTCTAGTCAGAAAGATCTCGTATCAGCAGGGATCAAAAGACAATGTTGACTATATACACAGAATGATGGGTTCAGTTTCATCAAATTTAACAGAGGTAGATATCTGATGGAAGCACCTTTCATGACTGGTTGTATTTTAAATGTAAAACACTAATCTTGAACAAAATAGTATTTGAAGTTTGAACTTACAAGTGGACCTGCAAAAAGACTTTCTTTGTGGTCTTTCTGGTTTGAAGACACTCCTACCAGCAAGAATATCAGTGATTGTGGCTGCAAGTTGTGACGTTAGTACTAGGGGATCAACTCCAGTTTCCATAGCATCTCTAACACTCTTTATAGTATTTGATGTGTCTGCAGATAAAGCCAAATCAAGCAGATCCACGAGTTTATCATCAGATACCAAACCAACCTGAGAAAGGTGTAGATAAATATCAGAAATTACAATGTGCAATATGGAAACTTGAAACAAAGTATTTTGAGGTCAGAATCCAATTACTATTTAAAAAAGGCAAGTTCCCTCTGATGACCATAAAAAAAGCTCCATCATGAGTGCCTACTTCAGTAAGATTGTTATCCGAAGATATAACGACATAGATATTAACATGTCAGTGATGTCACAAGCCGGTTAATGGCTCCCTTTTCAGATGCCTCATTCAATTAAGAGCAACCAAGATATCAATGTCTAACAATGAATTGAATAGTTCATCACTTTACAAAATCTAGCTAACAATAAAAAATTCTCAGACTATTACTTTCTCATGGTCGATGATAACATGAGTCATATTAGGAGTGAGGAGTTACATGGAAAAACAAGAAAAATGGAAGTAGATGTATGGTTAGCACTGAAGGAGAATTGGTGATTTATAGAATGAGAGGACTTGCGAGTTCATTGGATGCAGGATTGCAAGTAAATAATTTTGCCCTGTAGCTTAGAACCAATTTATGCTCAAAAATTAATATTACTCTTAAAAGTCAAGAACTGTTGTGATCTCCTATAATACAACTAAATAGAATTAATCAAAATTTCATAAATCATAGATCCCTTGTATTCAAGTTTCAAGTCCATGCGAATCGGGTAAACTTTCCTATTAGAAATATCAGTATTTAGCCAAAGTAGACTTGTCCATAACAACATTTACACAATTCCTCCAATATGGAAACCTAAGATAATTACTTTAGAAATATTGATGATGTCTATTAAATTGCAATAAGCATTTAGAAAAAAAATATAATCGGTGCAAAAAATAGCTTACAAGTTCCTGAACCATTAGTAATGAAATTCTCTGTCCAAGCAAACTCAGTTGATCAAGAGTCATCTCAGCATCTCTCAAGGATCCATCTGCCCATGATGCTATAAGTTTCAGCGCATTATTGTCAATTTCTAGGCCTTCATTGTTTGATATATACTGCAGAGTATGCATGATAGAAGACTCCTTCAGCTTTGGAAAGAAGAATTTCTGGCACCTAGATATGATTGTATGAGGCAAATGATCAAGCACTGAACAAACAAAGACAAAAACCACACTCTGGGGTGCTCGATCAATGACTTTAGATATTGTGCACCAGGAATCAGGAAGCAATGTATCACTGTCATCAATTATAAGAACTTTATAGTGAGATGCTGATGGGTAAGTCCTGTCATGTAAAACATCCATAATACTCTCGAAATCAAGGCCACCAATCGGTCTAACTTCTAGAACATTTGGACTTTTACCAAGATTCTGAGAGATGCAGGAACTGCAAGAATCACAAGGCTTCGGATGTTTCACAGATCGGCAATTCAAAGCTTTAGCAAAAACATGTGCACAAGAGGTTTTCCCTGTTCCATGAGGCCCATAGAACACATACATAAAGCAAATTTTCCTTCTTAAAATGGCATTTGAAAGAGCCTGCACAACCAAGTTCTGTCCCACAATATCCTTGAATGTCTTTGGCATATATTTCTGTGTGAAACTCTGATGGCTGCCAGAGTGGCATCGTCGGCAAACATGTGGACTAACTGACCTTGCTTCAGATGCAAACTCAGAGTCTTGCTCTTGCCTTGAAATTCGATCTCCTGAGTAACCCTCCGTAAGAAAAGGACTTTCAGAGCTTTCATGAGATTCTGAGGGCTCAATAAGTAGAGGCAATGAGTCAGAGTCAGAGTTTAAAGACGAACTCGAAGAAGGGAACATGAATGGCACATTTGTTATCTTTCCTTGGGAAGCAGTATCTTTGGCTTTTCTAAGCCTTGAATCAGAAAGGCCACAGGATAAACTCCTCCCTGCAATATCCAGAATTGTTTTACCTTTACTATGAATTCTAGACCAGTTCCAAGGAATTCCACATCCATTTCTTGGATTCAGAGAAACCTCCCGCTCAGTAATCTCTCCACCTTCTTGACCCATACAATCCTTCTGATGCTTGGAAACCCTGCGAATTGAGTTAGAAGCAGAAAATATATCATTTTGACCCTCAACACCTCTTGAATTAATTGAATTGTTAATATTCCTCCCACGCCCAAACCTGGACTTTGTCATGTAATCCAATTCATTGTAATGATCAAGACCACTTGTTTCGCCTTCATCATAAGGATTTTCTAGGCCATTCTGTAATCTATGCCGATAAATGTGGGAAAACTTCATAGTTCCATGGTCTGCATGGTCAGGAACTTTTTCCAAATGTCCCAAGAGTGTCTTAAGGCGACCATTTTGCTCACGGGTGCTTGTGCGGCGGATCTTTCTCTTCCCTGTGTTAGCTTTTTGAGGTAACAAACCTCTATGACTCTTCTTTTCTCTTGCTTGTACTCCAATGCTTGATTCAGCATCCTTAACTCCAGTCCTGCTGTTATGGTGGTCACAGAGAGTTTCAGCAGCAGCAACCTTTGATGTGGCAACTCTCTCACTTTCCACTCCACCATGCTTTCTATGCTTCTTAGTTGAAGCACCAATGATGGGAGTTGAGGACTGCGATAGAGGATGAGTCGAGGGATCTCTCAGGGACCTTGACCTCTGGAGAGCAATAAGGTCCTTCACAAGGGACCTCTCACCGGCAATTGGGCTATGACAATGCATATGGATGCAGTTGGTTAAATGCGCATGGCTGCGGAGATGAATTCCTATGGTACTAATTTCACTGTCAAGGATATCCCCGCGGATGGCTGTGGTCATGATCAGCTTTTGATCATGTCTTGACTAGAAAATAGCAAAAAATAACCACAACGCAACGAAGGACTGACAGTGTCTTCCATCTCAAAAGAGATATTCTTTACCCTTGATTACTTGGACATGGCATGCTTCACATTGCAATGGAACAATGTGCCAAAACTGAAACAAGTGTGATTCAAAGTACCTCCACAGTAATAAGCCTCCTTCTCATGATACACATTATAAATCAACCCTCACAAAAATGAATTCAACTCTCCAAGCTAGAAAGAGATACCAACAAGAGCAGCAAAATTAATCAAAACAACCCGATAAGAACTCACAAAAAGAGCTAAAAATTGGTCCTTTTTCCTCTTTTCAGAAACATTTTGTGCCTCTAAACAGAACAGCAGAAAGGAGAACTCACTGAAAGAATCATATGAGGCAACAACCTCCGTCTCTGGACAAAACCTAGCTCAACATGAAACACCTCTTCACCAACCTCCATCTAAATCTATGTTCTACCTCAAATCACAGGTGTGAAATGAAACAAAATACATAATTTCCTTCAGAGAATTAAAACTCAGCAACAACAAATACTACAACAAAACATAAAGAACAGAGCTTTCTGAATGAGATGAGGTGGGACAACAACAAACCTGAATCAATGAAGACGCTTGCAATGAACACAGTCCGAGTGGATCTCGGTTTCTCCGATCTGGGGAGAAGGGAGAGAGGACCTGGAGAATAGAGCAGAAGAGAGGGTATGTGACAGCACTGGTGCACTACAGTGAGCCGTGCTTTCGCTTCGAAGGTGGACCATGGGATTTCCTTTTATATATCTCTTTCTAATTAAAAAAAAAAACTATTTTTTTCCATAATCCTCAACAAAATATTTATTTACAATTTAATAATACACAATAAAAATCCAGAAAATCTAAAAGCAACCAAAGCGTAAGTCCTGTGAAGCATCACGGTTCTCCTTTCTTTTTCTGGGTGGTTGACGATCATGATTCTTGAATTAAAAATTTATATTTATGGAACTTTACTACTTTCATGAATGATCATATAAACGAAAAATATCTATTTTCTTGAAAAATAAATAAATAAATAAGATATGGGGGAAGAACATGAGGACCACTCTCACTCTGCTTTGTAGATTTGACGGGACCAATCCAAACACGTGAGGCGTGATATTTTGATAAAAAAAAAAATTCCCCAAAATACTAAGATATTATTATTATTATTATTATTATGTTAAATATTATTGGAACATTGGCGTTGTTTAAGGTTCAAAGTAGTTGCGTTGCTTTATGAGAAGATAGCACGTTGGTTTGGTGATAGGTTCAATAAGTCCAAATGAGATGCTACAAGTCCCGAGTTCTGAATCTTTAAATGCATGCATTCCATTAATCAAATCAGTTCCGTTCTCGAGTCACACTAAACACAGTGATTATCTATTAAACCCTTCTTTTAATGAAGTAATGGTCATAGGATGGGGACCGTTACCGTTAATAGGGTCGACCAGTTTATTGGGTGAAATGAGGGTTGTTCATAACTATTCTACAATCTTTTATGTTTGTTTTTTTTTTTATCAGGGGCGGATAATGTGACACTTATATGCACATGTCCTCATTTTATGGTTGTGCGGATTCATACTTAAAATTATCCTAACTAATAAAATCCTACACAAAAGACCTGTTGGTATCAGAGATCGTTAGTATCTCCAATACTTGTTACATTGACCACTTGTTTACAAGTTATAACTGTTATATTTTTTTTTAAAAAAAAAAATCAGGGTGAAAAGATAAAATTGTGTCTACTAAATGAACATAAAATAATTTTGGCAGTTTTGATTAATTTTGTTGTTAAGAAATAGAATTATAAATTAAAAGAATTTGGTTCCAGTATAAGTGGAAGGTCGAGTATGTCTTGATATGACACCATGATGTGATATACATGATCTTTCTTCTTAATTGATTATTATATATTATTATTTTCCCCTACACTTGTTCTCTCTGAATTGACTCATCTCTTGTTTGTGGAATCTTTTGTACCGATTTTTTTATTATTCAGTGAGACAGAGAATATTGATGTGAACTGTTATCCATCTGTTTTTTACGGGCTATCAAGATCAAGAGATGAAGCTGAAAACAGTGCATGCATCCCATGTAGAATATATGAATGGAAAAGAATAAACATTGTTTCGAAGAAAAACTAACTCATTTTCTTATAATTTTTTTGTGACACTAATTTCCTAATAATATATTGATTTTATGCAACCCATCCGTCCAAGAAGTTCAAGTTAGAAATCTCTAACAGGAACCAAAGGCCTCTTAGTCTAGAGGTATTACTATCTTACGTCAGACAGGTGGCCTCGGGTTCGAACCTTCACTTACACAAGAAATTGACAAGTTCCATATTTAGAGATGTTCAGTATATTGAGCTTGCTCCGTAGTAGAATCCCCATCTACGTAGGATGAGAGCACAGTGCCTGCATTGAGCTTGCTCTTGCTCCGTGCAGCTGTGTCCGTCCTTTGAATCCCTCGTGGGGTCGCATGTCGGCTAATTTCAAAAAAAAAAGTCCAAGTTGGAGATGGCCCAAACCCTGGTCAAGTGAAGCCTCCTGTTCACAGAAGAAGCAGCTTCACTAGTCGTAGCAGGGGAGAGGAGGCATCCGGCAGAGAGTAGTTAGAGTCATATCATTCACTACACCCTTGTTATTACTTTTCAGTTGTATTCCACTCCCATGTAACAAGGGCAATATATATTATTTATGAACTCCTTAATTATAAATAAAATATGATTTATCCATTTTTTAAAAAAAAAATGTTCATAAGTAAGATTTTATTTATTTATTTAGATCAAAATTTACTAAAAATTATATAAGTGATATGGTTCCAAGTTATATGTACATAGAGTTATGTGCATACATGGAACTTGAAATCTTCATAAAGCTTAAGTATCTGCCTATGCCTAATCTTTTGGGTGAGTGGGATTATTTTATTTTTTATTTTTTAAAATATGAAATAAAAAGATATAAATACCCTCCATCTATTTGAACAAAGACAAATAAGTCCTCATTCACCTATCACTAACAGTTTTAATATAATTAATATTAACTAGAATTAAATTATTAGTAATAACATAACTCATGTATTGGTTTAATAATATAAAAATAAAAATAAAATTTGTTCAAAATAATATAAAAGTAAAAAGATGTGAAAACATTATTATTATCAATTTCATATTAAAAAGGTAAATTGGTCAAATATATATTAAAATATATATTACACTCCTTGCTCCTCCTCACTCCTTGTGGCCAAACAAAAAAAATAGATTACTCCTCCTTAATTACTCCTCCATTGAAAAGGTAAATTGGTCAAATATATATTACACTCCTTGCTCCTCCTCACTCCTTGTGGCCAAACAAAAAAAATAGATTGCTCCTCCTTAATTACTCCTCCATTAAACCAAACATAATGTTTTTTCAAACCCTCCATCCTCCACTCCCACACTCCCCCACTCCCCCTCCCCTCTCCCCATTTGTACCAAACAGCGCACATGGTGACCAAGTGTTACGACGCCAAGAGGAGCTTGCACAGACCAAGAGGTGCGCATCCATCTGAGGGGTGTGTGGCTTCCCTAATAGGTGTCGGGACGACTTTAAAAGGGCCAAGCTTTCATTTATACCAGCATCCAGAGTGGTGCAAACTCTTGTACACACTGATTGTTGAACACAATTGTTTAAGCCAAGAGTTTCTATGTTTGTGTGCTTTGAGTGTGTTGCCTTTTATCCCTCTCTTCTTATTCCACTGTGAGAAGGTGCACCTCTCAGTCATGGGAGGGAAAGGTTGAAACCAAGTTCGGTGACTTGGTGCTTTCATGGGTGTTTTCACGGGAAGAAATGAAAAACTTAAGGGTAGATTCCAGGCCTTACGACAGTTTGGTATCAAAGCTATATTGCGATGGTTGAACAAAGGGAGATAACAAAGGATTGGGTTATTCGATTGGAGAAAATGATGGGTTTGTTTCTGGATTGAGAACCATAAGTATCCTTGTTGGATAAACACCTGACTCTTCTTGGTGAAGTGGTCGTCCTAAAGGAGATGCTTCGCCTTTTCATATTGTCCACAAAGGACCGATTGGAAGAGTTGGTCTGTCGATAAGTTGTATTTAAGGTAATCTTGGAGGAGGAGTCGAAATGCTTTGAAGTGGAACTTCTCTCTATCAAGGAGATACTGCCAAGGGGCGCATCTAACTTTGGCTCTACTTCTAAAATTAAAGTTCCCAAACCCAGTACCTTTGCAAGCACGAGGAATGCAAAGGATCTCGAGAACTTTATCTGAGATATGGACCAATACTTCCAAGCAGGGAAGGTCCCGGAAGCGAAGATGGTGTCACTAGTGAGTATGTATCTCACTTGAAATACAAAACTTTTGTGGAGGGGTCTCCAAAAGACTCATCGTCGGTAGAGACTAGTGTCGAGATAGTCTTAGGAGGACCTAAAGAAGGAACTCAGGGAGCTGTTCCTTCCAGACAACATGGCATAGGTCGCAAGGGCCATGATGAAGAGACTTAAGCACACCGAAATTGTGAGAGAGTATATGTAAAGGAGTTCACTTCTCTTATGTTGGATATAAAGAACATGTCCGACAAGGACAAGTTTTTCAACTTCCTGTCTGGGCTGCAATGATGGGCTCAGTTGGAGGTACGGAGGCAAGGTGCTAAGGATTTGGCATCCGCCATTGCCGTGGCCAAAGGTTTGGTGGATTTTTCGGTTCCCTAATGCCTTTGCAGGTGATAAAGGCAAGGCAAAGCCCAAGGAGAAGACAAAGCCCGTATGGAAGGACTTTATGAAGAAACCCCAGGGTGGGTGATGAGAATAAGCCGATTCTAGAGGGCAATTCGGCCAAGGCTCGAAGGTGAGGTGTTTCATCTGCAACGGCCATCGAGCCAGAGACTTTCCAAAGAAATAAGAAGCTTTCTGTGGTGGTCGCGAAGATAGACAGTGACTCAGAGCCACTAATCCGGGTCTATCCCCTTTAGTTGTTGAACACTATCAGGTTGGTAAAAGACTCTTAGCCATCCCGACTTTTGTTCATTCAAGTGTCAATGAACGTCAATGTTGTTGATGCCATGGTGGACACTCGCACTACCACAACTTTGTGTCTGAGAAGATGGCTTTGGCGCTTGGATTGGCTATCAGGAAGGATCCAAGCTGGATCAAGGCAGTGAACTCTAAAACGCAACGGGTAGTAGCTAGGAATGACACACTTATTGCCTATGAAGATTCGTGATTGTGAAGGACACATCAACCTCCTTTTTGTGTCCATGGATGATTTCGATATCATCCTCGGTAATGATTTACTCATACTTGCGAAGTGTGCAGTGTTGCCTCATTTAGGTGGGATCTTCGTCATGGATGAAGAGCAGCCGTGCTTCGTTGCTGGCATGAAGCGATTGAAGAAGCGAAAGGAAAGCAAGGCAGTGGGGATGTTGTCTGCCATATAGTTAGATCATGGCTTGAAGACGGGAGAGCCAACCTTCCTTACAACATGCTAGAGATTAGGGCAAACAAGAAAATGGAAGTGCCCTATGATGTTGCTGTGATACTAAAGGAGTTTAGAGACGTAATGCCCAATGAACTCCCCAAAACACTTCCACCTCAGAGGACGGTTGATCATCGGATCGAGTTGGAACTAGGTGTAAAGCCTTCTATGAGGGTACCTTGTCGAGTGACCTTAGAGTTGCAGGAGTTGAGAAAGCAACTCTCTGAACTCTTGGATGTGGAATTTATACAACCCTCAAAGGCCCAATACGAAGCTCCGGTGTTGTTCCAGAAGCAAGATGGAGCGTTGCGCCTCTGCATCAACAACAGAGCATTGAACAAGATAACTGTGAAGAATAAATATCCAATTCCTTTGATTCAAGATCTTTTCGATAGATTAGGCAAGAAATCTTACTTCAACAAACTAGACCTGCAACCGGGATATTGGCAAGTGCAGCTTGTCAAAGGGGATTAGCCAAAGACTACTTGTGTTACTCGATATGGCTCATATGCGTTTTTGGTCATATCATGTGGCTTAACTAATGCTCATGTTACCTTTTGCAATTTAATAAATGATGTATTTTCTGACCACATAGATCATTTTGTGGTTGTTTACCTCAATGATGTAGTTGTGTACAGTGAGTTCTGGGAGGACCACTTATCCCACCTGAAATTGGTGTTGTCTAGGATGAGGGCACCAATTATATGTGAAGATGGAGAAGTGTGAATTTGCTCAGAGGAACATTATGTTCTTGACTCATCATATCTCCAAGGAAGAAGTTCGGATGGACGAGCGAAAAGTGAAGGCAATCTTGGAGTGGCAAGCCCTACTAAGGTAACAAAACTTCATTCTTTCCTCGGTTTGACTAACTATTATAGGAAGTTTATAGAAGGCTACTCCAAGAAGGTGGTTCCTCTCACTAATTTTTTGAAGAAAGATCATACTTAGAACTGGACGGACAAGTGCGAGAAGGCTTTCGACACCCTCAAGCAAATGGTTGCAACTAAACCAATGTTGAAGCTACTGAATTTCTAGGTACCCTTTGAGATACACAAAGATGCTCTGACAAGGTTGTTGGCCCAGTCTTTTTGCAGCAAGGTCATCCAGTCACATTTGAGACTTATAAACTCAACAAGGTGGAGCTGAAGTACTCCACCCACAAGAAGGAGATATTAGAAGTCATACACTGACTCCAAGTGTGAAGAGTGTACCTTCTTTCCACCAAGTTTGTTATCGAGACAGACAATGTGACAAATACTTACTTTGCCACACAAAAGTTGTCTTTAAGGTAGGCTCATTGGCAAGAGCTTTTGTAGGAATACAACTTCGAATGACAACAAAAGCCAGGGAGGCACAACCTGGTTGTGGATGCTTTGAGTTGGAAGACGGTGGTGGAGTATGTTGCTACCTTGTCATATATAACAACAGATTTTCCTGAGCACATTCGGGATGCGGCGAAGGAAGATGATCAATACTATAAACTAATCATTGATGTGAAGGAGGGTATCATGCGAAGGTATTGGATTGAGAATAGTCTTCTCCATGCGAAGGGAGGAAGGCTCCTTGTGTTAAGAAAGGGTGGGCTTGTGAGACCCATGACACCAAGTGGGTTGGACATCCAGTCCGTGAGAGAATGACGACACTATTGTTTCGATACTACTACTAGCCGAACATGTGGGAAGATATCGAGTCTCATTTGAAGACTTGTTTCATTTGTCAGCAAGACAAATTGGAATGGAGGAGGGAAGCAAGACTTCTATAACCTCTTCCAGTCTCGAATTGGCACTGACAGTCCATTTTCATGGACTTTGTTTCAGGATTCCCCAACGTGAAGAACATGACTTTAGTGTTAGTTGTGGTGGATAAGTTTTTGAAGCACACGGTCTTCATCCCTGCACCAATGACTTGCACTGCAGAGCTTTCAGTTGAACTCTTTCTAAGTCATGTTGTGAAATATTTTGAGTTATTGGAGGACATAGTGAGCGGCATATACTCTTGCTTCACTGGCAGGTTTTGGACGACTTTGTTGGTGATGCTAGGATCAGAACTCAAGTTCTCTATTGCTAACTACCAACAAACAAATGGGCAAATAGAACGGATAAATGATTTGATGGAGAAATACTTTAAACACTTTTTGTCAGCCTCACAAAAGAACTGGTTGGAGTTACTGGAAGTAGCGCAATTGTCCTATAATCTGCACTAGTCTAGAGCAACAAGGAAGAGTCCCTTAGAGTTAGTAATCATTATTTAGTCAAGAGCGCCACATGAAGTGGCAAAGCATGCCACTAGGGGCAAGTGTCCTGCGGTGTATCGCCTAGCGAGAAGTTGGTAAGAGTTGTTGGATGAGGTGTGCAATTGTCTCGCTAAGGCAACCGGACGTATGAAAAAGTATGAGGACCAAGGCAAGAGGCCTTTGGAGTTCTTTGGAGAGACCGAGTTTGGCTGAAGCTAACTTTAAAGATTTGGAAGAAACTTCACAAGCGTGAAATACACAAGGGCCTCATTTAGAGATATGAGGGTCCCTTTGAGATCCAACATAAGGTTGGGAACATTCCATACAGGCTAAAGCTTCCGAAGAGGCTAAAGTTGCACCCGATTTTCCATATGAGTTCTCAAACCTATCTTTGAGGATGTAGATGAGCCGGCCAGGAACGAGTCCATGTGGACACCTTCTACAATTCAAAAACAGTTTAAGCAGGTTGTAGAGCGGATACTCGACTGGAGGGTCAATGGGCAAAGCAAGAAGAATCGGCGAACCTTCAATTTGGTGCAATGGAAGGGCTTACTAGTGACAAAGGCTAGTTGGGAGAAGGATACTACTTTGTGGCAATTTGATAAAGAAATCCAGAAGTATTTGAACTTAGCTTCGTCTAGGGCATCGGGCTCTTCTGGTAGGGGTGGTTTGTAAGGACCCTTACCAAAGTGGACCTTTAAATATAAGGGGTCCTTGGGTGTGACAGGACACATCCCTGATCTAGGCATAAGGAAGCTTCTAGAACTTCATCGGATGAAGGGTTGTGTCAGAGGGACATGCGTGCACAGAGGGCCGATCGCCGGCAAAGTGTTGTAACACCAATAGATGTGCACACATGCCAAGAGGCGTGCATCCATTTTAGGGGTGCATTGTTTCCCCAATATATGTTGGGACGACTTTAAAAGGGCCAGACTTTCATTTGTACCAATATCTAGAGTGATGCAAACTTTTGTACACAGTTGAATGCAATTGTTTAAGCCAAAAGTTTCTTTGTTTGTGTGATATGAGTGTGTTGCCTCTTGTCCCTCTCTTCTCCTTTCGCTGCGAGAAGGTGAATTTCTCGGTAAGGTGAAGGAAATTTTGAGACCAAGTTCGCTGATTTGGTGCTTTCACTGGTGTTTTCACAAGAGAAAGTGAAATTTTAAGGGTAGATTCCTTGCTCCATGACACTATCCTCAAAGGCATTATCGTCTATGGACCAATTACAATCTTCTGGATTAAATTTCAGACTCCTTTTCACCAATGATTCTGCCACCTTGATCATTAGTCTCTTCTTTGTGTGAGCTACATCAAATCAAAAGAGGATGAGAAAATCAATATCAAAAATAAGTTTTAAGAAAACACAATATTCTCTTTAAAATATCTTCATTTTTTTCCGGCCTTAACTCCGTATTTTGTCGGGTCCCGTGCGTTGAGAAATTCGCTTGATTGAGCATGCTCTCATGTTCGAGTCCCCGCTCCAGTAAATTAGAGAAACAATTTGGATAATTCACTTGGTGAGCACAAAACTCTCAGATTCAAGTCTCCATATCTGTACGCACACGATGAGAGATCAAGGGTGTTCGTCACCTAAGGTCACACCCTTTGGGCGAGGTTTTTATGGCCCATATCACAAAAATAAGAAGAAAAAAAAAACTTCGTATTTTAGTTGCAATGATCAAACCCCAACCCATCTTGGTGGTTTGTCCACCTTAGGATTGTGGTTGCTAAAGATCTTGAATCGCTTGTGAATGCGCAAAGGAGCAACAAGTGTGAATGGGCAAAGAGATTGGATCGCTAAAGATCTTGGATCACATTATGTCCTCATACAAATGTGAATGTGCAAAGGACCCCTGTCGGTGCGGCAAGAAGCAAGCCCTCCGGTTCCCTGCCAGTGTTGACATATAACATTAGATTTTTGAATCTTAAGGGGCAGGCGAGTTTGTTGAAGGACCTCTCTATATCAACTAAAACTTCAATTAATACCAATAGCTTTAACCGGAGCCGGATCAGGTTGTCATTACCGGGCAAGAAACCCGTTTGCCCGAATCCGCTAGTTGTAAATTTGTAGCCGTTCATGAGTGTTTATATCAAGTTTGTCAGAACGCGTGTCGTATTCCTGAATCACCGCGTGTCCCTATTATTCCGTAATTCAGGACACCCGCCCTCCCGCCTGTTCTCTCCCCCATTTCTTTCGATCGAATCCCCAAATTTCTAGGGTTCCTTCCGTCCCGGCGCCATGAACATCTTTCGTTTGGCCGGCGACACCACCCACCTGATCAGCGTCCTCATCCTCCTCCTCAAGATCTACGCCACCAAATCCTGTTCTGGTATCCTTGGATTACAGTTAGTTCATTTTTTCTTTCGGTTTTTTTTTGAAATTTTCCTGGCTTTTTTTTGGGGGGATTCTAGGGATTTCGTTGAAGACCCAGGAGCTTTACGTGATGGTGTTCGTGGCAAGATATCTGGATTTGTTCACGGATTTCATCTCGCTGTACAATAGCGTGATGAAGGTGGTGTTCATAACCAGCTCTGTTGCTATTGTGTGGTACATGCGCGTGCATCCACTGGTTCGAAGGAGCTACGATAAAGATCAGGATACCTTCCGGCATTACTTCCTTGTTGCAGCGAGCTTTGCCCTTGCGCTCATTTTCCATGATAAGTTCACGTTCAAAGAGGTGATTTGATTTGTTCCTTCTGGTTATTGGCGTTTTTTCTATGTTTTTGTGGTGCTTATAACATGCATTCTTTATCTAGACTAGGTTTAAAGTTTTGAATGAAGTTATCGAGAATAGGAACACATTCAGAAAACTGAATGTCTAGCTCAATGTTGGGCGAGAGGATTATATGTTTGCGTGTCACATTCTAAGGAATGAGATAGAGATGGAGGAGAATGTAGTAGAGTTAGCAGGTAAAACCCATATTATGTTTGCCTAGTGTGTCAGACTGGACAAGGAGACTGGAATGGGGTAAATAGAGGATAGGTTGTGAATATGTTCCCACATCCAATATATGTCTAAATGTATTTATATGCACACATGTTTGTACATATACTAACACTTATGAATATCGGGAGTTTCTTGTCTTGAATTGGGATGTGTGTGTGTGTGTGTGCTGGACTTTCAATTGGTTCTTTGATATTACTTCTATGAATACCGTTGCTATTCTTTACAAAATAAGCACTTTAATTTGAATCATTTACATTGTAAGATTTATTTTTTCATCATGATGGTTTACTGATCACCCTATTTTCAGGTTCTTTGGGCATTTTCCATATACTTAGAAGCTGTTGCAATTCTTCCTCAATTGGTTTTGCTACAGAGAAGTCAAAATGTGGACAATTTAACTGGACAATATGTTTTCTTCCTTGGGTACTATTTGTAACTTGCTTTCTCCTGGTGCATTTATTATCCCTACAATCAATTTATAGAGGTAGCCTACTGGACAAGTATACCACTAGCTGATAAGTTTGAGGATGGTTAAATCTAAACGGCCGTGCCTCTTCATTCAGAGAGGTTGGTTATCCACCTCAAACCCATGATTCCAATGATGCCAAAAAGTTACCTTACCTGTGCACCTAGCTTGTTCCACTGTATAATAATCAATATCAGCTCTATAAAGTGAGCATGTTGCACTTTTGCTTTATTAGACAAGCCTTGATGTTGAGAGTTTTGAGCATATTTCTTATGATGGGACTTCTAATCCTACCATCAGAATTAATTAGATCTAAGCTAGAGTATCAGTGCAGAACTATTCTTAATGGTATTTTGGTAGTTATCTATGTATAGTTCTTCCTTAAATATATGATTTTTTTTTTTTTAAGGTTTTATTCAGACCTGATTATTGCATCTATGCATAGAGTTTAAATCTTAACTTTGAAAGGATCCTCTCTAGGTTGGGCATCCTTCATTGGCCACTTATTATCATTGCTTCCCCTGCCTTCTAGACTCTTATATTCTAATCAATGTAGACTTCTGATGTAATGATGATAAACTTAGAAGAAAGATTGTAGGTTTCCTAACAGGATTGAAGAGAAGTGAACTAGTTCAAAAAGATTTCCTTAGTTTACTGAAAAATGATTATGATCATTTGTAAGTGTATTTTTAGTTTAATTTCTTTCATATTTATCTGATTGTTTGTAAGTGAATGGTGATGCAAGTATATGACGGCCAACTAATATCCTAGTTATATGAAATATTGTGGAAAAAGGTTGACATGTGCTGCAGTTTGGTAATTTTAAACCAATTGGTATAATATCATATTTAGACCTGAGTGCTCCATGTTGTGAATGCTTTCTGCTGTGGGTTTGTGGTACTCAGGTAGAGACTAGCTGTTGGCTCAACCTGAGGTTTCAATGGGTTGTGATAGCCTTCATACTCAAGCTGATAGGAAAATATGGGTAGTGTTTATCCATAGACTTCTTCCTTGGATATACAACAAACCTGTTTATTCATCTTTGTATATAAGATGCCTTTGAACAAGTAAATGCCTCTAGATTCACAAACCAATATTCAATGTGAGTAATATAGGAATTTTTCTCTGGTTAATCCACATTAAACCTGGTTGTGATTTTTTTCTTCCTACTTTAATCTGGTTGAATTGTTGACAAACAAAAGTTTCGACAAATCATCACCTTTTGGAATCTAGAACCTTAATCAGTCAATCAATTTACTAGTTGTCTTTGATGTTTAACATTTCCTTTTTTTCAAAAAACAACTTTTCATACTTTAGTAGTAATGCATTGTTTTTTATTGTTGGGCTTTTCCATCTCAGAGTAGAAAGAGTGAACCGTCTCACTTATTCATATTCCATATTGAGTTTAGCTCAATAGTGTTGTCCATATAATTGAGCATGCACCTGGAAGATGACTTTTTTCGTAACTGCCTCTGGGAGCATCTTTCTATGTCTAATAATGAATGGTTGCAGTAAACCTAACAGTATTTTGTTATTTGCTTTTACATTCCAGTGGGCTATGAAATCCTAGCATATGAGTTTTTTTTTCAGCACAAAGAAAAAAACCTTTGGAGTTCACTGACCTATGCTTTTCTGCTTTTGTAAAATTCTTCTAGAGCATATCGTGCGTTTTACATCCTCAACTGGATCTATCGTTATTTTACAGAGAAGACTTACACTCGATGGATTCGTAAGTTTCTCAGCTTATACAAATCTGTTACATTTCATGATTGAATTCGCCAATCCTGATTCTGTGTATTCTCCAGCATGGATTGCCGGTATTGTGCAGTCAGCTCTATATGCTGATTTCTTCTACTACTATTTCTTAAGGTAAAGCTTTGATTTTATTTTGCAATGCATCCATTTTTGCGAGGGCTCATCACAGCAAGTCTAAACTTTGGTGCATGTTTTGTTCTTCCAGCTGGAAAAATAACTCAAAGCTACAGCTACCTGCTTGAAGTAGATGATGTTCAAGCGGTGCTGCCACAATGCAATAAAATTCTTTTATTCAGTTGATTCCATGATGAAAGCCGAGATTTATGTTTGAGGAAGATCTGGAGCAAACAGTTTTGCCATGGTTGATCTTGATGTAGATTTATTGAACCCCACAGAGTGCACTAGACAAAAGTTGATCAGTGTTTAGGTTATTTAAGAAGCTAATCTGCTCACCTTGTTCTTCTAACAGCAGGTCTAGTTCCAGCTGTAAGTAGCCAGCTTACTTGTAAGATTACATCTTTCACGCAAAGAATCCTTTTGATAGATTATCTCAAAAGCGATTTTTAGCTTTTACCGAATCTTCCAGAGCAGGTGATTGTCAATTTGTTGGTTCTTCCCGCAGCCAATTTTGTGTGGGGAAAGTGAGAAGTTTGAGGGATGAGATAACAATGCTATGCCAGTTCTGTTGTATGGTCAAATATTCTGACCAGAAAACAGAGATGCCATTCCTTCACTGGAATATGTGCTCGGAAATCCCGTAGTTTCATGCTTGTATGTCGTTTATTGCCCATTGTAAACAGAACTTCAATGCCTTTTGGGAGCGTAGAAGGGCATGTACTGTAGCTGGGTACTCAAAGAGGATCTGACGACTAGTGAGTTACAAACATAATCCATTTGGAAGCGGCCAATTTCTGGGAATTTGTCCTGGTACTCCTGTTATTCTCTCTCACACTCATCTCGTCTCTCTGAAAGATGGGCATCACAACAGGACTAAAACAAAAATAAATATATTATGTTACAAGAGGTTTCACCTCTCTTTCTATTAGAAATCAAGCTTCACAATAGAGATGCAAGCAATCCAAATGAAAAGGTTCACAAACTGGATGAGCAAATAACTAAGGTTACAAAGAATTATCAAAGACTACATTTCACATTTTTGAAAAGCTTAACTTACTACGGTTGAAGAGATTGTATCGCCATCCACTTTCTTCCTCCATTAGTCTCACCATTCTTTGTCAGAGGGGAAAGAAAATTCAATAAATGAATGCTGATAGGTAGCATAAAAGATCTGACCCACTGGAACAACAGAGAAACGACCTTGAGTGAGGCAAACTGCATTATCATTCATCAGTACTATTTCTGCGGGTTAATATATCAATCTTGTGCATGAGCTCTACAGACCGCTAGATCTTCTGCCACAAAAGGGTCAAATATGATTTCTCCAAAAAGAAGCCTGATGAGAAGGTTACGCAGCACAGAAAGAGAGGATCTTTAAGCAACCAAAGATCCAACAACTGAACAGCATTCATTGCAATCCGAGTCTGAACCAGTCTTAGAGCAGAAAATGTAGACTCCAGCAATTCTGCACAGGTGCATCACCCCAAAGGGTCCCAATTCATATAAACAAGGGGTAGCCATCCTCCATTGTAAGTTTGTAAGTAGGACTGCGGTTCTTCCACGGCCGAACAATATGAGCTCGCTTTATGTAGCTCTGGTAACTGCATTTAGTAGTTGATTCTTAAACATATAATCTTTCGGTTTTAGCTTCACCAGGAGGCAATTCTGATTCTTCAGAGAAAGGAGATGATGGTTCAGAAGCTTCTGCAAGGCCTTGTAGCATGTTTATGACATCAGAAGTGTCATCCAAATAATATTTTGCCTTGCTCGGCTTCTGCCCAACTGTGCATGCAAACACAGATATGTTCGGGGCAACCACATTCCTATTCAATATTCCAGTAATACCTTCAAACATATCCTCATCGGACCTATCATCACCAATGCACAGAACAAAGTCTGCTTGTTTCCCATGCTCAAACATAGATGATAAGATCTTCTCAGCAACCAGACCTTTGCTAACTCCCTGCAAATAAACAGTGATGACAAAAATCATATACTTATCACCAAACAAGAGATGTTACAGTGCAATTTATTGTAAATCCATTCTGTGAAGGTAACCTTGTGGTTAATAAAGAATAAATGATTGAACCTGCCAAAACCTAGTTAAAAAATTCAGTTTTTCTGCAATGAATCACAATAGATAAATGACTATATGAAGCTAGGCCTCAACGGAAAAAGAACATATGACAGCACGGTTCATATAAGCATCAATTAGTCAATTAGAAGAGAGTGCCAAAATAGAGTTCAGGCAAAAAAGAAAGGCGATCAATTGCCAAGAGAGAACACATACCTGAGGCTTGACTTCTACAATGAACTGACCACTCTTCACAGCAACTGGTTCATTAGCCAACACACTTTCCAAGTGGTCCAACATCTCCTTGGCTTGGGAAGATCCAAAGTCTGGGTCTGCATCCTGATGATGCCATACTAATGCACTTTCTTTAGCCTCAATGGAAGACCCATCAGTTGATTCTGTATATAGCTTCATCACTGGTTCAGCCATTTGTATCCATCCAAAATCATTAGTCTGTCCATAGGTCTCCCAGTCATCCTCCCCACTCCACCTGCAAAAATTGAAGTAGAACCAAGGGCATCATCTTAATGCTTCAGTTTCTTTAACAAACTCTAGAGGACTGGTAAAATTCCATTGATGATACAAGAAAAGTTATATACCACAGATCACAGAAAAAGAAAATTGACACCAGCAGAAAAAGGCATTTGTATCAGGATAAGAAAACCTTAATCAGGTATAGTTCTTTGGAAGGATTGTCACTCAAGAAAGAAAATGACAAATAATTTTAGCATAACGTAATTATTGTTACATTTATTGATTTGAATAAATGTTGGATATTCTTTCATATTGACGGATCATAGAAGGATAATTTCACAATTACATTTTTCCAATTTAATTATTTCATTTATCGACTTCTATGGGTAATTGTATCTCAGCAAATATTTCAGAGAGATACAGACCGCAAACGAACAAAAGTAAGCACTCTGCTAAAAAAAGCAAGTAGATTTACCGTTTAGGGACTGCTGGTGTCAGCATGTAAAGATGACAGCATCAGCAATAGTAATTCCTTAGACCAGTCCAAACATTGACAGATACACTAAGCTAAGATCCAATTCAATATAAATTTAGAAAAGTCTGCTTTATACCAGCTTAGTCAAAACACACGAATGGAGTTATCTGTTGGTGGGTAAATAACATGTGGCATCAAAGATTGGACTTTCTGTGCAGAATAAAAGCCAGAAAATATGAAGAATTTTATCAGCATACCTCATGAAGTACCCATGCTCTGCGGCAATGCCAAGCTTCTTGCATGGTGAAAACCACTTCCCCAAGCTGTCCCGTCCTCTTCCACTGACTATGAAGACAGCATTCTTACTATCAGCACACAATTTATTGATGATGGAAATAACTTCTGCACTTGGGGTCTTGTTTATTGATGTCTGAGGCATCACTGTGCCATCATAGTCCAACAAAATTGCTCTACTCTTGGCCTTCTGATATGCTGATGCTATCACATCTACATTAAGCTTCTGGAAATTGGGATCAAGAGCAACCACTCTGAATCCAAACCCCAACCCAATCCCCCAACACCTCCTCCTAAAATGATCCTTACAACTCCTCTCTATGTCCTGCATAAAGCTTCTTGACCAATAAGCCACATCATGTGTGCTAACATATCTATAGTGTTTCTCATGCCTCAGCTGCTTCTCTGCCTCAGACATAGATATCGCTTCATTCATTGCCTCTGCTGTAGACTCTGTGTTCCATGGGTTGATCCGTATGGCACCACTCAAAGACGGGGAGCACCCAATAAACTCCGACACCACCAGCATGCTCTTCTTGGGGGAACCTGAATCCTGGCCTGATTCTGAATCTGATATCCCCTGCCTGCACACAATGTACTCATAAGGAATCAAGTTCATCCCATCCCTCACTGCAGTCACAACAACACACTCCGCAATTGTATAGTATGCAATCCGCTCACTGAGCGACACATCACGAGCAATATACACCACTGGGCTATAACCATCACTGCCAAACTGATCATTGATTCTCTTACAAGTATCCTCAATCTCAACCTGGATCTCATCCACGTCCCTTCCCTTGCCCCTGGCCGGATTAGCAATCTGGACAAGCACAGCCCTTCCCTGCCATTTGGGATGCAGCTTCAACATTTGTTCAAATGCCAATAATTTTAGATTAATCCCTTTAAAGATATCTGTATCATCAACACCAAGAAGCACAGTTTGCCCCTCAAATTGCCTCTTCAGCTCTGCAACCCGCCACTCACGATCAGCAAGCGCCAGGGCGGATTCGAGCTGCCCCATATGAACTCCAACAGGCATGATCTTGATGCCAACAGTACGACCGAAGAAGTCCAGCCCGATATACCCTCGCCGAGACTGATACTCAAGCCCGAGCATCCGCGAGCAACAGGACAGGAAGTGCCGAGCGTAATCAAAGGTGTGGAATCCGATGAGGTCGCAGTTCAACAGGGACCGAAGAATCTCATCCCGTACGGGAAGAGTCCGATAGATCTCAGAGGAAGGGAAGGGCGAATGAAGGAAGAAACCCATGCGGAGGCGAAGGAACCGGCGGCGAAGAAACGATGGGAGGGCGAGGAGATGGTAATCGTGGACCCAGACGTAGTCATCCTCGGGGCTGATCACCTCGATGACCTTCTGTGAATAGATCTTGTTCGCGAGGACATACGCCTCCCAGAGCCCACGATCGAAACGCCCGGCGCCGCCATGGTGCGGACCGGGGAAGGGCAGCAGGTAGTGGAAGAGAGGCCATAGGTGCTGCTTGCAAAACCCATGGTAGAACTTCTCGAGAAGGTCCAGGGGGAGGAATACGGGGTCGCACTTGAACCGATCGAGAAGCGTTTGGGAGAGATCATCGTGGTCGCTGGGGTCCACAGGGGAATCAGCTGGGAGGGAACCGACATTGAGAACCTCCATATCGTCGGGAAGCCCGTCACGGAGCTGGAGACGAAGCGACTCCTCATCCCAAGATAGCGACCACCCGCGGCCATCAGGGCGTCGGCGGGCGCGGACGGGGAGCTGGTTGGAGACGATGATGATCCGGTCCTGCGCGAGCGAGGGGGGTACATCGGAGGAGACGCTATTGGCGGGGTCGTCCTTGTCGAGGTCAGACATGATACCGGGGACCGTCATGACGCGGGGGAGGCGCCTCGGCCGCGGGTTGCCGCTGAGGCTGATGGCGGAGAAGTTGTCGGCGGCGAGATCGAGGAGGTTGGTGTACGATCTGGACATCATCTTGTTCGTGCCGTTGTGGCGATCTAGGGTTAGGGTTTTGAGAACGTGCTCTGACTTGAGAGCAAGAGAGAGAGAGAGACAGAAACAGAGGAGTCTGGAGAGGAGCAATGGATAGGTTTTTGAGGTTTTATTTAAAAGAAAAAAAAAGGAAAAAATGAAAAAAGGAAAGAAGAGAAGGGAGGAATAGAATAGGATAAGGTTGGACAGCGAACTCCACGCAGATGCCAGCTGGGGGGGTGGAAGGCGCGAGAGGAGAGGCTTCACGACCTTTAGCTGTATCGGTACCTGGGGGAGTACGCGTGGGAGACTTGGACCGACTTCTCTGCAGGCTCTTCGCCGGAGTGGGACCCACCGCCACGCTGGCACTGTACCCCTTCTTTTCTCTACTTTGGTTGCCCCCAACTTGGGTCCTTGGGAATAAATTAGTACACTTTTTAAATGTGCATGAATTTTATTATGAAAATTATTAAGAAAAGTTGAGCATTATGTTTGTTTAAATTTAATTTATTTTTTCTGGAGGTCAAATCTGGTTAAACATCAGCAACCAAACTTGTTGAAAAGAAAATTTTAGTTGGAAAGTTTAGATTGCCCCCCCCCCCGAATACAAAAGAACACATGCAGGAATTGGGTGCAACTTGGCAGGCAAGGGGGGCGGGGGACCATAATATATGGAAGTACTACTAATTTGAGTTGATTTTTTTGAAAAATAAAAAAAAAATTAAAATTTTGATAATTGATTTAATTGGGTTGGGGTTGGGGTTGGGGATTCTCCTTGCTTTATCTTCTTATCCGTATATGTCTTTTTATCCGAATTAGATAGGGAGAGAGATATATTCGGCTAGAAGTCAGCGTGTGGGCATGCTTCGTTAATCGCGGCAGAACATCACGCACGTGCTTGACAGCCGATTGATAGACGGATGGATCACGAGAAGGGAAAAGCATCATCAATGATTTGATTTTGCCACCGTTGCCTTTTGGTTTTGGCTCACCGGTGAAGCAAACCTCTAAACATTTTCCTTCTTCACCTACTCATCAAATTATTCATTTTACCACTATGTTTTGGTCCATGAGATTTTACAACAATAACAACTCAGCCTTAATCCCATACTAGATGAGGTCGGCTATATGAATTCTCTGCTTTTATGTCGCTCTCAAAAATAAAATAAAATAAACTAAACTAAAATAAAAAATACATAAATAAATAATAATAATAACAACAGATAATTCTATGAGAGATTGGGATCTTTAAATCGAATGAAAGATCCCTACAAACAAAGCTAAGTAATGAAGGAAAAACCTTTAAATTTATTGGTAATCCTATACTAGGCTGGCTTATATGAATTTTTGTCTTCGCCATTCTGCAAAAGTAAGATCCGACTCAATATCTAACATACGTAGATCCTTAGACATCACCTCCCTCCACATAATCCTAGGCCTACCTCTACCCCTCTTCTTACCTTCTACAACTAAACTACCATATTTTCGAACTGGAGCATCTGGGGGTCTCTGACGTACGTGTCTAAACCATCTTAAACGTCCTTCTCGTATTTTATCTTCAATTGGTGCAACATGCACCTTCTGTCAAATGTGTTCATTTCTAATCTTGTCCAATCTTGTATGACCACTCATCCATCTTAACATCCTCATTTCAGCCACATTCATCTTATGCATATGTTGAACTTTAGTTGCCCAACACTCGCCTCCCCGTGATAAGCGTAATGGCCGATCTAACTGTCGTCCTATAAAATTTTCCCTTTATTTTGTTAGGCATCTTTTTATCACATAACACCCCCCGTGGCATTTCTCTATTTCAACCATCCAGCTTTGATTCTATGGGTTACATCTTCATCTATCATTTCATCATCCTGGAAAATGGAACCTAAATACCTAAAATGGTTAATCTTAGGCACTACCACACCCCCTAGTTTCACTTCTCCTTCATCTCTCCTACTTAGGCTAAAATTACAGTGCATATATTCTGTCTTACTTCTACTTAACCTAAAGCCTTTACTTTCTAAAGTGTTTTTCCATAATTCCAGCTTTTGATTTACTCCATCTCTAGTCTCATCCACTAAGACAACATCATCTACAAACAACATACACCATGGGATGTCATCTTGGATATAACTAATTAATTCATTCATTACTGGGGTAAACAAGTATGGGCTCAAGGCCGATCCACATCATCTGCAAACAACATACACCATGGGATGTCATCTTAGATATAACTAATTAATTCATCTATTACTAGGGTAAACAAGTATGGTCCATGAGATTTTAATGGGGAAATTTACCAAAATCATCTTTTATAGGGATAAAAGTGTGAAGATATGTGGCATCCATCTAGATATACACACGGTTGAACCATAGGCAATTCTCTATACCAGATCATGAGGTATTCCCCCTTGGATCCAGGGTGCAGTTCTCTTCGGAACCCGGAGACCATCTCCCTCAAACCCAAGAATGAAGTGATGCCACCTGAACTTAAGCCACACCGAACCGAACCGAGGTCGTTCGAAGCCACAACACTACCCTTCTTCGGATTCGAGCAAGTTTAACCTGAGCCAATGGCGGAAGAGTCCCCCTCTAACGACTGCGCATCGGACTCAAAGCCCCCCAACGTACTGTCCAGCCACATCCGAAGAGGGTTTCGAGAAACTTCTAGAGGAGCTAACTTGAGCCGCAAGTACAACAATAGCTCGAGCGAAAGATAATGGATTGGGCTACAAGCAGCAGTAACTTGGACCCCAAGCTCCCTCCAATCTATAAAAGAAAGGGAATACTTCACTGAAAAGGGATCTCTTTCCCAATGGCGAATTCCTGCCACATTGAAAGTTCAACCACTTCTTTCTCTCCATATATTCCAGCTCCAAAGCTTCACTCCCACCTCTTTTCTTCTCTATTGTACTGAGGAATAAATAGTGGATTTTGATCTCACTAATGGAGCCCATGATTTTTTCCCCGATTTGAGGGTTTTCCATGTTAAATCGTTGTCTTCTCCGACGAGCGTCAAGGTCCTAACAATCAAATAAATTCAACCGTTAGTCAGAGATCGAGCTTGATCCAGAGAAAATACTGATTTCAACATCAACAATATTTTATTTTTTTTATACTCTCATATCCATTTTAATTGTCAAAATAGTCTTGGGCTGCCTAATCAGTAGCCGTAATGATGATTAGAATAAAAAAAATTATAATAAATTATTCAAGGATCTTAATGAGAAATATAACATCTCTGGTCCGGTGCATTTGGAAGGTGCATGCTACAAAATCGTGAGATTTTTCCTACTATATGAGACCTTTGGATTCTAAGCTTCAGTATTTGAATCCCAATTATTGTAATAAAATGACTGCCATCAGAAGCATTTAACACCATCCTGCAACCCAAAACCTATACATTAAAACTCAGAAAACACTACCTCATGACCCATTCAAGACCCATATGATCTCATACCGTGTGAACAGTACACACGGTATGTTAGAATTCTTTTGAAAAGACCTTTAACTCCAAAGACATTAGAAATGGAGATATAGTTCCAAAATCAATTAATACTTTCTTTCATATTGATATACAAACAATATCACAAATGGATTAAGAGCACATGTTGTTTAACAAATTATATACTAGTAACAAATTGCATGTAAAGCAAGCACTCTACTATTTGAGCTATAGTTTTATTTTTAATATTTTTGAAACTAAACAACCTTCAAAGGTCGTCTCCAAACACACCAGAAATAAGGGCTCTGAAGCGAAACAAGCCTCCACATATATTAAAATTGGGGTTCTTTAAGCTAAATTATTGGGAAACAAACACCGCCGAGAGTGTCGATCACCACGACCTTCACAACAATTCCCAAACACAGCGGACAGGATCGTCGGAGAAGAAGTACAACAAACAAGAGACAAGTTCAAGCAAATAAGAACACACAAGATTTAACGTGGTTCGGCAATTTGCCTACGTCCACAACCCACACTCACTTTGTATATTCATAAGTTTTTCTCAGTGGAGAAGAAGAATAGTACAATCATAAAGCACACACACTCTTCTTGGAGATGAAAAGCACATTTCTCATCTCTTCCCATTTTTCTTAAGTGCATATGGAACCGTGGCAGCCCATACCTCTTAAATGCATTCAAAAAATAATAAACTAATATTTCTTTTGACTTTGCATACAGACATGGGTTCTTCTATCCGATCAATGAGTATTCGTCTTCTTATCCGACGAGAGAGAGTTTCTCTTCTTACTTTGAATGTTTAGCACATTCATTTATCGGAAAGAACGGAAGATCGGAAGAAGTTCGTTCTTCGGTAAGCTCTTGTTCTTCGACAACGCTTGTTCCTCGACGACACCAGCTTGTTCAAGCTCTTAAGGTTGAGCTCTCGTCGCTCGGCAGGCTCCATTGATTTTCACAACAGGCTCCATTCTTCACATAAATGACTTTTGAAAAGTCATTTAGTTCTAGAGACACCAAAACTAGGCCCTGAAGGCCGTTTAGCTCTGAAAAATCCCAACTCTTTAATGTCATGTTTTTCATTTATATACCTAAAAAAAGATTTATAATTTTATTAAATATTATATTTAATTTTCATTTAGATTCTTGAATAATTTTTATAATTTTTTTTTATCTAGTTAGCATTGTGACCGCTAACTAGACAACCCCAGGACCATTTTAACAATTAAAATGAACCTGGAAAGTAATAAAAATAAATAAAATATTTTGACAATGGCTATTTTGGCAAATGCCCAATTTTAATTTACAAAACTTCACAAACAGTGAAAGTCCAAAAGATATTAATTAATAAATTTATATTTAAAATGTTTTATTCTATAAAATTTAATTTTTTAGGTTCATCGATCACTGAAAGTAATAAATGAGAGATGTCCAAGAGGTTGATATTTGGAAGGATATGGGATGAAGCCAACTACTTCTCACGTCCCCATCCTCCAAAAGAATGAAAGACATGTGAGAAGCTTACATTTTTATTGAAGCCGAAGATAAACAAGGCCTTCTCCACCATAAATAGCTAATCAAGTTAGATAGAAGCTAGAACAACAATTTAAGTTCAGCTCCTGGTCCTGGATAAAAAGCCATTCAAATTCTTCGTTTTTATTTGTTTATGTTATGTCAAAATCCGGTTTATCCTGATGATCAGTGCCGGTTTTTTATCAACGGTTAAGATTTATTTAATTGTAGGAGATGTGCTGAAGAAGACAACAAGAGCAATGCTGACTCACTAAAGAACCTTCACAAGGGAAAGAATTGAACAAGGTAGGGCTGGTGTCATGGTGTAGCTTCAACACTCAAATTAGTAAAAAAACAAAATTAGAGATGGTGGAGGAGATATCCAAAGCTCAGATGTTGTATATCTTTTTCGTTATATTTTTTCTCCTCTCATCTCTCTTCATTGAGATCGGCGGTTGTTTTTTTTTGTGTCAGAGATTTTTTTTTTGTCGTACTTATCTTCACTTGCCATTTTATTTTTATCCTTAATTTTCATAACCTCCTTTTCGCACAAGAGGAATGTCCAAACTGAGAATTATTTGTGCCACTTGGATGGATGTTTGGATGGATGTTCGAGATATTGACACATGTACGTTTTAGATGAGTCCACGAACTTATATATTTTATTCATATCAATTTACACATTTATTTTTCTGGTTTGATGAGTTGGTATCACTATACTTTAGTTTTGACCTTCCTGCCTTAACAGAGAAGGAAAGGTGACATAAGTGCAGAGAGTGTTTGGAGTGGAGATTATAATTTAATAGCCTTTTAGGATACAAAACGGAGCACTATATTGTGTCTTTGACTGTCAAGTGTTTGAGAATAATAAAGGCTCATGACTCACCAACCACATGAGATGTGGTATGAGTCTCACACCTTGTCTCCCATATTATTTACAGTTTACTGGTTTGGTTGAGTCAGTGTTTGACGTGTCCCATGTTAGTGAAAGAATTTATGACATGTAGCTTCTGAGATTTCTTTTTCAGTAACATTTCAGGCCAAACATTGTTTTCAGCGGAGACTAATTAATGACAGACAGGTAATGGAATTCAGTGTGAGGTTCTTATGCTCATCTTGTTTGGTCCCCCATTCATCTTAAGAAACAAACACTTGTTCGACTTGTGACCTATCAAAGTTGTCTCCTTATAGACTTCATCAATGTTTCGGAAATATGGTCCACGTTTTGCTTTAACATCTCACAATCCTCGGATTTTTTTTATCAAACTTTAAATGCTGTGCGGGTTTGGAGAAGAATCAGATTATTTAGATCTATTGTACGCAATTTTATCCTGTTTTTTAAAATAAAAGATAGTTTTTATGACTCAAACCCATGACTCTCATGCACACAAGATAAGAATTTTATCATTACGCTAAAAATATATTAATTAATAAAAGTATTAGTCCCACAGCATCTAATGGAAGAAAAAAAAAATGAAAAGAATTTAAGATCCATGGTTGATGGAGCTAATGGCCAACCCCTGGACTGGGGACTGAATCCAACATTCGCTCACTGCCGGCAGCTGAGCGTGAGGCCGGCGGTCTCACGCCGAGGATCACCACTCCATCACGTTCACTGATGATCAAACCATCATGCACTGCTGAGAGCTTGTTATTCTCTTCTTTTCCATCAAGTAGCTTCCTGGCTTGCAAAGAGGTCAAGAGGAAGAGAAGAATGGTGAAGGGAACCAGTGTTGATCTATTGCTGATTCTGGCCATTGTTGTGTGTTGTTAGTGATCATTATATGGATATATATATAGAGACAGAGAAGAAGAGACGTGTCAAATTTATGTAATTAAGTCATTACATATGTAGGTTGCTTTGGTCAAGGTTTGGTAAAATTGTGTTCTAATTTTCAAATTTTCTAAGATTTGGTCAATGCCAATGCTGTTCATACTCCCGTCCATATATGGCGGCTGTGGACTCAGAGATGGCTTTGAATTCAATCTTTTAGACCTTAATCATATCATGTTAAATGAGCTCCAAAAAAGTACAAGCAACACTGGTGTAATGCATGACTCAATGATATCTCTAACAGTAACCAGATAATTCAGTAAGGCCTGCTACCAATGACATTGCCATGAGGATCATAGTTGCAGATAATGAAGGTGTCTCCATTGTTGCAGATGGTCTTAACACACCCCACCCTCGTCGTTGTCCCTCCACACCATCTGGAGTGTAATGTAGTGTGCAGTCTGCGCCCGGTGAGCACGTATTAGCACCATAGTTATAGTATGTTTGCTCGGCGGCCCAGGCGGCGATGGCATCCGATATCTTCCACCGGTTACCTTGGCCCCAGAAGAGGTTCTCACCGTAGTCACTTGTAGAGTGTATCAAGGCACAGTCACCTCTTCTCTGGTTTGCGTACCACTTTGCAAACATCACCAATTTGTTGCTCCATTGCAGTGGAGGCAGTCTCAGCTTCGCTCTCACAGCATTCTGCGGGTTGAGGAAGGCGGTGATGGTGTCTGCTGAGCTTAAAGCTCGTCGAGGAGCAGCAGCATTGGCTTCGCTGAAAATGAAGAAAATGACAACCAATGAGACAAAGATGAGGATGTTGGCCATGGCTCTGAGGGTTGTTCTTTCTTGGGAGTGATGTTCGTAGATTAGATACACACACATATATATATAACTCTGGAAGCCATTGATCAAGGATTGTTAGTAGCCACTGGATCATGTGATCGAAGTTCTAAACAAAAGACTTTGGACATTCATTCAATCAATCATTGGGATCTCCAGCTAATCAAACTGATCGTGGGGAGTAATGTTTGCATGTTTGGCCTTTTGAATCAAGGCTGGATATAGTGGTTCATCTATCAAACATTGGTTTTCAGTGATTGGTATTGGGACACTGAATGAGATTTAGTGGGGCCAGTGGTGTTTATGTACAGATGGAGAGAAATACTTGGGCCCTGATGATTCAATCTATGGTTTAGGGTTTTCAGGGGAAGAGAGTGCGTTGATTTGGGTTCCTGATGGAAGTACACATGGTCCCATGTGGTTTAATTCTTCAACTTTGAGTGTTTAAATCATCAAATAGCTGGTCTAAAGGTTTACAGTGAGAACATATGTGAGCAAAATTCAACGTTGAAAACGGGAATCAGAAATGGATGACAGGGCATTGAACATTTTGCAGAATACTTGATCAAAATCTGGTAAATTCAGGGTTTCTTACAATCAAGAATATATTCAGAGGCAGGCTACGGTGAATGGTGATGAACTTTGGATTGTCTTGTGGAAGTGCTAGATGTCAACGCTAAAAGTAAATGGAAAAGAATAAGGAATATCTGACAAGAATTAAGTAACAAAATTTTGTATGAACGTAGTAGTATAGCAACAAGTGGGTAGTAAGAAATACGAAATTTCTATATATACAAGGGGAAGAAAAAGGAGTTACCTTCATGCTCTCTCTACTGAGGAGAGATGCACCATTTGTTCAGTGAGATGTTCTACATTTGTTTCTCTCCACCACATGTTCTTCTCAATCATGTTTTCAATACTCTTCTTTTGTTCCGCATCTTTTGACTCAGATGAACCAGGAGTCTCTGAAAGGAATTGCTCCCAAAATGCATCATTGCCACTGGTGGGCAAGGTGGAAATTTCCGTCCTCGTTGATTGATTTGCTGATAAATTAGCCTCACCAACCATGTTTTCAACACGATTCACATTAGCCTCCTCCGACGATAATGCATTTGTCTTTGTCGGAATGATAAAAGAAGGCTGACATAACATTCTATCATCATTCCATAAATCCTCACCAGACGCCTCGCTGACATTGCAGAAAAAAGCCTCCAATGAACTTATTGAGGCTTCCATATTGTCAAACAGTTCGGTGTCAAACCTCTGCATAGATCCAATATCTTCTTGTTCCATTTTCACGGCCGGGAATGATAAAATCTGTTTTTCTTCATTGTTGGATTCCTCAAAGAAATAATCAATTTTCGGCAATCTTCTCTTCTTGTGATGAAGACTAGACTGGTTGAAGAGATCGGGAACACAACCAGGTGTCTCGACAACTTTGGCCAAAAATGCAACTATATCCTTCTGTCTCTGCTCCATTATATGCAACCTCTCCTCAAGGACTTGCATTAGGCTCTCCATCCCATGCTGCTGAACTGTATGCTTCTGAAGCTCGAATACGATGATCTGTTTATCATGTTTCAACCTGTCAATCTCCTCCTCGAGCTCATGTTTTTCATCTTCAGATAAAGGAACTGATGCATTATGGTGTAGAGAGAGGCTGTGAACTGCCTTCCTTCTGTGTATGTTCTTCAAGAGGTGCCTCTGCCCTCTAACAAACTCCTCGTTTGCAAATTCCCATCTTTCTGGAACTATTTTTCTGAATCCCTGATACCAAACCATATACACAACTTCAATCATCTTGAAACACCACAACAAACACCACACAAAAAGTTTCAATTTTTCTCCATCAACAAAACAGAGATGAATAAATCGGCAAAAATGATACTTAATCCAGTGATAGAAATCAAAATCAAGGAAGAACACTGAGTAAAATTCATATCTTTTTTAAAAGATTTACCGATTGAGCACACACACTCACATAAGTATTGAGCTGGCGTACAAAGCTGGAGAAATTGTTATGCTTGAAGTACTTGGGGAGAAGGTCACGCGAGAACTCCGTCAACCTCCAAACAACGAAGCTGCTGTTGGATTGGCTCCATGAGACGATGGCGTCCGTCGCTGGATCGTCCACCATTTCGTATGTCTTTGAGAGGAACGGCGCCGGGGAGCTGGAGGAGCTCGAAGCACCATGAGATACAGGTACAGCCATCTATTCTACTCTTCTATATCCCTCTGGATCAACACTAGACCTCGATAGATGAACCCCAAACCCTAGTTGATCTCTGTCCTTGATGAACTACAAGCGAAGCTTTGGAGTTTGAGAGGGTCCTCGCCTCTTCGTTTTTCTTATTTTTCTATAGTTTCTTTTGGAGTCGATGAGAGATCATTCGTCTTCTGGAAGGGATGATTGGAAGGTAATCTTTGACTTTGACTTTGACTCTGACTTTGACTTTTGCTCTTTTGGTGTCCTTAATCACGAGTTCTAGGGTAGTATATGTACATCTACTGATGGTTTTAAGACCACCACGTAGTTTGTTTATGGTTCTAAATTTACTTCATTTGCTCGTGAATTGAGTTTGAATCTTTGAATTGAGTTTATAATATGGAAATCAAAATAATTATCATTTTATCGAAATCTCTCTCTACCAAAATGGATAATTATATACTCATTTGATGTGAAATGAAAGTTTTGGCTTCTAGTACAAAAGATCTTTTCTTAATAAATATGTTTGAATGAGTTTTTATTTTTCTCATAAGCATTTTTTATAAATTAAATATTTTGGAAATAGAAAAATTATTTGTATTAGTTTTTTCATAGAAAGGTGTAATACCAAAATTAGTCTCTCTATTATATCGAATCGATGAAATATCAGTCCTTAAAGACATATTTAATAACATGTTTAACCTCTTAAATTAACGAAAGGAGGACTGACATTTTCAATTGTGAAAGCAGAGGGATCCATACTCAAATTAGAATAGAGGAACCAAAAAATCCGCTTCGGTAAAGTAGAATGACTAATTTGAGTATTAGACCAAATAGAAACTGTTGAAAAAAAATTAAAAATGAGTTTTTATTTTTCTCATAAGCATTTTTTTATAAATTAAATATTTTTGAATTAAAAAATTATTTGTATTAGTTTTTTCATAGAAAGGTGTAATACCCAAATTAGTCCCTCTATTATATTGAATCGATAAAATGTCAGCCCCAAAAGACATATTTAATGACATGTTTAGCCCCTAAAGTTAACAAAGGGAGGACTGACATTTCTCAATTGTGAAAGTAAAAGGATCCAGACTCAAATTATAATAGAGGAATCAAAAAGTCCGATTCGGTATAACAGAATGACTAATTTGAGTATCAGACCAAATAGAAACTATTGAAAAAATTCAAAAATGAGTTAAGTATTTTTATTAGTTTTTTCATAGAAATGTGTAATAACCAAATTAATCCTTTTATTATACCGAATCAATGAAATGTCAGTCCTAAAAACATATTTAATAGCATCCTTAAAATTAACGAAGGGAGGATTGATATTTTTCAATTACGAAAGTAGAAGGATTTGGACTCAAATTATAATAGAGGAATAAAAAATGCGGATTCAGTATAACAGCAGGACTAATTTAAGTATTAGACCAAATATGTTTTGGAGCTGTTGGACAAAAACCAACATAAGAAATTTTGGAAAAAGGAAGGGTACCGGAAGAAATGGTTCTTGCTCGCATCCTTCGCTCTAAAACCTCTCGAAACCCCGTACTAAACCCTAACCCTAGCTTCTGCTCTTCATCCTTCGAATCTCCTAAGCCCCAAACCCTCTACTCGATCTTCGCCACTCCCTCGCCCTCCAAGAAGCCCGCTAGCCGCACTGCTGCCAATGGCGAGCCGAAGAAGAAGAAGAAGAATAGGATTGGAGTATCGCGGTCCTCCAATCTTCTGCCTGCTCCTAGGCTGATGGCGGAGAAGAGTTTTCCCGAAGAGATCCCAGCCGAAATGCTGTCGCTTGTGAAGCGGTTCCATGACGAGGGGTTTTTGAAAAACGCCAACTTCATCGCGGACGATGGCGAATTTGATCCTTTGAAGATCCCGCGTAACTACTATTCTCGGAATTTCTTGAGGACTGCTGCAGAGAAGTTTGGCCTGGCACATCAGGAAATCGCGAAGTGAGTGAACACTGTTAATTTTGCTTGTCATCATTTCATAATTTGTTTTTTTTCCTATTGAAGTTCATTGCGTTAGATTGATATACATGGAAATGTTGGATTAAATGGTTCGTTAGGATTAAAATTATTCAATGAATATCTATTTCTTGGTGAGCTTGCCAGTTTGTTTGTGAACTACAGTGTGCAGCACTAAATATAAGAACAATCCAACGCAAAGCCTCCCTCAAGGGCAGAGTATGTAGAATGTTAAATGCAGCCTTGCCACACATGTAGAGACAATGTTTACTTGCATGTTTTTGACTCCTAGGTTGCGAAGGATCAAAACATGTATTCATTTTGCCTGTTATGAAAATTTTGTGAAAGCTCACAGGCCATATTTTAATAGTTTAATGCTCACTTGCGTAATACAAGCTCTCTAATGATAATTTCTAACAATTACATGTAAAATCTTTGTTTTTGCATTCTTTGCTGATGTGATTTATCCATTTTGAAATTATTTAATCTTCCCTTGTTCAGGTGGTTGTCTGGCAGTGATCTAAAAAAAATTGCCATATTTGGTTGTCCATCTGTTGATAGAGGAACAGTCTTTGCAGCTAAAAGATTGCGCTCTTTTTTCAGCATTCAGGAAGATGTTGTGAGTTACCTTCAGTCTCCTTTCATGCATCCACTACCAGGATGCATCTTATGCTTGGGCTCAAAGCAATATTTTGCCTTTCTTTCAGACGTGCCAAGCTTGTATGCTCAAAAGTTCCTGTCAGTTTATTAACAAAAGGGTAGGTAGAGAGGAGAAAATTGCTTTGGCTGATGTGTTGAGACTTCTCACCATGTATGCCTTGGACTCGGTTCCTCAACAGTTGCGAGTTCCCAAGGATTTAAAGCTTTCTGTTGGGAAGTTGTTGAAGGATGTAGTCAACCTAAGTTACTGAAAATGCAAGCAACTAATAGTTTCAGGTATTATTTCACTTTCATGAAAATTTATAGCACCCTCATTTTACTTGCAGTTTATAATTTTACAGTGTGATAAAAGATAGCAATTTGAACCTTAGAGATGCCTTTTATGTTTAAAGTTTTGTCAGTTTATATTTTGTTAATGACAAAGATTTTGCCATAAACTTGTTTCTATGCATTGACTATTTGTACTTTTGTAGACATCTAATTTTGGTTGAGCAGCAATCATAAGCTTAGCTTAATTTCCTCAGAATTTCTTTCGGCAACAAAGTTCTTCAATCGTGCATTTCTTTGGCAATGAGAATAGACTCAATAGAGCAAATAATTCAAACTCCTTGATTTTGATCCATGCATTTATTAGAGTAACTAATAGTCCCACATCGGTTAATTAACTTGACATATAAGTTGGTCTCTCTTCCTATTAGGTTAAACTTTTAGGTTGGATTGACCCAATTAATTTTGTTTAGTTTGCATCTAACAATATTTAGAATAGGGGATAACCAACAGATGGAGATTAGGTGTGTGATGTGATACTGTACCCATTGTCAGATCCATACCAGGTGAAAAACATAATGATCTCATAGGCTTGCTTCATGTAAAACTTCACAAGGGTTTGGATGGTAGAAACTAATCATAATGTTATGACACACACACACACATACAATATATATTGTACTAATTATCACATATATGAGTTTTGATTTTAATTCTTGCAAGGAGTCGGAGTATGTTTTGAAAGCATTTTTTCACATGCACATGTATAGCATATATGTGTATCCAGACACAATATTAGATGTATTTTGTAATAAATGCACACTTAAACCAAATGTTTAGATTTCAATATTGAGTTCATTCATTCAACTTGGCATCAACAGTGTTGGTTTGCTACCTGTGATCAATTCGGGATGCTAAGCTATGATAGCTTGGACCTTGTTTTAATTATAATCTGTAGCTTCAATGCTTTGAATGAATCCTCTGTAATGTATTCTCTGGATATCAATGATTCAATACTCCCTATTCTTTCCTTTATTTGACAACTGCAATTAGAAAACTAGAAATAAAGTCATGCTGTGTGGGTGCATGTTTGATTCAATGCATGTGGAGAGTACATAATTAAATGTTTTGAGGAGAATTTTCTTATCACTTGTGCTTTGGGAAGTAATTTAATGGCCATAATGGGAGTTGTGGCATTATGGAGAAGTCACTGATAATCAAGTGTTAACAACATCCCGTGCCACTTGGAAGTCTTGAAAATATATTAATTAGTGCATCATCATTTATATCTTATTGTGGCCTGGCTTGTTCGGTCCTTCAAAGATGCTATCCATGGAATGTATCTTTCTTTTTTTTTTTATTTTTTTTTAAATATTATAAATATGGACAAGTCACTAGAAGCATATGCCATAGACATGGTTTGAACCCTCAATCTCTCCTTGTGAGAGGGAATAAGTTACAAACTTTTCGTGTGAAGGTTGTTCATAGAATGCCATCTTCTGTTAATGCCAAATCATGATATCATAGTGCGAATTTATCACAAAACTGATAGATGATGTGATTAATCTCCTTCATTAGGGCATGACAAACTGCATCAATGTTTCTTTTGTTTTCATCTGACAAGATAATATATTTTGTTGCAGATTGCTTGATAAATCAATGAATCAATGCAATTAAAGACAATGTTCAAATGGAGAGTTACAAGACCTATTCTGCAGTAACATCTATCTATCCATGTTGTCTTACCAGCTCATTTCCTTTATATATATTGCTGGCTAACAATCAAATTCTTTTCACTTTGTGCATCCAAGTTTCCTCAGCTAAACAAGATCTTTCAGTCACATGACTCACATTATTAATTGTCCATGGTGATGCTCGCTTGCATGCCTACCCAACATCGCCCTTCATATAACTTTTATCAGCTAATTCTCCAGCCATTTGGAAGCTAGGAGCTAGGTAACCTACCTCCTGCTGATGATGTATGGCCATTGCATTCGGTCAATCAAGTCTCAGTCTGATACAAAGAACAATATATTCCTGACCAAAGGTTTGTTATAAACTGGCACTTTTTGTTCTCTTTTATCTCCCTGCTATTCTCTGCGCGTCCGTAGTCATGTGGATATGTTTTTCCAATGTTGGCAGCGTGACTGAGATGCTCACGTTACCCGTTCCCCTGACTTCCTGTTTTCATACTATATTCATGTGGGCGACTCTGCCACCATGACCATGATCTTCTAAAACTTCAGTTTTATATTAAAAATTTCCTAAAACTTGATTTACTAACTGGAATAGCCTCGGATTCCCTCCCTCGTGACATATCCACCCCGACATGTAATTCCCCTATTAACCTTCTTCCGCACGTGCAAAGGGAAGCCAATCACGTGAGAAGAACGGCTTGTCATTGGCGGGAGTGTATCTTCTCACGCATTTCATGTTTGGCCTGCGATAAAACGCACCTTTAACCATAAGTCGTCAGCACGGTTGCAGGCCCCACCGCGCTAACCGGTCCGGCAACGTGACCCGGTTACACACACCGGGAAAAGCGAAACTGGACCCCACCACCCCCACCACTTGGAACACCACCAACGCGTTACGACCCGCTTCCGCACGTGCGCCCGCAATCACGTTGCCCGACCGGCCCCACTCTCACATGGAGTGGCTGACACGGGCCCCACGTTCACCAGTCCATTCCCGCGCTCTTTCTCGGACGGCTGAGATATTCTGGCGCGGGATTTTGATTATCACGATAACGGGTCTTTTATGATTTGACTTGCCTCGGGATGACCACCTTTTTCTTCTTACTTTCTTCACAGCGGTCCACTGAGAAAACGCATCATGTGTTGAGATTCGCGCTATTATCACGCTGCAGTGCCTGTGGCTCCGCCCCCCTTATGGCCAGCGAATGATGGTGTTCGCACGTGCCAGACGGCTATGTGTCTCCTCTTTCTTTCCCATTCTACCCCTCTCCACTCTCTTTGACCCTGCCCTTTCCTCTGTGGTATTTCCGTAGTTAATTGCATAATCATGGGCTTTTTATTCTCTGATTGGTCTTAATACCCTCCATGGTCCTCATACGCTATATAAGTTTCAACGACATCGACCAAACAGTTCAGTTCTTCTCGGTGCTCGCCGGCGATCTCTTAGAGGTTCTCCGGCGCCGGTCCTAGGTTATTCGAGGTTTCGGAAGTCGTGATCAGGACAGGGTTTCAAGCTCGCCGGAGATGACGTCGGGGACGAGGGCGCCGACGTGGAAGGAGAGGGAGAACAACAAGAGGAGAGAGCGGAGGCGGAGGGCGATCGCGGCGAAGATCTACAAGGGGTTTGCGGATGTACAGGAACTACAAGCTCCCCAAGCACTGCGACAACAACGAGGTCCTCAAAGCTGTTCTGCGCCGAGGCCGGTTGGACCGTCGAGGAGGACGGTACAACCTATCGCACGGTGCGAATTCCTTTTCCTTTCTATCTTTTCTTGATCGAAAGAGTATGGGTTCTGGTGATGTTCTCCTTCATCTTCATTGGTTTTAATTGTTCAGATTGTATAGTTTAAGTGGTGGGAAGGCGTGATCTTGTTGATCTTCCACAATTTCTTATCTTTGTTTCTTAATATTCTACTATAGTTTTTGGTGGATTAGGTAGGGGTAGCAGGGGAAGCGATGGTTTGACTGGTTGGTGGTTAAGGATTGCTAATTTAATGTGTAGATGCGGAATAGTTTTTTGAAATTTAGTGAATTTGAAGGAATTAGTAGAGAGATGCAATGCTGTAGGTTTGTGGGGATATGGACGTATCTCCTACTGCAAGAATTAAAAGTAAAAAGCAAGAAATAAGAATCATATGAGCCGTGAAAGGGTACACAAACAAGTTTAGTGCATATGGTGTGCAATGTGAGTATGGGACGTGTGCAATTTTTCATGAAAAGAATGGGGGTGAAATAGGAGTGGTGACTGGTGGGATTTAGTTTTGCAGATATTTGTGAAGAATTGGGATAATTTTAGTATCATCCAATTTGTATTTAGATGAGTAGGCTCGGCAGTGGGTACCTTTGTCCATATAAAGTTACAGGAAAGTGTGGCATGATAATTATTGTTAGTATGACAATTCATAAATAAGTAATGGTTAATTTGGTGTATTTATAATTGAGTATGGTTTTTGATTTTTTATAGTAATCCATTTTGGAATTACAAGAAGTCATGTTGAAGACAATGTAACAATGAAGCACTTGTGAGCATTTCAAGTGACCGGCCAGAAGCTTTGCCTGTGCTTTGATTTCTAATTATTTGACATGAAAACCATTTTGATCTGAAATTAAGAAATTCAGAAGACTAATTAATTAAGGTGCCATTTTGGGCACTATAGTTGATGACAAAATGCTACATCCATGAAACTAGATGCACTTAGGTTGATGTATGTATTTATTTTTGTTTTTGAGCAATCAATGTAAAATTATTGTATTAAATTAGTCATTAAAGAATGAAACTCAAAATCATATTCTTGCATTGATGGAGAAAAAGATCTTGACATCCTAGTTCCCAAACAGTAAAAAGCATTTATCTGATATTGTTTATTTTATTGACACAGTCATTGGAGTCAGATGAACTTGTCATTTGGCATTACAAGAGTAAAGCAAGGAGCATGCCTCCATTCTTTTTATGGGTTGATCTAGTCTAGTATGTGCAATGTCTTAGATGCATATGGACCTGGATGCAATTGGTATGCCAGTGTCATTGATGATCTTGTGTTAACTTAAAGCTGCTATGTTGGGGTGTCTGCATTAAGTGAATATAATCCAATACCAGTATCAGGGCCAATTTAGGGTCTTAAGTAAGGAGGACCTAACCTATTGTCTGGGATTTTTATTTTGTTAATGACATAAGGCTTCCAAGTGGAAGAACCTATGTCTTGTAAATTACTATCAACACTTTGTCATGTTTGTTGGGGTTGGCAGGTTTCAGACTGGTGTTCTAGTTTTGAATTTTTATTTGCATGTCATGCAAAGTACGCTAACTGCTTAGGGCTTCTGACATTTGTTAGTTAATCTATTACCTTGCAAGTATTTATTCAAGATTTATTGGTGATAATAAAAGTACAGGAACCTTTGTCCCCTGGAATCATGATGAAGGCATGCCTTTGTTTACGCAGTTTTAAAATATCCATGATTTTACATCTCATTCTGTTCTACAATCATCCTTGGAAGATTTTTAAACTCATTGCCACACACAGATTATCAAGATTGGTTTTAGAGAACATTATGATCGTCACTTTCGGAGTTTTACTAAGATTACAACTGAAACTCCGAAAGAATCAAGTCTCTTTTAGCATCTACCCTGTCCATTTGATACAGTGAGACTTTCTTACCTTATTTCATTTGTGATTTTGCAGGGAAGCAAGCCAGCGGGGCACATGGAGATCGTAGGGGGCTCAGCTTCACCTAGCCCATGCTCATCATATCAGCCAAGCCCTTGTGCCTCATATAACCCTAGCCCTGCATCATCCTCATTTGCCAGCCCTGCTTCCTCATCTTACATCACCAATGCCAATACCAATACCAATGTCACTGATGGCAATTCCCTCATCCCCTGGCTCAAAAATCTCGCTTCTGCTTCCTCTGCCACCTCCAAACACCCTAATCACCATCCTTTCCTCATCCATGTTGGCTCGAGAAGTGCCCCTGTCACTCCTCCTCTGAGTTCTCCTACTGCCAGCACTCCCCGGATGACGACTGATTGGGATGATACTTCTGCACACAGGCATGGGGAGCTGCTGCAAGCTATACATTCATGCCATCTTCGACTCCATCGAGCCCTGGTCGCCAAATCTTTCCTGATTCTGCATGGCTCTCAGGACTTCCAGATTCCAACAGGGGCCCCTCATCACCCACATTCAGCCTCGTCTCCTCCAACCCATTTGCCATCTTCAAGGAAACAGTAGCTACTGCAGGCTCTTCCAGGATGTGTACTCAGGACAGAGTGGTACATGTTCCCCGGTCATCGGTGCCCGTGACGTCCAGATGTATGATGGTGTCTCTGATGAGTTTGCATTTGGCAGCAGCAGCAATGGCAATCTCCAGTGCCAACAGTGGTGAAGCCATGGGAAGGGGAGAGGATTCATGAGGAATGTGGATCGGACGATCTGGAGCTCACTCTTGGGAGCTCAAGAACCCGAGCTGATGCCATCTAAGCACATTGCTCTGGCAGGGGCTTCATCGTTGTCTCTTTGCGCTACCTTCTTGTCCTCTGTTTTATCATGGTCCTGGTAGAGGGATAGTGAGGGAAGGGCAGAGCCATGTAGTTTCATAGTTAGCCTCCATCCTCTGTCATTAGATTGAAAAATCTTAATTTCTTCAAATTGTTGAATTGTGGCCTGGGATCTATTGGAAGGAATAGCAAGAATATATGCAGATTTTATGCTTTATTATCTTTATACAGGCAATGGTTAACAAGTGGCTACAATACCAGATGATGATCACTGGACGAGTAGATCACTGATGATGTCAATAGATATAGCAACATCCAGTCATTCATAAAATAATAAAACAAAATCACTTGGCCATTATATTAGAACTTGTCAACCAGGGAAATAAATAGATACATGAATGTCATATGGATATTAAGAACAGTATCTACAAAAATCAAGTAGATAAGCCTACATTCCCTGAGAACCAAAACTTATCTACTACCTACTCTGGTTGTCTAGCACCATGTTCTGGGATAGATCATGCAAACAAGCTTATTTACAACACCAATGAAACTACTAGGCGCAATCAGAAAGAAGCTTGCTTGTCAATGAAATTCTAGTGTTTTCTTCTTGACTATTCTGCACTGACACCGAAGAGTTCATCCATGGCCCGTCCATGGATATGCCGGGAGACTGGCTAGCATCACTGTTTGTGGCTGTAGACTTCAAGGACAACAATGGAACAGGATTCTTGCCATCAAGGATGCTCACCACGGTAGACATTGTAGGCCTAAGGGATGATGAAGGATTGGTGCATGTGAGAGCCAAATCCAACATCTGCAATGCCTCTTCCTCAGAGTAATATGGACCAAGCCTTTTGTCAACAAGTTCAATCAAGTTACCTTGCTCTTGTAGAACATAGGCCTGCATGCAATAACATCAATTAGTTGAATTTTCAATAATGATGAAATTAGTATATAATATAGTCCATATAGTGATGCTTATGATGCACTATTTGAATCTGAAGAACATCCTGACCCAATCGAGAAGACAGACACAGTCTTCATTTGGCCTGTAATTTGTGTTGCTCATTCCACTGACGATCTCCAATGTGACTACTCCAAAGCTGTAAACATCTGCTTTGTCTGTCAAGTAACCTCTCATTGCATATTCGGGGGCCATATATCCTCTGCATAACCAGTTGCAATCTTTAGATCAAACAACAGGCATCAAGAGAACACATTTATTGCACGCATTCATATATAATCTAGGAATCACTGCTCAAGTTCTTGTACAGTAGGCGGTAAAACTTCTCCATGACTACAGAAAATCTTTTCAAGCAAATTTTAGAGAGCCACTTGTATAAAACTTTGATTGGCTTGACTTTTTTTTATTCAATTATTAGATTCAAAGCTATTAACTTATTTTCATAGTACAGTCTTCTTTTTTTATTATTTCTGAGTAGTTAATTATCCTTAGAGGTTGCTGATCTTGTATCCTAAACTTTTTCCAAAATATGGATAATAGCATATTTGAGCAATGATGTTATACTCACACAGTTCCAGCAATCCGAGTGCTTATATGGGTTTCATCATCTCCAGAAAGTCTAGCCAAACCAAAGTCGGAGATCTTTGCATTGAGATCCTTATCAAGCAGTACATTAGTTGCCTTGATGTCTCTATGAACAATCTTCAACCTTGACTCCTCATGGAGATATGCCAATCCTCTAGCTATGCCAAGACAAATTTTACGCCTTGTTTGCCAATCCAACTTTATTTTGTCTCTATGATGGCCTGTAAAGATCACATATAATACAATAAAGTAATCATCAGAGCATAATGCAAAATAGAAAGCATGGAAATGAGAGTGCATACCAAAGAGAACACTCCCGAGACTGTTGTTTTCCATGTATTCATATATCAACAACAATTGGTTCCCCTCAATGCAACATCCAACAAGTTTGACGAGGTTGGGGTGCTGCAAAGCTGATATCATACCTATCTCATTTATAAACTCACGGTTTCCTTGCCTGGACTTTGAAGAAAGTTGCTTCACAGCGACTACCATACCATCGGGCAGAACACCCTGTGGATGATGTAAATCACAAATCTCAGCTCATGAAGTGGCATTTTGACCAAAAAGAATTCTGCTAAGAATGCAAATTGAGCAACAGGAAGCATATATACCTTGTAAACTGGCCCAAAACCACCTTCCCCTAACTTGTTTGCAGCATCAAAGTTCTTGGTTGCAGCTTTGATCTGTCTCAAAGTAAAATATCCTGTCTGCAACTCAAGCCCTCGAAGTTCTGCAACAGGAACGTGCCATACTTTATAGTTTGAAATGATAATATTTCAATATGTGAAAGGTAAATACTTGAATTTCAAGAAGTTAATTGGAGAAACAAGATTAAAAATGCAAATTATTTACTGCCTTTTCTTTTTGTTTGTTCTTGTATTGAAATTTGAAAACGCCTTTTGCTTCATTTCTATAAGAAAATGAAAAATAGATTTCTACTGTTCTGAACAAACCAAAGTTCTTTAGATTTCTGACCTTTTTGTTTTATGGTAACCCTTTCTCTTAACTCATCTATCCGCTCAACCACTGTTGATATATGAAATACATGTATCGTCACACTAACACAGGTTAACTTTTACTTGATCTTTTGATCTATATAACGATCTGCAGACACATCAGCTTAGTTCCCATCTAACATGATCAATAATTAAATTATGACTTTGATCTTGTAGATCCTAATATTAAACCAGCAGTAACTATTAACCAGAACAACTTGTACTACTAAGGACATAATTTGCTTTGAGAATCAAAATTCAGTCGCACCAACTTTGATCAACTAATTAAGAAATAAACACAATCAGCCAAAAAGAATGATAGATGAAAGGGCAATTTCATAATCTCACCATTGTTTTCATTATTTTTTCTTCTCCAGCAAAACCAGATGAAGATTGAGATCAATGCAATCACCACAAAAGCAGCAGCCATTATGCTCAAAATAGCCCCTTCGGATAGCTTGTTTTCACCTGTGTCAGGCTCAAAATCTAGGAAAGAAATAATTAGACTTCTTGTAGAGAAAACAATAAGACACTTGAAAGACTCATTTTGGAGGCTTACTGGGTCTAACTGAGATTGCTGAAATGAGAGGCCCATATACACTTCTATGAGGAATGGCATTAGTCCCTTTTCCAGCCCATTGAAAGTGAATCTCCAAAGTGTTGCCAGTTACATTAGCATTATAGCTCTTGATGATTGGCCGACCAGTCCCATTAGCGTCTTTTGCAATATTGAAGTCCCTCAAGACCTTCTTGCCCTGCATGATTTCAGAAGTTCTCATGTTGGAAACTTGGAATCAAATGATAGATATTCAGGATAAACAACAGAAACAAACAAACTTGTGCATCAATATAACATTTACAACACAAGCCTGTGCTTTACGTTCAAGTAAATATATGCAGTTCTTTGTAAGTTGTCAGTTGTCACAACATGTAGAACAATGATAAATTAGTAAGAAAAAAATGCTAATGTGATAAAAAAAAACCTGAATAGACACATCAAACAACCGCCTTCCTAAACTGACGTAAGTCTGATCATCAGTGAACATTATCTCAGCAAAGTGCAGATCAACGTTATAATTTCCATTCTGAAGGCAGAGCCCATAGTATTTTAGGGAGAGAGGGCTAAGACGGGCAGTCATGTACAATTCAGGGTTAGGCATGTTCAAAACTGATATGTTTTTTGCAATGTATGCTTGGTCATCATTGCCTACAAAGTCCCCAGTAGAGCTATAAGCCCATTTTTCCCCGAAAGAATTGAAGTATGATGGACCTTGTATATCTGTGTCCTCATGGTACTCATCTTTGCCAATGGTCATCATGCCACCACCACAGTTTATGAATAGATTGTAATCTGCAAACGTAATTGAGCACATGCCTAATTAGTTGGAAATATATCTGACAAGAAATAATACATATTCATATTTCCTTATTAAAACAGGGCACAATTGAAAGCATATCTTCAAACAAGATGAAAACCTTTCAAAAAAATAATAATACTCACTTTTTGCTTTTCCATCGCAAGGGAAGTTCCTCCTCAAACACGGTGCAATCCTACAAAAAAAAAAAAAAAAAAAAAAAAAAAATCTTACTCAAAATTTGAACCATAGCTGTTCCGGTGCAAATTCATTATGAATGTAAAAAATCTTACAGCTTACTATCTGAGGACGAATAACTAGAAACCAAATTCCTACATGCAAAAAGGAACAGAAACCAGATAAATAGTTAATCAATATCAGGTAAAAGGTGAATGTTTAAGAGGAAAAGGGCCTAATTAGGTGAATGCTTACACTGTCCCTATTTTAGGACAACTGCTTGGTGCGCTGGAACCACTAAAATTATTGTATGATAGATCACTGTAGCATTGAGCACATGAGTGAGGGGTATGCAATACATGAAAAACAAATGGTAATAATAAATTATAAAATAATTCTGATCTCTTCTGGTTAACATAACATACGTGTGGTGCTTTGTACTGCTCAGAATCCAATCTGGTATTGCTCCATTAAGGTTGTTATTGGTAAGATACCTGCATAGATGTTACTACTCAATATGCTTTAAATTTTTTTTTTTTTTTTTAAAAGCATTAAACACATTACAAGAGATGGGGAGTAGATATAGGGAAAGCAGAATTAAGCTCACATAAAATCCATGTGATTCTTCAGGTTGCTAAATGTGTCTGGAATTGGGCCAGTGAAGTTATTAAAGCTCAAATCTCTGCAAGAAATTTACTTTATCAACAAAAAGCACAAGAAAAGGAAAAATTCATGTTGCACATTGTTAAAAATGTCGCACTCAGGCTTCTGAATCAAGGTCATTGGACTATATGGTTTCTCCAGTTTAAGCGATAACATGTTTCTGCTTGATATGTTCATAGGATTGTTGTCTATGTAATGAGATACCTGGCTTTATTAATGTAATTTAACTAAAAACAATGACTTAAGTTCTCTTAATCATCTGATGAGGCTTAAGGAGATAGAACTCTTGCAGTTGCATGACAGGTGGAAGTTTCTCATGGGAGAGTCCAAAGTTAAAGGAGTACCAGTTCAAAAATAATTTATCCCCAGTCTACACCAAAATATGAAAGCAAAGAGTGCTGGATGAAGCTTACAAGAGTTTGAGATTGGTCATAGTCCCTATATATTCCGGCAATTCACCAGAAATTGATAAGTTTCTCAAAACCCTGCAGCAAGCCATAAATCTATGTAATTCTACTAAGATTTAAAGAATATGGATTAAAAATTACTGTATCTAAAATTAAATTAACATATATAAAAAAAACAAGCTTACAACTCTTTCATTCCTTTCATGTTCTGCAATGGAGGAAACTTCCCATCACCTCCTTTCAGGTCAGACACTCTCCTGCAACATAAACACATCTCGTAACCAAATAATACTAAAGCAGCCAACTTAGTTTGACAGAGAACTCAATGTTCCTTACAGCTCCTTTAAATTTTCCAAAGTAGAAAAGTTGGGAGGAAAAGGCCCTTCCAAGGAGGTGCCTTGCATGTCTCTGCATTTAAATTCAAGCTTAACCTCTACATTTAGTCTAAAACACGTGAAAAGATTTGGCAAAAGAAAACGTCTTGCATGGACATTGCACTCACAAACGTTGGAGTTGTGTCCAATTTCCAATGAAACTAGGAATTTTTCCAGTGATCGGGTTGCCATCAATTCGGCTGAAAATTAACAAAAGGGGGGAAAAAAAGAATGATCCGTAAGAAGCTCATTTAGAGCTGCTGATAGACTGAATATGAATCACTTACAAGTCGGTCATATTTTTGAGATTGCCCAGCTGTTCTGGCAACTCCCCAGTGAAGTTATTTGCTGGAAGATGGCTGCATGAAAGAACATACATCACAATTTCAAAAACCTATCTCATTTGCCTGCATTTTGGTCTAAGATTAACTTCCAAAATACATTTATAAATAACTCACAGCCTCCCTAAGTTTATCAGTTTGCCAAGAGACTCAGGAATTGGGCCTTGAATCATGTTATTTTCCAATGTTCTGAAACAAAACAAAACAAAAAGGGAATAAATCAAGAAGAGGAAAAAAAAAAGGAAGTCCAAATACAATGAAATGAAGGATGGGCATACATGTATTGGAGAGTGATGATGTTACCAAGCTCATTGGGAATCCTCCCAGTGATACGATTCCCAAAAAGGGCCCTACAAATTAGAGAGAATATTAGAGAGAAGCTTAAAGGGCAAGCATTACAGGAGTGGTGAGAAACCCACAAGGTTGTCAAAGGGAGTGAAGCCCATGCAGCAGGGATGGTGCCATTAAGATAATTCCTTGATAAATCTCTGTTAATTAACCAAAAATGGTAGTTAAAACAAGCCACTAAGTAATTAACTGCATAATTAATTAAGCTGAGTATAAGAATTTAATAATTACATGACTTCCAGGAAGATGAGAATAGAGAACTCAGCAGGGAGTGAACCATTGAGGTCCTGGCCCTTGAGGACAACGCCGATGATGTGGCAATAGGTAGTGTTACAGGCACCACAAGTAATGTTAACGGCGACATCCTTGTCAGAGGTGGTGCCCACCCAAGCTGGGGTCCCACTGCATGGGTCCACTGTGAAGTCCCATTTCTTCCCCAGCTTCAATCCTATCTTCTTCATCACCTCCACTGTTTGAGATTCTTTTATTCAATAAATCTCTCTTTTTTTTTGGCATTTAATCACATTTACAGTAACAAAAGACAGTAACTAGAACTTTGACGATACTGGAAAAGTTTAATTTTTTTTTATTAACTATTCCACTTAAGACCAAAAATTAGCCAATAAGCCATGACTTCTACTTCAAAGCAGTAGAAGAAGCATGTGGCTTTGAATAGAAAGCCAGGTTGATGAATGATTTCAATAAACCGCGTGGTCCCCAGAGCACACATTCCACAGTCCAAACAGCCATCAGCGTTGACAGGAAACTCTCTTCAAACGTACAGATATGGAAAGAAAGAACCTAATGGCTGCTGAAAAGATGATTCTTTTGGGAAAGTTAAGAAGAGAGATTGAATGATATACCTTCATCTGAGTGAATGATCAAAGTGGTTGATGTGATTTAGGAGACTGGAGGTGAACAAATGTATGGCATTTAAAACGATCTTAATTTCTAAGCCCTTTTGTGTCCCTTGAAAAATCATCTCCATTGATGGATGATAAATTGAAGAATTAAGAGGAAATTAATTCAACATCGGAGCAATGAGAAGCGATAGGAATGGCGTACCTTCATGTGGATCTAGGCGGAGGGCATCGCAGTGGAGACTCTCAGTGCAGTTCCAAACCAACAGACAGAGAAAGAGGAACACTGGAACAACGGCAGGACTTGGGGAGAAGAAGAGCTTTCCTGCATCTCTTGGCCTCATTTCCTCCACTCTACCTCTCTTCCTCTCTATCTATGGAGGCAATTGAGAACAATGTCATCTATATATCAGCGAGCGAGCGAGCGAGAGAGAGAGAGAGAGAGAACGAGAGAGAGAGAAGAGGGGTACATCAGGACAACTGGTAGCGGTTCCATGGTTTAATGACGCACTGTCACTCACAACACTCCAAGTTGACTGAAAGTCATACTTTGCTGGTTTGGTGAATAAATTGTTATTAATTAACTCTTAATCATAACTTTAAAAACCATGCTTTATATTGATATCTTTTTAATTTATTTCTAGAAATCTATGTTTTCACCTTTTCGAGTAGGCGTTCACTTGGGGAAAGTCTTGAGGAAGTCTGAAGTGGAAGTGGGTGGAAGTCAGGTTAGAAGTGGGGTTTGAAGTGGCCGTCAGTGTTAATTTATTTAGAGTGAAGGAAGCACGAAGTCTGCACTCCAAATGTTTTATAATAATAATAATAATAATAATAATAATAATAATAATAATAATAATAATGATAATGATAATAATAATAATAATAATAATAATAATAATAATAATAATAATAATAATCAAAATAATAATAATAATCATAATAATCATAATAATAATGATAATGATTATAATAATGATAATAATGATACTAATAATAATAATGATGATGATAATAATAATAATAATCAAAATAATAATAATAATAATAATAATAATAATGATTATAATAATGATAATAATAATAATAATAATCAAAATAATAATAATAATCATAATAATCATAATAATAATGATAATAATAATAATGATAATAATAATAATAATAATAATAATAATAACCCACTTAGTAAAAGCCACTTGGCTTGGTGCATTTTATATCTAGAAGTGGTGCTTAAGACAAAATGGGAAGTGGTTTACTTCAATAGAAGTGGTAAGAATCACTTACGTCGCGAAAGAACGCCGTCGAAGTGGTAGAAGTGGATCCCCACTTCCCCCAGACACTTACCCCTAAGTGAACGCCCCCTAAATGAATGTGGACATCATTTAATTCAAAGAATAAAAAGTATTGCTCCATGTCTGAAACTTTCAACACTTGAAAAAACGCGTTGTGTTAGTTGCATTTGATATGGTTAACATGAGTACTGTTGAGTGAAGTTTATACCAACTTAATTATTTCAATCTCTCAACTGAATATTATTTTTTTAGTATAATATGTTGACGTGAAAACCGTCTTCTCCTTGAGATCAACCCCGGGCCAAGTCAACGAATGAAGAATTCGGGGAAGATGATGAAGTTGCAGGGGGATCGGCTCCGGGGACTTTCACTTGGAGCAAATGGAAAAACAATAAAAGAAATGGGGCGGGCCTCGTGCCCTGGTCCCACTCCACCGATGGTCGAGTCAATAGTTGATCACCGGAGATAGAGAAGTGGAGTTTTTCGCAAAAGATTATCTTACTCATTTTGGCTCGGGCCTTGTCCTATCGCCCTCTGACACCTTATTTGGGTCATGATGGGCTTTGCTGTGCGGACGCCTCCCTTATGTCCTTGAGGTGAGAGGAGGCATGCCCTGCCATAGGGTGACATGATGGCTCTTGGGTTAAGCATGGATGCGCTGACAGTGTGGTGAGATTTGACCATATCATAATATAAATGAAATATTTATTATTAAGCGAGCCAAAACGCATTAAAGTTCTAAATCACCACTTGCTCTACTTTTTTAAGTAACTAATAATGATCCATCTTATGTGGCTTCTTAATATATCCTGGAATATAAATAAAAGAAGAGAATAGGATTTGAAACTCTAGCTTCTATCCACGATTGTCAAAATAAATAAATAAATAAATAAATAAATAATGGTTCTTCAGATGGGTAGAACTACTATTCTTAAAATTTATGAATCCAAACAAGATCAGTTTCTACATAATTCAGTCACATACAAACTATATATTTCTGCCTGCCTGCAGATAAGAACTGAACTAGGTAACATATCCAAAAACTATATGGATGAATCAAAATTCTTTGTTCTTGTGCATACACATAAGAATTTATTTACAATGCGGTTTCTGAAGATCATGCTAGTCTGAGTAATCAGAAAGAAGCTTGCTTCATGAAGACCTCTTAGTATTATTTTCTTCATAGCTACTTTGCAAGGACACTGAAGAATCAATCCATGGCCCGTCTGTTGAAATGTCGGGTGACTGGCTATCATAGGAGAATTTCTCAAAAGACTTGAACCGAGCATCATCACTGTTTGAGGCCATGGGTTTGACATATGACATTGGCACAGGGTTCTTTCCGTCGAGGATGCTCACCACAACAGACATTGTAGGCCTAAGAGATGGAGAAGGATTGGTGCATGAGAGAGCCAAATTCAACATTTGCAATGCTTCTTTCTCTGAGAAGTGAGAACCGAGGCTTTTGTCAACAAGTTCAAGTAAGTTGCCGCGTTCTTGTAGAACATAGGCCTGCAGGGCATTGTGTCAATTAGTTTATGATGTAGTTTGCAGTCCCTAATATAGTTTTTAATGTGAAATATGTTGAATCTCAAGAACATTACTCACCCAATCAAGAAGATATACACATTCCTCCTTTGGCCTGTAATTTGTGTTGCTTATTCCACTGACAATCTCCAACGTGACCACTCCGAAGCTATAGACATCCGCTTTGTCTGTTAAGTAACCTCTCATTGCATACTCGGGAGCCATATATCCTCTGCACAACCAGTTACCATTTTAACACAAATTGAAGCTAACATAACATGGATATGATAAACGCATCCACTTTGCACAAGCACTTAAATATGATAAACTACTGCTGAAATTTTGATATATATGAATAATGGCACACTCAAAAGGGCAATGTTTTACTCACATTGTTCCAGCAATCCGTGTGCTGATGTGGGTTTCGTTTTCTTCAGATAGCCTGGCCAATCCAAAGTCGGAAATTTTTGCATTGAGATCTTTATCAAGTAGGACATTAGTTGCCTTGATGTCTCTGTGAACAATCTTCAACCTAGATTCCTCATGGAGATATGCCAAGCCTCGAGCTATGGCAAGACAAATGCTACGCCTTGTTTGCCAATTCAATTTTAGGCGATCTCTGTCACGACCTGTAAAGTTCCAACTTTCACTTTGTTTGTCATGTAAGCACTTGTAGGAAATGACAATAGAAAGCATGAAGCAGATAGCACAAAACAAAATCACCTTACACCAAATAGAGCACTTGCGAGGCTGTTGTTTTCCATGTATTCATATACCAGCAACAATTGGTTCCCCTCAATGCAACATCCAAAAAGCTTGACAAGATTGGGGTGTTGTAATGCAGATATCATGCCAATCTCATTTACAAACTCACGATTTCCTTGCTTAGATTTTGAAGAAAGTTGCTTCACAGCAATTACAGAACCATCTGGCAGAACACCCTGTTGATAATGTAACTCAAATTTCCAAACAAACCATCCAGCAGCCATAGAAAGTAAAGTGGCCTTTCAAATGAAAAAAATAAAAATAAAAAAAAATCCCCCCCAATGAATGTAAATTGAGCATGAGGAACCCTATAGTCACCTTGTAAACTGGCCCAAAACCACCTTCTCCTATCTTATTCGTAGCATCAAAGTTCCTGGTTGCAGCTTTGATCTGTCTTAAAGTGAAGTATCCAGTCTGCGACTCTAAGCCTCGTCGAAGTTCTACAAGAGAAAAGTTCTAGACTATCAGTTTTGATTGATAAATCATCACACATGAAGAGAAGTCTTGCCAACATTAAAAAAATAAAGAAAACAAAAAAATCGATGGGAGGAACAAGATTGAAGCAAATTGTTTATTTTGCCAATTCTTCTTTTCTTCTGTGAAAACAGCAATGCCTTTTGGTTCATTGTATGTATGTATATAACAATAAGATGATAGATGAAAGAGCAATTTGATCATCTCACCATTGATTTCAGCATTTTTTCTTCTCAAGTAGAACCAGATGATTATAGAGATCAATATAATCACCACGCAACCAGCAGCCACGATGCCCAAAATAGCCCCAGTGGATAGTTTGCTTTCACCTAAATCAGGCTCGAAGTCTACGAAAGAAGACAGACAAAATGATTGGACATTTTTACCAGGGAAAACAATAAAACAGATGAAAGACGAACTCTTTCAAGCAGCTTACTGGGTGTGACTGAGATAGCTGAAATCAGCGGACCATATATGCCTCTCCAAGGAATTGCATTGGTCCCTTTCCCAACCCATTGAAAATGAATCTCCAAAGTGTGGTCACTTACAATAGCAAAGAAGCTCTTGACTTTTTCCTTACCAGCCCCAAGTAGCTTCTTTTGCAATATTAAAGTCCGTCAAAACCTTCTTTCCCTGCATAATTTCAGAAAATGTTTACTACAACCCTCAGTTTTACATACAAGTAAAGCTAGAAGCATTTTGGTAGGTTGTCAACAATGAGAACTAATGGATAGAACAATGATTGAATTAGTGAGAAAAATGTACTAAATGACAATTATAAAAAAAAAAACTAACCTGGATAGACACATCAAAGAAGCGCCTTCCAACACTAGAGAAAGTCTGATTATCAGTGAACATAATCTCAGCAAAGTGAAGTTTAACTGTATAATTTCCATTCTGAAGGCAGAGGCCATAGTATCTAAGGGAGAGAGGACTTAGACGAGCAGTCATGTACAATTCTGGATTAGACATGTTCAAAACTGACACATTTGTCGCGAATGTATCCTCGACTAGCCTCTCCCTGAAACTCCCCAGTAGAGCTATAAGCCCATTTTTCATCATAAAGTACTAGAAGTTGATGGCCCTTGAGTGAGTGTGTCACCTTGGTACTCATCGTTGCCAATGGTCATCTTGTCACCACCACAGTTTATGAACAAGTTGTAATCTGCAATAGTTATGGAACACATGTACAATCAATGAGAAATAAGTTCAATAAGAAGAAATACATGAAAACTTGTCAGAAAAAAATATACCCACTTTTTGCTTTTCCAGAACAAGGGAGGTTCCTCCTCAAACATGATGAAATCCTACAATACAAAAAGTGTGTTGGATGCAAAACATGACGAGATAGAAAAAAGAGCTGTTGCATTGCAGACTCATTATGAGTGTAAAAAGCTTACGAATTACTATCTGTAGATGAATAGCTGGATACCAAATTCCTGTCAGTATAAAAGGAGAGAAACCATATGAATTGTTAATCAAACAGCAACTACAGCTAGATAATTAAAAAAAAAAAATACAGCCTTTTGTGGTGAATTCTTACACAACTCCAGTATAGCAATAGGCAGGTGCTGAACTGTTAAAACTGTTGTATGACAAATCACTGTGATTTTGAGAACCATAAGTGATGGATATGAGAGAAATGAAAAAAAAAAAAAGCTAATAAATCTTTATCATATCAATCTAAGTTTGTCCAGTTAACAGAACATACAAGCGTTGCTTACTCCCCAAAATCCAATCTGGCACTGCACCATATAAATTGTTATTGGTAAAGTACCTGCATAGATGTAATTATTCAGTAAACTGTGAATTCAAACAAAAAGGAACATTAAACACAATGTAGGAAGTGGTGAGCAGTTCTAAGATTAATCTGAATCAAGCTCACAAATAATTGATGCTATTCCCCAGCTTCTCATAGTTGCTTGGTATCGGTCCAGTCAAGTTATTGAAGCTCAAATCTCTGCAGGAAAATATCTTCTATCAAAAGACGGCAAGAAAAAGTACACTGAAAACATTTGTTAAGCAATGCCCTTTGGCTTAGTGTTGTCATTGGACTGAAAACAAAGAAAGAAATTTCAATTACACAATGACTATCTGTGTCTGTGTGTGTGTGCACACGTGTGTAACAAGTTTCAAGTTAATATTTATGCTTCCGTTGTGAGAGGATAAAAATAACATTTTCAGCTTTTGACTAACGATGCAAATACTGTTCTAAGTTGTTATACAACTATTAATGGCGTTTAAGCAGAAACTGCTCTTAATTTATTAAATCCATACAATGAAGCTAAAGGTGATTAAAACTCTTCCACCTCTTGTAGAGTTGCAAAAAACATTTGTTCTCCATTGGAGAGAACAGAATTCAAGGAGCATGATGTTAAAAAATAAAATAAAATAAGTAGTAAGAGAATGAGAAAAAAGATTATTTTCCTTAGAAATCTTCAAATAGAAATAAAAATAAAAACATGGGTTCATCATGCTCTCCAAAAGTTAAAAAAAAAAAGTCATAGGTCAAGCTTACAATGTTTTGAGATTTCCCATATCCCCAATATAGTCAGGTAATTCACCAGATATTGATAAGTTCCTCAATATCCTGCAGGAAACCACAAACTATTATGGTTCTGACACAAATTATTGGCACCTGTTTGAAGAATCTTACTGAAAATCAATGTATATATGAAGCAGAAAAAAAAAAAAGGCAAACTTACAATCTTATCATCCCTCCCATGTTTTGCAGTGGAGGAAATTTCCCAAAACCTTTCAAGTCAGTCACTCTCCTGCAACATAAGCACATCTTATAACCAAATAATGACAGAAAAGGTGCCGCAGGAGCATTCTGCTCAGTAGATGTAAAATGCAGTAATGAATCTTACAGCTCGCTTAGGGTAGTCAATGCTGAAAAGTTCGAAGGAAAAGGCCCTTCCATGGAGGTGCCTTGCATGTCTCTGCATTTAAGTCCGTGATTCAGCTCTTTTTTCTTTTTTTTTCATTTTGCAAAAGATCAATAAATTACAAAAAATCCAATCATTCTGCATTCATCTAATACTCACATCCGACTAATCTTTTTCCAGTTACCCATGAAGCTAGGAATTTTTCCAGTTACAGGATTACCATCAATTCGGCTGAAAAAAGAAAAGAAAAGAAATTCATATGATTGCAACCAAATATGAATCATGAATCCACTGAAACAAGAATTAGAAACAAATATTTGTCCTTGATGATCCACATAAAATAATATACATTCAGATAGTATATATAATATATATATATATATATATATATATATATATATATATATATATATATAATATATCTGATAACAAAATTGAATGAAAATCGACATTTACTTACAATTCAGTTAAATTATTGAGATTGCCTAAGGATTCTGGCAACTGACCGCTGATATTATTGGCTGAAAGATGGCTACAAGAAAGAACATCAAATTGGCTCAACCAATTGATCACAATAAAAGAGAAGTACAAGCATATGATTATAAACATAAAGGAGAATTAACTCACAGTCTATCCAAGTTTACTAGTTTGCCAAGAGACTGAGGAAGTGGGCCTTCAATCAGGTTATCTTCCAATGATCTAACACAAATCATAAAATAATAAAAATAAAATAAAATAAACAAAACTCATAGAAGAAGGAGAAAAAAAAAAAAGATAGAAAGAGGGACACATACACGGCAAGGAGGGTGATGATGTTACCAAACTCATCTGGAATGGTTCCAGTGATTCTATTTCCCAAAAGAGTCCTGTAAAAAACAAACAATAATTAAGTAAATGCGTCCAAAATGTTAGGGATGAAGACTCAATACAAAATCATAAGAATATTAAATTTGGGAACTGAACTCACAGGTTGGTGAGAGGGAGTGAAGCCCATGCAGCCGGAATGGTGCCATTCAGATAATTCCTGGTGAGATCTCTGTTTACAAATTAACCAAAATATTATACTTAAATTAAGCTATTGAGTAAATTAATTAAGGGCATAATAATATAATTGTTAAGAAATTAGGAATTACATGACTTGGAGGGAAGTGAGATTAGAGAACTCATCCGGAAGGGAACCGGTGAGGTTCTGGCCCTTGAGGACGACGCTGGTGACGTGGCAGGAGGTGGCGTTGCAGGCGCCGCACGTGACATTGACGACGAGGTCCTTGTTGAGTTGGGGTCCACCCAACCGGAGGTCCCACTGCATGGATCCACTGTGAAGTCCCATTGCTTCCCCAACTTCGCCCCTATCTTCTTCAGCGCCTCCACTGTTCACCATATAACATAAACAACTTTTTTATTTTTCAAACATATAAAAAAAAAATTCATTGGTTTATGCGTTTTTAATTTTATTTTCTTTTATTTATTAAATTCGATACTTCCAAATAACATAAACATGTGTTAATTTAGAGGTAAGTGAGTTATATTTTTAGGCTGAAGTCCCACTTCCATCAAAGTGAGATTTTAACCAAAAATTAACAAGACCCATTTTAGTCAATTTAAAACCGTGAATGCCCCTAAGTGAGTACATGTGGAGATAAAATCTTTTTAATAAATCAAAAAATAGATTTTTTTTGGGGAGTCCCAAAATTATATAAATAAATGATTCAATAGGTAAAATTGAAATTTTCTGACAATAATTTATCCTACAATATAAAGTTTAGTGTTAATAGTTTTGAGAATATAAATTAGCCAATTATTGGCCTAATCCATGAGTTAGTGTTATATCAACACAAAAACCATGTGGATTAAATCAGAGTATATGGTTAGGTTATGTGCCTTTTCGGCCTAGAGACGTGTAAACCATTCTCCAGTGTGATTTTGACTGCACGGTCACCATGCAGGTATTCAGATAATGACTCAATGGCGGCTATCTATCCAATCCCTAACTATTAACAGAACCTTTACTTGAAAAAAAAAAGGAAAAAAAATAAAAATAAATGGCTATCAATCTTTTGTTTCATTGAAGATATTTCTGAGAAAAATAAGAACTAATGAACACCAACTTCTATGTATGAATTAATACTTTGATGTCCTAAGCTTTAACATCAAACAGAGAGAAAGGGGATTCACATACCTTCATTTTGAGCAAGAGGCTGCTGAGCTTGGGAGTGGGAGCTCCAAACCATCAAACAGAGAAAGAGAAACAGTGGAACAACACCATGACTGGGGAAGAAGAGCTTTGATGCTTTTCTTGATGTCATCTCTAGAACAAATTAACAGATCATGATCAATGAAAGGAAGAGGAGACCTTGGATTGTTTATGAGAAAGGATCACTTAAAAATAGTGGGAGTTGTTCTGTATTTATATATGGCATTACTTACACCAAGGTTTTGACCAGTCATAAGGGGCCGGCACTCTGTTTACTTTCCTCCAGCATGGAGTTCAATTCAATATTTGATTAGTAAACACCTTTAAAAGCAATAGAATTCACATTGTGATTTTTGTTTTATTGAATATTCTAGTTTCAAAAGTCCAAAAGATAGATTGTCCAAGCCGAGTACACACCATTCTCTTCTGAAACTTTATTCTATGAATTAAGCTTGTTCTCATTGGCAACCATATATATATATAACATTTGTTATTGGATTTGAAGAACAGCATCTTGTCATGGTTGTTGGATACATTAAGCTTGGGATGAGTTATCAAGTAACAATCCAAGGCCCCTCAAACAGCTGTTTTTGGTACCTCAGTTCCTCTTTTGTCAACTCAAATTAACAGCAGTGTCCTCCGAAAAATGTGACTTGAGATCCATAAGAATTAATTAAGCTTAATTAGTTATGATAATTATCAAATTGAATCCTCTGAATAGCTGCAATTCTTTGTCAAATTAAGCCTTAAAGTGGAACTTCTCTGCTAGCACGCATTGACTTTGGTGCAGGACCCAGGCACGTGCGAGGGCACCACGAAATCCAACACTTGAATTCCCATGAGTTCATAGTTTCTCATTGCCACACATCCACGCAGATTTTTTAATGAAATGGATTTGACCAAAAATAAGATGGACACAAACTCAGATTACGAAATGGAGACAAAAGTGGCTGTTGGTTATACATTTCTGTCAGAGAGTTATGACGGATGGAAGGCCTCATCCAATCGGATAACATATACAAAAATATCTTGGAGAATACAAACAAGCACAAGGATTGGCAGCTTACCGTGTGACAATGCAGTAAATATGAAAACTAATCACAAAAGGAGATTAGATAAACAAGTCAATTCTCACCACAGTTTATATGAGAGAATAGGAAGAGTGACATGTATTTTCCCTATAAAACTTGACTTGGTTCTCTACTGCCATTGCTTTAGAAGGTTGTTGGTGAATTTCTCTTCAAAGATCTCACCATCTCAATATCAAGAGAGCTATTTGAGAAATCAGGAAAGAAGCTTGCTTGTCTGTTTGGTGTTTTCATCTTGACTACTTTGAAAAGATACTGAGGAATCTAACCATGGTCCATCCATCGATAAACTGGATGAGAACCTTGTAACATCACTGCTTGAGGTTGTGGGCTTCACAGAGGGGATTGACACAGGGCTCTTGCCGTCCAGGATGCTAACAACAGTGGACATTGTAGGCCTAAGAGATGGTGAAGAATTGGTGCATGTGAGAGCCAAATTCAACAACTGTAACGCCTCTTCTTGCGGGTAGTTCGAACCAAGGTTTTTGTCAACAAGTTCAAGCAATTCACTCCTGCCCTTGTAGAATTAATACCTGCAGGGCATTGAATTGATGATATATTCACATGATGTCCATATTTTTAAAGAGAGGGATTTATAAAGCTTGTAAAGAAAATAACTGAATCTCAAGAACATAATTACTCACCCAGTCAAGAAGATAAATAAAGTCATCACTTGTCTTGTATAAGTGTGTGTTGCTCAATCCACTGACGATTTCTAACATGACTACTCCAAAGCTATAGACATCAGCTTTGTCCGTCAAGTAACCTCTTCGCATTGCATATTCGGGGCCATGTATCCCTCCTGCATAACCAGTTACAAACATTTAGATCAAAACAGAAGCATTCAGAACATCAGCTGATCTAATATTCAGCATGAACAACTACCTGACACTTTGTTCTGTAAATCAATAATAGCATGGTTGGGAAATAATGTTCTACCTACACAGTTCCAGCAATCCGAAAGTGCTTATATGGGTTTTGTCTCCATCTTCTTCACAAAGTCTAGCCAAACCAAAGTCTGATATTTTTGCATTGAGATCCTTATCAAGCAGCACATTAGTTGCTTTGATGTCTCTGTGAACAATCTTCAACCTTGATTCCTCATGGAGATATGCCAAGCCTCGAAAGCCATGCCGAAAGGCAAATTTTACACCGATGTTTTCCAATCCAAATTTAGTTGCTCTCTTTCACGACCTGTAAAGATAACTTTAGCATGTTTTATCGTGCAAGTAATCATCAGAGCCTGGAGTAGAAAATCAGCAAGGAAACAAAACCACCTACCAAAGAGAGCACTCCCGAGGTTGTTGTTTCTCCATGTATTCATATATCAACAACAATTGGTTACCCTCAATACAACATCCAAAAGTTTGACAAGATTGGGATGCTGCAAAGCAGATATCATGCCTATCTCATTTTATAAATTGCGATTTCCTTGCCTCGACTTTGCAGAAAGTTGCTTGACAGCAATTACTGAACCATCTGGCAAAATACCCTGTAGATGATGTAAATCATATTAACTCAACTTGTGATACTAGCAGTGACGGAACAAAGCCAACAATGCAAATTGAGCATGAAGAACCATATAGCAACCTTTATAAACTGGCCCCAAAACCACCTTCTCCCAGCTTGTTTTGCAGCATCAAAGTTCCTGGTTGCAGCTTTGATCTGTCTCAAAGTGAAGTATCCAGTCAGCAACTCCACGCCTTTGAAGTTCTGAGACACAATGAAAGAGAAATTCATGATGTACAAAGAAATTCATGGAAGAAACCAGATTTAAAATGGAAATTATTTACATCCATTCTTGCTTCTGTTCTTTCACTGAAATATCACGATGCCATTTAAGCAAGCACTAGCTAAATAGATCTCTTATATTTTCTTGTCCACAAAATAAACAGGTTTCTCATTCTGTCGTCTTGAAAAACAAATATAATGCTGCTATTCATAACTTATGATGACTCTTCTCTTGTTTCAGCAATACACTTAACCATTGTTCATCAATGTATGGCCACATTGCAGTACAACTAGTGAGTTTAGGAACTTTCCAGTATTGTTCTTTTTCTATTCATAGATTTTACTTTTCCAGACCTTTTTTTTTGTCAAAGTTTTGATCTATAAGAATCTGCAGACCCAAGAGCCAAAACACCTTATAGCATTTAGGAAGAGCTTCAAAATCTGACATATCAGAATAGAATAAATATAATACAATGATAGATACTTCATCATCTCACCATTGTTTGCAGCATATTTTCTTCGCAAGAAAGACCAAATGAATATTGAGATCAGGACTATCAACACACAACCAGCAGCTACTATACCCAAAATTGCTCCTGTAGATATTTTTGTCTCTTTTCTATTGGATAAGCTATCATAGATTATGGGCGTAAAGTCTGCAGAAGAAGAATTTGTCAGGCATTCTCACAAAGAAACGATAAGCCAGCTGAAAGGCAAATTTTCCCGAGGCTTACCAGGTGTAACTGAAATAGCTGGAAACTAAAGGCCCATACACATTTATCTCTGGAATGGCATTGGTTCCTTTACCAGCCCATTGAAAGTGAATCTCAGAGTGTTGTCACTTACATTAGCAGTGAAGCTCTTGACAATTGCCTGACCAGTCCCCTTAGCTTCCTTTTCAATATTGAAGTCCCTCAAAACTTTCTTTCCCTGCATATTTCAGAAAATTTTTACTACAAACATGATGTTTACATACAAGTAAAACAAGATGGAATTCTTCTTAAGTTATCACTAATGAGAAGTAATGGATACAGCAAATGGTGGGAACAATGTGCTACATGAAAAAAGCAAAACAAACCTGGATAGATGCATCAAAGAAACGCCTTCCAATACTAAAGTAAGTCTGATCATTGTTGAACATAATCTCGGCGAAGTGTAGATTAACTGTATAATTTCCATTCCAAGACACAGGCCATAGTACTTAAGAGATAGAGGACTTAGACGAAAGCATTCATGTACAATTCTGGATTAGACATGTTCAAAGCACTGACACGCTTGTTGCAAGGAATGGTTCATTATCGTTGTGCACAAAACTCCCAGTAGAACTATAAGCCCATTTGTCATTATAGGAATTGTAATATGATGGACCTTCTGTATCCATGTCACCTTGGTACTCATCTTCACCAATGGTCCATGCAGGACCACCACAGTTTATGAACAAGTTGTAATCTGCAAAATTTAGGATTCAGGTTACAAATACATTCAATCAGAAATAAGTTTCACAAGAAGCAATGCATATCCATCATTCGCTTATAAACATGGCAAGTCTCACTACTGATTTCCATAAGAGCATACTCCTAATCCCCAAAACAAATGCCCCATAAACTGTAAAGATTACATTCCCGATAAGCTTGATCAACTGCTCGTGAAGATTATCTCCAAGGTACTAGCCAATGTGACTCGTGAAGTCTTGGGAGAATCGATGAGTAGATGAATCCCAAACAAAATTTTCATACAAGGACGAATAATCCATGAAAACATAGTGGCAGCATAGGAGCTTATCCACAAAATGTAGCTTGAAAATGCTAACGAGCCCTAATCAAGATTGACATTCAGAAGGTTTTTGACATAGTTGGACCGGAACTACTTGGTCGATGATCCTCAAAGCAAGCAGGGCTTTGGACCTAGGTGGATATCTTGGATCAAGATCCGCCACATCCTCTAAAGCCACATTCCTTATCAATGGGGCACCCGCTGGGTACATCAGAGTTGAAGAGACTTAGATAGTATGCGACCCCCTCGCCACCACTCATCGCTCGCCCTTGCCACAAACGCACTCTCCACCATGCTCAATGAGGCAGTTAGAGCAAATATATACCGGGAGTTCAAATTGGAGCAAATCAAAGTGACACCGTAACAACCTTGCAATATGTTGATGACCTCCTTATCTTTTATACCGGCAACCTAGTTGAAGTCCGCACCCTCAAGCTGATTCTCTACTTATTTAAGGGACTCTTAGGATTACGAATAAACTATAACAAAAATGCAGTCATCCTGGTCAAAACTGAGGGGCACTCCATGCAAGCTATTACACAATTGCTCAACTGTTTAATTGCGTTCTTCCTAATGAAATATTTGGGGGTACCAATCTTAGGAGGACGCCGAAAAAGGGAGGATTGGTCAACCTTGATAGATAAAATCAGGGGTAAACTGGCATCATAGAAAGGGAATTTTCTATCAATCGGCATTTGGCCGCATCACCGATGTCCGCTATCTCGTTCTAAATTGGGTCATATAGAAGATCGACTCAATCATAAAAAGAATTCTATAGGAAAAGGTGGAGAATGAAGCACAACGCTTATCACCTAGTCAACCTGGGAGAGATCGTGTTGTCCCAAAGCAGAGAATAGTGTGGTCGGGCATTCTAAACCTTCGCAGTAAAGGCATTTGTTTCAAAATCTTCAAAGACACATACTTCCAACATGGCTTTGTCGATGTACATAGAGTAGCCCTTGGTCGAGCTTCCCCTCTTTGGAATGGACAACACCGGGAAAAGCCCGTTGTTCTTGCAAATATCTCTGTCAAATCAGGAGCGGGACACTCAACAAACTTCTGGAAGGAAAACTGGTAAGAAGGGGCCTCACCTGAAAATCGACATCCGGGGCTATAACCCCTAGTCCTTAAAAAACTCATCACTATCCAGGAAGCACATGAAATACTCCAAAAAGGAACTCCGCTTCTGAAACCACAACCTCTGACTGAAAAAGAAGCAAAAGGACTTGATGCTCTAAGAGGGGTCCTCCCAGCTGCTGGATACACAAGAATGGAAGTTCTCGCCAGATAAAGTTTTCACGGTCAAATCCCTATACACTTTTCAAATAGATGGTGGAACCAGAAGTGATCTACAAAAGCCCTTCTGGAAGCAACCATGCTCCCTCAAAACAAAACTTTTTGTATGGCTAGCAAAGAAGAATAGGATCCTTACATTGAACAATCTCCATAAAAGAAAGTGGCGGGGAGACTGAACAAAGTGCTACTTATGTGAGGCGGATGATGAAGAGGTAACACATATGCTTTTTACATGTTCATATGCGACATTTATTTGGAGTCATTTCTGTAATATATTTGGGATTAGACAGGGCCTAAATAATTTACGGTAAGTATGGGGATCAAGGTCCACCTAATTCAGGGTAAACAAAACCCTACAGAGGGGTTGGGACCTTAAGGAAATGGTAATCATCTGGAGCATATGGCGAAAGAAATTTACGATGTTTTCAAGATAAACCACGCGTTTTCCTAAAATATTCGTGATATCTCTTTCCTCATATTGTCTTGGTTGAATGCAGCTTCAATCTCCAAAAGATAAAAACCGGAGACGGTACATAATTTGGTAAAGAGGAGCCTTGAGTTCTAAAATGACAATGAGGAGCGCATTTCGAGGCCTTCGAGGACAAGATGTCTATGCGACCAAGGGAAGACTTGAAGCATCAACACTCAAATTTGGGAAGGCGCTTTATTTTCAATTTGTATCTTATGTCCTCAGCTAATTCTCAGAATAAAGTAATTTAAATAAATGTGGTTTATCCACTTTATCCAAAAAAAAAAAAATTACAAAGAATATATACCCACATTTTGCTATTCCTGGACAAGGGTTGTTTCTCCTCAAACATGGTGCAAACCTATTAAAGCAAAAAGTGGTTCAACTCAACATGAAAGATAAGAAACAAGCTTTTCCGATGATGAGAAACATAAAAGGCTTACCTATTATCATTTGTGGATGAATAACTAGAAACCACATTTCTGCAAGTATACAGGGTGAGAAAACAGATGAATGATAAATCAATAAACAACTAAAGCCAGATGATTAAGAAAAATATAGCCTTATAAGCTGAATCCTTACAAATTACTCCCTCGATGACAGTCAGGTGGTGCATTGGAACCATTAAAACTGTTGTAGGATATGTCACTGTAATATCAAAGTATCATTAGTGATGTGCAATATATGAAACAAATGGCCATTATCAATCTGAAATTCTTTATGTTGAAATAACATACATGTGTTGCTTTCTAGTGTTCAGAATCCAATCTGGTATTGCCCCAGTGAGATTGTTATTAGTAAGGTATCTGCATTTATGTCATTGTTCAAAATGTGCCTTGATTATTTTTTAAAAACAAGAAAGAGAAACAATAAATGCAACAGAAGAGGTGGGAAAATTACAGATGTTTAGATAAACAGAAAAAAATAAGCTCACATAAAATCAATGTGACTCTGTAAGCGGATATAGGAGTCTGGAATCCGCCCAGTCAAGAAATTGAAGCTCAAATCTCTGCAAAGAAAAATTATATCAGCAAAAGTAGGGCAAATTACATGGGAATCATTTGTTCAACGGTGTACATGGAAATTTGTAGTTACGTGACCGTTAGAATAAAAATTATGGGATATTCCAAGTTACAAAAGCAATATCTATATGAGTGCTTCTCACAAGATTTACAACCATTGACCAATCATAAGAGTGAAGGAAGATAAAGTTTGATGGCTACTATATCTTCTCCATTTTAAAAAGTATCAAATGTTATTTGGTGCACCTTCTCCAATTTCAGGGCTTGCTGTGATCGTGTATGGTGCCCATGTAAAAACCAAGACTATAATTTCTTTAATCCGAATACAAAAGTGGTAAAAAATCTTTTACCCTAACTTGAAGTTGAAAAAACACTCTCTCTCCATGAGAGAACATAGGAATTGAAAGTGACTATCGGTTTCAAATGAAAAAAGGTTAAGGAGCAAGCTTTACAAGAACTTTAGATTTGCCATACCCCCATATACCTTCAGGCAGTTCTACCAGGATAATGATAAAAGTTCCACTTAGAACTCACTGCAGCAAAGAAAATAACATAAACTATTTCTGTTTTGGAAGCTATTAGAAGAGATGGATAAAAAACTCCATGTACCTACAGTAAAATGTAAATGAGCATATTCTATAAGAAATCAAACCTCACAATCTTGTTAGTACTTTCATGTTCTTCTAAAAGGAGGAAACTTCCCCATCACCTCCCTTTCCAGTCGGGTTACCCTCCTCAAGCAGCATGCTAAACACATCTTTTTAAGCACTAAATAATGGGAGAGGAGAAATCCAGCAAAAAGCATTCTCCAACTTATTTTCTGACAAAGAACCTGCCAGTGATTCTTGTACAGCTCAGATCAAGGTTCGATTCGCTAAGGTGGAAAAAGTTGTTGGGTGGAAAGAGGCCCTTCCAAAGTGGTGCTCCTTGCATTTTCTGCCTCGTGCATTTGAACTCAAATTGTTATCATTATATGCTCATCTTAAGACAAAACAAATAGTCTAACACTAAAACAAATTTGTCCCCATAATCATATTAATGTGGCTAGCACCTTGGCACAATTGTTGGATCTTCAACCAATTGACAATGAAAACTGGGAATTTTCCTGTGAGATCGAGGGTTGCCATCAATTCGCTGGAAAGTATAAAAAATAAAAAATAAATAAAAAATAAAAACAAGAAATAAAGAGGATGGGACGTTAAGTGAGTGCCGGAAACCATTATGACTTTGTTAACTAACAAGAAATACTAAGAACTAGTACTTGAATATGGATACAAGCAGCAGTACACTTCACTCCTAGTTGGTTTCACACCCATATGCTACATTTCCCAAGCAAATTTGGAATCATATATAGCATCTATCGCTGTATAAAAAATTCGAAACAATAAATAGATACAGTTGACATGACTTCTACAAGTGGGTTAAATTTTGAGATTCCCCAAAAGTCTCCTGTAACTCCACCAGTTAAGTTATTTATGCGGAAAGAAGGCTGTGAGAAAGAACATTTAAGCTAACCACAACTCAAACTGGCAGCTAGGTCCAAAACGAAAACATATTTTACTTTGATTTATACATTCAAGCAACACATACAAAAGAAAGAACTCTACAGCTGTTCTAAGTTTCCTCAGTTTTGCCAAGAGTCGAAGGGAATAGGAGCCTTGAAGCAGATTATCCTCTAACACCCTCTTAACCAAAACAAACAAGTTACTAAATTATGACAAAAGAACACTCAAACTAAAATCAAAATAAAAACAAACCTACGGACATACAGGACATTGAGGGTGGTGATGTTTACCGAAGCTCCTCTGGTATGCTCCCCGAGATCCCATGTGCCCAGAAGTGACCTACAAACAACAAAATAACTAACCAACCAACTTACAAGCTGCATCCTTATATATAAATCCAGGTAGTATCCTTACTATACAAAGTGATTAGAGACTCCTACAGAGTGATGAGAGGGATGATGTCCATTGCAACAGGGATTGTTCCACCAAGAAAAGGGTTGTGCGTGAGATCTACATAATTAAGAGAAGAAAAAACTAAATTTAATGCAAAACAAAGAAAAGCATCTAACAATCTACATCCTTGAAATCTTAATTACATTACATGAATTGGAGGGAAGTGAGATTAGCAAGCCTCGTCAGGGAGGGAACCAGTGACGTTCCGCCTCCTGTGAGGGAGGGATGCTGGTGACGTGGCAGTACGATGGCGTTGCGGAAGTTACCCGCCACGTGACATTGGCACCTTGCCCCTGATATGGTCTTGCGTCGGTGGTCTGGGGTCCACCCAGCCGGAAGTTCCAAGGCATGTGGGTCCACTGGCAGAAGTCCACATTGCTTCCCAAGCTTTTGATCTCTATCTTCCTCAAGCGCCTCCACTGTTCTCAGCCATCGCCAGAACAAGAACATCATCCATCCATATAACTTAAGAAACATCTGTTCTTGATAATTAATTTTTTTTATACCATAAACATAAGAAATTAATTCATGACTGATCAACTCAAGTCAAAAGTTCAGATTGGTACAAAGACTATATGGGCCCCAGAATTCACACTCCAAAACCATCCAATCGGATCCAGTTGCTTCCAAGAGAAAATAGTAAGAAAATAATCTAATATTTTGTAGCAAATTAATTTTATCTATAATCTATGTTTAGTCTAACCATTTAAATTCTTCTTATTCTATTCTATGACTTCTATTTTTGTTTGATCTCTAAAACAATCCAACTGCCAATTTCTTTTCATGGGCATAAAGTCAGCTAACATATTTAAAGACAAAGCCTTCATAAAATATGATTTTTAATGAAATATATGTGTTGCAATTTATTAGAAATTTCAGAACTTTTAATAAAAAATAAAATTCGGAGGTTGGTGAAGTTTATTAACATCAGAATTCTCAAAATTCTGATATTAGTATTTCCCTTCAACAATCAAACAATTTAACTCATCATCTGATGTGGATGAACTTTTTGTAATAAGGTTGGAAACAAAATTGGAGAGAAAAAAAAAAAAAAACAAACTTTATGCACAGAGCCTTTTACTAGACAAAAAAATAAAAAAAATAGAACAAGCATTGTCTCAAAGTAGATACTCTTGGACAATGCTAAGGGTTGATCAATCTCTAAAGAGGATTGGTTTACTTTGATCAAGATCTCTGTGAACCCCATTGATTCATTCACTGGAAAAAGGATTTCCTTTGAATCTTGAACTGAATCAAACCATCCCAATAATGAGAAGACAAAAAGAAGGGCATACCTTCATGTGGATCTAGGCGCTGGGCTTGGCAGAGGGAGTCTCAGAACAGCTCCAAACCAAAAAACAGAGAAGAGAAACCAGTGAAGAACTCCATGGCTGGGCTTCATCTCCTCTTCCAAATCTCTCTCTTTTTTGTATCCCTGGCACCAAGCCAACAATTATTTTGTTAAGATGATATTACAAAAAGTGGGGTTGCTCAATATTATATAATACACACACTTAAAAGCAACACTTTTTTGCAAATTGTCTGAAACTTTACACTTACAGTCTCACCTAACCTCAGCTGAGCTGTTTCCTAATTATGAAGTTCATTGTAAATGTAAATGGGATTTTTTCCGAAAAGTCAAGGATGGTTTTTCTATATTAAAAACAAGAGTAAATTATTTTAAAATGCTGCTTCTTTCTTTAAGGCAGGGGACCGCGTCGATATACACCACCGTGCTTTAAAAAAAATATTAAATAAAAAGAATAAGCTACGATTAGTCGCTAATTATTTACCTGTTGTACATTTTATTTTGATCCTTCGTTTTAAAAGTTCTGATTAGTCACTTGCTTTAAGATTACATATTTTTAAGTCTTGCACGACGTAGTGTTGTGGTGCGATCTTTTGAATTTAGACTACTTGCAGATGTTTGAAGGATTCCGATGTCGTATGGATGGGAAGTGCTCAGCGAAAAAATAAAAGGCTTTGTTTGTCGATTTTAAATCCTGATTTAGTAATTGTTTTGGTCCCTACTTAGCAGTTCTTATTTTATAAAATGCAGAAGGTCAAGAAATTTCATTATGATTAAGTAGGGCCTGAAGCGGTTAGCGAATTGTATGAAAATTCTGAGGTTATCTTATTTTTAGATGATGCTTACATCCATACGACATCAATCACTATCTCCATACTTAACACCGGTGAGATCGGTGATTTAAAAATATAGGATCTTAACATCGCTGAATCAGAATCTTTTAAATGATGGCAATTTAAAAAATAAACAGTGGTATAACTCAACTAGTTACCTTACACAAAAACCATCAAGGAAATATACGTAATAAATAGTTCACTATTTAAAATATGAGCAGGTGAATTATCATCTATAAGCACTTAAAACCTTTGATTAAAACATTATTAAAAAAATCTCTTTCAAACTTGTACCAGAAATCTGAGATACTTGCCTCCAGCTCAAACATTATATTATTATATTTTTATCTCTGTAAGTAGGTGTGTTTGACAAAAGAATAATCTCAAATAAAATTATAATAATGCAATTTCCAATATATAGTATTTTCTGTTAAAAATTCTAATGATAATTTAAAGATATAATAATGACCTATCATGGAGGACACAAAGGCTGATATTATGATTTATGATTTTGATTTAAAGTTTCTCTAAATAAGTTGAAATTTTTCACACATGTTCCAAACACATTGCTAATATATGGAATTTTCTGTAGAAGTAATAAAGAAACTATTTTAACAAAAACCTAATTCAATTAATATGGTTATTCATTTTTATAAAAATATAATAAATAAGATAGGGCGGGCATATGAAAGACATATACTAAAACCATAGTCAAGGGATTCTTAAAACGGGAAATAAAGAGGTCATGAACATGATACCAAGAGTTTAGTAATGCATAGAAATGCAAACCGGGTTCATCTTACAAACTAATTGATAGTAAAATGCATATTAACAAAGCATTTTTTTAAAAGAAAATGTATTTTGATAATTTTACTTGAAATTAAATTCAAGTTACATTCGGTGGTTCTTGATTTTAATATAATTATTCTCTATCATAGGTTAAAACATAAATACCACAAAATAATCACTTTATCAAAAGGAAAGTGTGAGCGTGCAATTGCCCTCTTTTTTTCCTTCCCACTCTTTTTGAGTGGTACGCTGTAGTGCAGCCTTTCCGTTAAAAGGATTAAACCATGTGCTTTTACGTTTCTTTTATAAAAGTAGATTAAAC